>OZ035875.1:48063199-49263199 GCA_964034865.1 Eristalis intricaria
CTTATAGCCCCTATGATTTCGCGGTTTTTGGTTTAAGCCAGTCGACAATCATCATTCGTTAGTTATTGTTGGTCACCATTCGATGTTTTCGTATAGGGTCAGAGGAGATAAGACTCCTCCTTTTGGGCGTCCTCTACGTGCGTCGACTTTATTATGCCAGTCTTTCATAAGATAGTCCACACTTAGTTGGAACAAGCACATGTTCGAGGTAGAGAAAAATGCTGGGAAATGTCTGGGTTCGCTTATTCGATGCAAGAAATATTTTACCCTCCCTGATTTGGATTTTATATATAAGGTTTATAACCGCCCTAAGCGTGACTACAACGCTCATATCTGGTGTCGTATCTGGAATGGAAAATCCAGCAACTAATCTCATAAAAGACAATTATCGCAGAATCAATAATGGCAATCACAACCAATGACATCCTGAGTCTGTTTTGTTTGACGCCATTTAAACAAATGAGGCTCAAATGAACTAGCCAATTGGAATCCTCCACTCTATAATTCACCAGCAAAACGCGTCTCTCAAGGATTGCTCATCAGTCAAACATTAAGTCTGCTTTTAAACTCATGGTAAGACTTAGAGATCTTATTTTAAGTACAGAACTGAAGTCGTTCCTTGTCCATGGATACCGCAAGGTTAGGTCAGGAAGTTGGGCTGCTAATGAATTCACCAGCACACTTAGCCATATTGGCCCATTGTTAGGTCAGGAAGTTGGGCTGCTAATGAATTCATCAGCACACTTAGCCATATTGGCCCATTGTGATACCCATAGTCAAACTTCTACCACAGATTGACTACTCAAGTAATTGTGCAGTTAATTTGATCCCAACGGCAAATGGTGACTGGACCAGATTTGAAAACCAGATAAATGCGTATTAACTTTGATTTCACTGGGATTCGAACCGGAGATCCCGCTAACGAGGGGCAGGCACTCTATCAACTGCGCCGTCCAATCGTTATGGATACCGCAAAAGTGAAAGATGTTCCGCAAGATCGGATCTCCCTAATGTATCGTTAAGTTGCTCGGTTGTTAACAGTCAGGTGGCGCTGTCGGCGCTGACTAGTGCCACTATCGGCGCAGATAATCAGGTTAAAACTTTATTTCTTATACTACAGAATACAAATATCGTCACCCACATTAGTTTTGAATGTTTTTTCTCGTAATCCCTTTCAGCATTTTCTTGTCATATTCAAAGCGGGACGACTGCTTTAATGTAAATAAACCAACTCCTTCCAACCGTCCTGCAACTGCAATCGCGTTCGTTTAGATGACTCTCCAACCTATCACTCCATTTCCACAGTTTCAAGTACAAGATAAACACATCACTAAATTCGCTCGAGTAAATTTCAATTGCTCACGAGCCATTTGTTTATGCGCGGATATGTTCAAAGTCAGAATGCACAGCCAGAGTATATGAAGAATGCACTTAAGAAACGATGCGCATGCAGTGGAATGAGTTCTTCGAGGAATCTTCACATCTGTTCACGTCCTCCTTTCACGTCGTCAACAGCACAACAGATGCTCATTATTCTAGATGGTCGTCAAGGAAAACGTCTTCCTTGTCAATGGCCTGTTTTTATGAGAACTTTCGCCTAATGTCCCTTGCAGCTATTGCTAATAAATGACATCTTTTCAGTCTTCGTCGCTCATAAAGCCTGAGCACCGCCCACGTTTACCTAGGCAAGACTCTCATGATTGCAATACTCAGCAGTGAAATGGGAATGAATTTAGGTGATTGCCGCTGATGTTGCAGCAGTATCGCTGATATTAATCTCAGTCGAGTATAAAGTCCTGAAGGAGTTTCATAAATGATGACCCGGATTAGTGCGAGAATGAATGCGGCCATCAACACCAGGTCTGTGCGTAGCGTAGAAACTTCGCTTTATGCCCCTAGTTTCGCAGAGCAGAACCATAATTATTTTATCTCATTCCCTAATTAAACAGAAAATTCATTATTCTCTTGCACGCGGTACAGAAAGTCATTGGCAGGACCAAAGCTCACACACATTCACATACACTTTCAGTCATGTGTACGAGACAACACACATTTGCAATTTCAGTCTGGAGCTGGTTATGAATCGGGAGCTGAGTTGAATCCAACAGATTCCATCTCGGAATAAATTACCGAATCTTAGCAGCCACATGCATTCACAAAGGCGAAAACTCATCTCGCTTCTAATTATGATTTAATGCTCTTTTGTTGCCGGCAGCATGCTGAAAGTAGGGCAGTAAAAGGGCCAGCGAAATTCGGGGGGCGGAGCGGGATCAAATTCAGAAACTCAATTAATTGCATTGCTCCTTATACTCGTATTCTCCGTTTTTACGTATACTTAAGGAGTCACTTAGTAAATACGAATATCAAATTTAACGAATGAATAAACACGCAAAAAGAACATTAACACTTATCGCAGCAGGCTCCCCACTCCCCTATTTGCGCATACATGTACAGACTGTGAGTACGTGGGTGTACTCACTTTACATCGCAACAACATGAGAACGTATCTTTTTATCGTTTATTGCAAGCAGCTGCACCAACAACAACCATCAAACATAGTCAATGTCGTGTTCATCATTGTCATCATTTTCACCATTATCAACATCGTTACCAGCATCAAGGAGTGTGTTATGCCTCTGGTGTTGACGCTGCTGCTGCTGGTGTGCTGTGCTGTGGCGTGGTGTGGTACTCCTCAAATGCGTTCACGAAAGCCCAATATTTTCCTTTCCTTGTACGAACCTTTAGTGCACATAATTTTCTTCGATAGTCAGTAACACTCACACAGCCACACCCAGCCGACTGAAGTATGCGAGGATATCAACGAAAGAGCGTGTATGTCCACACATCGCATTCGTGGCATACAACATTTTCAGCACGATTCGCCCGACCACCCCCCCTCAATCTTAGTAAAGTCATCTTTGCCGATGGCTTTTCGTGCGGCAGGACCTGCCCTCCTCTGTCCTCGACCTCTTTCTACTTGTCTTGATTTCTAATGGGATTGTGTTACACAGAAACTCACAGTGCACGCTAGCAAGGATGTGTCTCAAATGGTGTAGCAAGGACCTTGGATATGTACAAAAACCAGTGTTACAGTGTTACCTCCACCTTATCATTTCATTTACCCATCCCTCAGTGAGGGCCAGGTTCCGGGCGGTCAACGCCAGCACAACTAGAGGAGCTCTGATTGTTCTTCTCGATGCTGCCTCGATGGTGTATTCGAGAAGATTACAATGTAAGGCGGTGCGATGATGGAGCACATAAATGTAGTCACACTCATGCATGGTATACACAACGCTGTTCTGGCGAAATAATGTTTATTCCACTTGAATTTACAATGCTTGAAGCGTATAAAATTACAAATTGTTTGCCTTGACGAGGGAGGACGACGAGAAGGGTTTGCACAAATCTGGAACGTGTGTGAGTTTGACCAAGCATTTTACACGTACACGCTGCCTTGATGTTGATGGAGTTGATTTGCTCATCAGGCGTCTCCTCGAAAGCAAACGAATCAGTTATCAGCTGCAATTTTAATTTTCGCAAAAGGGATGCCAATGGGTGCCAACGAACGGAGGGTAGGACGCACACGTCTTTCAAACTAATGTGCACATAAATTGTGTACGTGTGTGGTTGCGTAAACAACGCGAGCTCCCCCATACGGCTTACAGCCCCTGACTGTGAGGAGTGTTTGGTTTAAGGATATCCAGCGCTCTGCGCGTTTCGTTCGCAAGTGAGTCAAATGGATTTTAGCTACAGCACGCCATTGGAAGCAGCCAAGAAATGTTGATTCACTTTAATTAGTCAAATTGTTGTCACATTGAAGGTGATGCAATAAATCAAGATGATTCCAACGTCAACAGGGGTCTTGGGGAATGGTGAGTGGATACCGCTTATCACGGACATTGGAAAAGATTGGATGGGATTATAAGGGTTCTGTGCTGCGCTGGAAGGTCAAGCTGACTTACATTTGTTTATCCGAGGACTCTGACAATGAAAACCTCTGTCCGAATAACAAAGCTAATGTAATACGGTTTTTGATGGATCTTATCAACATGGTTTTAGGATATCCATTGTCGACCAAGTCTTAACACTGACCAAGATCCAAAAACCGACTTACTGCATCTCCACACTCGCCACCTATTCGTCGTTTTCAATACCGCACATGACAGCGAGAAAATTCAACATCCGTACAACGCGACATGGTCAGCTTGGATATTTCTGCCAAATTCGTCAGATTGTGCAGCATGACGATGGAGAATTTTCGCTGCTCCATTAAGATCGGAATCGAACTCGTGTCGGTGGAATGTCAAATGTCTGTAATATGACATCATCCTGAAGGTCATGCAAAACTCAAACGCACAAGAAGAACGATTTGCCAAAGTACGTACGATTGCTAGCATTGACGGACGACATTGACGTGATTGGTTGAACACATCCAGCCGGCAATGAACTCTTCGAACAAATGAGTGCAGAGGTAAATGAGCGTAAAATCAACTATACGCTGTCCAAGGACATACAACTTCGACAAATTGGACAGAGCGTCACTTTGGGCAGCTATCTCTTCGAAATACATATTTAAGGACATTGCCTACATCGGCTGGGCGATAAACAGTACCAAGAAAATTTGTAGAGAGGTCAAACGCAACGCTGCTTTTTTCAACTCAAGAGGCAAATGAGTAATAGAGCCATATCTCGAAGGACGAAGTTGACAGATCAGGACCGGGCCGTTCAGTCCCCTATGTAAGAGTGAACGGCCCAATCCTGCTCTATGGTGCGAAAGCATGGTCAGTACAAAGAGCACGTGACGGATCCCATGGTTACCGTTCCATGTCTTGGATCTCATGGTTACCGTGAACATGTCTCAATTCCACCAATGATCTCTTGGAGAAGAACATTCAAGCACGAACTGTATGGCCTGTACATGCACATGAGTCCTGCCTAGTGTGTACAGATTCAAAGATTAGGATGGCCAGGCCATGAAAAGCTTATCTGGAACCCTGCACCAGCAAGCAGGACAGGGATGCCGCAAAAGAGGACGACCACGAAACTGTTGACGTACACGAGTAGAGAAGGCCCTTAAGCAACTTGGCTTGCAAATTGCTGGCTCCAGATCGTGAAAGCTGGAGATGCTTGTTGGCTGAGACACATGTCCACCCTTGCTGTAGCAGATATCAGGTATTATCTTATAAATAAGCCCCAGATGAACCGTTTGACAATCGTTGAAGCAATCTCTCAATATTTTCATGGTGAAAGCTCTCCATATGAAAAACCAATTCAAGCGCCACCTGGTTTTAAGCACGTTTACTAATTCTACATTTTCATAAAAAGTCTACTCGTGTATGATTAAAGTTCTTAAAAATCAACTGACTTTCCGACTGGTGCCAGTTACATAACTCTGAAAGTTTAACTGAAATTCGAAACAAAAACTCATGAAATACATGCTTCACTGAAAATGAGTGATTTAAAGTTTTCGAAATTTCAAGAGAGCCCACTTAGGAAACTTTAAACACCAACGAATGTACACGCTTCCCCGGAAAATACAGCCCGAACCCATAGGGAGTCAATTTAAAAGTTTCTCTATACTATCAAGAATCATCTCCTTCAAAACTCAAACCACACGCAAGCAGCAACAACTGTGCCAGTGTGCAGAATTGTGTAAACTTAAGCATAAATGTGAGAAACGTCGGTTGACATGACATTCATTGTTATCAAGTAAAATGGAAAACATTTGACAGGGTGTTTATAATGGAATGAGATATCTAACGCAGAGAGACATGTCAATGCCAACATAGAAAATAAGAAACTTTCAAGACGCAGCGTCAGGAAGTCTCAAGACAATTCTGTCAGCATCGAAAACCGACAGCCAACCACAGACAATCTCGTTATTACTTCTCAGAAATCCATTTCATAAGATGTCTTCAAAGAGAAGACAGCTTTAACGGAACTGTCGTCAAAGAATCAAAATTCATCTATTCACAGAGTCGTCAATGGACAGCACACACGTCGTGATTCTAATGGGAATTATTTGTCCACTTACATTAACCAAACGACCAGCAACGGAGACTGCGACGTCAATCGCCGGAGGGGACTTCCGCAGAAAATGTGCACACATGTGTGTACTCGTCTGTAGTCCGTAAGAGATGATTAACAATGAACATCCAACCCCCAGCACATAGGTCTCCTACCACCTCGGCATCGTGTAGCACCGAACGATTGGTGGGTTACATTAAACGAAATTCAAGCCATCTGTCGACATAAGAATGATGGCGCTATAATTGAAGGGTTAACCTCAGAGCATCGTGTGTGCATAAGGAGCAGTGCTGATGCTCGAATCGGGATAAGTTCTATTCAAAATCAAAGATGTACGACGCCGCCGCCG
Organism: Eristalis intricaria; assembly: GCA_964034865.1. Classification (NCBI taxonomy): domain Eukaryota; kingdom Metazoa; phylum Arthropoda; class Insecta; order Diptera; family Syrphidae; genus Eristalis; species Eristalis intricaria. The sequence goes on from OZ035875.1 coordinate 48,069,576, forward strand.
TGTGCTGTGTATGTCAAGTCATGAATTTGAAGCGCTTACTTTGTGACTAAGTGGAAACCGTAAAAGGAAATTCTAAACGAGATTTTACTTTTGCATGCAGATGTTTGTGTGCGCAGATACACGATACACCAACCTACTTGCAGATTGAATAGCGTGTACCGGAGGACGTACTCTACTGGTTTTCAGTGATAAAAGCATTTACCGCGAAATCTGTGGAAACACGAACTTGTCATTGAAATGTGATTTCAGCCCGTTATCGTGATGTCTAGAAAAGCCGACATTAGGCTGCTGCTTGAGATACAAATTGCTCAGATAAACACACGCCAAGAAGGAGAGAAATAAAACACGAACCGAAATAATGTCCTTATTCTACTCTACTTTGCTGGGCTCCAAATCCGATGACAAATTTAGTGAAAACCTACGAATTTATGTTTACTTGAAATAGAATCTCTGGCACCGTGGAGTGTGCGTTGTGTAAAGTCAGTCGACTGGTTTGCTGAATGTCGAGTTTCAGTACGTGTGAGTGGAACTGTATTGTTGTACTTATATGACTGTGTGCACCTACTTTTCATCAAGGACATAATTGAGTTCGTAGGCGGTGCCCTATTGTATGCAGACGACATTGTGCTCTTCTCAGAATCTCTAATTGGCTTGCAGCTCATGGCCAACAGATTAGACACCTATTGCGATTGTTGGAACCTTACTGTCAGCTTAGCGAGGTCTAAAATTATGACCATTAGAAGATGTGGCACAATGTGGACCCGTCAAGAAGAAACTGTTCTAATTGTCGGTCAAATAAAATTCAAACATAAGAAACCTATGGAACATTTTCATGCGTGTGGAACCGCTGAATGGACGCAAGGAAGGTGTTTTTTACGTCATTCATTATATAGCTTTAAGTTAAAATACGTCAATACTTTTCTATGGATCTCGAGTATTGGGGATATTAATCCTTTGATAAAGCGGATAAGTTTTAAAGTTTCTTCTTCAAGCGAACACAATAAGACCCTTATTTCGAGTGCCGATTGATATTCAAATGCTTGAAATATTTATTATTTTATCTTAGAATGCAAGATCTTTTTTGCAAGGCGAAAAAAAGTTTGCGTTATGAAAAACAAAACAGGAAACTTTCAAATTGCAAAATATTCACAATATGTACTTTATTTGTTATAATTCTTTGACGTTAAACAAAAAGGTCTTAAGTCGACAAATGAAGGACAGAAAATAAGAAAACTTAAGACGTTAATACTAAATCGTATATGCATTTTTCTGACCTACCTTAGCCTAAATTATAACGATGGGAAGTAGTTGTGCTAGTAAAAGTCTATAAGTCATTAATACCAAACAAACGATTTTTAGAGAGAATATTAAATTTAATGCTAACAAGGAACCAAAATCTATTTCATGACTTAAGACCGTCTTACCTAATGTCAAAGAATTATGAGTCGACTGAGTCGATTTAATTATTAAAAATTATATTAAATGTACATAGGTACTTTGCACACACATACAGGTTCTAGAAAGTTGTAATTTAGTAAGACGACCTCGAGACACCTCCATGTGATCCATTGTCAATAAAGTACAGATATCTAGTTGACGGAGTCGGTCATGTACATGGATGATACAGGATTTCATATTCTGATACCAAGTCTTTTGGTGAGCGTTCCTACATCGATGGCGGTGTGCTGGAAACTTTCCTATGATGGCACCAAACATTGTAGTAATTTTGAATACCTTTAGAAGTTTAAGGAAAGCTAGTGTACTGTCATCTTTCAAATGACACCAAAAACAATTCGTACGAATTCATAGGATATTTTTCAAACATTATAGTCTATACACTTCAATCCCAACATCCGTCGAAAGTGCCACCTGTTTTCAAACAAGGGAACTTATTGAAACATTCTCGTATTACATATTCATTATTTAGCTTGACGGGGACTCAGATCCACTCCTCCTCCGAGTTGTGTATGTGTAGATGTTAGGGGGCTTACCGCGCCAGTTAGTGTTTCAAAGTTATTACACTGAAAATATTGGATTGCTTAGAAGAAGCAGGAAGCATAAAAGATAAACAAAAAATTTCAGCTAAGCAACTCACGTGTGACATCCAAAACCACGACTGTGTTGTAAATACACCTTAGATGTTTGTAAGGGGTCTTAGAAAAGAAAATGGATTCACATACTTTGCCTAAGAGACGGTTGAAAGCGGGGTGAATCTAGTGACGATTAGCAAGAAGTTGAGTGCTATACCTTATACATTCGCTGAAGTATGTTCTTGGCTGAATTTTCATTGCATTAGGGCTGTCTATGTCCTTTATTTCATGACGTTTACATGCATTAACGAATGTGATTTGTAAGTACTCGCCTTAACACATTCTAGTATAATGTCCAAAAGAACTGAGTCTCAATTCGACGATTTTATTCTTGAACACAGATGCTTATCGCGAGAGTCTATTCGCAAAAAGTTTATTCCACTTTATTCGATTCTATTCAACAACTTCTTGGTATTGCGTAACGATTAGGGTGGATTAATACCCATCAGGGTCCTTCCCTTTTGAAATCAAACACGGCATTATCTCACATCTCGATCCTCGCATCTGCATTCCAAAAAATGTAACTTACAAAAAGCGAGAGTAGTGAAGGAAGCACACTACTTTCCCATGATTTTGAAAAGCGACTGGGTCTACGCAAATTACAATAACAGGCGTCAAACCATCAGAACTAAAAATAAAACCTTACTCGATTCTATTGAACAAATTCTTTGTATCGCGTAACGCAATAGAATTGATTGAATAGAAATTGAATTTCGAAAAAGAAAATGAAAAGCTATCCGTGAGCTTTCAACTCAAACGTCAGATTAACTTCAAGTGTGTTTATTGTATTGCCAAGATTTCTTGGTTTAGTCAAAAATTTGTTTCATATGGTTTGATATTTTTGATTAAGAACAAAATGTTTGTCCTAAGTGGATTAAGTTCCACAATAGAGCTGGAAGAATATGAAGCTGAATACGTTATTTTACAGGAATACTGAATTTCTGAGCATTGGCAGTTGCATCGGTGGAACGCATGTCAAAATAAGAGGGCCTAACAAGACCCTCCAACATCTATTTTATAATAGGAAGGTTTTTTTTAGCATCAATGCCACGATCATTGACATAAAATTGTTGGTTTGCATTTAAAAGAAATAAATCTAAGATATATAACAAAAAAAAGTTATTAAGTTTTTTTAATGCCAAGGGCACAGGGTCCATCAGCCGCTTCTCCGTAAATTGTAACTTATTCTGTATAACAATCAATACATTAGGATATTTATCTCCAATTTGTCTTGTAATCTCACCGAAATTCGACGAATATTTTCATAATTTTCTGATAGAATTGTTATTTCTACCAAATAGAAGAATACCAATGGCAAAAGAGATTCGAAATACGCCGGTAATAGATTTTGATTCTATTTGACTTTAATTCTATTGGGAATAGATTCTGGAAATAAACGCCACACAGTCCAAAAAAACTTGTCGAACTCAAGACTGTAAATTTTTTACCGTTTCTTAAATACCAATTTTAACTAAAATTTATTTTCATTTTAAGGAATATTAATTTTATTACGTCATTTAATGTCCCTCACTATGTCAGCATTTATATAACCACGAAATTTTAATGAATCCTTTCACTCTGTTTCTACAGGAAAATTCACAGAAAAGATGTTGATGAGGCACGTCCACAAATTAATGGAAAGCCTGACTTGTCCATCAACAACATGAGCAGTCTGACAAGCTCTACTGAAACGCCCAAATTGAACATCACCGACAATTTTAAAGTCAACAATGAAACACAGAGCTGCTTACCGAAGGTAAGTGACAGAGTAAGTTAAGATAATGATTTTCAGTATGGGTAAAACTGTTCCAGAAGTTTAAACAAAAAGGCCATCGTCAAATTCAGTGAAAATTTGACAGACATGATTATTACCCATCATTCTGTCTTTTTGAAGATAATATGCTTGTCATAACCAATGTTATGCCCGTGGTTCGAAGTGGTCGTTCGACTTAAACCTAATTAGCACTATCTGCTGTTTAATACCACAGCTCTGTTACTACACGTAACTTAACCTAAGGCAAGTGATAAAGCCCCGCAAGTCAAGTGATTGTAAAAAGGGACTGCAAAGCGCTCGCCGTCTGGATCTACCAAGAGTTGGGCAAGAGCAAAAGAAATGTCTTAAGTGCTCACTCTCACCTGTGCTGTTGCAGGTACGACGATGTGAGTTGTGTGGGATGCCTAGATTGAAGGCATGATGTCCTATCGGCCAGTGTCTAGACAGCCACTGGTCTAGCAATATCATGACGACTTTTGTACTCAGGCCATGTTTTCTTAGATGTTGCACACTTTGTATGTCTGACCCCTGTTACTTATTTTATTATCAGGCCGGCGACCCATGGAGTGTCCGAACCTGAGCGTTCCATCGCTGATGGTATATATTAGAGCCGTCAGTGTAGATTGTCAAATGAGAGTAGTAAACACAAAGAAGCAACTCTGAGTATTGAACTGCTACTTTGCTTAGTGCTTACCTTTGAAAGCAAATGTACGTCACAGTACACAGATAAACTCCGACCTTCTTTGAAATAGGCATGGGAAAGGTTGCATCATACCAGGCAAGCAAACAAACGTAAAAATGTTTATGTTGTGTGGCATGGCGCGCCTCCCTGCATGAACCAGAGGTCGTAAAAATTCAAGTCTTCAATATCAGTAAAAAAGTCGATAAACATGGCTCTGTAACACCTACGGTTGATAAAACGTGTTATAGGCATAGTTTCACTTCAGAAAGGTTTTCGCAGATGCTGCCTGTCGAGTTCCGTGTTAGTGTGGCTCCTCCCATTCAGATACTGGGCGTGATAGTAGCGTGTCAGCATATCACTAACTCATTTGAAGGTTCGAGTCCAGTTCGGGCTAGATCTTGTTTTTTTTCTTGCAAGCAATATTCCTTCCGGGAACGTACTGGAATGGGTAATCGGTAGCTTAGTTGGAGACTTAGGAGAAAATACGGGGATTAATCTCAGCTAATATCTAGGATGGCGGGTTGGGAGAAAGTAGGGATTGATTGAGGAGGGCAGTTGATGGAGAGCGAGATCACGGGTTAGACGTTTGGTGCGTGGTGTTGAAGTGACCTTTGGAGCGTAAAGGGAAAACGCCTGATCGGAAAACGGTTTACGGTCGCTGTGCGAACGAACAAAGAAAGCGATTACAAAATAGATTTATAGATATAAAATATATATATACACAAATTAGCATCGGGTCAGTGATTTCGGCAAACTGGTTGTGTCGGTTTTTTTTTTCCCTTTTCCCTTTCCGGTGGAAAGCTAAGATAGTTTTCCTAGACGAGGAATACAATAAACGGAGAAACATTGAAAACCCAAGAAGAAAAAAAAAAAACGAAGTACCGGACCACAGAACGCGAACGCGTGTGTACGCCAAAGTCGGAGCATATAGCTGCATCCAAACGTGCGTCCAAGTGTAAAATCCAAGTGCGAATTGTGAGCGCGGCGGGATTCGTCAAAGCCGCACCACATTGAAAACCCGGTTACCGACTTTCGTGAGTGATACCTGTGGGAGAGTTCCTGTACATACGTGTTAGTTGCAAGTGCATCCACGTGGGAGATCACCAGTCAGCCGAAACAGCGGAACCAGCTGCCGTATAGAGCGATGCAGGGAGTCACCTACTAACCTTTCTTTTCGTAATTCGTTAATAGCCATTGATCCGTAACACTCTTGATAGTGTATGTGTTTGTTAACTCCTCCCCTCTGGAGCGTCGTTAAGCCGTATTCTTGTATTTATTATGTATATGTATATGTATTCACAATATTTTGTATTAGATTAAGCTGCAAGAATTATCACACTAGTTTTGTAATTTAGGGAACTTAAATTTTGGTTGTGGGTGTAGCCGAGCGCGCTAAAGCGCTGATTTGTAAGGGTAAGAGGTCGGATCCGAACTTTTACGCCAAGGTTCGAACCCACTTGGTGAAGCTTTTGTTCTTTTTTTTTATTTTTTTATTTTTTTTTTGGTACTTTATGAATTATTTGGATTGTCTTGAATTTTAGCGAGTATAATTTGATAATTTGAATTGGAATTTTGTTAATTGTATAATTAGCGAAGTGTAAATAAAAGGATCTGTTGAATGATCCTTGAATTTCGAGAAAGTTGGTGGTTTCCTTGTGTCGGTTGTCGGTCGCCCAGGGGGACGTAGCTGCTGCAGCTGGGTGAACTGCCAAGGTAAGGTGGTAGAGTCAAGCGGGCTTTGTAGCTCGTCGCGGTTCGACGCTATAAGGCTTTCGAGGCATAGGGCTAATCGCGTGGCGCCCATTAATTTTTTTTTTCTTATTTCTTGACCCACGGCTATTACTCCATCGACAAGTCGGCAACCCTTGTCCTCGATACCGCGGAGGAGAAAACGACGGTAACATTTTGGCGCCCAACGTGGGGCCTTAAAGAAGAAATAGCCTAGTACGTTACAGTCGGATAAGTGCATAACACGACGATCGGTTCGCGATTTTTTTTTTTTCCTTTTTTTTTCTTTATTTTTTTGTTTTGTTTGGTTCGTCGGTTGGCTTCGATTTGTTTTGTTTTCGTATCACATCGAAATAGTAGGGGATGGAGATCAACCGATTGAGCGCTGACGAGCTAACGTATGAATTAGACATTCGAGGATTGTCAGCGAACACAGTAGATGAGATGAGGAAGGTCCTTCGGACAGCCTTGCGTAGGGAATCGAGCTTTTTGCTCCAGACGTATCCTTTTTCTTATCAGGAAGACGAGGTGGCGATTAAGGGTAAGCTTGAAGAGATTTCAAAGTTGGTGAAGGTATTTCAGGGTGATGAGAATTCCGGCGAGTACAAGAAGTTAGTGACGAAGTGCGAATGGCTAGTGAGACGTCTTGGTAGAGTTGAAACAGACAGCGAAGAGGAAAAGAAGTTTTTGGGGAAAGCACGCAGGGAAATTGTAGATCTTTTGGGGGAGCTAGATGAGAAAGCTAAGGTTGGAACTAATGACGGCGAGCGAGAACTGCATCTCACGCAAGTTGCCGCCGGCTCATCGGGTCAAAGGCCGGGGCCCCAACAAGGACCGTTCTTTCCACCACAGGCTTGTTCTTCACCTCTTCCTCCTATGGGTCACCGAGTCCCAGTGATGAAATGGGGAGTCAAATTTAAAGGCGAACCCCATGAGTCACTATGCGGATTTCTTGAAAGGGTTGAAGAGTTGAGGGAAGCTAGGGGTTACACGGAAGCGGAAGTATTTCAATCGGCTTTCGACCTATTTGAGGGGAAGGCGGTTATTTGGTTCCGGGCGAATAAGCCCTTTATCAAGAGCTGGAGTGAGTTAGTGTTGAAGTTGAGGGCAGAGTTTCTTCCACTGGACTACGACGACCGTCTTTGGGAGGAGATACGTAGGAGAACCCAAGGTCGTTCGGAAACAATAGGGATCTATGTGAGCAACATGATTGGACTTTTCGCTCGGCTCAGCGATCCTTGCCCACCGGACATGAAGTTGAGGCTTATTCGCAAAAACCTCCTACCGTTCTATCAAAGCCAATTGGCGTTGACAGAGGTATCTTCCTTGGATGACTTAATTACAGTTGGCCGGCGGTTAGAGGCGACGCGCTACCTCGTCGAGAGTTTTCATCCCCCGCCGACCGGGAGACACGCTGCTCTGCTGGAACCAGATCTAGCATATGTGGAAGTGAATCGCGATACCACCTCGCAAGTAAATTCTTTGACCTCCCACACGGATAATCTGACATGCTTCCGCTGTCAACAGAAGGGTCACGTCGCCAGGATGTGTTCGCAGCCCGTACGCTGTTATGGATGCGGTGCTGAAGGGGTCATTCGTAGTCGCTGTCCGCACTGTTCCAATGTACAAAGAGGGCCGGGAAACGCGAGCATGACTCAACCGGGAGCGGGACAGTGAGTCAGGGCAGTTCACCACCCGCAGATGTTAGGAACGTAGAAGGGGAAGGGCAGTTGGTAGGAGTAGATTATTTACTAGTTGAAAAGGGAGGGGGGGACAAACGTCCATATCTTAAAGTGGAGTTGTATGGGTTGGTTTTCTTAGGGCTATTGGATTCGGGGGCATCGCGGTCTATTGTGGGTGGTCCAGGGTGGGACCGACTCGTGCTTTTAAACTGCAAAGTCAACAAGATAGACGTGCCCAACGTAACTGTGGCAAATGGGGAAGGCGTCTCTGTTGTGGGTTCTATTACAGTGCCGATTAGGGTAGAGGGTGTAGTAAAGATAATGGAGTTGCTAGTGATACCAGGATTGAAGCACTGCCTAATATTGGGAGCGGATTTTTGGGAGAAGTTTGCTATCGTTCCGAATTTGTGTAACAGGCAATGGGAGTTCCATCACCCAGTAGCAGCCATAGAGAGCGATAGTAAATTAAGTTTTGAGCAGGGATCTATGCTGACCATGCTGGTAGAGAAGGAATTCAAGAGTATGGGAGATGGCTTGGGTTGTACGGATCTCGTAGAACATGTCATTAAGACGAAAGCGGCTCCTATCAAACAAAGGTACTATCCGGTTTCACCGGCGGTACAGGTTACTATTAACCGAGAGGTCGATGAAATGTTGGCGGCGGGGGTCATTGAGCCGTCTACTAGCCCGTGGTCATCTCCAATACTTCTTGTGAAGAAGAAAGACGGGAAGTTTCGTTTTTGTGTCGATTTCAGGAAACTTAACAGTGTAACCGAGAAGGACGCATACCCTATTCCATATGTATCGGCCACATTGGACAAGTTACGCAATGCTCGATTCCTGTCTTCGCTCGACATTAAATCGGCTTATTGGCAGATTCCGATGGCTGACTCCTCAAAAAAATATACGGCTTTTACTATTCCTGGTAAGGGTTTGTACCAGTTCCGCCGAATGCCGTTTGGCCTTCATAATGCCCCAGCTACCTGGCAACGCTTCATAGACACCGTCCTTGGGCCTGATCTAGAGCCTAACGTTTTCGTGTACCTCGACGATGTTATAATCGTCACCGATTCCTTCGATCAACATCTCAAAGTTCTCGCAGAGGTACTTGGCAGGCTAAAAAGGGCAGGGCTTAGGCTATCGAAAGACAAATGCGAGTTTTGTAAGCCAGAGTTACGCTACTTGGGGTATGTTGTGAGTAGCAAGGGATTGTCAGTAGACCCAGAAAAGGTTCGAAGCATGGTCGAGTATCCGAGACCAAATACCGTTACGGGCGTTCGGCGATTTGTAGGAATGGTATCTTGGTACCGTCGTTTCGTGCCGAACTTTTCGAATGTCATTGCTCCGATCACGGAGCTACTTAAGAAGAAGAAAAGGTTTGTCTGGAGTGAAAAGTGTGAGAAGGCCTTTGTGGAGCTGAAAGATCGGTTGGTCAGTGCACCTATCCTGACATGTCCTAATTTTACGCTTCCATTTACCATCCACACGGATGCGTCGGGATTTGGCATCGGTGCTGTTCTCACGCAGGAGGACCCTGGGAAAGGGGAGCAGGTGATTAGTTACCTGAGTCGGACTCTAGCGAGAACCGAAAGGAACTACTCCACTACGGAGCGGGAGTGTTTGGCTGTATTGTGGGCCATCGAAAAACTGAGGCCTTATATAGAGGGTGGCAGTTTTACAGTCGTGACAGATCACCACTCCTTAGTGTGGCTGAACAACTTGAAGGATCCACAGGGTAGATTGGCGCGATGGGCTGTCAGGTTACAACAGCACGATTTTAAAATAATCCATCGCAAAGGGAAAGAACACTTAGTCCCAGACGCGCTTTCGAGGGCAACGGTAGAAGTCGCAGAGATTCGCGATACTACTAAAGACAAGTGGATAGTGAAGATGTTAGGAGCGGTGACAGCTTCTCCAGAGCGCTACCCAGATTGGAAGGTAGAAGGCGACAGGCTTTTCAAATATGTCAGGGCCAGATATCCTAATTTATCGAGTGAGAAGGAACAATGGAAGGAAGTGGTAGGCAAAGAACAAAGGGCGGCTCTTCTAAAAGAGAACCATGACCACGTCTTAGCCGGTCACGGTGGAATCCAGAAGACTTTCGACAGAGTTGCTCAGTCATACTTCTGGCCAAAGATGAAGACACAGGTAGCGAGGTATGTCCGTAATTGCAAAACGTGTCAGTCTGTTAAGCCTGACTTGCACCGGCCGGCTGGATACATGTGTACCAGAACTAACGTCACGCGGCCTTGGGATATGCTTTGCGTTGATTTAATTGGTCCGTTGCCAAAATCTTCTAGGGGTTATATGTACATATTAACCGTGGTGGATTATTTTTCAAAATTTCCACTATTTTTCCCCCTTCGTTCCGCGACAGCCAAGGCAGTTACTACAACGGTAGAGGACCAAGTCTTCATGATCTTCGGGGTGCCAAAATGGATTGTTTGCGACAATGGAGTCCAATTTAGGAGCAAGGAGTTCACGAACCTAATGCGGGAATATAGTGTCACGGTTAATTTCACGGCCTTTTACCACCCGCAGGCAAACCCAGCTGAGCGCTTCAATCAGACGTTGAAGACGAAGCTCAGGGCCTATGTTTCCGAAAACCATCGAGTGTGGGATCTGATTCTCCCAAAAGTGAGCTGTGCGATTAGGGCTTCGACCCACGAAGTTTTGAAAGTCACCCCTTTCTTTGTACTTTTTGGGAGAGAGATGCCTCTGAAAGGCGATAACATCCCGGTACCAACTGAGGGGTTCACTGTCGAGCGAACAGAGAAGCAGGTGGATCAACAACGGAGTAAGGCCTTGGATGAGGTGATTAAAGACGTGAGGTTGAAAATTTTGTCAGCAGGAGCAAGGGCGTCTAAGACGTATAATTTGCGACGACGCAATATTAGTTTTTTCCCCAAAGATTTGGTGCTTAGGAGGAGTTTTGTATTGTCAGATGCCGCAAAGTACTTCAATGCTAAACTAGCTCCAAAATATGTAGGGCCATTTGAGGTGAAGAAGAGGGTGTCTCCGTGGACGTATGAACTAATAGACCAGAATGGCAAGACGGCTGGGGTTTGGCATGCCAAGGACCTCAAAGTGTTTACTAACGCCGCCGAACTCTTGTTGTAGGGACACAGAGGAAACAGGGGGAGTGGCGAAAACCTTTAGAAAGAAGAGGGGGAATGTTATAGGCATAGTTTCACTTCAGAAAGGTTTTCGCAGATGCTGCCTGTCGAGTTCCGTGTTAGTGTGGCTCCTCCCATTCAGATACTGGGCGTGATAGTAGCGTGTCAGCATATCACTAACTCATTTGAAGGTTCGAGTCCAGTTCGGGCTAGATCTTGTTTTTTTTCTTGCAAGCAATATTCCTTCCGGGAACGTACTGGAATGGGTAATCGGTAGCTTAGTTGGAGACTTAGGAGAAAATACGGGGATTAATCTCAGCTAATATCTAGGATGGCGGGTTGGGAGAAAGTAGGGATTGATTGAGGAGGGCAGTTGATGGAGAGCGAGATCACGGGTTAGACGTTTGGTGCGTGGTGTTGAAGTGACCTTTGGAGCGTAAAGGGAAAACGCCTGATCGGAAAACGGTTTACGGTCGCTGTGCGAACGAACAAAGAAAGCGATTACAAAATAGATTTATAGATATAAAATATATATATACACAAATTAGCATCGGGTCAGTGATTTCGGCAAACTGGTTGTGTCGGTTTTTTTTTTCCCTTTTCCCTTTCCGGTGGAAAGCTAAGATAGTTTTCCTAGACGAGGAATACAATAAACGGAGAAACATTGAAAACCCAAGAAGAAAAAAAAAAACGAAGTACCGGACCACAGAACGCGAACGCGTGTGTACGCCAAAGTCGGAGCATATAGCTGCATCCAAACGTGCGTCCAAGTGTAAAATCCAAGTGCGAATTGTGAGCGCGGCGGGATTCGTCAAAGCCGCACCACATTGAAAACCCGGTTACCGACTTTCGTGAGTGATACCTGTGGGAGAGTTCCTGTACATACGTGTTAGTTGCAAGTGCATCCACGTGGGAGATCACCAGTCAGCCGAAACAGCGGAACCAGCTGCCGTATAGAGCGATGCAGGGAGTCACCTACTAACCTTTCTTTTCGTAATTCGTTAATAGCCATTGATCCGTAACACTCTTGATAGTGTATGTGTTTGTTAACTCCTCCCCTCTGGAGCGTCGTTAAGCCGTATTCTTGTATTTATTATGTATATGTATATGTATTCACAATATTTTGTATTAGATTAAGCTGCAAGAATTATCACACTAGTTTTGTAATTTAGGGAACTTAAATTTTGGTTGTGGGTGTAGCCGAGCGCGCTAAAGCGCTGATTTGTAAGGGTAAGAGGTCGGATCCGAACTTTTACGCCAAGGTTCGAACCCACTTGGTGAAGCTTTTGTTCTTTTTTTTTATTTTTTTATTTTTTTTTTGGTACTTTATGAATTATTTGGATTGTCTTGAATTTTAGCGAGTATAATTTGATAATTTGAATTGGAATTTTGTTAATTGTATAATTAGCGAAGTGTAAATAAAAGGATCTGTTGAATGATCCTTGAATTTCGAGAAAGTTGGTGGTTTCCTTGTGTCGGTTGTCGGTCGCCCAGGGGGACGTAGCTGCTGCAGCTGGGTGAACTGCCAAGGTAAGGTGGTAGAGTCAAGCGGGCTTTGTAGCTCGTCGCGGTTCGACGCTATAAGGCTTTCGAGGCATAGGGCTAATCGCGTGGCGCCCATTAATTTTTTTTTATTATTTCTTGACCCACGGCTATTACTCCATCGACAAGTCGGCAACCCTTGTCCTCGATACCGCGGAGGAGAAAACGACGGTAACAAACGTTTTGCCAAACCCGATTTTCAAAGAAAAATGGTCCAATGACGCTCTCTTCCACATTTCATCGTACACGATGGGGATCATGCGTGTTGCCCACTAGCATACCAGTCTCACAAACTTGCGTACAGCAGTCGCTGTGGGTGATTCATATTGGCCAAAACTTGATTGATGCTGGCTTTTTGTCAAGATTTCGAGCAGTAAGCTGATGTCAGTGTCAAAATAAACTATAGTTCAAAAAAGACACTGGGTGGCTGTCGCTGTATATATAAGTAGAAAATGAATGTGCAATCAAACATTACATCTTGACTGTCGGATACATATTCTCGTCACTGAAAAAAAAAAACATTTGAAAACACGCACAAAGCAACATCTCATAAAACTTAAAGAGCGAAAATGTAAGATCTCTTACAAAGGAGTCATTTGCCTGGATTTCAAGCAGTTCATGCCCATATTCGCCAATATTAAGTTCGGTACCCACATGCTTATACATGTATTCGTTGTTGGCAAGACGTAAGACGTAAGCACATGCTATGTAAATTTAGCTATGCAAATTCTATTACATTGAATTTCATTGTATAAATTTGTAGTAAATTGTACGTAGACTTAACAGTATCAAAAGGCGACAAAACGAGTGAAATGGGGCCCACAGACTTGATAAAAATCCCCACGATTTGGGTGGATTAAGACCCATCTTGGTCCTTCCCTTTTGAAATCAAAGACGGCATTACCTCACATCTCGATCGTCGCATCTGCATTCCAAAAAATGTAACTTCCAAAACAGCGGGAGTAGTGAAGGAAGCACACTACTTTCCCATGATTTTGAAAAGCGTCATTATTTCTGACTGGGTTTACGCAAATCACAATAACAGGCGTCAAACCATCAGAACTAAAAATAAAACCGTATTACAAGTGAAAGCGTCACATAATCCTTATCAAGTAAACTCTATTAAGAAGCAGAATGATAGAAGAGTCGCGTCATATAAAAATATTCGCACCATGTTCCTCCATTATCAATTTGTTGAGATTAGTTGTGCAATGCGTTATCAAGAGAGCATGTTGTAGACCTTGTGAAGGTGGTCATTCCCGGATAGAATATAATTGAAGTCAGACAATAGGTGCCTTCAGATCACTTTAGAAACATCGTGGACATACTCAGAAGTTATAAGATTTTTCTTGAATACCGACATCACACCCTTCCCGTATTTGTTTGTTTACTTAAAACAGGTCTCTCTCTTCATTGCATTAAGTTTCTAAAACAGTCCAGGTCGATCTTGAATATAGAGAATATAGATCTTACAACGTGAACCGTGGGTGTAGTAGTCATACCTGTAGTTCTCCTTATTCCAACCGACGAACTCCTTTCATTGAAGTGGGGCAAACAAGTTTCCATTTCACTTGGGTGGTCCGACTTGGGTTACTGAAGAAACTTTTTATTTCGCCGTCCACATGTATTAGAACTTTATTGCGTGTACGAGGGATCAGTTTTTCGCATTTCTGGTAGGAGTGGTTAAAAACGACAGACAATTGCTTTTCACGTCGTCTGTGACTCTTTCAATATCCCGCGAAAGAATCATTAATGCAACACTGCTCTTGGCGACTAATAATAGCTAGGCCTGCTCGTCGACGACCATCAGTCAAACAGAAAATTTGACAGGGGTTACGTAAAATTCTAAATATATTGTAAAAAAACCTAATTTTGTGCATGAGCTTACTAAGGCCACTGAGTTACATCACAGATAATATACTTACATAGATATCGTACGCAGAGTAGAAATATCTATCACATTTTCATTCGAACGGGATTTTATACTTCGTTCCAGTTTGATTGAACTCGTTCGAATCTTGCAAACTACTTTCAAATTTTGCTGGATCAACACACTGATTGTTGCTTTTGCTTATTCCCTCCTTGCTGCACGTGGGCATATATGTCTATGCACATGTATACACTGGACACTGTTTACCCATTTATGTTTATCCCGACCTCTCACTCGCATTACATTTGTTGAGTGGGTGCCTACATGGTGGAACCACCACATAAATACATTTAAGTTGAATGAGGTGTAGTTAGTTGTACATTTAGTCGAGTAGGCAATCTTAACAGTTGTCTTGTATGGCCACGGTGGCGTATACGTAACATTTTTCACCGGACGAGGATGCAGTCTTAAAAGTTGTCTGACATGGCCACGGTGGCGTATACGTAACATTTTTCATCTGACGAGGAGGTAGTCTAAAGAGTTGTCTTGCATGGCCACGGTGGCGTATACGTAACATTTTTCATCGGACGAGGATGCAGTCTTAAAAGTTGTCTGACATGGCCACGGTGGCGTATACGTAACATTTTTCATCGGACGAGGATGCAGTCTTAAAAGTTGTCTGACATGGCCACGGTGGCGTATACGTAACATTTTTCATCGGACAAGATTGCAGTCTTAACAGCTGTCTGGCATGGCCACGGTGGCGTATACGTAACACATTTTCATTTAGCTGAAGAGGCAGTGAGAGGTGAAATTTAAATAATCAGGTTTATGCAAACCATTCAAATTTTGCAACGATTTTAGGTCCTTGAAACACTGAACCCAGAAGATGCTGAGTCTACAACGCTAGCAAAAAAACTAGTCAAAAATCTGAACCTACTGTTTCATACCGGCGCCGAGCGGACGATTTCGAGAATTTTCTTTTACAAACGAACGTGTATGTCTAATCTGTGAGCATTGACAATTATCGGTGAATTATGCAAATTGATAAATTCACAAGCCGGGGTAGGAGTCTTGCCCATTACGAGACGCCACCGCGCCCACGTCCACTAGAATTTAACTTTCGGTTACAAGATATCAGAAAAATTAAGGGTGGGATCTTTACGCAAATCTCAGAATTCTGTGATAATGCCGACATTCTTTATCGACTTCTTATCAAATTGTACACGTTCAGGATTTCATTTTACCTTCCATGTACTCTCGGTCCAAGTGCAGGATGTACTCATTTGCTAGCGCTATATAACCAAGCAGTAATATCCTCGTAGAACTTCTCTGGATGGGCGTCCATCAGGCAGAAGTATTCGAAAAGTTCGCCCTCAAGTACGTCCACTCATCTCTGTTCCATTTCAGTCGCAGGCTTACTTGGTCAAGATGCAGCACCCTCGTCATTAATTGTTGGTAATTCTCATCGCCAGCAATAGCACTAAAAATGGACATACATTAAAAAGTTGCACAATAGCTTGCATTCAACATCCTCACTTAACTGGTTAATTGGACATAATTCCCTGCAATCACAATGCCCCGACCATGTTCCCATGCTACACGAACACATCTCCTGCAAGGCCACACCACCTCTGAGTGCACTGAAAAATATAATTTCACATTAATGTTGCCCCAACATCGGATGCAAATAACACGAACACGTTCACCCCAGTCCTTCATACACAATAGGATTTTAATCAGATTTTCTCTCGAGGAACAGGTCTCCTCGATTACTTTGCGCAATGATCTCGTACCGCACCAATGAACGTCGGGCCACGAGCTGTGCATTCTTTTCCATCTCATTAGAGTCATCCGCGCTTTCCTGTTTACACATCACTTCTCCTTGCCGGCGCACACACAATAAATAGACTTTTCGCAGGATGCACGCCTGCACACAAGAGCATGGGGTTGGTTCTCAAAAGATTGCAGCTGTGAAATTTTTGTAGAGCACACATTCGCAATCGCTGGTACGAGGAAGACGAAACTATGCTCGGATCTTCCTCAGAGTCACAGGCGGAACTGAAAACAAAAGGCCACCACGCATATTTCCCCATGCACGTTGCACATAATTCAGTGCCCATGGGTACACAAAAAAGAAACTAAAAGGATCTCTGAGTAATTCACCAAACAATGGACCCACTGACACTGCAGCGGAACTCCTTGCTCGCAGCCCCCACTGGGTTGGGTTATAGATTCATATGTCGACTAGTCTAGCTGCTGCTCATTCAATTGGCAAACAGAACCCAAACAACGTATGCACCGAAGCTGTATATCCTTTGTTTGGTGCTGTGCAAAAGACACAGATGCCAGCTCGTTCCTGAGTTCCACAGCAAAGCAATTGTGTACACTTTACATTCGAATGCCGGCTATAGACAGTCCGGACTGGCGTTGGCAGCTTCACCATCTTTTGTGATCATTATTGTGTTTCTTTTAGGGTGCACGGAGTGCGTGGCAAAAGGAATGATTTAAATAATTAACAGACCGGCTGCCGACTGTAGACGTGCCGATGTGCATTTAGAATTATTAGTTAATGATGCATCTAGGAATGGACTCGTTTCGCTGCGTCCTCTTTGGATGAAAATTAAATCGCCTGGCGGATAGAGACCTTCCCAAAGACACATTACAACGAGGACGAGGATGGTAGCCTTAGGGGAGGTGGTGGGTGGTGGTGCATAGTGGACGGCAGATGCTGGACCAAGTAGATGGTTCAGTCTGGTTGCGAACACTGGCGATGAGGGACGGGTTGAATATTGAATTTAAGATTGCAAAGGACGGTTCCTTAGCTCGGAAGCAACTAATGGATGCCGCTTGATGGATGGCGGATGGTGCACTTAACAGTGGAGTCTTGAAGTTGTTTACTTTGCTACCAGCGGTGGAAGTGGATACGGATATTACGACTTCCAAGACCACAAGCGATATTTATAACATTTTTAAATAGCATCGGAAACTGAAAAGTGAATGAGGGAGTAAATTACTCCATCGAGTTGTTTTTCGCAATCAATCGGTTTGAAAATGTAGTTATCTTTGCTGTTTAAATGGACGCACTATAACGACTGGCTTTGAACACAGCGCGGAAGGAAAGACGACATTGGATCTAGAGTCCAACCAGGCAGACTGAGCGACTTAATTATTTAAAGCAGATAAAGGAGTCGTCGAGTCTTTTAATGCCGTACCTTCATCAGCATCCTAAAGAGTATCGTGCCAGAGTCACCCGTCAACTCAGAGGTTCCAACAACTGTTAGCACACGCGGATCATAATGATGTGATTGACAGAAGATGATATTGAGAATTTTCCTGGCAATGAGACGGAAGCTGCTAAAATACGTCCTGCGGTGAATGAAGTGAAGTAAAATACGTGCTGTCCTCATGAAGGGACGTAAGACATTGAAGTATATAGCATAGCTTCACAATGCGGAGCTATAACTTGGAGGCAGTTAAGGAATTCGTCTTTCTCAGCTCATTTGTTGACCCAGGATCAACATCTGGACCCAGATAAAGCGCAGAGTAACTCCAGCCAACCGCTTTTTCTCTCATGTAGGTCCTGGCTCAAGAGGCAGTTGAGTAAAGTCCAGTCAAGTAACTTAAGACAGAATAGGGAAGGGAAGCAGCTAATGAATTCAACAGCACACTTAGACCACGTCTGTCCATTGTGATACCCACAGACTACTACGACGGCCACGCCAGTGATAGTGCTGTTTAGTTTGATCTCAGTTTTAAAAATCGGTTAAAGCGTATAAACTCTGCTTTCACTGGGTTTCGAACCGGATACTTTCTCACCAAGTGTAGGCACTTGACCAACCTCCACGTCATCTTGCTGGGTGTTCTGCAATGCATTTCAGTTCTCTCCAACTCATTGCGAAAAGTCGCAGCTAGATTCTCAAGCTGATACAAATTGTTTTCCATGCGGTGTACATCAAGCCGAATACAGCCTTATCTTCCCGATTCTACTGCACACATCCAATTCAGTTCCAACGCGTTTAGCCGAGACCACACTTCCTAAATCTAGAAAGATTTTAACATTCTCGACTTCCTTTCCGATAATGTTCCATTGAGTCAGGGTGCCAGGAATGCTAAGACCTTTGGTTTTTCTAAATTTATTTTGAGTCCCACATTGTTTGCCTCAGACTCTAGATTGTGAGCCATTAAGTGAAGGTACTTTATCCAATGTAGAGAAACATCTTCAGTGTAGTCAAGGTGTTTAAGGGAAGATGTCATAGTCCATCGAATTGAACAATTTTCTTACGCTGCGCGGAGGACAAAACTGAAGACCACCTGAAGCAACAGTGATGCACTCTTGAGGAACTCCACCTTGGACCTCAAACTCCTTTGAAAACTTACCATTGTGACACTTAGGATCAATGATCAAAATTACTTTACAAAATACGCTGATCATCCCAGTGTTGTTGCACGGCACGGAAGCGTGGAAAATCTCAAAAGAAAATGAGGAAGTCCTTGGTCTGTTCGAGAGAAAGTTCTTCGTGCGGTCTTCGGTCCTATTGGCGTTGACGGTCTTTGAAGAAGAAGATTCAACAAGAGCTGTACAGCAACATCATCCTAGTCAGGAGTCCTCGCATTCAATGCCAAAGATCGCACGTAGAGCGTATGAACAATTTAACTCCGCCCCGAACCGTCTTCGAATCCGAACCAGTGGGACAACGGAACAGAGGACACCCGAGTTAAAAGTGGCGCACCCAGGTGGAGTAGGGCCTCAACAAACTTGGTGTGCGAAACTGAAGACTGCATGCTAGATGAAGCGGCTTGTTGGTTGAGGCCCACATCCACCACGGACTGTAGCGCCAAATGGAGAAGAAGAAGAATTTGAAGTCTAAGTGTCTTCGACTCCGAACCAGTGGGACAACGCAATAGAGGACGCCCACGGAACCGGCGCACCCAGGTGGAGAAGGACCTCAACCAACTTGGTGTGCGCAGTTGGAGACAGTTGGCAAAAGATCGTGCCGACTGGAGGGGCGTACTGGTTGAGGCCCAGGTCCACCCCGGACTGTAGCGCCACCAGAAGAAGAAGAAGAAGTATATAAAGGGTGTTTCTAGAGGTATACAAATTAAATATGAAATAAAACCAATGAAGATGGGACAATTTTAAGCCAGTAGTTTTAAATATTTTTTTTTTTTTTTTTTTTAATTCATTTTTATTTTCGGAATTCATGAAGACTTACATACTAGACAAAAATGCTTAAAACTAGTTGGACGAACATTTTTACTATTTCTAACTTACTGGCCCTCGGCAGGCACTCTAAGCTAAACTTAATCTTATTCTATGTCTTTCGACTTAAACTAAGGATCTATGCATTTAAAGTTTAAGTCGAAAGACATAGTAGTTTTAAATATGGTTACGGTCATATGCCGAACTTGGGATGTGCACATATCAGCAATAACATGGCGAACTTCTAAATCGTCTAACTTCTCTGGTTTATCGACATAGACTAGTGATCTCAGCTCAGATGGTTTATCGGCATAGACTAGTCGTTTTGTCGACCAAATAGACGTAGCTCAAGTTAAGTTGAGCGAACCGATAAATGGTTTTTAAATAAGTTTGTACAGTTTGCCAGTTATAACACGTTTGCCAGTTTAATAACCAAACTTCTGAAAAAGATATCCCCTATCAATAAAATTGTGGCAACGAAATGCAGTCACATTTATGCAGAATGGTCATGCAATAAAAGGGTGGTTTCCAGCAAGGCCATGGAGGCAATCTACCTGATCTTTCATTCCATAAAAGCACTATCCTAAGTCCAAAAACCCTGTTTTCTATTTAAATAAATTGTGGGACAACCTTTACTTAGGTACTGTAAGCAATCAATCAAAACACAAAACATAATACTTTTTGATATTTACTAGCTTTTACTTACACAACAACTCTAAACTAGACAATACTCCGTGACTCCTTCAGCGCGACTGTCCCAGCTCTCATTTCCCTGTACATTGATGTAAATTTTACTTCTCCTTGGCTCACACATCCATTCATGTACAGTTAGCTCCGGACGAGTACTATCCTCGTATGATCAGCGGTGGCGCTTATATCTTAAACAGACAACATGGTCCAGCTCATCTATACTCCAAAGAATATGGTCGGATGAAAGCATGGGCAACGAGTGGAAAGCCAGCATCAGTTGACAGATGCAAAAGAAAGGAGACCCCTTTCATTTCCCAAAATTGGCATAAATTTGGCATAAGTCTCCTAAGCATCGCACACATGACTTCCTTGCCATTTTATATGGTTTATCCGGTTATAACTAGTCTGATAGACCCAGAATAGGGTGGCTTTATGCCATCGACAAGATCTTCAAACTAAGGCATATCCTGGAAAAAGACCGTAGAAATGCAAGCGGCAACTCCTATTTCTCGATTTCAAGACCGCATGTGACAGCGTGCATAGAGACGAGCATTACAACACCATGCCTAGTTTTGAAATTTCTGACATACTCTTTAGGTTGTGTATTATGACGAGGGAGAATTCTCGCTACTCCATCAATGTCGGTAACGGCCTCACCGAGATGATTAATGTCAAAGGATTTAAACAAGGCGACGAGAATATATGTGACTTCTTCTCCATCAGCCTAGAGAAGATCGTCCAAGACTCACAAGCCAACAAAAATCCTGCATGTGCTTATTGGCCCTGTTTGCGTTCATTAGATCTCAAGAATAAGACTGAATCACTAACTGTAAGGACTATAGAGCGACATGAGCTTAGCCGGGCTTCAACGACTCCAACGTTGAAGGTGGCTAACACTGCTCGGGCCTGAAGATTCTTCGAGCCCGAACGTGTGGTAACAGGTGGTTTTTCATTCGGCGATTATGGTGGGTTGCCGTGGCGAAGTGGGTAAGTGCGTCGACTTCCACGCAGAGGGTGCCAGGTTCGAGACCCGAATTTACCACCTTTGTTAATTCACGGCTCCACCTCTTTCGAGTCACTGACGATGCTCAAGGAAAAAGCTTCTCAATTTCGCCGTTCGGATAAAACTGTAGGTCCCTTCCACTCGTGAAAGAACAATGATACGCACAACACGAGTGGTTGCTGAGAAGCTAGGCTCAGGTCCGCCTCGGACTCTAGCGCCACCCATATTGTTATTCTGATTATGGTGTTGAAAAGAGAGCAGTTAAGCAGTTTTTATTTCAGATTTGTCGAAATCGCTTTTTGTAACCTGACCACACTACATTCATAATCTATTACTCTTCATTGGAAAAAATGTATTCCATAATTGAATCTTGCCATCCATTATTGTAATTTCTACATCCTCCTCACTGCCGCATTTCAACGCACATACGTATAGAACAGATGAAATTGAATCCAAAGCGGTATATCAATGAAGTCGATTTCTTTTCATTAAGCTGAGATGAAGGCAAAAAGCAGGAAAATCACCTTCGGTGAAAGGAAGAACGTAAAAATAAAATAACTGCGAAACCTCACACTTTGAATTAATTTACTTTGCAATCTTAAAGTTTCCATCGACGAACTTGACTTAAATTCCCACTTATTCTTGGGATTTTGCGAAGCTTCCATTCAATTCCGCCCGAACACTGCATCTCTCCCTCCTACGTTGGCTGACGCCTTACCCGCACTCCATGCGAACTCACCTTCCCATTCGTAGTAACATGCGGTGGCGGCCGAGTCGAGGGCGCAGCATACCTGTGCCTTTTATTCACGTCTTGAATAATAAATACGGTATTTGAGGGAGCTCTCCTCCGGTTATAGTCTTCCATTAGCACTCCACGACTGGGGAGGCGGACTCAGAGTGTGTTTATTTCAATTCCTTGAACACTAAATACACACGGCAATTCGAATAATTGGCCGGAATACTACTTCAATAAAGCTTAAGTGGTACTAAGTTGTGGAGGTAAGGCAGAAATTGAACCCAATAATTTTGGGCGGCATTTAGCTGGCCCCGAAACGAAGATGAAGGCACACTCGAGACAAATTGCGGCATACACACATTCACGGCCGGCATGGATGTGCCGATGTGCGTTTGCGTTCGTGGGGATTTGAATACCAGCGATATTCAACGATTGTGTTCGACTTCACTAAGCACCTGAATCGCTCTTGGGATGCTGTCGGCAGTTATCTTCGTCATCGTTGTCAAATGGAGTTTGAATAATGACGGGGAATTTAGTCGGGCGTATAAATTAAATTTGAATAAATCAGAACTCCCCCGGGGAATAGAATATTCGCGAGGGTAGACATATATACGAAATGGGTGTATGTTCATGCATTTGAAAGTATTTTCCCACTTTCGAACAACTGCAGCTTTAAGTGTGCCCTCTGGTGAGGTAAGAACGTCTTTAACAAACACGAAGCTTGAGTTATCTTGGTATCATATCGGAACTGGCTGTGCGCCAGAAGTGTTATGATTATTAGAGTGGCTACGGCATGCCTTCGCAGTACAACCAATTTCACACCCTCTGTAAAACGTGCTGTGTATCCATGCCGGAAGGACCCATGGTGTTGCAGTGGAAAAAAGACATCGCATGTTTATGTGTTAACAACATGTCCAAATCAGTGCGAGGCCTTGTGTCGAATAATAATTGCTGCTTCAATTCCACTGCACAGAGTTTTTGCAAGGCGCGAACTTTTGTGGGGGCCGATATGCAATCCTTTGTAAGTTGTAATCACTGTAAATTAATTAAAAAAATAGGTCAACCGTCCCTTGAACATGTATTGTGCAGCAACGCCGGTTTTTCTGCTGTCAATAAATGGTACTAAGAATTCATTGCATTTAACGGGTTGTGCAGGAAATATACACAATTTGAAACCGTGCTTCTGTTGTTGCTAGTTCTTTGACGTTTGTGTTTAGCACAGAAGACAAAAATGAAATTCGAAGAACTATGGGAGCCCAGCGTAAATATGACGTGAAAAATGTTTGCCTAAGGTCAAATATAATACGAGTAGTAGCTGTGGCAATTGAGAGCCTGGCACGAGCTTGCGACAAGAACAAGAATGAAAACTAGTTAAATTGAACAGAATCCGACGCGTTGGAGCGCATTTCAGGACATCTGAATTTTCGGCTACTTTTGTATCGCCGGCATCGTCGTCTTGGAGCGTTTTGTCAGGTAATCCTCCAACTGCCATATCGGCCCTATTAGACCTATCTAGGACTTAAAAACACCTTTGGTGATGTGTTCGTGTGTGTATTAACAAAATCCGACGCGTTGGAGCGCATTTCAGGACATCTGAATTTTCGGATACTTTTGTATAGCCGGCATCGTCGTCTTGGAGCGTTTGTCAGGTAATCCTCCATATCGGCCCAATTGGACCTATCTAGGACCTTTAAACACCTTTGATGATGTGAGAAATCGCAATTCCAACTGACAACAAATTCCTCTTCCTCAACCAGCAAGCCTCTCCAGCTGGCACGATCTTTAGGAAGCTGTCTCCAATTGCGCTCGCCACGTTGGTTGAGGTCCTTCTCTACCTGGGTACGTCATCAGTGCCATGGAAGTCCTCTATAGTATTGTCCCACTTGTTCGGAGTCAAAAACTCTTCTGGCTGGAACAGTGTTGGCCATACGCTCTACGTGGGCTAGCCATCTTAGGAGTTGCATGAGTAGGCGCCTGGATAGACTCATGTCGCTCTACCACTCGTGCTAGAATCTTCTCCTCCCAGCATAATCAAAGCAAACAGGACAACGATTGAGTGCAGAACTCTTCTCTCGAAAAGACTTCTTCATTTACTCTTGAGATTTTTTATAATTCCGCGCTAGCAGCAGGGCATCATTGATGTCCTGCTCCTAGCGCGGAATATAATGTTAGGTTGGCCCTTTGAGGGAAGGCTCTGCCACTCAATTTTCTCTTGAGCTAGTAGAAACAGCGGTTGGAAAGGGTTATTCTGCGTTTAATCTCGGTGTTGGTGTCATTCGTACTGTTTACGAGAACGAAGACCGTCACTACCTGGAAGTTATAGCTGTCTATGGTGACATTCTGGCGCAGTCGTCGATGTTGTGCGTAATTTCTCGATGGCAGCATATACTTCGTTTTGCCTTCGTTCACCGCTAAACCCATTTTGGCCGCCTCCGTTTCAATACCAGCAAACTATATTGCATTGCATGAAATATCATTCAAACAACCGCTAAAGGCAATATTCTGGTGAATCTGGTTTTTCAGCAGTTCTGCAAATCTCCTTGGATGACGTTCCCCTAAATCAACCTTGATTCCATAGAAATAGAATTCCATGCGATTTGAATCTGGTTCCACAAATCAGTTACATTTATTGGTTTTAAAGCCTCGATGTGATGTTCTTCATCGTTCCATTGGTTTCTGGCCCGCTTGGACGTGGAGTCTATAGAGGCTGTTAACTTGCCTAGCTCCTGGACTATCTTGATAGCCCAGGCCATGAACCTTTTCTTCGTTTCAGAAAGTTTCTAACTCTTTAAGTGCCCTAAAACCCTAGAGGCTGATCGCAAATCCTTATGCTTCTTTTGGGAAGGCCCTATGACTTTTGTGAACCCAGCGACTCCTCGTATTGGATTACGATAAGTATTTGTGGTTATGTTGCACTCCCCACTGCCTTTGGAAGTGCTAGGTGCGGAGCTAGCCGCTTTCCTAGATCCCAACACTTTAAGAGCTGGGCTTGGCCACGTACGGGCACCGAGCTTTAGATTCCTAGTCGGTAAGAGAGCACCAGTCTTGGATATTTTGAGGAAGAGGGGCTTGGCTTAGAATCTATAGTTGGTCCCACGAGTAGCGGAGAGAGGAAGGTCAGGCTACTCAGAGACTCGCAATGTGTCGCTAAGGAGGGGTCGCCATGTGGCTTCGGCTCACTGTCCGGGACTGCGCGGGGATGACACCCTGATCCACCGCACTGGATAGGAAGAGGAGAGGAAGAATAGAATAAAATAATATGAGAGGAAGAGGATGGCTGCATCTGGCTCCTTGTCTCCTTATAGGCAAAACTTCCCATGAGTCATTGACTTTTACTAATCCTTCGCACCCGGGCAAACTGTACCCCCTTGGCCCCTTCCTATGCTAAGAAAAAGCTGTCTACTTACCGTTTACTTGGCTTTGTGTTTTGATATGGTGGAAGCAAGTATATTCCATCTGATCCGAACCTGTACATCCTGGAATAAAAAGAAAAAAAATTTACCAAGAAATCATCGGTTTATGAAGTTGTCAAATTAAAAAAAGTTTCTTGCTCTTAAATTTATGCTGTTGTCTCCTATTTATTTGCCCAACACTGTTAGTAAGTAAAAATGAATGAACCGAACAAAATTGTGCGAAGTGGTCATTATGGTCTTCCTCTTACTTATGTGGTGGTACTGTCCCGTGTGGGCCTGGTAATCATCCAATAGAATTCCTAGCCAGGGCCGAGTCTGGAACGGAACAAACAAAGTATATAAGACGGGGTTTATTTTTGTTTCAAGAAGCAAAATTACCCTTGTTAGTTCCATACAGTGTATTTGAATCCGCAAAGATTGACACGAGTCGTGGCTTGGGTTCATTATGTAACCTTATTTCTCGAAATGAAGAGATACCGTGATTGTCAATGGTCTCAGGTATAGAGCTGTATTAACGGACATCTTATGATCAGACCTCTACAACATTGATATATCCGAGCTATGGTTCCAACAAGACGGCGGTAGATGTCAAGCGACTTAATGCATCTCACGGAGAACATTCATCAATTGGTTGCTGCGATTATGGGACTTAATATCTCTTGATTGCTCAAGTCTCTATGGACAAGCTCGTACACAGTCAGCATTCAAGGTGCTGTTAACGAAATAACACCGCAGTATTGAACCGAGTTATCACAAAAAGGATCGACAACTTGAAGCACTGCCAGCGAATCCGACAAGGCCATTTGAATGAGCAGGCTTGAATATTGCTTTATCCTTTTTATCTGGTCACCATAGGTTAGGTAAGGTAGGGGGCTGCTAGTGAATTCACCAGCACACTTAGACCATGTTGGTCGATTGTGATACCCATAGTCAGGCTACTACCACAGATTGACTATTCAAGTGATGGTGCTGTTAATTGGATCCCAACGGCAAATGGTGACTGGACCAGATTTGAAAACCAGATAAAAGCGTATTAACTTTCTAACTTCTAAGTTTCCGCTAACCAGGGGCAGGCACTCAACCAACTGTGCCATCCAGTCGTTCATCTGGATCTGGTTCATCTGGCTCTTAGGCTACAGTGAGGGGAGAACCACTACAACTACACAATTGCAATTTCTCTTGAATCGATAATAACCAGCCATAAATAGTTTTAACATAAATAATATATTAAATACATTCTCCTGTTCTCCAGAGTGTAGGGTGACCTAATCTCGCCATTGTAACTTGACATTATTGAACTCGTCACCCTGGCTGGCTGGTATCATCTAACGCAAACGTGAACTGAACAACCTAGTAGGAGACCGAAATGCTGGAGCAACTTTTATTCAACTGACCAGTGCACCACGGCAATGAGATGGATCCTGGATGAATCCTTGTTTGACATTCCTCAAGGATGTGACAAGTATCAAAATAAACAATTCAATCAGCTATGCACTCGCTTTAAAAGAAACATAAAGGACGAATAAGAATATTAGGCATTTCTATTTAGTTTTCTTTTTTTACGGTCTTCTTTCACGTCACTGTATTCTCACGTGCTCCGTACGTTCTTCGCTGACTTCGCATATCGTCCAACACACTTCAAACATTTTAAATTAAATGTTAAATTTAATTTCTTGTAAAACACGAAAATCGTCACTTGATGTTCAACAGGTTTGATTGAATTTAAGTTTTTTTTTTTTCCTGGAATTTTGTTTGAATTATTTAACTTTTCGCTTTCCATTCACGAGCTCTAAAGACCGAAATGCGGTACAAAGTAAGCAATTCCTCATTTAAACTGGTTGCAAGTTTGTGGTGCACAAACAGCAATGGCTGACTTTCAGGGCATTTCCTAGTACTTTCTGTTCTGTTCACAGCAGAACAAATTTAATTTACCTCGTACCTCCCATAAAGCTGCACTGAAGCTAGCCTCAGGCGGCAATTGTTTATTGCGGTCAATTTTCGCACAGGGGGTTGAAAGCACTTTGTTGCTGCGACACAGAAAGTGAATGAAAACGTAAACCTCCAAGGACAGGCATGGGTTCCAAGAATGCATTTGTGTGTGTACAATAATATCTGGCAAGGCGAACGTCATTTTCTGCAAGTGAAACGCCGCAAAGACGTGAACAAAAGAAGAACGTTTCACTAAAGCCGCATCAGCCGCTTATTCATATGGAAGCAAAACGCATAGTTCACGCGCCCCGACATAAGTATTAGCTTAGGATAATAGTGACATAAATAAACTTGATGAATGTCTTTATGCCGCACATAAAGCGTCGCTGGAGTGGGCTAATTTGGCACAGACGCGTGACACAGCTCCAGGATCAGAGGTGCAGCCAGAGGGCCGATGTAATGGATTGCACATCATTTCAGTGAAATATATTTTGAAGTGCGCCCTCCCATGGAACTGCGGGTGATGAATAACTGTTAATAAATCATGAATGCTATCGGATCTTCTTTTGGAAAAACGTCTAGCTGGAGTTTGCTTGCTGGCGGGTGGGGGGCAGGAAGTCAAATAAATAGGACGTCGTTTCGGTTTTGAATGTAAGTGACGCCTGGAATTGGAATAATTGGAAATTTTCGGATAAGATAAATCGACCTAATCAGGATTTTTTTTTCTGATATTTATGTCCTTCAAATATTTGTTCCTAAGTATTGAGAGATGCTCCACATTTTCTGTTCATCATCTGAAGGGACTCGGCGGAAGCTTTGCAAGCGCCACTCGTACTGTCCGTGTTATTTTGTGCTGAGGAGTGGTAGGCTCGTTGAATTTTCAGTGATTCTTATTTTTTTTTTTGCATTGGAGATGATCCTCGTAACAGCAAGGGAGTAAGCGCCAATTCTGTTGCAGGGTATACTTGTGAAAGAAAGAAAAAAACACGCAAACTTCGATTCGTCCAATGAGCTCTTTATTTGTTCTCTATATAATAGCACCGGTGATGATCGATGTATTGTCCCCAAACAGTTTATGATGCGGGTTTATATACTCGCGTGCATCTAATGCAACACTTGTGGTTACATGCGGTTCCTTATCTATGTCTATCGTGCCCAAGTAGAGGAATTGTTCAAGAGGATCGTATTTCATGGTACAGTTAATAGAAATCCTTGCACGCTCAATATGTCTTAGATAAGGCCTTTATTTCTACACCAACCGCACGTGTCGACCGTAATATTGTTTCACGAGTAGGGAGGACCTACATGTTTACCCTCGCCTCATAACTGAAACACACCGTCCCACTGTGATCTGTCTAGTACATGCTAACTGGACAGAAATCAAAAGAGGCTCAATCGCGTGACATCATCTATATTATCTCTATCGTTAAAGAATTCACATATTTTATGTTGGAGTGATGAATTCTTCACTTTTATTGCGAAGAACATTTTCTTTGGATTTTCATAACAAGAATTGTAAAGTAAGCCTATGGAACACTATCGTTTTTTAGATGTATAAGGTGCGGCAGAGTTTCAAGAAATGTTCCCAGTAGTTCGCAGCAGCAGTGATAGTTTTATTATAATAATAATAATATTGGTGGCTCTACACCCCGTAAAGGGCCAGGGCCTAGCTTCTCAGCAACCACTCGTGTTGTGCGCGATATTGTTCTTTCACGAGTGGAAGGGATCTACGGTTTAATGCCGACTCCGAACGGCGAATTTGAGAAACTTTTTCTAGACAGGAATACTCTTTGAGCATTGTCAGTGACTCGAAAGAGGTGGAGCTGTGAAATATGAAAGTTGGTAAATTCGGGTATCGAACATGGCACCCTCTGCGTAGGAGTCGACACACTTACCCACTACGCCACTGCGATTCACGATAGTGAACTTAATTTTAAGACGTCTCCCAGCCCCCACAACTCGGTAAAACTGTTTTTTTTCCTTATTTGTTTTTATTCTATATTTTCTAAAACAAAATGAGAGTAAGACTCAATTATTTTAAGTATGTTCCAACAAAATTCGCCTTTTGTGAGTCGAATAGTAAAAAATTGTATTTCTTAATTTATTTTAGTTTAAGTTGATATAATTTAAATTTAAAGTTGCAATATTAATTAAATTATGTAAAAAGTCAAAAATTTGATTAAGTTATGCATATAATAGAAACAAATTGAGCAGTTAGCATGTAGTAGACTGTGCGTTCCGATTCGGAGGGAGAAATCGCACGATGTTACGCGAAGGTTCAAGTATGAGGATTCAATTTCTGATAGCCTCAGGGATGCTCATATCTGAGATGCGATTATTTAAGAGTGTTCAAATAAAGTAGTGCCCGCTTAAAACGATCTCGAAGGGACAGACGGAATAAGTTCTTTACCAGCGAAATTCCTTCTACATATGTACGTGATTTGCTTAATAATACATCAAGTTTTGTTCAGGAAACCAAAAACGAAGAAAAGTAGGAATGATAGTAAATCAGAGTACTAAGAACAGCATTTTAATAAGTATTGCTTTTCAAACGCGAAGTACACTCTCTTTATGATTCACTTTGAAACTCGACTAATTTGTCCTGCCCGTATCGTTTGATGGACACATAATGTATCTCGGAGAAGTACCGAAAAAATGGTATCCAAGGACTGCATTTTGTTGTTTTATGTTGGTATGTACATATGTAGGTAAGGTTAGGTTACAGTGGCTGACTACCCTATGCCAAGACTATGCCCGTTGTGTTACCACAAGGACCTAGTAGATCCTAATCCGAACCTGTATGCGATGAAGTTGACTGATGCTAATTTTGCTTAGTTTTGTCAAGTGATAGAAATATGAGGAGTCCAAGTGATAAAGTCTGCGAGATGAGAGAGCACTGCAATTGCAAAGAAAAGGGGTGAAATGGATTCTTCTTCGTCTTCATCTCTGCAACTTCTATTGCGGATACCTAGTTTATCCATGAATTTAAATGTGATAATGTCCAGTTAGGACGTCAAATAGTTCTCAGATTCGGCCAACTCATTCTGACCAGGGGCGTGAGCATTTTGAATCGATAGCAGGCGATAATTACTTTATGATTGGGCACCCATTGCCAGAAGACCATCTACATTTGGTGTGAATTAGCGTTTCCAGCTTATTGGCATGGACGGCAGTTCTCTGTCCGGAATGAGCGTTGAGGTGAACAAAGGAAACTTCCTGCGAGTTCATCAATCATGCAATTCTCTGGGATGTCACAGTATCCCGGCAATCATATGCTGAAGAACTTGTGAACTTCGTTAAGAGATTGTCAGCAATTGACTGCAATCTGTGATTTGGTCACTCATCGGCTGGACGAACAGATGACATAATCTGTGTCTTATATTGCTTGGACAGTGCCTGTGTAATCGCTTATCGGATTCGTTATAAAGTTATTAATGTTCGCTTTACCCGATCTCTATTGTATGAAGTTATTAACATTATGACGGTAAGTGCACGCAAAAGATATGTGTGCCCTTCATTAAGGCAGATTGAAAGCTTCAAAAGATAAATAAAATATTTATAATAAGAAATAGAAAATCAGATAACAAGGATGGAGCCCATTCATATTCATTATCCATAATAGAAATCGGCGAATAAAATAATGTAATAATGGAGGGAACGTGATTATGCTAAGAGGAAACGCAAATGTCCCTGTCAATCACCAAATGAATTCAAACTGTCATAAAATAGTATCATTGTTCTGAGAGATCAATCGCGATAAAAATAGTGTTAGTCCCTTTTTCAAGTCTGTATAAATTACATATTGTATCGAATCTCAACCGTATAGGAAGTGAAGGTAGATCTGTTGCAGTCTCGATTTGGTTGTGTCCGTCGTCTTGGAGGTGCAAGGCTCAATACCCGAATCAAAAATGAAGTATTTCTGATAGCCGTATTTTCTTCTACCTCACATACTCCTAAACAATTTTTACATCGGTTTCTCAAACCAAATTTACCAAGCAGGGAACGGCATTCACATTATTTAGTGAATAATCGTCGAAAATTCAAAACATCTGTCAAAAAGGCACTCAAATACGTCGATGGACTAGAGGCAGTCTGCATCTCGGCGATAGTTCATTTCGGACCGGAATCTACAAACTTTCATAATTTAAGGCTCCACCTACTGCACTCCAGACACTGGCAATGCACAAACATTTTCCATCCACTTATAATACGAGTGGTTGCTAGGCGTAGGTTTACCTCGCTAGGCCTAGGATTACCTCGTATTGTCGAGTTTTCATTCATTTGACATGAAAATATATTAAGAGTTTCGATGGACATAGGTAGCTAATTAAAGTTTATATTTTAACTAGTTTTTATTAACTATTATAACTATATACATCTACTTTTATAATATTAACTACTATATATTTTTATTTTAACAGTTTTTTTAATGTAGTTTATTGTTAACTACATTATTATAAATATAAAATTCCCCGAACCCGCAGAGTTGAATGCGTAAGCATAAGAGAGCAACATCAGTCGAGCAGTGTCGCACCCAAGGGAATGCGAAAAAAAATATAAGAATGCCTCCCTAAATCCAGGACTCCTGTTTGTGTCCTGGGGTTTGGTGGACGAAATTTGCATGATAACAATATAAGTAATTGTGCCTAAAAAATACATCTGTTGCCATGCTGTTATGTCCATTGATGAGACAAGGCTCATGATTTAATATTCACATTTTGGAACTTGCATATATTAGATACATGGTTTCAATAAAACGGTGCCACTAGCTACAAAAGAGTCGGAAACGAGTCTGTCGACTGGCCACCAAGATCGTGTGATATAACACTTCTAGATGTTTTTTATGTCAAATCATTGGATGCCAAAAAACACTCGTCGTTAGCGGATTTCATAGCCAATATTGAACAAGATAGTTGAATCATTTAAAATTGGGTTCAACTAATCGACCAACGAACACCCACCCTGACTGTGGAAGACATATGAACGGCGTCGAATTCAATACACAAATGCTTCGATTGTACTTCAAATCAATAGTGGTGATGGTCAAGCATTAGTCAGTGAATCGAAATATCGGATGCCTTTTTAAAGTTATTTTAAAGGCTTTAGTGAAGTTGTTAAACTTAATTTAGCTTAGTCTATCAAAGTAAGAAGGACGGTGGTGGTGTGATGGTTCTATCGATTGTGAATCAACCTCACACCACAGTCCCACTGACCACGCACGTAGCTGTCGAGGAATATTAGATGTGCACACAATGTGGCATTGATTGCGATGTAAACGACATTACGGAAACAGTTGGCGCAGTCAAAAGCGCTCCTTTATTGAGGATGTACTATGCGAGAAATGAGCTAATAAAATCGAATCCATTCGACTGAAAGATAAAAATTCGTACGTGAAAGGAATTAAGATAGAGACAGCTACACCCGGTGCAGATGGGAGATAAAAAAAACCCCGAGTGGAGGCAAAATGATGGCCGAACAATCTCCTGCTCATTATTTATTTGGTAGGCGGTTCATTGTGAAAAAGAGAAGAAATTTTAGTCTTTATTGAATTAACTGGGTTCGTTACGAGTTTCAAGTGGTCGCTTTGTTTTCTATTCTTCTGGATGCCTTCCTCTAATTGACAAATACATTTATGGCCTTCCTTTACAAGGTCAAAATTAACTCAATTTCCAATCCGAGCATTCGAACAATTCAAGGAAAATTGTATCTGGCTATTGACAAATATGAGATGGGAGAGGGGAAAAAAACAAAGAAAAAGTAGCAAACCATGATCTTTGAAGTGATTAAATGCCACAATAGGGTGATAAACCACATTTAAAAGTGATATTTATATGTGTAGGCGAGAATGACAACCCACAAAACGTTTCTCACTACGTTAGTATGAGTTATAGTAGATATTTCCAATCAGGGCATTCCAAGTCATGCAACAGCGACGTCCAAGGAGCCCAGTATGGCAAGAGGTTGTTCTCCTGTATAGCAATGTGGAAAATAAAAGTACGAATGCTTAAACTAGGCACTTGCTAATTTATGGATGGTATCAAACGAATAACGAGAGCTGTTCGTGAGCTCTGCGAACAGAGACAGAAGGAAGAACCTCGGCTTCTCAGGAGAAAAAAGAAAGAGCACGAGAAGCGTCCGATCGAAGAGATTGAGAGGTGCTACGGCAGGAATGATGTCCGAAAGCTTCATCAAAATGTGAAACAGCTATCCAATGGATATAAGATTCGGACAGAAGCCTGCGGGGACGAAAATGGAGAAAATGTAGTAGAGTCGCAAGTCTATACGGAGAATCTGAAAAGATCACTTCTGTAGGCTGTTAAATGGCGATGAGGACCCAAATACCACAGCCAGGCTGAATGTTCCACTTCCACCCTCCCCCGACGTAGACGACAAGATAGCGATATCGAGTCGAGTAAAGCTACTGACGCCGACTGACTGCCTGCGGGACTGTTTAAGGCAGCTGGGGATGAGCTGGTAAGGTACATGCACCAACTCATCCGTAGGATATGGAAGGAGGAAACCATGGCCGATGAGTGGAGTCTCAGCATCGTTTGCCCGATCCACAAGAAAGGAGACCCCTTCAACTGCGCCAACTACCGAGGGATAAGTCTCCTTAACATCACCTATAAGATGCTCTCTGCCGTTTTGTGTGAGCGCCTGAAACCATTCGTCAACAACCTGATAGGTCCATATCAGTGCGGTTTCAGGCGGGAGAAGTCCACCATCGACCAGATTTGCACACTAGGACAGATCCTGAATAAGACACAAGAAATGTGCAAACCGACACCCACTACCATTTCGTCGAATATGACAGCGTGCATAGACACGAGCTATACAACGCCATGTCTAGCTTTTGACATTCCTGCCAAACTCGTCAGACTGTGCAGGATGACGATGGAGAATTCTCGCTGCTCCATCAAGGTCGGTAACGAACTCACCGAGACCTTCAATTTCAAAGGCGACGCGCTGTCATGTGACTTCCATAACATCATCCTGGGAACTCACATGCCAACACTAGAGGCACGATCTTCAAGAAGTTAGCATACGCGGATGACTTTGATGTGATTGGCATTTAAATAGAAGCGGCTAAAATGGGTCTAGCGGTAAGTCAAGAAAGGACATGCAATATCAACGTCTTGGGCAGAGCATCGAAATGGGCAGCTATAACTTTGAGATAGTTACGGACTTTGTCCAAATCGGCACCGCAGGAAATAGTACTAACAACACTAGTTCAGAGATCAAACGCAGAGTAACTC
Source organism: Eristalis intricaria (assembly GCA_964034865.1). NCBI lineage: Eukaryota > Metazoa > Arthropoda > Insecta > Diptera > Syrphidae > Eristalis > Eristalis intricaria. Next base: position 48,104,290 of record OZ035875.1, read on the forward strand.
TTGCCTTCGAGCCCAACGGGCAATTGAATAATAGAGCCAACTCTCGACGAACTAAGTTGACTTTATAAAAGATCTTGATCATTCCAGTCCTGCTGTACATCGCTGAGGAATGAACAAGCTATAAGGCGCATAAGGAAGTTCTTAGACTCTTCGAGAGAAGAGTTCTTCGTACGATGTTTTGTCCTACTTGCGTTGACGAATTTTGAATTAGAAAATTCAACCACGAACTGTACGGGCTGTGCGACATGAGCCTAGTCGGGCACTTGTAGATCCAAAGCCTAAGATGGCTAATCCATATAGAGCATGTGGACAACTCAGCTCGAAGCCCGAAGAGTCTTCGACTCCGAACCAGTGGGACAATGCAACAGAGCACGCCCGCATTTATGGTGGTGCACCCAGGGAGAGAAGGACCTCAACCAACTCAGCGTGCGATACTGGAGGTAGCTAGCCAGACTCTGGGATAGTTAGAGAGGCTCGTTGGTTGAGGTCCAGGTCCACCCCGGACTGTAGCGCCAAATAAAAAAGAACAATGAAGAAACTACCGTAAGAACTACTGCAATTCTCATTCCAACCAGATTAGTGGGCGAATCTTATGAGATTTTACAAACCGACACCGCTTAGCTATGAGATTCAGTGCATTCTTAGAAGCTACCTTCTGTTCATTGCTAGGCTTGGAAGATGTCGGATAGACTCTATGACTTCCTCGTCACTCCCACTTCTGCAGTCGTGCAGTCGCATTGCATGTGTACCTTTGACACAGTGACCGGTAAGGACCTATATAAGTGGACGTTCATCCCGGCGACTAAAGCCGATCACTGATGTTTTTCTCTTTTTGTTCAGCTTCGGCCATAGGACCCTTCCTGTGGGTACAGTATTCAGGGAGAGCAAGTCAACTCTAATCAGGGACTCGTCTACTAGCCTTTTCTTTATGGAGCTATGTGCCTTAGGCGTGTCCTGTATTGCCAGAGACTCTCCAAGCTCCCCTTTCCCCTTTTCACGAGACTGCCCGCCTTTTCGTTACCTTGGATTCCAGTATGTCTCGGTTCTGGACAGAGGGTCACCGAATTCTCCAAGGATATCTCCCTGCAACTTCGATGTCAAAATGTCTGATGCAATGACTTATAGTGCCGCTTAGCTATCAGAAAACATGGCAATCGAATCGTCAGTAACGCCTTGGCCATTTAGCCCGAGCGCCGCCTCGTGGATAGAAGCCACCTCGGCTTGAAAATCGCTGCAGTTATCCCTTAGAGCCAAGGATTTTCCGAAGGGATCATAGAAGAACCCTGTTCCTGTACCAGCGCTCGTCTTTGATTCTATCGTTGTAGACAGCTTATAGTAGTCTGTTCAAAATGTTGTGTGTTCACTATTTTCGTTTGTTCGAAAACCCATAGAATCCGTTACGTACGTGCGTTTAGAGCCATCTAGAGACATCTATTGCCCTGGAAACATCTGTCAACCACACAACAAGTTTAAAGTTGACCAATTCTGTTTCATTTGCTGTTTCTCTCCCACTCATTAGGGCTTATGAGTTGTAAATTTTTTGACAGGAAGCACTGCACGCAATGGATTCAATGAGTTCTTTTTTATGTGCGTTTTATTTCCGTCTTCATTTGCATGGAACCGAACGCAGACTTACTCAAGTGCATTACCAAAGATTACTTGAACCTTACATAGGGAGACTTAAACTAATTTACTAAATCTCCACATTCCACCTTCTCTGAAGTTAATGGCTTAATAATTCGTTCTCATCGACTTTTTGATAATTTATACAACATTTTCTCACGATGTCATAACTTTCATACCTCCATTCCACAGTTGCAATGGAAAACACGGAATGCAACAGTAAATCCAAGCTTATTCACTTGTAAAGATGCAAATTTGTTCAGACTCACCGACCGAAACGAGTATACAATGGAACCTTCTCAACTAAATCAGATAGTGTACGTTTGGAACCATTTGCGAAAACGAATTTGTAACCGAATTTGAAACTCTATTTTCCGCTGCCGATGCTGATGTCCTTGCGACCTCGCACACCGTACACATGATGCACAAAACAATTTGGCTTGCCGTCGAGTTAATATTGCCAAACAAGATTGGAATTTATGGTGGAAGACAGGCGTCCCCTGTCAGATACGAAAAGTTAAATCCTGCTTGGAGGAAGATACATCCGAAGACCCGCGGTGTGCAATAAAAGATATCTTATTTACTTTTCCCTTATTATTAGATCATGTATATGGGGTAAGTAGGTTACGGATGTGACTTGGCTATAGACACCGGAAGGTGGATGGAGGAGGCCAACGACACTGAAGCAACCTCTTCGACGCCGCCGTGCGACGCCGGCATATGTCTTTCTCATCGTCACTGTTTATATTCAAATTTATGGTTATCGGGATAACATTGCCCTTTTTTTGTTTTCGTTCCCTTTTAAGGGATATTTACGAAATTCTATTAGGTGAGGATTTTTCCTCCCCTGGATTTATTGCCTTGCTTATTTATGAGGACGCAAAAACAGCTGTTATTGGTATACACATACGAACGTGTGTACGGTGTTGTTCCTGTGCGTTTGGGTGTGCCATTGTTTTGGTATTATCTTAAAATTCAGTTTACACTTGTAGCGACACAACGTAATCGAAATGACGGATGCCATGATGTGGAATCTAATTTTTTACACCTTTCCGGGTAGATTTGTTAATTTTCGTGAGTTTGATTCTGTGAAAGTGCCACGGTCATGGGGGTTGATTGGGTTTAAATGAATTAGAAGCAACATCTGTTGACATCATTTTGTTTTTCCAACTAATGGCATTGACTTTGATTGGGGGGCGCCATTGGGTAGTAGGTGGCAGGAAAAGGATTATCTTCCACAGCAACCAGTGCTGATGTGGACGTTGTTCTGTTCTCCACACGTGAAGCGGAATAATAGATTTATGGCTTCTCTACTCCATAGTTTGAGTCACATGAAATAGTATTTATTTCGAAGATCAAAGTAAGGGCATTTAGCGCATCATTCTGAGTTGCCTACACACTTCGTTTTTTTATCTGAGTTACTAACACACTGTCAATGCAACCGGGCTATAAGGGCAATCCAGCCATACACATTGCACATGAATACGTCGTTAAAGAATCGTCTCCAAAGTGGTCACTCTTCGCCGGGGACATACAGATACATGAGTCATGTGAAAATCTAGCGCGAGTATCAATAGTGGTACCTAATGTCCATTCAACATATCCACCCAAAAGGCATTTCCCAAACTTCATGGAGGACCATCCCTACATTACTACGATTGACTTTAATTCACTAAACGGCTGTAAAGTGACACATCTCATATCTTGGTTCGCAGTACGTTCCAGGCCGGCTTGATGGAAATAAATTTATTTTTTCATGACCAATTCGATTTGGATCATTCGATCGACTGCTGGTGACTTAAACCTGAGTTATGACCGTTTGGGTATGATGATAAAGTAGGGCAATAACACACCGTGCTCGACTGAAGGGGATATAAATGACACATCGAATGGCTTGTTCGCTTACCCAATCGTCAATCGACTTTAAAATGATGACGAATATACAATAACTTGGAGAGTCTGCACAAACGTTGCGAGGGCCTTAAAGCCATTGGTTAAGGAGACATTCTTTGTCAAATATTCAGTTCTTTGAAGGTCGGAAAGCTCGTTGATAAGCGTATTTTATGAAGGTTTTTCGCCTTTACATTTGGAAAGTAATTTAACATGTTAATAATTGCATGTTACAGATGAAAGATAGTAATTATCACATCTATGAATTGTCAAGCGTGTGATAACGAGGCTTTGCAAAACGTTTTTGCGAAATAAACTATGCTTGTGAATTCACCAGCACACTTAGACCATGTTGGTCCATTGTGATACCCACAGTCAGACTGCTACATCTGATCGACCACTCCAGTGATTGTGCCGTAAATTCGATCCCAAAGGCAAATGGTGAGTGAAACAGATTTGAAAACTAAATAAAAGCCTATTAACATTGCTTTCACTGGGATTCCAACCGGGGACTCCACTAACCAAGGGCAGGCACTTAACCAACTCCGCCATCCAGTCGTACAAGAATAACTAACTAACTAGCAAGTGTATTTGCATTGACTATAATTAATCTTATCGTAGATTGTGATTCATTGAGTGCAAATTTCATTAAATGCAGACTAGATCTGGATGTTATGACATTTTATTGGTAGTGACCATTCGGTCGTCGTGGCGTACTATTAAGTTAGAAATATTGTTTCCAAGGGTTAACCAACGACCGTAACCTTTCGCGGTCCAAAGGCGATTGCCAATGCATGTCCTCTCTGATTCACCCGATCGTTGGCTACCCTCTCTTTCACTCTAGAGAGTACTTTATGTTGGTGGTTGAGTCGATTGAGTCGATTGAGGAAAGGGAGAATTTTTATTCCTTGTGCAATATCGCTCAACAGTAGTGGCTTAGTGCGCAGAACCCAAAGGGTCCAGGTTCGACTCCCAAATTTACCGACATTCGTAATTCACAGCTCTACCTCTTTCAAATCACTGACAACGCTAAAAGAGTATTAATGTCTAGAAAAAAGCTTCTCAACTTCACCGCTCGGAGTCGGCATAAAACTGTAGCACACACAGGTTGCTTAGAAGCTAGCCCCATGTCTACCTTGGTCTGAAATTCGTTGGTTGGCTAGGTGTTGTAGTGAAGGAAGGGATTCATTGGCTGCCAGACGCACCATAGAATAAGTTCGGGTAATGTGAAGTAGGTGGGGTGGGTCGCCGTAGCGTAGTGGGTAAGTGCGTCGACTCCTACGCAGAGGGTGCCAGGTTCGATACCCGAATTTACCGCCTATCATTATTCACGGCTCCACCTCTTTTGAGTCACTGACAAGGCTCAAAGAGTATTTCCTGTATAGAAAAAGCTCCTCAAACTTGGCCGTTCGGAGTCGGCATTGAACTGTAGGTCCCTTAAACTCGTGAGAGAACAATAGCACGCACAACACAAGTGGTTGCTGAGAAGCTAGGCCCAGGTCCACCTCGGACTGTCGCGCCACCCATATTATATTATTAATGTGAAGTAGGTGGGTAATGTGTACCCCTTCCATTCTGGCGCCTATGCTACTCGTTACTTCTACTAAGCAGATAGCCAAATCTTTCATCAGGACCTATTGAATTTGTGTAGTTCGATAAATCTTGTTTCGGTGATGATTTAGATTGCCGCAAATATTTGTAGATACATTTGAAAATGCCAAAGAAAGGAATACAAGTGAACAAAATATAATCCAGCTTCCAAAGCAAAGGCACTTGTTGATGTTAAGAATAAAAATGGGTGTGAAGCTACGGCGTTTCGGAGGTTTAACAAGAAGCGATGTTTCGTATGTCTGGTATTTCAAATGGCTTAAAAAAGTAATATTCTTAACAAGTTTGTATTGATGCATAAATATGCAGAAAAGGATTTGCCGTATAGGCTTTGGAAAAGATTATCTGAGCATTCGAATACGAGCAGGTACTTCGATCGATAAAGCGAAATGCTTTAATCGAGAAAGCATAAGCTAGTTGTACTTATTTTTTAGAGGTGTATGAAAAATAAAACTTGGAAAGAATTTACTACTGGGCCCAGCTCTGCCAGCACCAGGCACATTCAGCGCTTGTGGCCTGGCAGTTCGTGGAGAAGATCAGATAATTGTTCGAGAACAAAACCAGCACACAAAACAAGGTTATTCTTGGATAAGAACATTCATCTGTGGTCCGCCGTGGCGTAGTGGGTTAGTGCGTCGACTCCTACGCGGAGAGTGCCAGGTTCGATACCCAAATTTACCACCTATCATAATTCACGTCTCCACCTCTTTCGAGTCACTGACAATGCTCAAAGAGTATTCATGTCTAGAAAAAGCTCCTCAACTTCGCCGTTCGGAGTCGGTATTAAACGGTAGGTCCCTTCCACGCGTGAGAGAACAATAGCACACACAACACGAGTGGTTGCTGAGAAGCTAGGCCCAGGTCCTCCTCGGACTGTTACGCCACCCATATTATTATTATTATAAGAAAATTCATCTCATCATCATCAAAATCAATCATCATTGTTATCAGTTTCCGCCTCTTCCACTTCCGACTCAAGCTTAATATCAGACGCGTCCGAAGTAAAGTCAATATTCGGCTCAAAATCTGCATCACCGTCATCATAAGTATGTTGATTCTCTTCCTCAGTAATATCCAAACCACAAGCAATAAAAATGAAAGCCAAAGCCAAGGTGTAACTTTTCGATGTTCACACACGAAAATATATTTTTTTTCACGAACTGGGCCCAAAATCACGTGGTTGATTTCGTTGATATCGCCGCGAGAAGTCAAAGAGCTTCCGTCCGATTTATTTGGAAAAAAGAAGGATAGGGATAAAGCCGTTTAAACCAAGAAAAGGTCGGACACATCACTGCAGCACTCCTCCGAACTATAAGTGACATCATTCTTAAAGAAACCAACTCGTCTTGGCTCGCAAGAGATGACTGTCACATGACAAGCACAACTTGGCCAGAGCTCAACAACGGAAAACATTGGACCGCAACTCAATCCGTGTGTCGGAGTGATCACAGGACACTGCCAAATAGGAGCAATGCTCCGAAAATGGAAAGCGGGATCCAGCGATATCTGACGGATCTGCCGAGACGAGGAAGAGACTAAAACGATCCAAGATGCCCAGCTCTCTCGAAGTGGCGCCTAGCTTTGTTATGCCAAAGCTTCTTCGCAGGGACCACGGACCTAGCGAATGCGGATATATCGGCTCTTATAAGATTTGAAAGGATCACAGGGTGGGTCAAGTCATCACGTGACACAAAATAGGATTTATTCAGAATGTGTTCTCCACAGATGAAGGGATTCACAATGGGCCCTAAGGCCTCCGAGTGGAAGTGATGTTCCCCCATCACACTCCCCTTCCTTAACCGAACCTAACACAAAAGTCACATGCTACATCAAAACAACTTCAACAAATAATGCCTACAAAGTACAAATACAGACAAGTCCTCAAGATTTGATAGTTTCATAAAAATTCCGACATATCTAACCGATCTAATTTCGCCAAATCCGGCTTACCGAACGCAGTGCTGGCAGTTTAAAGGATTATTTGTCTAATTTAATGATTTCCAAAATGTGCATTTTGCAAATTTGCTTTCGCCACTTTCCAATATAAATTATTCTCATTCACCCACCCAAATGGAATGCAAATGAAACTGAGTGCATGTTGATACACTTGTTGAAATGCATTCTTGTTCGAAGCCAGAGAACCGCAAATCACCCCCATTCGCCGAGTGGAGGGCGTCTCTAAGCGGATTGAAAACTTAATTTTCCTGTGCTGTCGTTATGTGAAACAAAAGGAACGGTCTCTGCACAAGTGTACGTTTCAGTGAACTGAAAACTATTGAAACAATGGCTGCATAGATGCTCAGCGCACCGTATAGCTGTTCCTGACGCTTTGATATGAATGCCGATGAATCGATCAATACCACTGTTGCTGGCGGAGGTTGACTGATATGCATTGAATGTTGCTGAACTTGACATTATGAACCCGCAGTGATATCGAGTTAACTCTTACAATGCGAATTACGTACATCCGCAAATTATAGCCTGTTACGTATTCCACATGTGGTTAAATAAGATTCAGGCTAACGCGACGGGATAAATGGTATAAATACCAATTTATTGAGTATATCATATCGGAACTGATTGTGGTTTGAATAAGACTGCATTGCATCCAGACCAAAATAAATTTGTCTGGAGTCCTTGCGACAATATCCATCTCAGAGCCATCTCTCAATGTAAGGGGCGAGAGTTTTCACACTCAACAATTATTAATCAAAGAAGCAGCATTATAGAGTAGAGATTTTAAAATTGGCCTACTTTCTATTAACATCAATTCGTATGAAGCCGTGACGTGGATGAAACTTTGTACATAGAGCCAAAACATTAATTCAACTCAGGGTCAAGTGCGAGCAGTACTCGATTCATTGAACACAAATTCCGATGACCTTGTCACACCTTCAAGATTGGCCAGATTTTGGACATAGACCAATAATTTAAAGTTGATTCATAAAATTGAGATGCATGCATGTATGCTATTTCTCGATATAACACGTTTTTTCGAATAGAGATTTCAATTATTCGATTGTTACACCCGTCGTGCGTGCATGTTGTGACGTAATCTCCACTGACTGCAACGGGACAGTAACTAGGTCTCACCTGGCTCTTAGCTAAAAGTTGTGGTGCGTTATTTGTTTCGATTAATAGGTGTGAGGTAATAGGTGGGTATAAATTTGGCCCCAGTGACAGTTGGAATAAGGAGTAAGAGAAAACTAAAATCGTGACATATACATTATAAGCTCATATTCATAGCAATTGATTGCTCAAAAGCTGGCTTACATTTACTGACTGAAGATTTAAAAAATGCAAATGCTGCACTCCCTTCTATCTCTTAGCTACTCAGCTATTATGGTCTAAATCACGAAACGGTGTCAGTCTTGCGAAGAAATCAACTGCATTCCCGAGCGGACATCCACACGGTATATAACAGAAATTGTTTGGTCAAAATTTCGATGTCTGGAAACAACGTTTTCTTTGGGCCTCTATCAAAGATGAAAGTCGATATCTCTGCACTTTTGGACAATACCTCCAAAGCAAACATTGCTATCCTGGATTACACAATGGATTACTTTTTTTTCAGATTTGCATTCGCGTTCGTTTACGTATTGCATAATATTGTACGTTGCGCCGTATACGTAATTTCTTACATTTGGTCGAGGATGCAGTCTCGAAGTCCTCTTGCATGGCCACGGTGGCGTATACGTAACATTTTGCATTTGGTCCAGGAGGCAGTCTTAAGCGTGCATGGCCACGGTGGCGTATACGTAAGATTTTTCATTTGACGAGGAGACAGTCTTAAGAGTTGTCTTGCATGGCCATGGTGGCGTATACGTACATTTTTAATTTGACGAGGAGACAGTCTTAAGAGTTGTCTTGCATGGCCACGGTGGCGTACACGTACATTTTTCATTTGACGAGGAGACAGTCTCAAGAGTCGTCTTGCATGGCCACGGTTGCGTATACGTAATATTTTTCATTTGACGAGGAGACAGTCTTAAGAGTTGTGTTGCATGGCCACGGTGGCGTATACGTAACATTTTTCATTTGATCGAGGAGGCAGTCTTAAGAGTTGTCTTGCATGGCCACGGTGGCGTATACGTACATTTTTCATTTGACGATGAGACAGTCTTAAGAGTTGTCTTACATGACCACGGTGGCGTATACGTAAGATTTTTCATTTGACGAGGAGACAGTCTTAAGAGTTGTCTTGCATGGCCACGGTGGCGTATACGTACATTTTTCATTTGACGAGGAGACAGTCTCAAGAGTTGTCTTGCATGGCCACGGTGGCGTATACGTACATTTTTCATTTGACGAGGAGACAGTCTTAAGAGTCGTCTTGCATGGCCACGGTGGCGTATACGTAACATTTTGCATTTCGGCCAGGAGGCAGTCTTAAGATTTGTCTTACATGACCACGGTGGCGTATACGTAACATTTTTCATGTGGTCGAGGAGACAGTCTTACGAGTTGTCTTGCATGGCCACGGTGGCGTATACGTAACATTTTTCATTTGGTCGAGGAGGCAGTCTTAAGCATGCATGGCCACGGTGGCGTATACGTAACATTTTTCATTTGATCGAGGAGGCAGTCTTTAGAGTTGGTTTGCATGGCCACGGTGGCGTATACGTAAGATTTTTTATTTGACGAGGAGACAGTCTTAAGAGTTGTCTTGCATGGCCACGGTGGCGTATACGTACATTTTTCATTTGACGAGGAGACAGCCTCTAGAGTCGTCTTGCATGGCCACGGTTGCGTATACGTAAGATTTTTCATTTGACGAGGAGACAGTCTTAAGAGTTGGTTTGCATGGCCACGGTGGCGTATACGTAAGATTTTTCATTTAACGAGGAGACAGTCTTAAGAGTTGGTTTGCATGGCCACGGTGGCGTATACCTACATTTTTCATTTGACGAGGAGACAGTCTCAAGAGTCGTCTTGCATGGCCACGGTGACGTATACGTACATTTTTCATTTGACGAGGAGACAGCCTCTAGAGTCGTCTTGCATGGCCACGGTTGCGTATACGTAAGATTTTTCATTTGACGAGGAGACAGTCTTAAGAGTTGGTTTGCATGGCCACGGTGGCGTATACGTAAGATTTTTCATTTAACGAGGAGACAGTCTTAAGAGTTGGTTTGCATGGCCACGGTGGCGTATACGTAAGATTTTTCATTTGACGAGGAGACAGTCTTAAGAGTTGTCTTGCATGGCCACGGTGGCGTATACGTACATTTTTCATTTGACGAGGAGACAGTCTCAAGAGTTGTCTTGCATGGCCACGGTGGCGTATACGTACATTTTTCATTTGACGAGGAGACAGTCTTAAGAGTCGTCTTGCATGGCCACGGTGGCGTATACGTAACATTTTTCATTTGGTCGAGGAGGCAGTCTTAAGCATGCATGGCCACGGTGGCGTATACGTAACATTTTTCATTTGATCGAGGAGGCAGTCTTTAGAGTTGGTTTGCATGGCCACGGTGGCGTATACGTAAGATTTTTTATTTGACGAGGAGACAGTCTTAAGAGTTGTCTTGCATGGCCACGGTGGCGTATACGTACATTTTTCATTTGACGAGGAGACAGCCTCTAGAGTCGTCTTGCATGGCCACGGTTGCGTATACGTAAGATTTTTCATTTGACGAGGAGACAGTCTTAAGAGTTGGTTTGCATGGCCACGGTGGCGTATACGTAAGATTTTTCATTTAACGAGGAGACAGTCTTAAGAGTTGGTTTGCATGGCCACGGTGGCGTATACGTAAGATTTTTCATTTGACGAGGAGACAGTCTTAAGAGTTGTCTTGCATGGCCACGGTGGCGGCCACGCTGCTGCTCATTTCAGTCTGCGCCCAAAAAACATTACTTTATCTCTTAGTCGCTATAGTTTTTCCATGGAATCGAAACGGTAGCCGAAACCCTAGCGCCAGGCAGAAATCTTCGAGTTCCTTAAACTGTCTTCTGAAGAAGCTGCAGATATGAGGAGGAAGCTGAAACAATACTGCACTACCTCGTTTCTAGCCACGCCAATGCAGAAACTAGAAGAAGATTACTACCAAGGTACCAACTGGTTATCAAATGGTCAAAACAACGTATCTCAAATCACGAACATTTTGAAACCAGGAGAACTGAAGTAAGGTCAACGAAGGCCCAGGTTACAAGGCCAAAAGTACAGTATACCATAGATAAAGGTCTATGCGTTGTAAAGCTCTTACAATTAGAAAATTTGTGTTCTGTTGCAGGCTTGCAGGGAACTCTGAAGGTAAACATCTTCTTGCATAAGTAGTTTCTAAGAACATCACTCGAAAATGTATCTTATAACTTCAAGTACATTTTTGTATTTTGAAACATCCCTTGACTTCCTATTTTTTTTTATTTTAATGCAGTCCCCTTTTTCGACATATTTCGCGATTGTCTCAAAGTTCCTCACATTCTGCTCAATATTGCGTTTAGCAGCACAATTAAACCTCACTGAAACACTTTTTCTACCGCCTACGTTTTTATGAATTTGCATTTTTCACGTTCATGAAAACTTTTTTGAGTTTTATGACCTGCAGCACCTCCGTCATTATTGTTCATAAATGCATCGAGACAATATTTTCTGCAGTGCATGGGCTCAAGTGTTGCAGTTAAAAACTCAGCCCATGTTGGTCACAATACCTACCAACCGAACTATATAAACAAATTTGTATAGCCTTCATGAGAAAACATGATTCGAGAGTGTATGTGTAAATAATAAACCAACCTGATTCAACAGCCACCCACAACATTAATTAGTTCAATTTTACGATTTTCAGTTCAAAACCTGGTACCCAGCCAAAAATTAAATGACATTTCATAAAGAAAGCTCCCGTTAAATATTTAACGAAGAGCTATGTACCCATTCAACTCCCACGATTAATGAAAATAAGTTTCCGCATTCCAAACAAATTGTCGTCCTCAGACTGAAGAAGTCATCTGCATCCACTGAATCACCATGTTAATTAAATTTAAAGTAAAGTGAAAAACTTCGAACGAAAGCGACGTCGTCACAACCGAACCGAAACTTAAGAGATAAGCGCACAAGAATTCCACCCCGTCAACCCTTTGTCACGTGTTCATCTTGTGCTTGTGCCATTTTCAACTCCCCACTTCTCACTTTTCACTTGGGATTCAATTTAAAATCGTATCAAGCTTCATTATAAAGCAGCGGTAAGATGGCAGCTACAGACGATGACAATGATTCACCTCACGAAACGGTCATATTACCTAAGAGAATTCCAATTACTGTATTGGCAAAGGTCGAGGACGTAGACAACAATGTCATTGCCGGTAGCCTAAAAACTTTACCAGCAGCAGCTGAGTAAGATACTTTTTTTTTTGTTCACTATAGATTTCGCCGCGTCGTTCCAATTAGGCCTCCCAAGTTAATTCGGTGTCAGATGGTTGTCATGTCCAAAACTAATTGATGCTGCGCGAGGTGGCCGGGGGCGGTTGGTTTTCGATTCGAATCTATTTGTTGGCGGTAACAACAACCGCTTACCCTTGAGGTGTTATGCTCGGATAAAGTATCTGCGGTTTGTTTTCGTTTAACACGCAACTGGCTGGGATGTTGGATACATACTAATAGAAAACTTAAGGATACCCCCTCGTGTTTTTCTATTCATTTCGTCACAATCAGCAACCACCGCCAGAGGGGGCTGAAGCTCACTGTGACGCGTTCGTTTCATGATGATAAGTGCCCCCCAATCTTCGAACAAAAGATTCTATTCTTCTTCACGACAGGAGATGTGGCAAAAAATTGATATATTGCCTAAACGTGTGCCAACAAGAAAACCACATACATATGTATATAAACGTCGTATTTGTGCATAGCTATAAATTATCTGTGAACAACACATTGAACGGAGTACATACATACTGCGGCGGTGTCCTTGACAATCGACGTTTCTATGGAGACGCACGACGGGTATATTGTTTCGATATGCATACAAACATGGCATGCAGAGTTAATTGAACCTGTTTGGCGTAACAAAACTTCCAATACTTCACACTGCAGTTCAGAAAACTCCAACGTATGTTATTTTTTTCTTCCAAACTTGGCTACGTTTTCTGTCAATTTAATCTTTTCTTTCAATTTCTTTCTTGAAGGACAAACGCTGCTTCTCTTTCTTCCCTCGAGTGCAGACTGCAAAGTTTCTCACATCAGAGACGCATCGTCGCGTCATTCAGTAATGACCAATTAACAGTCCAACTCAAGTGGTATTTCGTGTGGCGTCTGCGGCAGGGAGACTGTATTTTTTTTATTATTTCGTCCTGTAAATAGCCCATATTTCACTTGAGTGATGCCCTTTGTTCTACACTTTCAAGAGGTGGACGCACTGACGTGGTATAAGTTCTGTGCGGTTAACATAGACGTTCTTGGTCAGCTGATTACGACAAATTTATTTGGAGAGACTCATGGTCACACCTTGACCACTCTTCACTCATAACTTTTGTTGCGAAACATCTATCATCATGGCATTTTAACCGATTCGATTCGTGACTGAAATTGGCACGACGCTGTCACGCCAACATGCCCCTTCTACCGTAAGGGACTCAAGTCACTGCCTGTTGGCGATTGTGAGTGATTTTTTGCTATTTGTTCTTTCAGCTTGATTTGTGACATGTGTCCAAATCAAATATGCTCTGTTATCATTGACAATATCATGGAATTCGCCATCAATGCTTCCTTGTTGGGAGCAAAGGCCAATATCAAGAGATATAAAAGCCAATGCACTCAAAACTAATTCACTGCTAGCTTCAGGTATCGTGAGAACAGCGTTGCTTCTGAAAGTCCAATGATTGGCTGAAGCATGTCATACCGACATAGCCGCGCGTGTCGTGGGAGACGCTTCCATGGCGATAGAAGTGCCAAAGAAAAACGCGCGGCTTAAGGTAAATCAGAAGAAACAAGTGTTCACCAAAAAAACACTAATTTCTACTTTTCACAGTGATCGAAAAATCGCAATCGCAGTCTGTGATCGACTGTGATTTAAATATTTGATTGTGTCCAAATTGCAGCTTTTTGCAATCACAATTGCAATTTTAAATCAAACGCCGGTCTTGATTGCTACTTTTTATAAACCCCTTCGTATTCTCTTTAGAAGAAGCCCATATAATTGGAGCCGAGGAAGAATAGTTGCCTACATGCGTAATCCTTGGCATGTGTGATTTTAATTTCGGGATACTTCAGCTGATTATTGGCAGTCAGTGCTCTAAAGTTACCTTTTTATCCAATCTTTTATCCTTGAATGGAAGTTGCTTCGAATAAACACGGGTTTTATATTTAACCAAGATCTTCAAAGGTACCCAAGGGACAGAAGACAGAGAAGAAGCCAGTTTCTGGAAGAATTGATGGACATGAAGAACTATGCAAACGTGGTTAAGCTTGGAGCATCGCTGGATCAAGTGTATGCACATAAAAGCAGAAAAAAATCGTCGCTTTTCAAAGAATTTCGTTTTCCTTTTTAAGGCTAACGCTTTATTAATAGCTCCAGATGGTTCTCACATTAGTATCTATTAGATTAGTATCTTTATTAGATCTTTCTGGTAACACAAAGGGTCTACCTGCCTTTAAGGTTGTCAACCACTCTAACATAACCCAACATTTGTAGGCTACATCGGTTATATTAGATGTTCGTCAAACCTTCGCCTAAGCCTAAGGTTATGAAAAAGCTCATAATTCGAGAAATAGGGGAACACTGAATTTTCTATATGAAATTGAATGAATTTTCTATATAGAAACCAAGTTACAGCAGACCGTCAAGAAGTGGAAACCCGTGTACCTTGGTCTCATACCTTCCATGGGACCAGCCCTGAGAAGAAACTAAGTAAGTTCATGCTTGCTACACGTAATCAGGGCACTCTGTTAGCCCTGCATTCCTGTTTTGAATGCCCACAAATTCAACTAATCTACAAAAATACATCTACAAATACACAATCGGCAAGGATTGCCAGACGATTCTAACCAAATTCAACCGTAATCTTTAAGCGCCTCCGTTATGTCCAAAGTTCGCACAGAGAACATCAAATTTATTCAGCTTATGGCATCCCAAAGCCCCGTAGATGGCATCCTTGTATGAATATAGAACCAAATGCCCCTTGTCTGAACATTATCTTCTTGAAAATCGATGAGAGACAAATCCAAATGAACGAATTTATCTCGAGAAGGTTGGGGCCCATTTTATGACCAAGAAACCGAATCCTATTCCACAGAGCCGTTCTCCTGATGCCATGAATATAATTCCTGGTCAGACGAAATTTGATGCACACACATTCACATGTACACATTCCAACGAGTCTATTTGTTGGATTTGATCAAATCAAATCAATATTTGTATTCTAGGTGGGCTGCTGCTGGTCCTGTTGGTTGGTTTTGGTTTTTCCTTTTATGAATAACGTGATTATGAGCATTTTGTTTTCATTGTTTGGCCTTGCTTGATCCTTGACCTTAATGATAGCTCTTAGTTCACGTTACGACTGACATTGACTGTGCTCTCTGTGTGCTCTGCTCTGTATGGGCTATCCCTTTATTGAATGTGAGTTAACACCACAATCATATGGGCACGTGTTGTCGAATAAATGTTACCGCCGCCTTCGATATACGCATCATCATGGAAGCAACATAATCGTTCGGTCAAATGTTCGGATTTCATTTCTAGAGGCATCTCAAATGTATCAATAAATTCATTATCTCTTCCATTTTTAAAGGGAATCCGACGCTGAGCTAAATTGGCTGCTAATTAGGCAATTAATATTTAATTTCACCTGGGCTACTCATTTATGGAGGACATTTTATCGGAAGTCCATTGAGTTTATTTATAGCAGGATCTTTGGCTGCCAATTGCAAACCCTGGACCAACGGCGAACGGAAAATAAGACACCAATTAAATCGGCATTTCCAAGAAAATTTTCTTTCAACAAAAATACTTTGTGACGCATCAATAACGGTACACAGCTTCATCTGTGCTATCCACTTAAACGCATAAATCAGAACCGAAACCGCAAAAAAAGGTATCTGTTTACCATATTTGCTGTTCCTTTCTTATTTAATTATGCAAAAAACAACGTCCTGTTTAGGCCGCAAAATTATCACCTCTCCTGTGTAAGCAGTTGGTCTGAAGCGGGCTGGTCTTAAATGCTCTTGGTCAACACGAAACCCGTGCTCCGTCATTCAATGAGCTTGGGACTTTGTTTCATTTGGTCGTGGGCTTAAGTCGTTGAGTGTAATTTGGTTTTAATTTGAAAAATGTTTAATGACACGGAATATCTTAAGGGTCCTTATGGTAAGTGAAGAACTTATCGGATAGGCAGAGTTTGTCATTTTATTGTAAACCCTAGCACGTGTAGATTTTAATTATATCGAAAATTTATTTTGGTCGTTTTTTAGAAAGTTGGTCGCACGCAGGACAACGAAGTTCAAGTTCAGAAAAAGTTTTTTGCGTAAATATTCCAACTGTTGACAGTGTTCTCTTGAAATGTGTGTCATCTCGGATTGTTTACGAAAAACGATGAAGATAAACATTTGCAGACCATTGATTCAATTGAATTGGAACTCATTCTTGATAATGATTTGGATAAAATCATTATGTCTAGATCTTGTAGTAGGATTTTACATCTGACCACTGTGTTCGTGTTCTCTCTGCCTCCTCGCGCGATGAAAAATGTTATACATACGCCACAGTGACCATGCAAGAGGCCAAATACAAGTTTCTTTTAAGAAATGCAATAAAATGAACAAAATTAAATTTTTTTCCTTTTTTTTTTGGCTTTACTAGTAAGAACAAGCATTTTCATTAAATATGAAATACAACGTCGTTCAAGAGGCTGCCTCGGCTGGCTTTGCAGTAGCACATTCCCTCACTCTTCCAAAGCATTGTTGCCGGTTTCGGACTGTAGATGATGGATTGCTTGGATGATATTGGCCCCAAGTGCTTGAATCCTTTCCGGATTGTTGGCATATCGTAGGTCCTCAACGGTTACCGGCAAACTTATGTCCAAACGGGTCATATCGCAGCTCCGAGGTGGATAAATGTCATCACTAAGACGGCTAATATCACTATTTGGGAATTTGGTGTACAAAACGTCTATTGTTGCATAAGCTGTGTGGCATGGCGCGCCATCCTGCATGAACCAGAGGTCATCCAAATTCATATGTTCAATTTCAATAACAAAAAAAGTCGGTTATCAACATGGCTCTGTAACGCCCACTGTTGACTGAAACGTTATGCCCAGCCGCATTTTCGAAGAAAAATGGTCTAATGAAGCTCTCGTAAACAGCAGCCACATTTTCATCTGTGCACAGCTTACGACGACGGGTACGTTCAGTGTTGTCCACTAGCATACCCGTCTCACGAACTTTTCAGCTGTCGCAGTGGCTTCTCCATTTCGGCGAAAGGATCTCTTCTAAAAAGGCACTATTTGAGCCACACAGCACTCACTTTGGAAATAAGTTTTCACTATTTCCCGAACGTTTTTCAATCGTAAAGCGTCTCATTTCGTCCAGAAGAGGTATGAAACTCAATTTCTGTCAACATTTCGAGGGAGCCAATTCTGGAGAACTTTACATAGCTTGCGGAGGTGCCAGGTGCTTTTATGTTTTTCCTTACGATTAAATATTAAATAATTTTTCTAACTGTTATAAAAAGATTAAAATTATAAATGCCACACTGGTTGTTTTATTAACAAAAATGTCAAGGGTGTGCCAAATTTGGGGCACTTACTTATTTGAACGGATCAGAGAACTCATGGTTAGATTTGGATGTCTATCGATACTGTTTAATAAAATAGTGATTGACCGAAATCAAACAAAAGAAAAACGCAAAGAAAAACGATGGTTATCATTTTATTAGGTGTTGTCCCTCTGCTTAAAATTGACTTGAGCAAAGATGATGGTACATTAAATTTAAATCTTTTACATGGATTACCTAGAGATGTGCAGAAAATGATGTGTGAACAGCAAGCGTTAAAGCGTGTCCTATGCTACTTCTATTATTGTCGTATAATGAAAGAAGACTGTTAAGTTAATATTATTACTTCCTACCACTTTCTGGGGTCTTAGGTCTCCACTCAACCATCAATCTTCTCCAACTAGCGTGATCTATTTATACCTAGATTCCTACTTCCCCAAGTCAAATTATTTAAGCTATACATCTCCACATCGGAGCGTCACCCTATACGCGGCCGTCCTTTGTTTCCATGTTTCACAGATTTGGAGTTCCTTCACTCCATTGCTAAGTTGTCCCTGTGCATTTAAAGGCACTGCACCTTAGGTACTACATCCGTAGATACCTGACTAGACTCTGCCTATACAGTCGTGTTTTAATCTTCTCCTACAGATGATATCAACGCAACCAGGGTCACGGATCGTATGCAGAACTTTTCTCTAGAAAAGATTTAGGACTTCGTCATCACCTCTTGCAAATTGTCAAGCTTACAGTGCATTATGTAAAGGCAGCAAGGTACTTCGTGAGATTGCTCTTTACTCAATTACCTCTTGAGCCCATAGAAACAGCGGTTTGGAAGAGTTATTTTCATTTCATTTTCATTTCTTCTGCGTTTTACCTCGGTATTGATTTTGTTTGCACTGGTTACTGGTAGACGGACTCGAGGTAGACGAAGGTCTTAACTGCATCGAAGTTATAGCTGCCCAAGGTGACGATGGGTCCAAGACGTGAATTCATTCTTTGTTGTGCCCTCATTCACCGCTTAACCCATTTCAGCCCATTCCATCTGAAAGCTCTCTGTGTTCTGCCAACGCCAGCAGCGCATTCTCCATTTGTAGTAACTTTTGAAGATCGTGACTCAAGTGTTGGCATGTAAGTATTGCACGATCTTCTTGAGAAGAATGTTGAAAAGTCATATAACAGCACTTTGCTTTGTCTAAAGCCTTTTTAGACACAGATTCAGGACTCGGTGGTCGCCGTGGCGTAGTGGGTAATTAAGTCGACTCTTACGCAGAGGGTGCCAGGTTCGATACTTGAATTTAGAACCTTTGATAATTCACGACTCCACCTCTTTCGAGTCACTGACAATGCTCAAAAAGTATTTCCTGTCTAGAAAAAGCTTCTCAACATCGCCGTTCGGAGTCGGCATTAAACCGTTGGCCCTTCCACTCGTGAAAGAACAATAGCGCGCACAAAACGAGTGGTTGCTAAGAAGCTAGGCCCTGGTCCGCCTCGGACTGTCGCGCCACCTATATTATTATATTATCACGACTGGGTGAGTTCGTACCGACCTTGATGGATCAACGAGAAATCTCCACCGCTATTCTGCACAATCTGGCGAGTTTTGCAGCAATGTCAAGACTGGACATGGCAGTGCAAGCCTCGTCACTATTCACGTTTCCATGTGCGGCCTTAAAATCGACGACTGGTGGGTATATTCATCTTGTCTTTCCAGGAGCTATCGTAGCCGAAAGGGAATTTATTAAATATGTACTTTAAATGGCATGCTTACAAGTATTGTGACATTTCACATTCACACACTTATAAGGAAGAACATAAGCATACCAGTTCAACCCGAAGAACATTGAAGACGAAGTCAGACTAGGAAGAGCGACTTAAAAAGGTTAGAGTCATTAAAATGTTCAATCACAGAGTTGATTAGAGCATTTCATGGGAGACCAAAACGTTCCTGAGGGCTTATGATACACATTTGGAATGTATAAGACATTATTGTAAACTTCTAATAATTTCCTCCTCTTATGTGAGAAAGCATTTCGATTTATAACCAGATTCAATAAATATCTAATCGTCATATATATTCACTCTTGTAGGTGTGAAATCATCAATTTTTGTCAGCGACATGGGAGAAAACTTTTTTCAATGGCATTTAATTTGCTGTCGAATAAAATAGAAAACAACTTTGAGTGGGATGCTGTTTACAATTTTTCTCCTATTTCTCAGAGTTGAAAAGTTTCACCAAACTCAGTCGTATATTCACGAAAATAAACTTTTGCAGTGAGAAATTCATTTAAAAGTCGTTTTCTTTGACACGCGTAATTAGACCTATTCTATATTGGGCAGCGGTGGTAAACTTTGTTAATGTAAAGATAAGTTCTACAATTTGATTTGAGAAACATTTCCAAATACGTTCTGTGTTTGTATATTGTGAGTTGCGCTGTTAAGTGGGCGTATCGGAATTGAAATAAAATGAATTGCAATGTTTTGGGATCAATATATGGCAGGTCTGTAGGTGGGGAAATTCAAAAAGAACTGTATGACAATTTGCTGGTGTAGTGCTTCAGGGAAACTTTTCAGTCTAACAATGGTTCTTGAGACAGCCGATATACAGCCGTTTGAATATTTGGAAAAGGTAGATGACTGCAAACTCTGCAGTGTTCTGCAGGGGTATGAGATTGATGGTCCTCTTTTGAGGGCCAGTCCGTCTCTATGAAGAAACTGCAGCTGGTGTGTGTCGGTCAACGGTTTGAAATAAACATCTTTTACCGTGGGCCATTTACTTAGCCAATTCCATGGATTTTGATAAATGATCCAGTCCATTTTGCCAGAGTAGTTGAGGATATAAATATTTCTTATTGGGAGAGTTAAAGTTAAGGAATTTTTTGCCGTGGCTTAGTTCGCACACATGGAACTCCAGAGTGGGCTACATAGGCTTGTGGCCGTATCCTATGATGCTGTATGACGGTCAAATCATCAGATCCACCTTTACAGTTCACTCTACATGTTAGTGGGGCCTCATTGGTGAAGGTGGAAAGGTCCACGTATTTCGTTGTAAGATTTTGATCCAAAGTATAACACACACCAAAGAAAACACTTTTTTTTTTCGAAATTTAGCAATATTATGCTGCTATCACCAGATCTCTGGATTACAAATTTAAGGGCTTAGTCAAACACAAAATATTCACTTCCATTAAGCAAAGAATCGCATCGCGCGTCTTATTAGACTTAAATAATATAAAATATTTATAAAATAAATTTATTGGAAAATATATACACAATTTATGTAAAATGCAAATGTACTTCATTTTTGGGACCTAACTCGACAATATACATAAGATACCCACACATTTTGTGTATTCACACATAAATTTTTTTAACTTTTTATTAAAAAATATAGATTTATATATTTTAAATCCTTAAATATACATATATTATAACTTATTTTTTTTCATTTCAGTGGTTTTGATTTTACATTATTATTCCCTCCGTGGGTCGCCGTGGCGTAGTGGGTTAGTGCATCGACTCCTACGCAGAGCGTTCCAGGTTCGATACCCGAATTTACCACCTTTCCACCTTTCATATTTCACGGCTCCACCTCTTTCGAGTCACTGACAATGCTCAAAGAGTATTTCCTGTCTAGAAAAAGCATCCAAACTTGGCCGTTCGGAGTCGGCATTAAACTGTAGGTCCCTTCCACGCGTGAGAGAACAGCACAACACGAGTGGTTGCTGAGAAGCTAGGCCCAGGTTCGCCTCGGACTGTAGCGCCACCCATATTATTATTATTATTCCCGCCACTCCCTTGTAATGGAACCACTGCGTGACGGTATAATTTGAAATTTGTATTATCTTTGCTATCTCACTAACATTGACTCGGTGATTGTTCATCCGGGTCAAGTGTCGTTGACTTTATTTTACTGCGACTTCATTTATACACTCTTGGCTCTCAGCATCGCTTGTGCTTGAGCGACCACGCCAAAATTCAGTGAACCACTTGTGCACCATTCCATTCCATCTGAATAATTCTAAATAAGTCTGAAAACACTAAATTCCATTCCACTCCAAAGTTATTTCGATTACAGACTAATTTTCTTGTTTGACTGATCTATTTGTTTTTTATTAGTCTCTGCTCTGAAAGAAGAAATGCCAAAGTTGTCTTCTATGCAATTCGAGTGCCATCTTGCATCAATGTTTTATAGAACAGGCCTGCATCCTCACAGAAAAAGCCATTAAGAAAGATCATTTCTCGGAATTCGAAATAAACTCCTTCACAAAAGCCAATTTCCGAAATATATTTCTGTACACATAGTCTAAATCTTTTTTCAAAGGGCGTAGGTATCTCCCTTCCTATGCTGGATTTATTAATCTATTCACAGGAAATAGAGAATTTGGTTGGATCTTCTCTGTATCTGGACTGGATTGTGGGCTTTGTTGTTCAAAATTTTTGATTGAACCAGACATAGAATGCATGACCCCTTCTTTGTGCTTGATTTGCTATTATTTTCCATTAGTTTATTGAAATTCTTGGGTTCTTTGATTTGGTTTTTGCACTGCACATGAAGGTCTAGATTGATTGTTTGACTTGAACCACCGCAGTTTGTTTTGTACTCAAATATGTAAATTCCAATTTCATTATTTTAACTTATTCTCTAGTATCCTTACATAAGCGTATTGAACATAAAAATTTGTTAAAATTGTATATTTACTATAACACAAACTCAGTCACGCTGTCAAAAACTAGGTTGTTTGAAGCACATATCTTATTCCATCTTTTGTGTCCACTTAGCATATCCCTTGAGCAAAGCACTCACGACAGATGTACAAGCCCTTCGATGTGCCGCCATAGACTAACTTTTCCCAAGAGGACCATTTGGGAAAACTTGGGCCAAAGGTCGATTATAATTTTAAAGAGGAAGGATAACTCGAAATTATTGTATTTGTTTTGCCGCTTCAGAAAAGCACGATGTATGAAAAAAACACAAATTATGCATCACGTTCAATAAGGGTCAAAATAATACATTTTTCTTTTTTTTTAAGAAAATTATTTAAAAGTCATAGTTAAACATTATTTTTTTATTAAAAAAAAATGCACCGTTAAGGGCAGTGCAAATTGCTTCAGAGCAGGATCCCCATCTCTCCCTCTCTCTCTCTCTCTCTCAACTATCTTCGCTCCGTCTTTCCTATTGGATGATGTATCAACAAATTTGTCTTTCAAATGAAGTAAAACTTTGTTTAATCATAATTATCTGATTCAGAGTTTCACGTCGGTCATTTTCAGCTCCAAAGTGATTACTACTCGCACTTGAACAGAGACACAATCTGTATAATAAGTCATATCGATATGCAGTGAAACTTCTCTTTACGGACACCCCTTTTTAAGGGACACCTCTCTTTACGGACATTTTGTCATAGGTCCTCCATGAAGGTGTTCGTGTATTTCAACCCCTTCAGAATGGACGCCCCTACATTACTGACAAACATTATTGTCTCGCTGCTGTCCGCTATAAAGAAGTTTCACTGTACAACTTCTTTTTCAAACAAATGTTGTAAAACCAGTTTCAGAAAGCGCATTAGATGACCGCTTCACAACAAACATGAACTCCATGGATCACTATATTCATTCATCGCGTCGTTTTATCGTTGTCGATAAAACAATTTTCAACTGTCTGCAAGGGCAAGCCGTAATGACGAAAGTTGAAATGTGCCATTCTACTTCACTTCTCATTTACCATTTAAGTTCTCATTCACCACTCCGCTCTACTCTCTTCCATTCCATTATGTCTGTGTACTATTTCTGTTTCGTTAGTTGACAGCCTTGGAAATGTACTCAGAAATGAAGCGCAACCAGACATGTTGGCGATGTAAATGAAAAAGGGCAATGGTCTGCCGAACATCATTCCAATCATGTCTGTCTGACATTTTGTACCCCCTCAATGCAATTGATGGGAACTCTTGTAGGTTTCTCTTCTAGCTACTCCTTGGCATTTTTGTAGGCATAGTTAGAGATAGATATCAACAAGACCCTCTTTCCCTCTTTTTTAGGCATATCTCCCCGTACGATGTGCTGACTTTTGCTTATCGTCAACCCACTATATGTTTGAATTTCGAAAGATCAAAAACCTTATAAACCGAATCACCCCATTTGGTATTTAATTCTCATTTGCGCCCACATCTCCCATCCACACTACGGATCTCAATGAATTAAGGACTTAGAGACCGTCTCTTTCCCGAGGCAATGTTTTGTGCCGTATCGATTTAAAAAAGACAATTATTCGAAAGCCATTAATTTGTAGTGCCTTGTCATTTGGTTTTAATCCCTTATTTGCAGTTGTTTTGTCTTGGGACCGACGCTCGGAGTTAAGAGATTAATCTTGTTGATTTAAATTCCGTTCTTTTTGTTCGTATTTTTGTGAACAGCCCCGCTGGGTCTTGATAGAGATGAAGAACAAAGGAATATCGAATGTTCGCAGTTGTCCGGGGTTTTCTCGTGCGTATGTTTCGGAATGGAAATTGGATGTAGCAATTAGTTTCGAAAGGTGTTAATCCCCTTTGATTGGATTTGTATCTATTTTGACTCACTACATCTTTCCTGCTTGACAGGGCCGTAAGCCATGTAGGCTATGAGCCCAACTTCGCCAACGGTCGTGGGCTCACTGCTTCTAGTTGTCAATACCAAGCTGTCTTGCATCGGCGATGATTTGGTCCATATACCGGAAGTTCGGTCTTCTTCCCCCCTACAAGCTAGGTGGCTCGTTTTTGAAGACCCTCTTAGCCAGAATATTGGCATACAAGCATTCCGTACTGCTAAGCCAGTACAGTCGACGGACTTTTTGCCTTCCGGACTCCATCCACAGCTTGGTACAGTTCGTACAGTTCGCATTAATGCCTTCTCCTCCACTCGCCTACCTCATAGACGATGTCAGAAATCCGCCGTAGAAGTAGGCACAAGAAATCAGGTCCGATGTATTGCTTATTGCCAACCTTTCGACTTCATATAACAGCACTGGCCGAATAAGACTTTTGCAGAGCACGATTTTGCTTCTTCGAGTCAGGAATTCTGAGCCCAGTTGTTTATACAAATCGATGAAATGGAAGCGGTTACCAAGGGCGAATCTACTTAGGATATCCATGTAATTTGTAAAGGTTGGCCCTAGGTAGTCAAACTATTTGCAACCCCTTACAGTTACAACCTATTACAGTTGTAGTTACCGAAAGCGATTTTTTGTCCTAGGTTAAGTGCGAAGGAACGTTTCTTGATTTTTTTTTACTTCAAAAAAAAGTTATTGCTTACAATATTCGTTATTATAACAGTCTATGGTATGGTATTGTAACAGTATGGTATGGCCTAGAGGCCGTCTACCAGATTGACATTAAAAGTAAAAAATACGTTAATACTTACAAAACCAAAATTGTATGCTGTTTGTTTCATTATATAATGCTGCAATTACTTCAAAACTTTCATCAATTATGCAGTCCCTGTAGCGCATGGCGTTGACTGTGAAGTTGTAGAGTAAGTCCCAACCTCTGCCACCATTCAATATATTTATTGCTTCTTCCGACTCAAGTGTCCGAGCACAGAAAAAATTAGTGCGGAACTCCCTAAGTATAGGGCATTTCGCGATGAAGTGTAACACATCCTTACGTTCTCTAAGATATAAGAATGTAAATACATAATAATTATCTCGTTTTGCCCCTTCTCCAATCGCCGTGAATGCTTCCACTACGGCACGTTGAGAACGGGTGACAATGTTAATGTCATCTGCGTAAGCCAACAGTTGCACTGCTTCCATATTTAAAGATGCCCGGTTCTCTATTTCCCTCTCCAATACCAAATTGATGAAATCAC
This sequence comes from Eristalis intricaria, assembly GCA_964034865.1. NCBI lineage: Eukaryota > Metazoa > Arthropoda > Insecta > Diptera > Syrphidae > Eristalis > Eristalis intricaria. Next base: position 48,129,951 of record OZ035875.1, read on the forward strand.
ACGAAATCGCATCTCCATTCAGAATTCGGGTACAGGCTAGAATTATTGAACTTTAAAAAGTCTATAAAATTGTCACCTTCTTAGACACATAAAGGGCCTTCAATAACGTTCATAGGGAAGTCATCCTTGCATTCTTAACTGAACTAGATACCTAACTTTCTATGCCAATGGATTGTTAAGGCTTAGTACTCTGTGCTTTCAAGCAACGCTAGGAAACATTAGTACAGAATGAACCATTTAGTGTTTTGTTTTTTAAATCATAGTTTATTTTGCCACTGACAGCTTTTTTCCACTAGAAATCTCGGCAGAAATTTGGTATCATATTTCCGCAGAACGAAATAAGCCGCTTTACACTTGAACAACGTTGGGAGATACTGAAAACATATTCCCAAAGTGAGTGTTGGGTAGCCCAAACAGTGCGTTTTTTTGAAAAAGAGTTTAGGCCGAAATGAAGCAATGCTGTATGCAAATTTTGTGAGACTGGTATACTAGTCGACAAAACTGCGGTACACAAATGAGAATGTGGTTGCTGTGGTTGATATCATCATTGGACCATTTTTCTTCGAAAATATGTCTAGGTGCAGCGTTTCAGTCAACGGTGGGCGTTACAGACTTATTAACCGTGGTTTTTTACTGAAATTGACGGCATGGATTTCAACAACCTGTGGTTTATGGAGGATGTCGCGTCATTCAACACAGCCTATACAACAATCGATATTTTGAGCACCAAATTCTCAAATCGTGTTATCAGTCATCTTGGCGATGTCAAATGGCCTCCTCAGAGCTGTCTTGAACCCTTTGGACTTTTTTCTGTTATGCCAATAATCCGGAAACGATTCCAGCACTTGAAACCAATATCATCCAGCCAATCCGCGGGCTACTGCCTGAAGCCATCAACAAGGTCCTGAGAAATTGGGGTGACACACGGCACTACTGTAAAGCCAGCCGAGGCATTCACTTGAGCGACGTTGTATTTCATAATTAATGGGAATCTTTGTTCTTACTCATAAAGTCATAATAAATGGACAACATTTAATTTTGCTCATTTTATTGCAGGTTTAAAAAGAAAATGAAAAAATTTCAAAGTCTGAAAAGTTGCACCGCAGGCATAAGCACATGTCATAAACTACATTCTATTGAGACTAGACACGTAAGAGATCAATGTATGTAATGTGGGTACGCGGCTGATATGAATATCTTGGTATCAGGAATACCAAAATATCTACTTCCCCGGTCGAACAACCAACCGCTTTCCAACCAGCGTTAAGTACCTAGTCATTACCTTAGATCCGAAACGTAACTGGAAGATAAACGAAGACCAGCGGGTTAAGAATGCGTGAATAGATCTTGGCGTCTGAAGTTGAACCTTCTGCAATAGATGAGGTCTGCAACCAAAGTTGATAGATTTAAAAGGCGGTAGTTCGTTCGATAGCAAGTATAGTGCCGGCCCTTAGAAAAAACAAATACAACATTACAAAACTCAACAAGGTACAAATGCGCCTTCGTCAAATACTTCTACACTTGGACTTACAAATAGCAAGCCCTACAGAGAGTCTGGGCGCTGGACATCTACACCCTTTGATCATAGCACCATTCTGGATCGTTTACCGAGCGAACTAGTAACGTCTTCCACAGATTATTCGATACCCATAATCATCAAATGGCTTTAGTCCCCCGAAAAAAATGAATAGCACAGCTGGCAAGTGTGCAGGGATTTTAACTGGGAAGTCTACACGGGCGGTGGAAGTGTTCTCAGAATTCCTGAAAATCTCTTAAGGGCTAGAGTACTGGATACTTCTAGTGTGTTCCAAGCGGAAATATTTGCAATCCGGGAAGCATGTCGTCAAGTCAAAATACACCCAAATATCATAATAATGCATAAGGTTGCCATTTGCAGTGTCCATCAAATCCATTGACTCATCTGCTTCATAATCTAAGCTAGTATAGAAATGTCGGGCTAAGCTGGCGTCAATACAAATGTTATGGCATTAAAAGGACACAAAGAGCTAATTAGGCTTCCAACGAGCCACCACTACTCCCAATCTACCTTGATCCAGACTGCACGTTGCATCGCGTGTCTATGTATTAGCGTTGTGCTATACAACCGGATCAATTTTCCAAGGGTCCCAAATGCGGCCATCGAAGTGCTTACCCTTTAATCTTCTTCTCCATCTACTTCGTGCTTCCAATTCACAACACTTAACCTGTTCCTCACATATTTTCTCCATTCCAAAAACCGACATCAAAGCAATAAGTTTTTGCATAAATATTTTATTCCCAAAATCTGCAGATGTAAGCATGATGTGAAACATCAGAGACTGCGATCAGCGAAATCTCCCTTTAAAGAACAATCCAAGGGGCTTAGCCCTCATTGGATGCCATTTCGTTTTACGATTATTTGCCTGCATAAACCATTTTCATGTAAAGCAAGCAACCTTGAATTTCACACTCCCACCACTTGGAATAGAAATGAAATGGTTATTTACAGAATATTTGGCAAAGTGGTCACTCTTTGAAATAAAGTGGTGAGGACTTAACATCCTCTGCCATTAAAAGCAATGGCGCTAAGTATGCTAAATAATTGTTTGAACCGAATTCCCGGCGAGCTGGCATTCTTTCGTGAATATTTTCACAGATTTTCACCACCACTCAACCGGCGAACTCTATTAGGTTCATGATGCGGAGGTACATTATGCTCAACGCAGGAATTTTGTTCAATCATTGCAGCCAAAATACGTTTGAAGTCAACGTGGATGGGTGATCTGTGGGTGGACGGAGGGTAATAAAACCAACTTTCACTAAGCAGACAACGTTTGCCATCACGAACGCGAGTGGAATTCGGATGCTTAAGAAGGGGTTCACCTTGTTGGACGTGAAAGTACGTTTTAAGTATCTCTATAAGCAACGCACTTTTGTTTTATGGAAATTATCGACCTGCTCTCTTCAACGCCTACGGTTAAGGTTTAAACTCACGGTCTTCGTGGGTGTGTTTCTCGGAATCAGCTTAAATGACTGGGACTTATTTTTTCTTCTTTAATAAGTGAATTTATACATTTTTGTGGCTTCTTTATGACATTTTCGAAAGATCCACTTTTTGATGGCATTCTTTGGAATATTTCCTTTTTGTTAATTTTGAGAAGGAAGCCTTTCCTTTGAAGCGGTTGAATATATCTAAATTGGTGCCTTTTTTTGGACCGAATTTGGTGGAGGTGAACGACCACAACTAACGTTGCTACACAGGCCTGGTAGGTTTGGGCCAAACTTCTACATTAATCCCTCGTGTTGTACATTCCAGTGGGAAACCACTGGAGTGATGTTAAGTTATTTGTAGAACCTTCTGACAGGAAAAAGGTAGAGCAGTGAATTAAGAAAGTTGTTCGTGGCGGAAATTGAGCCTACGGCGCACCTACCCACTAGGCCACGGTCATAGGGTTTTTCTTTTCTGAGCACTGTGGGTGGCTCGAGAGAGTTTGAGCTGTCCATTATGAACGTTGTTCAAGGCAGGAATTAGACGTAGCAACTCAGCAACTTCTAGAATAGTAATTCTTAGATTAGATTTGATTAGATTAGAATAATAAAGTGTGTTTGTTTCAGAGGCGTGACATAGGAGTTTTCGGTTGTTTCGAAGTTAGCTTATTTTTGCCAATTCATCATGCACAAACTCACGCCACTCTTTCAAGCTTATAAAATTGTTCAAATTTGTTCTGAAAAACATGGTTGAATTCGAGAAACTCTAGCTTAATCTATTGTCGCAACACGATTACATCCAATTACCGTGTGGGCACGTGGTATCATTGGTCCATATGTCTTCAATAGTGATTTTGGTCAAAGCGTTAAAGTCGACGGTAAACGGTTCCAGTCTTGGACTCGGAAACCAAAAATCGACGCATTACTATTGAAATGCAGTCTGATATCTCTGGGTGTGGTCGCCGTGGCGTAGTGGGTTAGTGCGTCGACTCCTACGCAGAGGGTGACAGGTTCGATACCCGAATTTACCACCTATCATTATTCACGGCTCCACCTCTTTCGAGTCACTGACAATGCTCAAAGAGTATTCCTGTCTAGAAAAAGCTTCTCAACTTCGCCGTTCGGAGTCGGCATTGAACTGTAGGTCCCTTCCACTCGTGAAAGAACAATAGCACGCACAACACACGTGGTTGCTGAGAAGCTAGGGCCAGGTCCACCTCGGACTGTCGCGCAGTCTGATATAATACTGTGAACTTACTCAATCGGGACTACGGTTGACTAAAGTCTCTCCGACTCCAGACTACCTCTACCGCTGTTTCTGTCTCTCTGAAAGTGAGCCTCCTAATGTAACAGTACAACTAAACTCAGAGGCTTCCGCCCGAAACTAAGCAGGCTTCTACCGACAAGCTTGTATAAGCTACTAGAACCTTATCTCGATAACAGGATATTCCGAGTTAAACACGGAACTGAATACTCCGATTTGAAAGAGATCCGAGCAGGAGGCCCTCAAGGGAGTGTCCTAGACCCTACGTTGTACCTATTTTCACTAGAGACATACCTCAAACTGAGGGTACACTTGTGGCTACATTTGTGGATGACACAGCGATCCTGGCAGCGGGAAGTTCAGTTGAGTCCTAAACTGAAAAACTGCAACGAGCTCTGGATACAATAAACGAAAAAACGGCACATTGCTCACAATGAGACCATATCAACGCACATAAATTTTACCAACAGAAATATTGAAAATCTACCAGTTTTCATTAATTCTGTACAAACTGGTATGACACTCTATGCAAAACTCAAGTGGAAGGCCCACGTGAAAAAGAAACGGGATGAGCTCGAGCACCGGTATAGAGAAATGTACTGGGTACTTGGAAGGCACTCCAAGTTAAGCATGTACAACAAACTGCTATTATGTAAGCAAGCTTCAGTACTTGGATCCCTAGCCTAGCCCATGGACTTACGGCATACAACTATGGGGTTGCACCAAAGCAAATGACAGAGAATTTATTCAGTCCTTTCAAAATAAAACTATACGGGATATTGTGAAAGCTCCCTGGTATCTCAGGTGTAGGAGTCTTTACTCAAAGAAATAAATAAATCACGCACTGTCGAGCTGGTATAACAGACTGCTTTATTTTATGCACATAACATGCTTTTATAAACATTCATAGGTACTATAAGTGTAGAGATGTCGGTACAATCACCCCATACATTGGCTCGGCATACAGATAATGTTACACATTGGAAATCGAATTATGTACACAGTGGTGCAAAAAACTCAATATGAGTTTTAAAATTATTTTATCTACACAGGAATTGTGATATAAAAAGGGACCTAGGGATAACTACCGTCGAGAATCAGACTTCATGGTCATTGAAGAAATGCCATCCTTCAAACATTGGACATGAGACATTTAGTACGTCGACTCCAGCGTACGAGACCGCTCGTTTTGGCGCAATTGTAATAAACCATCCTAACGATGGTCATGGTAGGTGATTTTACCGTCTACCTGCAACACGCGAAAATATCCTTAAATGTAAGCTATTAGATAACTTAGTTGTATTAAGTAAAACCAAAAGGGAAGGGTGTTTTAAGTCAGTAAAAATCTGACACTACACACGTATACACATAGTGTCTTGTTGAAGATTTTCACCAACCCAAGTATCAAAAACACAACTAACGACAAGACGCGGTACTTGATCTCCTAAACTCCATGTCTGTCAGCCTATTCTTCGAACTGGTACAAGTTGCCACAAACTAATCATACTATAGATTGGAAATGGAATGGAAGGAAAATGTGACAAAACCGGGCACAAATGTGTATCAACACTGGCTATTAATTCTGCGCCACCTTTTGCACATACTCCTTTTTTTTAAGCTCTCTCCTTATCGTCCTAGATCACATGCGACACGGTTGGTACATGTTTCGAATCAGTTATGTCAGATAAATAGTTGTCCTATAAATTCAATTCCATCACTTTCATACAATGTAAAGTTATCCCCTAAAAAAAAGAAAACAATTCATGGCACATTACGGATGACCCCACATTTCAGATCAGCTCTAGTTAAGCTTCTTATTACATAATTTCCTTAGTCAATCGGCAACTTCGCCGTTCGGAGTCGGCATTAAACTGCAGGTCCCTTCCACGCGTGAGAGAACAATAGCACGCACAACACGAGTGGTTGCTGAGAAGCTAGGCCCATATTATTATTAATCGACAAACTCATCGCATTTATCTTATTAATAATTTTTATTAATGGCAAGTCTGGTCAAGCAGAGATTCACAAGTTCTACTTTTTAATCGAGGCTTCTATGGGCTCAAGGCTCATTCGTGGATTGACAGATTGACACCCTCCCTATTTAGCTTAAAAATTGCATATGAATGAGTTTATCAAGAATCTCCATATGATGCCATATAAGACCAAATCCAAATGCACTCTGTAACGACGCGAGCATATTTCCACTGATGAGGAGCATTTATTCTGTCGTATCAAAGGCAAGAATATGAAGATCACCCAAACGCATTTTCTAGCGAGGTCGAGATCAACGCACAAACGTCCTCGTCACGTGAGAGCACTTTTAAGCACAATCGGCATAACAAGCAATCACAGAATGGATGATGGATAGATTCAGGTCTGAGCATGGTTCAGTCTACCCAAAGCTAAGGCATAGTAGCGCTGAAAAAAATAAAATACAGTGGCTTTTCTGCTGAAAGCAGAAACTTATCTTTAATCTCTTCAACTCTTCATGACCCACATATCTGATAAGATTCTCTATAACTTCCTTACAAACATAATTTTCCTTGTCCAAGTTATCACTGTCAGATCATCGGCAGAGAGCATCGTCGCGGATGTACCACAAGGGTCGGCTGTAGGACCATTCCTATTCAATATTTACGCCACGCACTAGTGAATCAGCGTACGTGGAAGCAAGCCGGAGATGTGAACAAAAACAGAGATATCCCAAGGGAGAGAAGGATATCTCGTCAGAAACACGATTTCAACCTCAAGTGGGGAAAAAGATTCAATAGCGAAAAACTGAACTCATATGCTTTTAAAGACCTGCAACAGACATCCTTGGAAAAAGGGTAAGCCGTAAATGAAAAGGTACAACGCTTTAAAAATAACTCTTCCAGACAAGACATCGATTACCCCAACCAATGGCACGAAATATCTGGGAGTATGTTTTAACGATTGGGTCGCCGTGGCGTAGTGGGTAAGAGCGTCGACTCCTACGCAGAGGGTGCCAGGTTCGATACCCGAATTTACCGCCTTTGATAATTCACGGCTCCACCTCTTTCGAGTCACTGACAATACTCAAAGAGTATTCCTGTCTAGAAAAAGCTTCTCAAATTCGTTCGGAGTATGCATTAAACTTTAGGTCCCTTCTACGCATGAAAGAGCAAAAGCACGCACAACACAAGTGGTTGCTGAGAAGCTAGGCCCAGGTCCACCTCGGACTGTCGCTCCACTCATATTATTATTATTATGTTTTAACGAGCGGCTCAGATTGGGTACCATTCCTGAGCCTAAGCGTCTACATTTGACACATCCAATGCTCCCAAGAAGGCTGTTCTTAGTCAGAGGACTAATGTGTGTATTTATAACCAGCTGTTTAGAGCAGCCATAACATACGGTCTGAATAATAAATCCCACAGCGATGGCGAAAATCCATCCGTTTGAAAGGAAAATTTAAAGAGAGCGCACCTATCTCCAGAGAGGTCCTTCAAAACTGAATTTCATAACAACCCAAGGCATTTATGACAAATGAAATTAGTTTTCCTTTAGATCAGTTCATTATGCAACTAACCCATATTAACAGTCATCCTCATTGGTGCATTTTCAATTGGACTTCAAAAGGTAGTGACAGATACACTCTGGATCTGATGAAAATGATTATGTGGGGGCCCCATCATCTCACTCAGAAATGGATAAACTTAGTTAAAAGGTTTCTAATGTTGAGTTGCATTTGAACATAGGCTATATCTCAAAATAGTGACTTTGTCCGCAACTACAGCGAACAGGTACACGAATAATTGCAATACCCTTTTGAGGTCAGCACAAATAATCACCACCATACGTGCTTTGTATGTTTGTTGTGTGCTGATATCTGAATTTGTTCGAAACACACCCTGCGACCCATGCCATGACATGTGTGAGTTTTCATTGCTCGTGCACATGTGGGTAAGAATGGTTTCAATGGAATCTGGCGAACACTTTGCCAGGGCATAGGCAAAATGAATCGATCAAACAATATTTGCTGAAATGACGACAAATATGACGAACAAAATGAAATGATCACAAATATGGATGCCTTGACAATTATGGCCGTGGCTCACTTATACCAACGAGTCAGGTCAATTGTGCACTCGCTAGGGGTTAGCTTACTATCCTGATGTCTAGTTGCAGTCCTAAAACTACACAAATTCATTTATGAAGGAGGTTTTTCGGTTGAACACTGCTTAAGTCCTCCAGATCTATGAAGCAGGGATTTTCTACGAACTGCATTTTTATCTAGGCCTGGGATGGAGTCTGTTTTTCTCTCTCCTCTGCCGCCTTCTGTAAAATTCGAAGGCCATGCACATTCGTGGGGTATGTGCATGGGTACTGTGCAATGCAGTACCAGCTAAGAACTCTATTTTGATAATTTTTGAATTTTTCTTTGCTCATAACCGGCCATAGAGCCCTTGCTCTTGCTCCAGTATCCAGGCCATGTCATCGCTAAGTGTGCATTCACGCCACTTAGCTCAACAAGAAAAAACAGGGAGACGAATTCCACAGATTCTCTCAGCACAGATCCCTTTAAATCCCACAAATCACCTCTTCGTCTCCCTGGCTGGTCGTGGCTGATTTAGGGGCCAACTTCTTCAACAGCTTCAGCGAACTGAAAGGTGTCAATATAAGTCAGGGAAATAGCTTTGTCACAAGCACCAACTGGCACTGGACAAACCTTCAGTAAAGAGACAGTCTTTAGTGCCTTGGTCTGCAACCACAAACAAATCACGTCCAGCTGCTGCAAAACTATTCGAAGAGGAAGACCTTCAAGTCAAACTTTTGTGCGAGTTAAACGAGAGTTGAGCAATATAGCACGAGGAATAAAAATGATCCCTTTCCTCATTCGACTCAACCATCAACATAAACTACCCTGTTGAGTGAAAGAGGGGAGTGGCCAATGATCGGGTGAATCATAGAGGACATGCATGGGCAATCGTCTTTGGATCGGGTACGGTCATTGGTTTACCAGTGGTAGCAATATTTCGCCTCTAATACGAGCTGCTCATGCTGACCGTTATCAAGCCCAATCATAAAGTTAAGTGATGCAATTTATGACAATCCTCGACCACAAGATCTCGTACACCTAACTCAGAACTAAATACAGTCAAACGTCTCTATAGCCGACAGCAGGTCAAACATGGTTGTCTGATGTAGGGGTGTCCGTTCTGAAGTGGTTGACACGAGTGCATTCATACGAGACCCATTACGAAATGTCCATAAAGAGAGGTGTGCTTTATGGAGAGGTGTCCGTAAAGAGAAGCTTCACTGTAACTCCTTGGGCTGAGGAGCAATGCGGCGTATTCTCCGGAATTTGTTCTTTCTGACCGTTTATTCATTCAGAGTGGACATGAGACTGTCCGTGTTTTCGTTTCCCTGCAGTCTATTATTCCCCGGAAACCAGAATAAGCTCACCGAATTCACTAAGAATGTCTGTGTCTACTTTACATGACCACCTTCGACTTCAGAATGTCCGATGCCCCTTTTACTGTTTGGCTGTAAAAAAAAAAAAAAAAAGGTGTCAATTATATTGTGGTCTCTCAATGCTCTAACTGCCTCATGTATCAGATACACTTTGGTTTGAAAAACGTTGCAGTCGTCTCTAAGTGCGAAGATGTCACAGAAGAACCCTGCGCCGGCGGTTTCGTTTTGGAGCCGTCAGTGTATAGGCAGAACTCCGTTTGTGCTATTACAGTTTGTTTTTGCCATTGTTTCCGTTCCAGAAGACGTTCAGGGAAGCTTTTCTCTGTTGTTCTATCGTTGGTTTCCGTCGGATACATAATTTGAATAGTAACCAGAGTAAAATAGATGTCGTTACATGTAATAAGCCTTACCAGCAAACGTTTCTTAAGTAAACCCACATTTGCATCAAATTGGGGTCCTTTCTACTGAACGACTTTCAGCAGTGTCAGTGGTACTCCAGAAGATAAAGGCGGTGAAAATGTGAAATTCGCACAAACGCACAAGTGGGGGAAAGCCATCACAAGACATTCCAATTTTCGTGCACAGCCACAGAAACCAGTCCCTAAAGCATCCAATCTGAAATAACCACTTATTGAAATGATGTGCATCATAAAATCAAAAGTATAACTCGATCCAAAGCTGATCATAAAGGTCAACCAATTACAGGGCTAAACAAAAAGTAACCGCAAGCATCATTAAAACGAAATGATCCAATAATTTCTTTCGGTACTTTAAGCTCCTTGAATTGCGTTTTTCTCTTAAATAATTGAAAACAATTTCAACTAGGGTGCTATTCCTAGAACTCATGGTTATTCTGAGCGGCCTGAAATTGATATCACGTAAAAGCCGGTGGATAGGTGGCTTCACATACACCTTGTATTTCTCTTCATTAACGTGAGGATATTTTCCAAAAACATGGTTAATTTTCAACTCATTAATTAGGGCTGCTTTAATCGACCTTAAGCGTGAAGAGTTCGTTGTATGGATTTATTGAAAACTCACACCTTGGCGTTGAGAAGCTTAAAATGGTAATGTATCATTTTACCAAAATGTGATGAATGCTTGTGGGACTTCGGGGCAGGTGATTCTTAAATTCCAAGGACATCCATCAAATATGTTCATACATTATTGGATACAGTGGATGGTCAGGCAGATTTGTTCGGGATAATTAATGCTGGCATGTGCGGCTTTAAGATACAATTTCAAGGATTTGTGTAATCATTTTTAGGGAAATGATGATATTAAAGTGGGATAAGCAATTAGTGGTGGTCTTAAGGCACGCGTTTGATGTATTAATTGAATCGTACATATACTTAAGTTAGGTGGAGTGAATTTGCCAGAACACTTAGAACATGATCGACCATTCTGATACCCACTACTGCCATAGATTGACCACTCCAGTGATAGTGCCGTTAAATTGATAGCAACGGCAAATGGTAACTGAACCAGATTTGAAAACCAGATAGAAGCTCATTAATTCTGCTTTCACTGGGACTCGAATCGGGGACCCCGCTAACCAGGGGCAGGCAGTCAACCAACTGCGCCATCCATTCGTGTACATATACTTAGGTTAGGTACAAGTGGCTGTCTGAGCGATCTAGTCACACTTATGCAAAATATAAGTTCATTGTAACACCGGACTTTTGTTAACATTTTTTGGACATCCGGAAGGAATGTTAGCAGGTGCTACTGTGATGTGGTGCCTACATTATCAGCTTCCCCTCATGAGAACCGAATAAGTGCCACAAAATCCAAGCAAAGGCTGGAAAGTGGAAGACGAAGTGCTGCAGGCATCGCTTTTACCAAGCACAATATGGTGTCTCGCGGAGGTGTAGGGGACTTGGTGTAGTCTTTTCTGTCAAGAGATAATAAGGAAAATTTCTTACAGATGTTTGGAGTATGCCAACTCTAGTTGTGCTCTAGAGAGGCCCAAGCATCCATTGAAGCCCTAACCAAGGACGCTGGTAAGGCCAGCGCAAGCTTAAGTCCTGACTGTGCCTTCTGCAATCCTTGCCAAGCAAGATCGTCGGCGATCTCTCTTTATTTGATTCAGTGGTGCCCAGAGACGCGGACAAGTGTCAGCGAATTTGGCCTGCCAATCAAATTCAGAGAAGACTTACAGTCCTGAACTATCCAGCAAGTGGTTAAAAGGTTGAGCGCTGCCCGATGCACAAGATAAAAGGATAATAGTTGTCTGAATCCATAAAACTGGAAAATATACCCATTGCACTGAGAAAGCGTGTCGACCAAAATTCCTCAGCTTATTTAACTGTACGGAGAGACAGAAGCCACAGTTCTTCCAGCATAGGCCACTCGTGCAACCACGCGGATCTATGAGTTCGTATTCCGCTAAGAAGGTGGCTGACGTATATGCTACTCAGTTCAGTCAGACTATCAAAGTAATATGCTTCCAGAAGTCTAAATCTACGGGATGAGAGAGCACTGCAGTTGCACAGCAAATCTGCAAAAGTTACTTTCTCATCGTTGTGGGGTGTACCGATGGGGCAATGTCCTGTTTTAATGTCAATTTGAGTTTTAAGATTTCATTTAAGCAAGTGGCTCTATCTTAAGTCGATGTTTTATAGAAGCGATTGGTATGGAGGGTGGATCACCACCTGGAAAGAGTACAGAGCTTGTACCGCATCTCGCAATTCTCCCACATAATCCCACCCACATAAGTCGGATCTTAAAATACTTGGCCATCTCGTTCAGAGATAGGCGGCAGTTAATTGAAGTCTTGCAGTTAAAAGGTACTGAGCTCAGAGATTTGATCGCTGCCTGGCTTTCGGAACAGATGACGATACCTGCACTTGATATTACATTGTTTCTTAGCCAGGACATATCTTCCTTAATCATAGTTTTAGCCTGAAAGACTATACAGTCATTTGGTAATCGGAAAGAGACTGTCCGGCCTCCGGTAAAAACTCTCGGGCATACAGGGTAATGAAAGAATACACAAAATACCAAGAAACTCAAAGTATTCTGTATACTCGGAAAAGCGAAGGTCCAAGTCCAAATAATCCTTGAACCAATTCAAAGAACCCTCTAGATCGGTGTTGTTTCCACAAAATGCCTACATGATGATGATGGAATTCCAGAAAATTAGTCAAAATCCCCAAGTAATAGTTGACTGCCTTTTGCTAATATGGAAGACTAATGTTTTGTTATTAACATTGATTATCCGATATTTCCATCGATGAACATCGAACATCCCTAACCTGAACTACACAATTGAGCGGTTAAGTAAAAAAGGAAAAACATTTTCCTCAGAATTCCGAAGTTGGCTTGTTAAAAGGATATTGTCATTAATTTATTTTCTTTATTTTTTTTACATCTGAAAGGAGTAAGTACACCACGTGTAATTTTATTTTTAATTTTAAATTGTATCGGGCTGCTAATATACCCGCATGGGTCAATCGTTTTTTTTTTGTGCTGTTAAAGTTCCGTTTGACAGTTACCAATGCAGAAACTTTTGAATTACACCTCTTAAGTTGGCTTATGCAGGTTAGAAAAATGTATCCACTTCAGTTTAAAATAAAAATATATTAATTTGCTTTTGCTTAGTAAAATTTTAAAATTTCCTTCCTTGTAAAATTCCTAATTTCCTATAAATTATATTGTTCGATAACTAAATCATTGTAAAATTTTATACGAAATAAATCTATCGTAATTATTGATAAATTATTTTTTTTTAATTATTGATCATTTATCCAAAATGAAATCTCGTGTTAAACGAATCCATGCGGTAAGTATATAATTATTCGTGAATAGTGCTTGATTTTGAGTACACGCTAACTCACTCCATTTCAGTAACAAAATGTCGTCTGAATTTACCCGAAAACATGTTCACAACATTCTTAAACGAGAATAAGACTGTAATTTATAACCTTCTTCTCACGGCATAACTTGGCTAAAACACCTTAAATGTCTACTGTAGTGATTTACTGATCATTCTTAAATCTAAGTGCGTGTAGGAAGCCAAAAACTTTGCGATTAAAGCTTGTATCGCATATATCTGGCGACTTTGTTGCTGTGAAAATGAACACCACCGCGTGCTTAACGTAAATACTCCACGGTGGGCTTAAGCTCTAAGGAAATTATGAACCCACTTAAAGGAGACAAGTGGTTCCCATTCACCGCCACCATCCGCACAATACACACGAATCTTCAACCGGAAGAACCACAACCGCAAGGGCACTCTTGTTGTGCGACATATTCAACTTTGCTTGGCTGAAAGTTGAAACTTACATAAACTTAGATGGTGTTATATGCACAGAGCATTATTTTCCAAAATATTTAATCCAAAGACGTGGTGCATAAAGTTTCGGTAGACTGACGACAATCCGCACTGTTGTGCGGAAGTTCATGCGATTTATGCACTCGACGGTTAGGTCTTTGCCGCAAGACGGAAGCGGAACAAAAGCAATTATTTTCCGCAACTAATTTTCCCACAGTTACGTTCCCGAGCTGCCGGGTGACGATAAGTTTTCAGTATTCTTGGGTTCTAATTTTCTTTCTTTTTTCACGTTAATTTCCCATTTCATGTCATAATGACGGGGAATTGTGTGCATGCGTATAAATCCATCTACATATCCTTGAGTTGAACTTTACTTTTGCCTCGTGTAACAGTTGGGTATTGTTGTTCCAGGTGTAATGGAACGAACGCTGCTGGGTAAATATGAGATTTGGTAAAATTCAAATGCGATGTTATGACAAGGCATCTGCAAATTAGTTTGCATGCGTGTATGCGGATGCCCGAAATTCATTAAACGCATGCTCTCATAAGGGACGCGTTGGTTGGTTATGCAAGGTTATGTTCGTTTAGTTAACCTCTAACAGTTATGATGGAAGAAAATAGTTCTCCATTGGTTAGAGTGTGTAGTTGCTTAACTATCGCAACGGTTGACCAACATTGGATAGTCATGCAGTTTGTGGGTTCATTTTGAGAGGTTCTTGTCAAACTCTAAAACTAAACTAAACTGTACAATACACCGAGCTCGCAAAACGGGGGCCAAATTTAGTGAACGAAGAAGAGTATGAACAATGGATAGAGAATTGATTTAATTAATATATTATTATATATGATAGTGTTTTTGACTAACAAAGTGCACTGACTGAGTTTCAATAAACACTGAACTTAATGTTAACTATTACGGTTCTGTGTTAGGTTAGATTTAGTTGATGTGGCTGACTGCTATGAGGAAAGACTTGGGGATCCTGTCTTAGGCCAGCATGGGCTCATTGTGCTACAACGCGGATCTACAAATAAATATTCTGCAAACCTATTAGTGCGTTTAAAAAATTGAGGAAGAAGGCTGATACTGCTGCTTAGTCCAGACAGGCTATCGAAGCAGTGCACCTCTTTGTGTCAAGCAGTTGAATCCGAAACGGATGACAAAGTTACTTTTAACAAGAGGGCCAGAGACTGATTTTTGTGGCTTCCGCCTTGGCAAAGCTTCCAATTGTGCGCCGGAAGATGCGGGTTGCAAATCTGTATGAAGCTCTGGATAGAGGTGGTATCGGAGAATATAATAGGTAGCAAGGTACGACTCATGGGCCTACTGGGGATGGATGCACATCTATCTGTGCACCCATACCCATGTGCGTCCCATACCTGCCTAGCATAGTATTTTTTATAAAGGGCGACTGACTTTTGGTCAATGAAGCCATGAAGGAAAGAAGGCTGATGTGACCTTGGTGGTATCCGGCATCATAGGCAAGTCTACGGTTTTTGGCGATTAGGCTCACACAGTTAAAGTTGACGCTCTATATTTTTCCAATTTCAGGGTAAAGTTACGCAGTCATCATCATCCCTATCTATTACGGATGAGATCTTCCATTAGAGCTTCGCTATTTCGATGTGGCTCAATGGTGTTAGAAGCACTGCCAGAGTGTTTTAGCTTCTTCGAGAAGTGAACGTGGTGTCCGTAGAGGCTTTTGCCACGCCCAAGTCCTGATCTTCCTCAATAGCCTTGGCCATGGACACTTGTTTTAGTTCGGAGAGTTTCTCCTTAAGATCGAGGATAATTGTGTTTCTTTTGAGAAGGAGCTCAACAGCTCACCGCATTGGATTGCGATTGATTGTTAAGTTCTTGAAGCGTTTCACGCGGTGTTAGGTGTACAGGAGCAATCTTAGGACCCGTACGGGCACTGGGATTTGAATTAACAGTCGATGAGGGAACATAGGTCTCTTTTTTTTTTTGTGGGAGGGGGGGATTAAGTAGCATGCGTGGCTGAGGATGATTATCCCGAACGTCGCCCGGTAGCTCCGGTATTCCGTTCGACTGTGTTAGTTTTCGAGTGGGCTCCCAGCGGTCATCGGCACGGTCCGTATGAGTCGTTGATCGAGGTCACTGGACGGGAAGAGGGTAGGAGAAGAAAGGATAAGGAAACAGGTAGTAACTGAGTTTCATATCTCCTCATACGGTAAGTTGCCCTAGAGTCATTGACTTTTAATAGGCCTTCGCACCGCGACAATGTGTACACCACCGCGACTACTGATGTCTATGAACACAATTAAAGTACGGTCATTGATGCCGATACAGAAACTCATCTTATCCTTCTTTGTGTGAAGCTACAGCCTTACAATCTCTGGCTCGCTGCATCCTGCTATAGACACCAAGTTGATATAGGTCCTTCCAAACTGTAGTGCGCTAACCTTGAGCTTGGCGTACTTTGCCCTTGCTTGTTCTACAGACTTTGAGTCGAAAGATTCCGGTTAGGGCTTAAATCCAGTTCCATACAATTAAGGGGCCAAGTTTGGCGCTATACTCGTCGAGTCTTCATGCCCAATGCCAGTTCGCAAACAAGACGAAAAATTACAAGCACTCTCTCGGAATATCCAAGAAATTCTTATAATGTGGTTTTGAAGAAGTCCACGCCCCCTGCTTTGGAGCAGGACTAAAATGAACAACTTATTACTCCACAGACCCAAACATAATAAAGCTCGATACGATTATTTTCATGAATCACAGTTAGTTTGAAGAGATTAGCTACATTACTGCATAAGAAACATAATACAATCTTAACCCCCGAAATCTCTCTAAGTAGCATGATGCAATGATTTATATTGAAGTTGCCTTGAAGACTTCATAACATTTCTTTTCTGCATGTGCCACGATATGCAGGAAGCATTTCGCCGTCACTTGAAATGTTGTACTCAACTTTGTACCAAAAATGAGACCTTCACTTCATATAGCAAAACAGCATATGTATATATTTCATACATATTTCCTCTTCACGATCAAATTCGACAGATCTCTTCGTCGTGAAAATATACACGGACAGTCAATCAATAAAATCCAACATGTTTATCACTCATTATTCGCCGATGGCATACAGTGGCGTGCAAAAATGGATACATCTGTTTTCTTTTTTTCCTTTATGACGGATTTGAATTGAAAATTTTAGAGCTGTTTTCTTAATTAAATACTCATAGAAACATTAAAATTTAAAAATGATATATTATGAAACAATTATAAATTAAAAGAAGGGCAACAAGATCTTTAATAATTAATCAAAAATTTCTTTAATAATGTGACATAGCTCAGAAATTCAGTCTGTGCCATCGCTCCATGTACACATGGTACAAAAGAGAAAAAAAATTGAGCATTATCAAGGCGGCAGCACAAAACTGTTAATCCTGACCTTATTGAGATCATTAAGGCAAACAAATTATGCCAAAAACACCAAAAGCAGCTAAGAAAATTACGTGAGAAGACTTTTAAAATGAGACTGGATAGGATTTTGCTGGTGTCTGCGATCACAAATAAAAAAGAGAGCGCTGTCCGAGAAATATTTACAAATGCAATACTCTCTTGACATTCCGCCGCAAGACTATCTGTCAACTTCTATAACCCGGCGTGTCTTGCGAAAAAGGATTTGCCATGATTAGGGTTTGTAGTCCGCCAGCATGGAAAATCTTCAGCTCCATAGTCCGCAATCCTCTGTCTTTTTCATGCGAACGGAATCCTATTCTTCGCCGTCTATGACTTCCTTTATCGGCTGCTTGTCGTCTGTGAAGGGACCTCACATTCAACGTGCAAGACCAAAAATCGTCGTGCAAGCCATGGTCGTCAGCAGTACGGTCGTCCATACCCGAGTCCTGTTGTCGTCTCTGAACTAGGTATTTTTTACACGGTGGTGAAGTTATGCCCACGTGAAACCTTCGAACCAGGAGGATCGGGTCCTAGCTTAAATCCCTGCACAACAGGCCGCTGCATACATTGGATCACGTCCAAGCGGTTGCTGTAAAGGTTAAACAGATTACGCCACGAGCAGACTGTATACCAACTAGACCTTTGCATTTACAGGGACCCTTGCTGGCATCTCTCTCTCTACAACTTTGGGTTAGATGCACAGTCCCATGCCCTCTGCCGAAATTGTATGTCTCCCTATTCATTATAATCCGATCTTATATAGGCCATGAGACAACGTAACAGAGGACGCCTGCGTTTAAGGTGGCAGGTGGAGAAAGACCTTAACGAATTTGCGACACTGGAGGCAGCTAGCCAGAGATCGACCAAGTTGGGGAGGCTTTTTGGTTGAGCCCCAGGTGCACCCTAGACTGTAGCGCCAAATGAAGAAAAAGACGAAGGATTAGTGAGAGAGTACTGTAAAGAAAAAAATATAGGCACAAAATGTCTGGAATGAACATAAAAAATGAACTGTAGATGATTGGGAGTGAGTTAAAATCAACAGGTTCCAGTCCGACGTAAACCGAACATTGAAACACCAACCTGACATGATGTATCCACTTTTTCTCGCCACTGTATGTAGGGTCCTCAATTTCATACACAACGTACGTCGATTTATGGTTGTGCTACCCAAAAACACCACAGCACCGCAGTCTCCTTTGAAATTAAATAATCTCTGACATACTAGTATCAACAATAAATCACACACTCCCGCTCGAATTCACTCGCCATGCTTGTCGTTGTTTGAAGCAAAAATCATTTATTTTTCACCGAAGCAAGGTCCTCTGGAAGCTATCCTTTCGCAGCAAAGTCGGATACAAACAAATGTTCACCCGTCAGAAAAGCCACATATTCGTTCTGTACAAATTAAATTATCTAGCAAATTTATGCACTCACGTTGAAGCGAATTCTGCCATAGAAACCTGCAGCTTAGAGAGGAAAACCGCATGCGAGCAGGAAATTTCCCAGAAAACACAAGTCCACATACACGTGCGTGTGTGTGTTTGCACTTCAAATGAATGCTTCTAAAACTTTGAAGGAATCTAGATAACATTCTATTGTACATAGAAGTGGGTTTTCTATGTTTCGTATGTATTTTTAGGTTTTCAGTACATTCGGTGTGTCTACCTATTTGGACTTAGTTGCGTATTTTGGCATGTTCTTGCGGCTAAGCCTGTGCAATGGATAGTAGTGCAGCCTTATTTTAATCCTTTCGACTAAAACACACACTGACGTCGGCTTAAGGGTTTTGTTCTAGGGCATGCAGAATGTGAACGTGTTTAGATGGACAGCCATTCAGAACGAGATTTGTGATTTAATCAAAAGCCATTTTACTTAGTCCAGGGGATGAGGAGCAACCTTTTATGGAGGTGACAACGAAGCCACTCCATTAGATAATCCCTTGCCCGAGGACACCATTAAATGGGTAGTTCCTCTCTAAATACATTTTAATACATACTTCACCAGAATTCGAATCACTCCATTTAAATAGAACAAAGTGGGAGATTGCATTTCGGTGCAGATGGGTGCATGGGATGTTAGATTGATGATGTAATGACAAATTATGAGTAAGCCTAGCCTCACTCCTGAGTCCTGTGTCATTTCCAAATTCTCGGTAGAGGCAAATAATCGCATGTTCACACAATAAATTTGAATTTCAGTTTGTAACAGTTATTACCTCTGTATTGTTGCTCTTTTAATGTGTACATTAATAGTGTGTCGACAACACTCTCACTTGGGTTCATCTATCTGACTGTCACAATTTTCATATGAATTTTGGAATTTGATAGACATCTTATCTGCATGAAAATTATTAAAGGGGTGTAGTCGGGGACATATTTGAATGATGTTGGGCTTAATCGTGAAAGTTTGCCACACCACATTAAATGGTATTTATTTATTCCATGTTCAGGTGGACTGGATGTAACAGTTGCTTAAGTTCCCTTAGTTAGTGGTCAGCCACCATTTGCAGTTGGGATCAAATTAAAGGTACTGTCATTAAGGTTGCCACATTGGTGATTTCTGACCAAATTTAGTCATTAGTTTTTCCCTAGGTCACATTGCCATTTTTTGAAAATCTGGTAATTTTTTCACGAAAAAAAAAGAAGAAGCACAATTTAATGTAACCTAAAGCGTTTTTCCTTTTTTTCTGATGTAAATGGAACATTAATGAGTTTAATTGACCACACTGATTTAACATGCAAAACACCTTCATATGGCAATTAATTGACACGACTGGAAAACACAAAATTATGTGTTTAAATAAATCGCGAATGTACTTTGCGCGCTGATCTTGATCTTCGAAGAAGAAAAGCATTTTTGCTATTAACTTAAAATTAAGAAGATAATAATGTGATCTGTGTAGAATGAACAATGAGCCGTAATCTTAAGGAAAAGGTGGGCTCTCCCTCAGTCGAGCTCTCCCTAAGTCGAGCTCTCCCTAAGTCGAGCTCTCCCTAAGTCGAGCTCTCCCTAAGTCGAGCTCTCCCTAAGTCGAGCTCTCCCTAAGTCGAGCTCTCCCTAAGTCGAGCTCTCCCTAAGTCGAGCTCTCCCTAAGTCGAGCTCTCCCTAAGTCGAGCTCTCCCTAAGTCGAGCTCTCCCTAAGTCGAAACTCTGTCTAACTCGAACCTTTTCGCCATATTTTACATACATTTCCCTCAATTTCCCATACAAACCCCTTCCTAAGTCAAACTCTCTCTAACTCGAACATTTTCGCCATATTTTACATAAATTTCCCTCAATTTTCCATACAAAACTCTTTCTAAGTCAAACTCCCCCAAACTCGAACAAATTTAGATATCCCGTAACAATTTGACTTAGGGGGAGTCCACTGTACTTGCAGAATATGAAGGAAATCCTTCCGCTTGTATTCATAATAATTTCGCTTTAAATAGTAGATTAGATAGATTTAAATATTACAAGCTCTGCTCATCTACACTTGTTCGTGTTCTTATGATTTAGCAATACCGTTGAAGAGAGAAAAATACAGTTGCTTGCGAACAGATTATTAGGTAGGAGTGCAGAAACTAGTGGATGTGCCTCGTCAAGTGCCAATATAATGAAGATATCAGAAAGGTACTACTAGTGAAATAATAGAAGCAAAACAGTTATGGCAAAGGAAGATCAAGTTTCCGACAGCTATCGGTGTAATCGATTGTACCCATGTAGGAATACTGCGACCAAAACTCTTTACAGATGAGTACATACATCGAAGAGGTAAATCCTCTCTGAATGTTCAAGCCACTTGTGATTCAAGAGAAATGTTTACTAGTGTTGAGATTAGTTGGACTGGCCAAATGTGTTTAAAATAAATAAATTATTGGTGACAGCGGATGTGGGATAGAAACATGCCGGGTGACTCCACATGAATATCCTAAGCGAACATGTCAATGACCGTTCTGAAGAGTCGACCGTTTACATGTACTGGAAGGATATCCATACAAAAATAAGGTTATGAACACGAAAAGAAGAAAATGCTTATAATTCAACCTCATATTTAAACACTTGGCTGGGGTGCCAACACAAACAATTTCTTTATTTATACTTTTGATCACAAAATACCACAAAAGATAGACATTAAATATATTTGCAACGCATCGTGGACGTTCAAAACGAAATTGGAACTCTCTCTCAAAAATGATAGCCATGGCCTCAATACTATGACCCAGTGGCCTGGCCGTCATTCAAAAAACATTTATTATGGCCATCATATTTGCTGGCCATAGCACCCTGGCTATCATTATATGATAAAATCCAATACAACACGTAATTCCACAATTTTTTAAAATATTCTCCTGAACTTTTCTTTTAATTTTTTACCAACAAGTCGAGTTTAAATGTGAATTATTCTAAAGACTATTCACAAGAAAATTTTAATGTTAGTTCTTATATTCAAGAACAAAATTCAAGCTATCCAATTTGGAATAGTACTTCTTTGTAATTGTTGCTTCGACCACACATGACAAAATGACATGACACAACAAACAAAACTGATATTCAGAGCTCCTATCAAGTCTTCTATAAAATCGTCTCAAGATTTGCCGTGCACTACAAGGACTTCTACAAGACTGATTCAGATCTCTCTCATCTCAGAAAAATCGCCTAGCCAAACTAAACAGTTATCTTAAAGGGATCAACTGGAGTACCAACGAATATTACAATTGGTATTTTGTTCCATTAATTTTTATGTTTATTTCACTTCGTTTTACTTATACTCTAGACATTAACACAGTCCTGTGCGAACTTATTGGTCAAAAAGAAGTTTTCAAAAAGAAATCCATTCTTTTTCTAACGGATCGCTCTAGTAATCTATATCTCGCGATTCCCATCGTCCCATCGGTCCAATCTTAATCTCGTTATTTACTCAATTACTTATCACGCCGGCTACACATGGATGGTCAGAGCCTAAACAATCGCTGCGCGATCAATCGCAGTCACCAAGACCAAGCGGCCTTTCATACTGATGAATTGGTTCTTAGACCGGAGGTTCGGCCTTCCTCCCCATTTTGAATCAGAAGGCTCGAAAACCCTCTTAGCTGGAGAGTTAGTGTCCATAGTTCAGTCGACGGATTCTTACCTTCCGAACTACATCCACATCCGGGTACCGCTCGCAGTTGGGACCATATATCCGACGTAGAATTTTTCTTTCGAATACACCAAAAATAAGCTCCGCAGTTTTGCTTAGCGCCCAGCTTTCGGCGCCATATTGCAGGACTGGCAAATTAAGAGTTGTGAAGAGCATAATTTTGGTCCTTCCTGGTTAGGAGTTTTGAGCTCCTTCTCTTCAATCGCCGTAAAAACTTGCACTACAGAACGTTGGGAGCGTGAGACGATGTCGATGTCATCTGCGTACCCCAAGAGTTGGACTGACTTGTGTAAGATAGTGTCTTCTGTGTTTACAGCTGCCCGAGTTACGTCTCGCAAAACGTCCCTGGTTCGGCAAGATGTGCTTGAAACTCGCTGATCTTCTCCAGGATTTGCCTGAGTGTGAAAATTGGTGTGCAAACGGTTTTAGATGTTGCTCCCTAACAGAACATATCCACCGGCCTAGAAAACGTCTGATGGTTAACCATATTAGCTTGAGTTACGTTCCCAGACCACGACGGACTAAAGCACTATTAAGTTAATGAATTTCTATTTACAATATCTTCACTGTCACTATATGAGTTCTGCTCATGATGTCCGCTGATATATTAAAACTGACTTACCACCTGCAACTACAACCACCTGCAGACCATGTATCGCACAGCCATTGAAACGCTTACGACATATAAACAAATAGCAAGACAGAAAGGGAATAGAGGAAGACGATATCACGTAAACAACAACATAGGGAGGGAAGAAATTTGAAATGGTCGCTTCTGATCACGGACTCATAAACAATTACAACATGTAACGAAAAAATGCTGCTAGGCGGGTTGCAAAGGTGTGGGAGGTGCCACATAACTCCTGCGGCTTCGTCGTTCGTCTGCTATTTAATGGCTATGTCTAATTCTTCAAAGCTAGGTGGAAGGACCATCTTGTGTATGAATTCATATGCCTACATAACATAACAAGATCGCGAAAGAATAAGATCGCGAATACCAGCTGCTGAGATGAGATATCTTCGTTCTGTTTAAGGAATTGGGTGAGAAACACGACAGTGTGCGAGGGACTCAACGTTGAGCAGTTGCTTCGTACGGAAAGAGATATTCTTGGATGCGCCAATGTCCCCATCATCACGACTGCCGAGGCGTGCCAAGAATGCGATTCCATCAGATAGGCGACCACTTGGCAGACCCAAGCTCGCCTGGTTTCGCTTTGGCATAACCCCTGATAAGTTAGAGTCGATGGTGAAGGATCGAGTTGCCTGGAGATCTCTAGTGCGTGGATTACCCCCGTGACCCCTTTAGTGGATCAGGCGGGTCAGAAGAAGATGATGATGATGATGATGAAGAATTACTTGCAGTACCGATGTGGCGGTATGCTCTTTTACGGGTTCGATTCCAGTCAAGCGGATCATTTTTTTCATTTGTTTTTATTTTTTATTGAAAATTGTAAAGTATTTAGCAGCTTGAGCTCCTATCTTGAAGATAGACAATTCAGAAGCACTTTCAACAGGTCATCTACGTACGTAAGAATGTATTGCATGTGCTATCATAATAAAGCACCTCTAATTCTTGCCCCCTTGACAAAGCATCTTTGCCATACAACATCCGAAAGCCGAAGTTGCTCTCCTTAGGAGTACCCTGTTTGCCGTTTTTGGACATTTCATTAATGAGGAGTCAGATATAGTTTCCCTAAGCTTGGGGCTTGTTGCACCAAATGTTGCGATGTACATACATGCACAATTACGACCCGGACTTGCAGCCTGGTGTTTGCATAATCCAATTTGTAAATCAATATAAGCAGCACTGCAGCAGGTCCGCTTGGAAACATCGATACAGCATTGAAAACATCGCACAATATCAGCACCTGAAGTGGAAATACAAAAACACGGAAAATATGAACGTACATAGGGGACACCAATCTCGTTAGTATTCCATGTGACACAGCTCGATGAAATATGCAAACAAGTCACTCACTGCATTAGTGTCCATTAAAAAGCGAATTCGATGGCGAATGAGGGGGGTGGCTGGATTATTTTTCGGAATATTTATGCCTTTATCTTTTTGCCAGGAATCAATGTTAATTCGCACAGCAAATTGCCAAAGTGTGCCGTTGAATATATTCATGTACTTGCTTTTGCCTCGCCAGAGGATAATCATGAATTTTCCATTCCCCACCCGCATGAGTGCAGCCTTTTGATATTTGTGTTTGATCGCAAAACATTATAGATTTATGAGTACATACATATACATATAACTGAAGGGCAGAGAATTAAGTGGCACGTGCTCTGCTTTGCATTCCTGTTGTTGCGTTCGTTCAAATATTCGATAACACTCACTTTGATGCGTCAATACCCTCTTCTTCTTCGTTGTGTGGGGTTACAGTCCGGGCCTAAACCAACTAGACAACCCAAGTAGCACAATCCATGGCTAACTCCGTCTAGATTCTTACGTTAAACTGATTGAGGTCCTTCTCCACTTGTGTGAGCCATCTGTTTTGTGGGCGTCCTCTATAGTAGGAGAAGTGGAGAAGTTCTGCTCATACTATTTACATGGCCCAGTCATTTTAGGCGGTGAATGCGAGGACTCCTGACTAGGCTCACGTCGCTGTACAGCCCAAAAAGTTCTTCGTCGAATCTTCACATTCAAATCCCATCAAAGTTAACTGGACCACAGATTGCACACAAGACTCTTCTTTGGAAAAGACCAAATATTTTTTTATCCACTTTTGAGATTATCCTCGCCTCTGTACCGAGCAGAAGGACTGGGCTGGTAAGTGTCTTATACAAAGTTAGCTTGTTTATTGCCGAGCCGACTTCATCCCTAAACACCTGCCTATGGTGACACTCCCACCAAGCTATCCTATTTTAGCTTCTTCCACCTAATTGCGAGCGATCGCCTTATTGACACCTGGTATCGCTGAAATCACATGAAAATTCTCCAATTTTATCCTACAAATGATAATTTTATCTAGTTACCATGTTCTAGACGCAGGTTATAACCACATTCCGGTCCCATCATCGACAATAGATAAGGTGGACACTCAACATCCAGGCAAGTGTTAGGATGGCTTTTTCTGCCCTTTACAGCTGCAAAAAAAAAACATTGGATTCAAATGGGGACTAGAGCCACACATCGCTTAATGGATTCACTACTAGTGTCAGACAGACACTTGTTCACGAGGTCTCAGTTTGGTGGACAGCTGTAAGCAATGCTGTCAACTGCAAGATACGCAATCGGGTGCATAGACTGGCCTATGCATCAGCGTAGCACTGAGAAGCACCCCATCAGATGCATTGCACATATTCCTCCACCTTCTACCACTGGAGCTCGTCTCTATCCACATAGGTGGTCTTTAAATCCACGAGTAGGTGATGAGTGTCGATTTGCATTTCTTAGGTATTTTCCTGGACCTGGTGTAGTTGGCCAGATCTTTGGTTTGGTATATTCTGGACAGCCTTCTCCTAAAAACATCACTTATAAGGACCTTTCAGGTGTTTCTTAAGAGGCGTCAAGTAGACACATGAAACAGAAGAAAGGGTTTATTTTTTTAATTAATAATCTTTAAGATTTATCACTGTTAGTCGGTTCAGGGTCGCAGGGTAAAGTCTCATCGACGATTCCTATGTAGCAACCGGTACAAGATGACTAACTGCCTCCACATGGTGGCCACTGGGCAACAAATTCAACAGCAAGCATGCTCAACAGAACATTTGCTCTTGCGACTGTAAGTATTCGGTCAAGGGAGAATACTAAAACACTCCCTTGCAAGGACAAGGAAGAGGATTTAAGGAAACTATTCATTCAGCAGCCTAGATGAATTGTCAGGAATTAAGATTTTGGACATAGGAAAATTTATCGGGAATACAAATAAGCTATAACTCGGCAATGGAGTCTAAGGATAGGCCACTAAAGCCCCAGCAGGTACTTCTTAGGTGTTAGTTAGTCCCTTGCCAAGCGTGAAAATAGCGAAAGATAAGACAAAACAAAGTCAGGACCTAAGTGTGTTACAACTGATACAGTTGTGCCAGCCACTTTAGCCTAACCTAACCAAACTTCTGTCAAACAATATCTAAACCAATAGCGAAACAGCTTACGCCGGAAGATGCGTGGCTAAGAAAGTGCTTATTCTTTAGTAAGCGAACTCCGAAAACCTTGGCGACCATCGGTTTCAATTCAACCCTACCTGTGTATATCGGGCTCTGCCTAGGAGGGTGAATCACATTTATTGAGAGCATATCGTAATATGGGCAGCAAATAGACATTGGCTTCTACAGCAACCTCTCGTGTTGTGCGACCTTCACTTTTATTCAAATTCTGAATAGCGAAGTTGTAGACATGAGTTGAGCATTATCAGTGACTCGAACCGTGAATAATGAAAGGTGGTAGCACCCGTGCGAAGGAATGAACGCACTAACCCATTACCCTACGGCAGACCGCGCTGGAACTTCAAAAATGCGAATGCAAATTAAAATGTGAATTAAAAACCCTCATTTAGAATATTGCGTCTGAAGATATTCTGTTCGTCACATTCGCCTAAAAAGAAAGTTGCGAGTTCACACAGAAGCCAGTGGCAATGAAATCTTCTAATTGAAACAATAATCCCGCACCATGCGAGGATGCATATTCCAGATGGATACATCTTGCGCAACTTGCAGACAGTGCAATTGTAACCTTTAAATGAATACTCATCTCCACAGTTCGGGGGATTAACACACAGCCATTGTAAATTTTCATTCGAATTTCGTAAAACGAATGGAAACGTCATGAGGTTAAGTTGTCTTATTCCATTTCAACTTTTGACCTGGGTTCGGGCGAGTTAAATATCGGAAAAGTTTATCCTTAAAAGTTCATCGTTCAACTGTGATTCAGGTTCCATGGCATTGGGTGAGATAACCCCTACATTTCTCGTTCCTGCGATGAAAGGAAAAACGAAAGGAGTTTAAAATTAACCACTGAATTGAACTGGTCATAGTTGCGGTCTGTCCAATGTTCACGGCCTTGAATGAGCGCTCGCAGTCAGATGCACATGAGCTCACCCCGTTGAAGAGAATTCAGCATGTGTTGCCCGAATGCTGTTAAGCCATTAACGATAATGAGCTTTTTCGTCGTTGAATGGAATGGAAATGCCAAAATTCAACACCACACCCAATTAAACGGAGGTAGGACAGCTTGCTTACCCGACATGCCTGAGTTCGTTTGTTCACGGATTATTACTTCTTAAGTTTTCGAAGTGCTGCTGCCAATGCCTCCGAACGTAATATTGGATAATTTGCTTAAGCGTGGGGATGGCAACAGAAGTCGTATGAAGTGAGCCATGATAAAAAATTGGAATAGTTTTAATACAACGCTTTTTACCGAGCCCTATTCTTGCGGGATCACGGTAACCGTCATTTAAATTCTTAGCTGTGAGACATTGGTTGGATATATCACGCCAAATAGCTTGGGAACCATTGAGCCAAGACTGCGAGCTGCCTGCAATAGACGGTTTTTTTAGGTTAAAATTTCCATGTTGGTAAATGCATTCCACAGTATCAGATATCTGACTCGATCTAGGACACATAAGAAAACATCGCTAAGTGCGCAAGTCGTAGATACGTCTAATTGGAAAAATTTAATGCAGGATGTTATATATTCATATATTCCAAAATCAAAATCGTCCGAATGAGAAAAGTTTGGTACCAAAGGACAGGCAAATCCACAGGTATTAATATTTTGAAAATTCCTGGAAACTCTGTGTGACTCCCTAAACAGCACACAATTTTGAGCAAGAAAAATCATCAGTTGCATTATGTGAGTTAAGTACATCGTGTTCGTATGAATTAAACAGCAAAAGGATGGCGTCCTTTAAACTTTCAATTTTATTTTTGAATTTACAAAATTTAAGACTTAAATTCTTAACCGTGTACGAATCAGCAAATAAATAAGTAAATAGCTTTTTTTTTAAAGGCCTTAGAATTATCCGTTTTCTTTTTACAGTGTAACTTGTTGCAGAGTTTTCAAAATGAATCCGAATGCATCCTTCTTGACGTGATATCTAGTACCTCCTTCGTAGTCCGAACGACCTATACTTCTTCCAGAACCCGTAAACTTATTTTGCCTTAAGTGCCCACCATTACACTGTCTATTGTTTTTGTGAGTTAGCGCCCTCGTGTAAATAACGATTACATCCCATTTTTATATGTAGACGATTATATATTAACAAGTAGAAAATTTTTCTAATCAGTTATTATTCATTTATATAACATAATAGTTACTTTTTTTTAAGTATAATTGCCATTATATTCCTTGCAAATAGAATACTTCGGAATACATAACATGAATCGTTTATTCATACAAAAAAAGCGGTATTGCCTATGAATAGAAGGAGTTGCTCCATCTAGATTTGAACCCAGAACGTGCAATAGCATGACTAACGCACAAATTAACTGCGCAAACGGACCTGACATCTTTGGCAAGTGGCACCTTCTTGTTGGAAGCACATGTCATCCAGGTTAATATACTCAAGATACCCGTTATCATCTCGCCATTCACGGTAACTGCTTGGCCGACCTCATTTTTGAAGGCCCGATGACGCTGCTAGCCCATAAACCCCAATAAAAGCTGTGTTTTTTTGCAAGCGTATATACGCTTAAATTTCGATTTGCATGTAAAATACACTAACAACGAGTCCTATATCCGCTTAAGTTACTCAATGCTTCCAATCATTATTTTCTGTGTGTTCATTCCTGAATTCATTCATTCATTGTTTAGGTTGCTGTATGTGGCTTACACCTGCAGGTTTGGTTGATGTATTAGATCATTTTTAATTTTGTTGGCATCCATAAGTATGCAATTTTTGGTATACTCAGAGTGTCTCTGCTATACATTTCGTTTTGGCTTCGTAAGCGATTCTTTTCATTTCACGAAATTTCTTTTTATTTTATAATTATTAAGTGTTTTTGCCTTTAAAGTGATGGTCACGTACGTGGTTTAAAGTACAAAGTCACAAAACGAAGATTGTGACCATCAAAGATCAACCATCACCTTCCACGACTACACCCTTGACTGCTTAGCAAACGTCATAAATGTAGTCGGTGCTGCCAAGATTTTATGATGAATCATTAAGCGCCGATAATCGTTTTTTTGTGCACTTCAAAATTAGGCGTATATACGCTTGAAAAAAAAACAGCTAAAAAATCACTCTTTGTAGATGTATTGGTTCTTCAAATATTACTCGTGGTTTCTCATTCCCACAGACCTAGTTTGCTGAAATTTGCTCACTACTCTACCGGTTGTGGACACATTTGGTCGATTATGCTGACCAAAAAATACTAACACTACACTAAGTGCAAGAAATGCATTTCGATTGAAAAGCTTTAAAAATCTTAATGCGCCACTTAATTGTGTACCTTTCCACGGTTGATTTTGTCAAAAACTGAAACAAAGAAATGACAAATTAAGTTGGGCAAGAAGGAAGTTGTGACTCACAGTAAACATCGTGTATTATGGTAGTTTTCGTGGCGTTGTGGGTATGTGCGTCGACCCCTACGCAACTTAGCATCGCTAAATGGGTTTGATTCCTGGCCAGTACAACCAAAAATAATTTTCAAGGTCCCACCTCTTTCGAGTCACTGACAATGCTCAAAGAGTATTCTGGTCTATAAAAAGCTTCCCAAACTTGGCCGTTCTTAGGCGTCATAAGCTGTAGGTCGTGAGAGAACAATAGCACGCACAACTTTCGTGGCTGCTCTAGAAGCTAGACGCTAGCCCTTTATGGTCTGTAGCGCCAAGCATATTACTATATAATTATGGTTGGACCACCCTTTAGTTCCCTAAGACCGGCAGAAATTAAAACCACGAGTAAACAAAAGAAAATTCGTTCACAACTGTGAAAGAACCAATGACCTAAAAGTGTATGCTCGCACTTAAGATAATACGGTGTGCGAACTATCAAACCAGGACCGCTGCATGGTGACTTGCTTAATGAATTTACGAATGCGGTATTGTTATACGGGCATTAAACGTAGCACCTTTTAAATTTGTGTATTTCTGGTATTTTTCTATGTTTCAAATTCCATCTGCATGACTCTCTCTAACTCTGACTTGCTCCCTCATTTCATTTTGTTTGAGCGTTCAGTTCTGAAAATCAAAGTAATTTCCTCATCATCTTCCTCCCTCTCGGAATATTTACCAAAACCACGATTTTGTGTACACTAGGTCATAGGAATATACTAACGCAGTGCCCCGAAAGGGATTCGTTTTAAGACGAGCTTGTAGAATACGCAGAATTCGAGAATTCCCATTCCGAATTCGACTTATCGAAGGTGAGGCCAAATAATTTGATCGAGTTATCAACACATTCGAGTAATCGAAGTTCGATTTATCGAGGACAAATTACATGTGAATTTCAGTCGTGGCACTATTGCCAACCAATTTCATTCAAGTTATCAAATATTCGAGTTATCGATGGTCGACTTTAATTAGAAAAACTGCTTATTATATTATTTACGTTTTACTTACAAAAGATTTAGGTGATGATGAATATAGAATGTATTAGTTTCATCAAAATATCTTGGGACGTGTCTATGTTAATTTATTGGAGAAATTGAAGAGCTTAATGATCTACCAACATTTCTGAACACACTGGTAAAGATTGGAAAGATCTTAATGATCTACCAACTTTTCTGAACACACTGGTAAACATTCGAAAGAAATCGGTGCAGTAATGTTTTGAGTAAAACACATCTGTATCCAAAGGGTTTATCGAGGATGAATGACGTGGGCCTGTCACTGATCACATATGGTTCTAGCTTTTAGTCTTGATAGAATAACTTTTATTCTGCTACCAGATAGGAAAATCCATAGTTCAGCTGTACCAAGCATAGCAGGAATAAAGTTCCGCTAGATGTGCAAAATGACAAACTGTACACTGCAGCCGTCGTTAGTTTCTACCGATTCCGCCGACCCTAGGTAATGCTTGAAAGTGAAATTTCGATATCGGGAAGGGCATTCTTTGTGGGCCATATCGTCATCCTTAATATCAGTGTTAACAGTTCATGTCGAGTGCCCTTATCGAAGAGCACCACAAGCCACCAACAGGCTATTTGACTAAATTTCAGCTCCAGAAATGAGCTACCGCAACAGTCACCTCAAATCACTACAAGAACTCTGTGCTCGATCAAATAATCGGCGTCACTAAACACTTTGAACTCCCGAATTCACTTAAAATTTTTGAAAGTACTTTCCCCAAAAGGATACAAGAGTAGAAATGAACGGAAGTGTATGTTTATTTCAGTTCAACCGAGACAACGCGCACCGCATTTGCCGCAAGCCAGCAGAGTCCCCTTTTTCGGGTGTTTGTCCAGTCGGCTGTGTCGCCTCCGCATCGGTTATGCGCCCAACCGGAACCAACTAACTTTGCGAAAGTTGTTCCCACCCCACAAAGAGAACATCTAAGCAAAATTAACACAAACTAAATTAATTTGTCATGGCCAACGAACCATAATTAACATTTGTTTTTGTTATTGCACTTGTTCGTTATATGCCCTGTGCCTTTGTGCTGGTGCACTGGATGCCCTCCATTCCCACTGAATTAACTCGGGCTGATGTGGTTAAAGAAGAGTTCACCATCCACACTTTGCTGGTGGGCCAGAGCTTTACGCAAACATTTCCGACTTTCTGTTTTGTATTAATTAAGCCCGGCTCCTTTCACTTTAATTTTATTTTTCCCTCCCCACTGGCTCCTTGCTATCAGAGATAGCTGGCTTATAAACTTTGGCGTGAGCATCCGCCCATTAGTGCTCATCCCTTAGGTGAAAAACTGAATAAATGCAAAAATCGTCCTTGTGTTGCAATTGTGTTTAAGTTGTTTTGCTGGGTCCTCTGGCGTCGTCGGTTGGGATGAGATGTGTCTCCAGTGGTTTTTATGTGCAACAGTGGGCTAAGTTTTCAGGCAGCTATTAGCGATTGCACTGCCGGCTCGGGGATAAGATGCTTTAATTTTGGATGCAAATTTTGTCACAAAACAGCACACTGTGCAAATATATTGCAAATGCATGGATTTAATTTAGCAAACCAAACGTTATCTTCGTTTCTGTTGACTTGGGAGGGAATTTCGGCTTCAGCCGGAGAACGCCTGTGGACTATGGCTAAGGATTGTTCTCCGTTGTACTTGTGGCAGTGGCAGAAGTGAACGTTGTGTGAATATGTTGGCTTTCAGTGATTTGCAGCAAGACTGCAGGGTTAAGTTATATTTGCATGGCAGCAAATAGGTTCAATGCCAATGATCTCTACTATTAAATACCAATGTATTGAACCCATGTTTTACGTCGTACTCATGTTGTTAGAAGTGAAGCATCTCCGTGATTAACTCACAGAATCCTCCTCGTGATTAGACAGTGGGAATTTCTATTCCGACGATAGAAACGATAATTAAGATATGCTACGCAAGGCCACGGTGGCGTCTACGTAACATTTTTAATTTGGCCTACGAGGCAGCCTTAAGAGTTGCCTTGCATGGCCACGGTAGCGTATACGTAACAATTTTCATCGGACGAGGATGCAGTCTTAAGAGTTGCCTTGCATGGCCACGGTGGCGTATTCGTAACATTTTTAGTTTTGTCGAAGAGGCAGTCTTAAGATATGCTACGCAAGGCAAGGGAGGCGTCTACGTAACATTTTTAATTTGGCCTACGAGGCAGCCTTAAGAGTTGCCTTGCATGGCCACGGTAGCGTATACGTAACAATTTTCATCGGACGAGGATGCAGTCTTAAGAGTTGCCTTGCATGGCCACGGTGGCGTATTCGTAACATTTTTAGTTTTGTCGAAGAGGCAGTCTTAAGATATGCTACGCAAGGCAAGGGAGGCGTCTAGAGTTGCCTTGCATGGCCACGGTAGCGTATACGTAACAATTTTCATCGGACGCGGAGGCAGTCTTAAGAGTTGCCTTGCATGGCCACGGTGGCGTGTACGTAACATTTTTAATTTTGTCGAAGAGGCAGTCTTAAGATATGGTACGCAAGGCCACGGAGGCGTCTACGTAACATTTTTAATTTGGCCTACGAGGCAGCGTTAAGAGTTGCCTGGCATGGCCACGGTAGCGTATACGTAACAATTTTCATCGGACGCGGAGGCAGTCTTAAGAGTTGCCTTGCATGGCCACGGTAGCGTATACGTAACAGTTTTCATCGGACGAGGATGCAGTCTTAAGAGTTGCCTTGCATGGCCACGGTGGCGTG
Source organism: Eristalis intricaria (assembly GCA_964034865.1). NCBI lineage: Eukaryota > Metazoa > Arthropoda > Insecta > Diptera > Syrphidae > Eristalis > Eristalis intricaria. The sequence continues at coordinate 48,163,658 of OZ035875.1, forward strand.
TACGTAACATTTTTAATTTTGTCGAAGAGGCAGTCTTAAGATATGGTACGCAAGGCCACGGAGGCGTCTACGTAACATTTTTAATTTGGCCTACGAGGCAGCGTTAAGAGTTGCCTTGCATGGCCACGGTAGCGTATACGTAACAATTTTCATCGGACGCGGAGGCAGTCTTAAGAGTTGCCTTGCATGGCCACGGTGGCGTGTACGTAACATTTTTAATTTTGTCGAAGAGGCAGTCTTAAGATATGGTACGCAAGGCCACGGAGGCGTCTACGTAACATTTTTAATTTGGCCTACGAGGCAGCGTTAAGAGTTGCCTGGCATGGCCACGGTAGCGTATACGTAACAATTTTCATCGGACGCGGAGGCAGTCTTAAGAGTTGCCTTGCATGGCCACGGTAGCGTATACGTAACAGTTTTCATCGGACGCGGAGGCAGTCTTAAGAGTTGCCTTGCATGGCCACGGTGGCGTGTACGTAACATTTTTAATTTTGTCGAAGAGGCAGTCTTAAGATATGGTACGCAAGGCCACGGAGGCGTCTACGTAACATTTTTAATTTGGCCTACGAGGCAGCGTTAAGAGTTGCCTGGCATGGCCACGGTAGCGTATACGTAACAATTTTCATCGGACGCGGAGGCAGTCTTAAGAGTTGCCTTGCATGGCCACGGTGGCGTGTACGTAACATTTTTAATTTTGTCGAAGAGGCAGTCTTAAGATATGGTACGCAAGGCCACGGAGGCGTCTACGTAACATTTTTAATTTGGCCTACGAGGCAGCGTTAAGAGTTGCCTTGCATGGCCACGGTAGCGTATACGTAACAATTTTCATCGGACGCGGAGGCAGTCTTAAGAGTTGCCTTGCATGGCCACGGTGGCGTGTACGTAACATTTTTAATTTTGTCGAAGAGGCAGTCTTAAGATATGCTACGCAAGGCCACGGAGGCGTCTACGTAACATTTTTAATTTGGCCTACGAGGCAGCGTTAAGAGTTGCCTGGCATGGCCACGGTAGCGTATACGTAACAATTTTCATCGGACGCGGAGGCAGTCTTAAGAGTTGCCTTGCATGGCCACGGTGGCGTGTACGTAACATTTTTAATTTTGTCGAAGAGGCAGTCTTAAGATATGGTACGCAAGGCCACGGAGGCGTCTACGTAACATTTTTAATTTGGCCTACGAGGCAGCGTTAAGAGTTGCCTGGCATGGCCACGGTAGCGTATACGTAACAATTTTCATCGGACGCGGAGGCAGTCTTAAGAGTTGCCTTGCATGGCCACGGTGGCGTGTACGTAACATTTTTAATTTTGTCGAAGAGGCAGTCTTAAGATATGGTACGCAAGGCCACGGAGGCGTCTACGTAACATTTTTAATTTGGCCTACGAGGCAGCGTTAAGAGTTGCCTGGCATGGCCACGGTAGCGTATACGTAACAATTTTCATCGGACGAGGATGCAGTCTTAAGAGTTGCCTTGCATGGCCACGGAGGCGTCTACGTAACATTTTTAATTTGGCCTACGAGGCAGCGTTAAGAGTTGCCTTGCATGGCCACGGTAGCGTATACGTAACAATTTTCATCGGACGAGGATGCAGTCTTAAGATTTGCCTTGCATGGCCACGGTGGCGTGTACGTAACATTTTTAATTTTGTCGAAGAGGCAGTCTTAAGATATGCTACGCAAGGCCACGGAGGCGTCTACGTAACATTTTTAATTTGGCCTACGAGGCAGCCTTAAGAGTTGCCTTGCATGGCCACGGTAGCGTATACGTAACAATTTTCATCGGACGCGGAGGCAGTCTTAAGAGTTGCCTTGCATGGCCACGGTGGCGTGTACGTAACATTTTTAATTTTGTCGAAGAGGCAGTCTTAAGATATGGTACGCAAGGCCACGGAGGCGTCTACGTAACATTTTTAATTTGGCCTACGAGGCAGCGTTAAGAGTTGCCTGGCATGGCCACGGTAGCGTATACGTAACAATTTTCATCGGACGAGGATGCAGTCTTAAGAGTTGCCTTGCATGGCCACGGTGGCGTATACGTAACATTTTTAATTTTGTCGAAGAGGCAGTCTTAAGATATGGTACGCAAGGCCACGGAGGCGTCTACGTAACATTTTTAATTTGGCCTACGAGGCAGCCTTAAGAGTTGCCTTGCATGGCCACGGTAGCGTATACGTAACAATTTTCATCGGACGAGGATGCAGTCTTAAGAGTTGCCTTGCATGGCCACGGTGGCGTATTCGTAACATTTTTAGTTTTGTCGAAGAGGCAGTCTTAAAATATGCTACGCAAGGCAAGGGAGGCGTCTACGTAACATTTTTAATTTGGCCTACGAGGCAGCCTTAAGAGTTGCCTTGCATGGCCACGGTAGCGTATACGTAACATTTTTCATCGGACGAGGATGCAGTCTTAAGAGTTGCCTTGCATGGCCACGGTGGCGTATACGTAACATTTTTAATTTTGTCGAAGAGGCAGTCTTAAGATATGCTACGCAAGGCCACGGAGGCGTCTACGTAACATTTTTAATTTGGCCTACGAGGCAGCGTTAAGAGTTGCCTTGCATGGCCACGGTAGCGTATACGTAACAATTTTCATCGGACGAGGATGCAGTCTTAAGATTTGCCTTGCATGGCCACGGTGGCGTGTACGTAACATTTTTAATTTTGTCGAAGAGGCAGTCTTAAGATATGCTACGCAAGGCCACGGAGGCGTCTACGTAACATTTTTAATTTGGCCTACGAGGCAGCCTTAAGAGTTGCCTTGCATGGCCACGGTAGCGTATACGTAACAATTTTCATCGGACGCGGAGGCAGTCTTAAGAGTTGCCTTGCATGGCCACGGTGGCGTGTACGTAACATTTTTAATTTTGTCGAAGAGGCAGTCTTAAGATATGGTACGCAAGGCCACGGAGGCGTCTACGTAACATTTTTAATTTGGCCTACGAGGCAGCGTTAAGAGTTGCCTGGCATGGCCACGGTAGCGTATACGTAACAATTTTCATCGGACGAGGATGCAGTCTTAAGAGTTGCCTTGCATGGCCACGGTGGCGTGTACGTAACATTTTTAATTTTGTCGAAGAGGCAGTCTTAAGATATGGTACGCAAGGCCACGGAGGCGTCTACGTAACATTTTTAATTTGGCCTACGAGGCAGCGTTAAGAGTTGCCTTGCATGGCCACGGTAGCGTATACGTAACAATTTTCATCGGACGAGGATGCAGTCTTAAGAGTTGCCTTGCATGGCCACGGTGGCGTGTACGTAACATTTTTAATTTTGTCGAAGAGGCAGTCTTAAGATATGGTACGCAAGGCCACGGAGGCGTCTACGTAACATTTTTAATTTGGCCTACGAGGCAGCGTTAAGAGTTGCCTTGCATGCCCACGGTAGCGTATACGTAACAATTTTCATCGGACGAGGATGCAGTCTTAAGAGTTGCCTTGCATGGCCACGGTGGCGTGTACGTAACATTTTTAATTTTGTCGAAGAGGCAGCCTTAAGAGTTGTCTTGCATGGCCACCGTGGCAAATGCGTAAGATGTTTTATTCGGTCGAGGTGGAAGTTGCTTTGCATGGTCTTGTGACGTATACGCGACATATTTTATTTGGTTGAAGAGGCAGGCTGAGGTTGTCTTATATGGCCATGAATTTCTCTCTATTTCCATTTATTTCATTTATTTCCATTATTTTTTCGCCATATTTTTTATACCAAGATATCCTCTCTCTCTTTCTCGAACAATTCATCCTATCCCGTTAAAATTCAATACATTGGTTTAGAGAGGGGGTAAGCTTAAGAATAGACTTTATCGGTAAAGCGAACGATAATAGACGAGACGATAAAAAATTAAATTTGAAAATAAATTCCTTACCCCCTCACCGCCGTCCAAGAACGCAAAAACAAATCAAGTCAATTGCACAACAAACTGGAGTGTACCCTAATTTCGAAATTCCAAGCCACCTTTCCTTCACTCTGTACACACAGCAAAGCCATAAAAATAATGCCATTAAATCGTTCATTTCGTATGCCTAGTGCGTGCTGCGAAATTTAAATACTAGCCTCGCCGATGCCACACCGCAGCATTAAACACCCCCAAAAGCGGATACAGAAACCATCAGTTACTGCGCCGCAGAAGGGCAACCGCTGGCAATGCTTGCCCAGCATATGATTGCGCCCAGCCCGGATATCCGCAGAGGAGCCAAAGCAGATGCCAAACTTATGTATAATGTTTATCCTCGTAAGCGCTTCTGCTTGTGTATCAAATTATTTCACAGATGCATTAACCATAACACTTTTTCACAGGTCAGCGATTCTATTTTACCAAAAAACCTCAATGTTGACTACAATGGTTGCATCGTTAGCGAAAAATCCACGCCACAGGCTATTTATGTACATACTGGCTGGCTGGTTTACAGCCTCAGATCCGAAGGATAGGCGACCGAATAAAAATACAAAAAGATACAGCCCATCATAGTTGACCCCCTTTGAGCAGATAATGGAATTACTATGTCCACCATTCTAATGCCTCTCTTCAAATTTCGCTTCACGCTTCCTTTTGCCGGTGCCATTTTTTTTCCGGCTCCACCATCTACCTTTTTGCTCGGTCGTGTCCTCACAGAGCCCCACCGGTAATGGCATTTTTTTCCCTTGTGGACGTAAAGTTAAATTACCCGTGAATAAGGCGGCGAATAAGATACAAATTTGCGGCCCCCAATTTAAGGGCGAATCCACAGGAGGTGAACCCTCTCAATTGACACTACTTGACGAGCGAAAGGAGGGCGAGGACGCGGACGGATGGAGCATGAAGCGATGCATTGAGGGGGCTTTCTAAAATTCCATATCATTAATCGCTTTGTCACATTGTTCGTTGGCATGTCGCCGTTCGGTTTATGTTGCAGTTCGAAATGTCTATGCGCTTGGCAGCCATCCAGATACTTTGGCATTTTTTCAGCGGAACACAAATAATTCGATTTTGGTTTCTCTTTTCCTCTCGGTTTCCGCGTTTCATGTCGGATTTGCATTCAAGTGGGTTTAGAGACCGACCGATAAAAAAAAAACCCAGAAAAATCGACGGCGGGTGAAAAGTTCACAAACTAAAGGATGATTTCATAAAAGCGAACGTCAGATCATGGTGAAAAATGGTTGTTTTTTCAGCACCTAAGGCCAACTTGGCGGGCTTCGAGTCGATTATGTGGATGCAATTCGATTCGGATGTTCTGAAATCTGCTTCCAAGAGCAAACTATTGCCATTATTACAGTGCTGTGTGTAGCATGCCCACCACTCCGTAATTGGATGTAATTGACGGGAACAAGTTCACATTTGGCAAGAGCAGGAAACTTTCCGCGTATACTTACTCAAAAAGGTACTCTCAATGAGGTATTCACAATGATAAAATTAAGAGAGAAACTCTATAGCGGGTTGTACAGAACTGTGGCTGGAGGGCATATCAACGACTAGCTTCACTTATACGGTCGGTCTGTCTGAATGATGACCATGGGGTTTTCCATCGGGATGACAAAAGCACATCCATGGGCGCTTATGTTGAGTTTCGGTTTTAATTTTGGTACACAATTAAAAAAAAATTGTCATAGTACTTCATGAAATGCGGCTGACAAATTCTTTGAGTTCCTGGTTTTCGATTTAGCAGGAGATGATATATAGAAAAATTAAAGCAACGCTTGAATTTGCCGCTATTTGTGCCGTAAATTGTTAAAACCAATGAAAAAAAAAAACACTCACTTGATACCGGATTGCTTAGAATTGATAGTAAAAATGGAGCGTCATACGAAATAAAAACGTGTTTTCATTATTGAACCATTTCGCAAGTTCAAATTTACGTCCACAATCCGTAAATTTCACACAAAATGTGGGTTGAATATAGTTTTAACTTCGTCAAGTGTGAGGGACACTGGAAGCAGTGATGGAGAGTGTAGATCCCGGAACTGCAATTCGCCGTCGTCCATAAGAATGTGAAGTTTCAAAAAGCTTTCTTACCAAATACCCCACACACTTTGAAGAGATCAAGTGACAAATTCAGACTCTGAGAATCCAAAATGTGACTATCGAAAAATAAATGCATGTACAAAGACTCACTGTTTTGTGCTGATTTTGGACTATAGGCATCACTGGATCATATTTTTTTCGAAAAGGAGGCTTTTCAAGGGGTGGCCTTTATTTCCTGCCGAATTTGGGAGGTATTGATGTGTCCAATAAGTGGTTTCAAAAGACGATGCCACATATCATACAGCCCATGAACACTTCAATTGTTGCATAAGATATTTTAATTCCTGGTAGTAGACTATTTAGTTTCGGTGATTAGAATAGGCTTCCTAGATAGTGTGATGTAACACTATAAGACTTCTGTTTCTGGGGTTATTTGTAGTCAAAGGTCTATGTGAACAGGCACACAACAACCCATGCGTTACATGAGTGTATTAAAAGCTGCTTCAACTAAATCCAAACAAGAGAAGCTGTGGAGGTCATTTGCCCGAACACATCATTCCATAAATAAGCCTGCTCTATGTACTTTATGATTCAATAAAACAATAAGAATCAAAAGACTAAGAACTGTATCCCACTCCTGCAAGTCACATGACGTCATTGTGGGAATTTTCATTTTAGGAGAAATTTAAGGCCGGAAACAAATTAAATCGCTTATAAAGAAAAAGGTTACCTACAATGGTATAGCTTCCGCAACGTGCTACTACTGATTGGTGCATTTTCCTGGAGAATATCATAGTCAATGAATAACAATGGAATCCTATTTCTTTCATATTTTTTTTTTATACGAAATTAATTGTGATGTAAACTAGAAGAACTAGGTCAAAAAATAAAAATCTAATTTTGGAGAAGTTGTCCAGCACACCTTGTTGACCTCACACGTGATTTGTAAGAATCTGTCAAACAAGTCGATACATATAATAAGTTAGAAATATAGCTACCAGGGGTAAACCAACGGCCCTATCCTTTCGCGATCCAAAGACGACTGCCATGTCCTTTTTGATTCACCTGATCATTGGTCACCCTTTCTTTCACTCAAGATGGTAGCTTATGTTGATGGTTGAGTCGATTGAGAAAGGGGATCATTTTTATTCCTCGTGCAATAGCGCTCAACACATAGAAATTATTTAATTAATTATCAGTGTGAAATCGCTCTAAGTAACTTAAGCAACTTAAGCAACTATAGAAACCTCCACCAAATCCATACGATTGACCTGACGCATCAAAACCATACAAATACAGTCTAGGACCTATCACCAATGACAGGGCGCTGTCTGCAGTCGGGGTAACATGTGTGTTGGCTATAGAAGCCTATCCATAAATGGATCTATAGCTACATAATAATAATATTATATGTCTGCCTTAGATTAAGTCGAGCAGCGGAGTGAGTCGGTTAAATAATCCCCGCGTACATATGTAACGCATTAAATAATATAATTGTTTTACTGCTTAACCCGTCTCGGCCAGCAAAACAATATTCAATTGTAAATAATTCGCACATCTGATCTAAACGTGTGCACGGGTGAAAGCTTTAGCTATTTTTCTACCTTTGAACCTGACACTGGTCCGCTACATGCCACTTCTACTAACCCCTTCTTTTGATGTAGGATTTAAGTGCTGCTTCCTGAAATTTGACAACTTGACAATGGTTTTATTGAAAGTCTCTCCCTATTACAGATGTCCTCTTTATCATTTTGAATCATTGTCGGGGAAGTCTTGGGTAGTCGATTAGTAGGTGTTCTATAGTTTCTTTTACCTGACTACATTGTCTACACATTTTTGTACTGATGAGACCCATTTTACGTTACATGATCCCTGTCCTTAGGGGCTTAGGAGGAATAAATACGTTTTTTTTGCATTATTCAATTCCGTTAAGGGTTGTCTTCCCCTATGACACTTTGGAATAACACCAGAAATGACTACAGAAGAGGGACAGCGGGTCCCGGATGCGATATAGATTTTAAAAACTTCTTGCAGATGACAAAATCCAATGCAAGGGAGATGAGAATTCGGTCATGTGCTAGTTTTGTAGGAAAATTGCTTGAGAGGTGTAATGCCTTCCTTGAGAAATGGATGCAATAAAGACATTTAAGCAGTTTTCCTTAAATTAGTTACCTTAGAGAAATATCTTAAGACATTGCCAAAACTGATTTGATCCTAGATAAAAGCCGCTTTGTTGCGCAACTCTAGGGCTCTAGGGGTCTGTTGGTCGTGTACACACGTAAGGCGACTACGTGCTTCACATGGGTACATTTTTCACATGTTATGCGTGGAATTAGTTACATTTTATTTGCATTTAAATTAGTATTCGTAATTAATTACTCTGGTCGCCGTGGCGTAGTGGGTAAGTGCGTCGACTCCTACGCAGAGGGTGCCAGGTTCGATACCCGAATTTAACACCTTTTCTATTTCACGGCTCCACCTCTTTCGAGTCACTGACAATGTTCAAAGAGTATTCCTGTCTAGAAAAAGCTTCTCAAATTCGCCGTTCGGAGTCGGCATTAAACTGTAGGTCCCTTCCACTCGTGAAAGAACAATAGCACGTACAACACGTGTGGTTGCTGAGAAGCTAGGCCCAGGTCCACCTCGGACCGTCGCGCCACCCATATTATTATAATTAATTACTCTTCCACGCTGTTGTGGGAGTTGCTCGCCGGAACATGGCGAGAAACACGGTATCACGTGAGGAACTCAGTGTTGAGCAGCTCCTTATTCGAACCGAAAGTTCTATGCCTCGAGCGATTATTCACATCCCATCTTCCGAGGTGTCTTTCGAATGCGATTCCATTAGGTAGGCATAACTTCTGCTGAGTTGGAGTTGAACACCGCGGACCGATTGACCTAGAGGCATTTCTTGTGCGTATGTCAACTTCGCTACACATTTATTGTATGATGTCACTATTCACTCGGTTTTTTGCATCACCAGATTATATTTGACCAATCATTCAATTATGCAGACCAACAACGAACAAAATGGCAACAATCATAAAAGGCTAATTGATCTTGAAATTTGACATTCTTGAAACCAGATGTAACAGGAAGAGAAACGACTTCCGAGGGGGGCCTTGAATACGATTCCATCAGGTAGGCGGCCACTGGGCAGATCCAGAATGAGGTGGTTGGACCAAGTCCATAAATTCGGCTGGCTGTGCTTGGGCATAATTCCTGATGAGTTCGAGTCGAGGATGGAGGATCGAGTTGCCTGAAGATCTCTCGAGTGTGATTTAACCCCGCGTGCTCTTTGGTGGATTATGCGGATCTAAAGCTGATGATGATGAGATCCAAGCGAACCTAAGAAAATGTCTTTCTGTAGCATTAACCCTTAACCACCCACCACCAGTCTCAGAACCCGCACCGATGTTTCGCTTGAATGCATTTAAAAAATTCAACGAATGTTACTTTAGTTTATGTCCTCCTGTCCTGTCCATCTGATTATTTGTTTATTTAGTTACTACCGCAAATCGCTCATTTATGTCATAACCTTTGGGCCCTCTTCATGCCCGCAAAAATGGTAGTCGGTTAAGGGCTAATATAGCATGAATATTTGAATTTAATAAGTTACATTATTACGAAGTGACTTTCATCATCGATGAATAGTTTCAGCCTAGCAATCGATTTCCAAGAACTGCTCATGCTCCTGTTCTCAGATGAGATAAAATAAGGCACATTGTTCTTATTGTAGCTTTACTTATAAAAGAGATTCATTGACCGGTTGCAGTCGTATGGATGTACGTATAGCAATAGACATCCTTGCCGAGTAGAGTGCAATAGGTCTGAACCATGTATTAAGTTAGAATTGCTACCACGGGACCCTTTCGCGATCCAAAGACGATTGCCCATGCATGTCCCCTCAGATTCACCCAATCGTTGCCCACCCTCTTTTTCACTCAAGATGGTAGTTTATGTTGGTGGTTGAGTCGATTGAGGAAAGGGATAGTTTTTATTCCTCGTGCAATATCGCTCAACATATGCATCTGATCATACCGCATAATGACTTTTACAGAAGCTGTCATAGATCTGCTCTCCCAGCCCTATTAAGAAAAGGAAAACGGCTTCCTCATGGAGTTGGTGAATTTACAAAAGCGGTGTTGAACTGGAAAACATCCTAGGTTTCATATGTCGATGTGGTTGGTTTTACGACTGTAATAGGTCTCAAGATGATTAGCCACTTATCACGTGTCTCACGTGACACGACGAAAACGCCGCCTGTGTGTTACCAACATTTTTTCGAGTTTGACTTGAGAGGTTTTGGTATGGAAAATCGAGGGAAATACCGCCCTAGTCCCACCATCCGCAACATCCCACCTTCCCGTGAACCCATTAAATTTACTTGTAGTTGAAGAAAAAATATTATAGAAGCCAGAAGCAAGTGCCCAGCTCCAATTAGAGGTTAATACCATGCTTAGCGGCCAAGCACCCGACTGTGCCAATTACCAATTACAAATTCTCCTAGGGTTCCCTATATAATTTCGGGGTCTAGAAACATCCCGATTTTCGCGGAATATAGTTGAAATCCCCTTCAGTTCATCCGTCAGTAAAAGTTTGTCAAGGCGAACAAAACTCCAGCGTGAATTTCAGTTTATTTTGGTGTTGATGTACAAATAAAGGGTTTTCCAATAAGGACTTTACGTTATTGGAGATTTTTTTTTTTTTTCAAAAACTTTATTATCGGCTTGAAGAACAATCAAAACATTTGTGAATGGAACCCGACTTCGTTCATATGGCCACCGCAGACACGTTTGCAGCGGTCGATTCGTTGGACCCAATTTTCAACGACTTGGCCACACATTTCGGTCGAAACGGCCTCTATTTCGCGATGAATGTTGGCTGTGAGTTCTTTCAACGTCATTGGCTTGTTAGCTTAAACCAATGAAAAATAAACGTAGACCCATAGAAAATAGTCTACCGCCATTAAGTCGCAAAAACGAGGCGGCCAATCGACTGACCTATTTCTTGAGATAACACACTCACCACGAGGCGGCCAATCGACTGACCTATTTCTTGAGATAACACACTCACCACGAGGCGGCCAATCGACTGACCTATTTCTTGAGATAACACGCTCACCATACATACTCTTCAATAAATCGATTGTAAGGTGCGCTGTATGACTTGTGGCACTATTCTGTTGAAACCACATGTCGTTCAGGTCCATGCCTTCGAATTCGGGCCAAAAATAATCGGTAGTCACATCGCGGTAACGCTGATGTTTCACAGTAACGTGACGATCGTTATCGTCGACGAAGAAATATGGCTCAATAACGCCGCCGGCATGCCAACCACATCAAACAGTTATTTTGTGTGGATGAAGTAGTGATTCATGAAGCACATGTAGATTTTCAGCCGACCAATAACGCATATTTTGCTTATTGAAAACTCATTCAGCCAAAAATGAGCTTCGTCGAAAATTGAAGTAAACGCTCTTAAAGTTGCGGTCACCGACTCCGAATTAGGTAGAAAATTTTTATAATTTGCAGACGTTGCTTGTTCATATACATTTACATGATGAAAATGTTGATTCTACTGAATATATTTACAGTTACAGTTTGATGATTAGTGAAAGACGGCTTTTACAAATTAAATTCAAAGTTGTCAAGTCCACATTGAAAATCTTGTTGTATACCAAAACATGAACCTTCTTCTTTCTTCCCACCACAATTATTTCCTCTCAACAAACAGCTGTTTTGCTGACCACTTCAAAATTGACAGCTAATGATATTTTTGAAAACACTTCAACTCGATGGGAACGGCTAATTAAGGTTTCAATTAAAGCTCATCCAAACTTCGTGATTTCGGCTGGACGGGAATATAGTATTGAACCGCATTTGATCAACTAATAAACTTTAGGAACTTTTAAAGGAAGCAATCATCCAAATTCTTGGAATACTTCAAAATTCGATCCAGTTAACGTGTATACTCAGAGTAAGAAGTGTTCAAACTAAAGTAAGAAGAAACTTTGTTTCTTACTTTCCCAGTACTTCACAATTCAGAACAAAACCTCCCTCGAATAATGCGAGCCCACCTACTCAGTGCAACTTGGCAAACTAACTTGTGACTAATCCCTCTTCATATCACATAATTCCCCGTTAAGGTCCACCCACAATTTGTGGAACGGCGCAATTCAACAAACTCCCGCACTTAGTTCCGGTGAGTTGCGTACTTTCGATTATTACGACAGCCATTGACTCTGATACGAGGTAAGTTACAAACAGTTACGTACCCGAAATGATTCATTTAGTTGAGATAAGCTGAAGCCAAAATCACAAATTAGCTTCCTGCCTTTGATGAAAACTAACTGAAGGCACATTGTGGGATAACGAAACGATTTGAGATCATAAAGAGCACGATGATGGGTAGAAGGGCTTAATTGAAGGTAATTCATTAGATCTTAATCTTCGGTCCAGAACTACCCCTCTGTGCTTGTGCTGCAAAAAAATGACCTGCAAATCCTCATGGGCAACGCACATTGGTTGTGTACACATCATTTATTTAGGTTGATGCATACATTCGTTTGGCCATAGAATCGTTGTCAATGAGTCCATTTATGCGAACTGTATGCTGAAACTTTATCTCATCTCAGGGTGAGCTCGTTCGGTGTAAGCTGGAGTCATGCTCTTTTTCTGTATGGTCTGTCCTTTTATTCGGTAATTGCTGAAGGTATACGAAGGAACATATTCCAAACAGTTGGGTCACCTTAGTGGTTCATTCATTCGGTTGGGTGGTTATCCTTTGGCTGAGAGGGGACTACAGCCAACGGTTAGGACTTCATGCGTCTAACTTAATCTTATCGAAACCAGTAGAGAAAGATGCATGAATGTGAACATTGATGCGTTTGATCGAGATCCAGTACTTCTTTGAATACTTTAACACGTTCTCCTGCCATATAGGATACGTAGACGACATCGTAAAGGACACACATGCATTCATGTACTTAATTGCAAATTGATTGATTTTTGGAATTGATTTCATTTAAAGAATTTTTCCTTCAGGAACGCTGATAATGGAGAATTATACCCGCTTTATCATGTTAAATCCCTTAACGTATTTATCATGTGAGTATTGGCGGCATTCAAAAAGTAAGCAGATAAATATGTAAATTACGTCTAGAAGAAAGGACGCACATCCTCAATAACTTGAGCAGAATTTCAGAGCGGGCAATTGTGACTTCGAATAAGTGTAAGGGTTCATTTACATAAGGCCTGAGATAAGCACGAGGACTCACATACATTCGAGATAAAGTTTTTAAATTACGTTGTTATTTTCGCGCATTATTCGAAGAGCTGTATAGCCTAAAGATATCCAATTCAGCGTGTTCAGTAACAAGCCGAGTCGCTATTTCACTTGAATAGGTATTCTCGGGAACAGATTTGACTTTTTCATATTTTAGGATCAATCAGACCATTAATCATTCTTTTCTACATTCATTGCACGCTGTGGTTTCCTTTCAGTCTTTTAGGTTAGGTTGGGTTGTAGTCGGGCTTGGGTCTATTCTAAGAGTTTAATCGACTCAACCATCAACATAAACTACCTTCTTGAGTGAGAGAGAGGGTGGGCAATGATTGGGTGAATCAGTGAGGACACGCATTCGCGATCGTCTTTGGATTGCGGTCGAGGGTTTACCTGTGGTAGCAATTCATCTCTAATACAAGTTTTTAAACAACCACCTATCTTTCCGATTACCGAATCACTGTAGCGGGTTTCTGGCTGAAAATATAGGGAATAAGGGAGCCCTGTCCTGGCTAAACAAATAATGTAATATCAAGTAAAGATATCGCCATCTGTCAGATCAGATGGCAGCGATCAAATCTCTGAATTCAATCACATTTAACTCGAAGAGTTCCGTTAATTGACGTCTATGTCTTAAAGAGATGGCCAAGTACTTAGAATCCAACTTTTATGGATGGTGGGACACTGTGACATTCGGGAATACTGCTAAGCGGACGAACTCACTAGAAAGGGTACAAGGTCTATTCTCTTTTAAGGTGTCGATCCACCCTCCATTCCTATCGCTAATATAAAATATCTACTGGCATAGGATGCCTCATTACCAATCAACCCATGCTATGATCGACCCTACACTATAGCTCAACCTGAGTAGATTGGGGAGTCCGAATCTCCGAACTCTCGTCGGTGTTACAACAGGACATTTCGCCATCGAAACTCACGCCTCTAGAACTCTGCACAGGTTGCAGGAACGGGGATGGGGAAGAAGCCATATGAACACTAGCTATGAAGCTGCTGTACCGTCTCATCCCGCAGATTCTATAGTCTTTGGACTATTTTGATAGTCTGATTGGACTAAGGCCAGATCATTAAGGCCAGACATCTTCGCTTTATTAAAAGTACCAACTGGTTTGCGGAATAGATATTCATTGATCCGCGTGGTAGCACAATGGGCTTATGCTAGCCCAAGTGTGACTGCTGTCTCTCCGTACAGTAGTCAGCCGCCTCAACCTAACCAAACCTAGGTTGGATTGTCTAACTGCTAACGCTGGCAGTTCACACTGCCATGATTACCCAGATAATGACATTGTTATTCAGTGGAGGTTTCAGAGGCAGCACAGGTCTTGGCAGTTAAGAAAGTGACCGAAATGATATCAATATTGGAAATACCATTGGCCGATATTACCATTCTTACTGACAATCAAGCGGCTATTACAGCATTCTTTGGAAATAGAAATCAAGTCCAAGTTGATTGCAGGCTTCGTGCTGAGCATAAGTATGCATTAGTATGCAGCACTCGATTACTCTATGCTGGGTCCCAGGTCATTGGGATATATTCTGAAATGAGGTAGCCTGGCAGGAAAGAGACTGAAACTGACTCATCACTGGCAATTCTATCCATTAATCAACCGATTGCAGAGGTCAAGAAGATATTGGATGAAAAAGCAAACGATAGCTGGAAACCGAAAAGTGACATTCTGCAACCACTTGTGAAACGACTCATATGCTGTGGCACAAGTACAACAGCGCAAAAGCCAACAAGCTCCCACTGCCGATGGAAGTCCTGGTCACAATCATCTGAAATAGCATGAAAACAAAATTGGACTTACCCATGACTCGATATGCAGAAGCAGTGATGACCGATGAAATCGAGGATACTGCTCACTACATTTGCCACTGTCTCAATCTTTGTCCGTTGAGACACAACCGAACATTTCTATAATCACTGGGAATTATCAAAAATTCTTCTTCTTCTTCATTTGGCGCTACAGTCCGGGGTGGACCTGGGTCTCAACCAACAAGCCTCTCCAGCTAGCACGGTCTCTGGCTAGCTGTCTCCAGTGTCGCACGCCAACTTGGTTGAGGTCCTTCTCCACCTGGGTGCGCCACCTTAAACGCGGGCGTCCTCTGTTGCGTTGTCCCACGGGTTCGGAGTCGGAGACTCTCTGGGCCGGAGCTGAGTTGTCCATACGCTCTACATGGCCTAGCCATCTTAGGCGTTGGATCCGAAGACGCCTGACTAGACTCATGTCGCTGTACAGCCCATACAGTTCGTGGTTGAATCTTCTCCTCCAGAAACCGTCAACGCAAACAGGACCAAAGATCGCACGCAGAGCTTTTCTCTCGAAAATACAAGCCATCAAAAATTCCACTTACTTATATTTTCAGGATTTTTCGGTGTGGTAACAACAACATGATAAGAACGAGGAATTCGAATAGGAATAGGAACTAGGAGCTTATCTGCCTCCTGGGCAGTACAATGGGTCCAACAGGACCAAAGTGAGACCTAGACTACCCACGTCTACTCACACACCAAGCCTATAGCATTTCATGTCGTGCAAGTGGTGAGGCATTCAAAAATCAGGAATATTGCACGGGAAAGGTTGTCCTCCATCGACTCAACTAGCAACAACCTACCCTCTTTAGTGAAAAGAGGGTGTCCAACCACAGGGTTAATCAGAGAGGACACACATGTCTTTGGATCCCAAAAGGATACAGTCGTTGGTCTACTCCTGGTAGAAATTCGCCTCTAATACAAGGATAGAGAAATTCAGCCATCACCCGAAAATCTTCAGGCTATCAAAAGGAGTAATTACTGTATCCTCAAACCAAGTCATCACTTGACGCATTTGAGGAATTTCAGTAATCTGTTCCACACCTGAAATCGTTCGTCACAAAAACGATGTTGACATCTGAAAAATTGAATAACGAAATGGTCTCATAAGAGAACAATTACGTCGTTTGAAATCTGTGCGGTAGGAACACATGTGTGAGTCTTATATCCCGGCGAGCAATTGTATTAATATATTTTTTATGAATAATTATGTGCGTGCCCGACGCACGGTGGGCTTGTAAATCGTCATCATTCCTCACCGCAATTCAACGGCTGGCATTTTTGACAAATGTTCCGCGAATAAATCCCAAATTATTGTTCTTTAAATATGATAAAATGTTCAGTTGAATCGAAATTTATTTATTATTCGCCTTTTTTATGAACGCCATTCATATCTTCGACGACCAACCTGCCGCACGGCCCAGCCGCATGGGAGTCCTAATGACGGTGATGGGGGACGGGCATTTCCACAGCCATAAACATTTCTCTTGTCGATCCTTTCTCTATCGTGAATGGCAATAAAAGCGTAAATACAAAGCCCGCCACACAGATTTATGCACGGCCCAAGCAAATCGCTGTGAAGAAGCTGAAATGAATTGGTGAGAGAAGAAAAAAAAAATCACATTCCGCCGCAAAGCACGAAACATCCTTTAAACTTTTCGCCCTGACGACCATCGTGTATTTGCTTTGAAATGTAAATTTCCTTCACTTTGTAAAATATTTCTCTGGAACTTCACTGCGATAACACTAAATCTAGGCGTAACTGATGAAGGGGAAAGCAAAACAGAAAATCTGCCTCACACCTCACAGCGGCAAAGCGAGCTTATCCGGGGTAGCGGATAAATCTCTTTGTCGGTTCCGAGGAAGCAACACACACCACACCCGCCATCCACACAGGATTCATTCGCTTTCATGTGCGTTTTCTTGCCGTAAAAACTCATTACGGACAGGTACTAAATTTCCGACTTAGAATGTCCGACACATAGTCGAACATGCAAACTGTTTTACTGTCTTCGTTCCCATTCTTTGCGAGCGGATTTCTGCCACCACTGCCGCCGCCGTCACATAACGCACGTCGGGGATAATGGCAGTGGCGTACAAAAAGCCAAACAATCACGCGCTCCCAAACGGGTTTCGTCACAGTTCATGGCGCATCCGGTGGGCTCCGGATTGGAGGCTCCTGATAGTCGTTCGAGGCGATGTGTCTAGAGTAATATCATAAACGGTATTCACACACACACCCACTCACACACATGGAAGCGGAATGCTTCCTTCCTGAACCCACAAATGGGTATGAATTCGATGCCTGCAGCTGCTCCCTGTGATGACACATTCAATCATGCCTCTACGAGCCAAGTTCGGGAGCCTAGCGCTAAAAACGAAGCATGAACCCCGTGTTCGATGATTGAGAACTGGTAGCAATTTGTTTCAATTGTGTTAACATGGTTAGGTTGCGTGTGTTGACTCTGATGCCGCTGCTTCGCTGGCATTGTGTTACAAAACGGTTTTGGTATTCCCCGGATGAGTTGTTGACTTAAGTGCTCTTTCTTAGGCCCCGTGGGAGAGGATCGACGCGGAGGAAGTCAACATCCTGTACTCGTTCGCATGCCGTCAAGGATGTGTGAAGAATAAGTTTTAATTAAAAATTACTTATGTAATCGGAAAGCAAGTCGAGGCATCGTATTCTATGCGCCTTCGCCTGAGTGGATTTACTTGGGTGTACGAGCTGAGACGTCATACAAACATAGAGCCGCTTTGATCAAGGAAGTGAGTTTGGCAGAAGACGTGATGAAAATGATGTACTGAATGTGTTTTCCCATAAGCGGTCTTGTAAGTTGATTGGATACTTGTACTAACAGCCTTCATATTCAGCCGCCCCGGAGAGTAGATACTCCGAAAATGAATTAAAAAATACTACAGCTTTCAGAAAATTCTTATGATGGACATAACAATGGGTTTCATTTTTAAAATGTTACAAATTTGTTCTCTGGAAGATGTTATGAAATTTGTGTGCCACCATGATGAGAGGGAATTCATAAAATCTTAATCCGTCATGCATGTGAAAACCCTTGTTGTTGGGGATTTCAACGGCTGAAGTAACCAGCTATTACCAACATTAATTTTGACGGTACACGTCGCTATAGTGGATATGCAATATCCTTCGACGTTATGCAGCAATTTAGCCTAGTGCAGCTAATTGAAAAATGAAGTAACCTTAAGTCGTTGCACCTATGTTTTCTTATCCCAGCTCCATAGACGGCTACTGCGTGTCTCTGAAAGTATGCTATAACCTGACTTGCTAATTTTACTCCTCAGTAACTATAAAGTATCCTTTGCTTGGATGTGAGAATGTATGACCATGAACAAGAAATTTTGGATATATAGTATCTATCATCTACACACCGGATAATAAATGGTGTGCCACAATGTAGTCATATGGGTCCATTGCTATTTATTATGGGCACCGTTCTTTTACCCATATTATGTATGATATCGAACATTTCCATTTATTTTAAAGGTAAACAGATCCGACAGCCATGACGCTATCGTGGCACTAGACTCCTATATCAACAAATCCAAGCTCGTGAGGGAATGTCTCTCATGAGTTAAACTCTGCTGGATACCTAGTCATACAGGGATAGAAGGTAACGTAATGGCCGACTCCCTATGGAAAAAGCATTGGAAACTTTTAAATGCCCCGAATCATTCTGCGTTTTAGGAGATGACGTCCTCAGGGAGGAGTTCGGGGAACTAGAAGGAAGTAACCGGGCAGATACATGCAACAACGCTCATGACATGAAGGACGCCAAGAAACTCTGGGGTCAACATAACCGGAAGAGGTTTGAGGCATGTGTCAAAATGAGCAGAAAAGACCTCGGTATTCTAACAGGGAATTGTATGCTCAAGGAGCACCTAAGGAAGCTAGGTCTATCAGAAGAAGGTATCTGCAGAGAATCTAACGAAATTCCAGAACATATACTGGGATCTTGTGAGGCGCTAACCTCCAAACGAGGAAGATATCTGGGGAAGCACCTACTATCAGAGGAAGAATTGAAGTCACTAGAACCAGCTGTCATGCTCAGATTCCTAAAGGAAACTGGCTTAGAGGAAATACTC
The DNA here is from genome assembly GCA_964034865.1 of Eristalis intricaria. NCBI lineage: Eukaryota > Metazoa > Arthropoda > Insecta > Diptera > Syrphidae > Eristalis > Eristalis intricaria. The sequence goes on from OZ035875.1 coordinate 48,182,819, forward strand.
TGGGATAAATCTCTTCCACCTTCACGCAATAGAAGCATATAACCTTCAATACAACTCTGAAGAGAGCAGCATAGTCTAACGTTCGAGGGCAGCTTACCCTGAACAATAATATTTATGCCGACTCCGAACGGCCAAGTTTGTAATCCAGTCAAAACCAAAGCCACCCTGTTTTCGAAAAAACCAATTTCCCGAAAATAGAACTTAACTCAACGGCAATTGAATAAGTTACCAGTGTAAAAAAAACCTTGGAATAATGTGCAATAATGAACTGACGTGGACTAACCACACTGATAGTGTACTGTCAATGGTATAGACCTCGCTAAGATGCTTTTCAACGTAAAATTAGGACTTACCAGAGTACTCACAGTGCCAATATGGACATCACATCTGTGTTGTTCGCTGACTGTGATTATTCTTCTTTCCAAAAATTGGAAAAGGCAATCCAGGCGACTGCTCGGTATATCTGTAATCTACGCAGATTTGAACGTTGCATTCTCCTTGGAGTAAAATTTTCAGCATTATTTGACTACAGATCTTCGATACTTCTCTTCAAAATCACTCAAAAGAAATAGCCAAACTCTCTTTTTGAAAATATCACCTTCTGTCGATCGAGTCGAATTGTTACTTTAAGACCCTCCATTCACATCATCTTTGGAATAAACTGCTATCATAGATACGGTTTAAGGCCGAGTATATGCAAATTTGTGGTAGGTCCTTATCAGTGTGGCTTCAGGCCAGGGAAGTCCACCATCGACCAGATTTTCACACCACGGCAGATCCTGGAAAAGACCCAAGAAATGCAAATCGGCACCCACCACCTTTTTGTCGATTTCAAGGCCGCATATGACAGCGTGCATAGGGACGAGCTATACAACGCCATGTCTAGTTTTGACATTCCTGCCAAACTCATCAGGTTGTGCAGGATGACGATGGAGAATTCTCGCTGCTCCATCAAGGTCGGTAACGAACTCACCGAGACCAAAAAAGGATTTAGACAAGGTGACGCGCTGTCATGTGATTTCCTTAACATCATCCTGGAGAAGATCATGCAAGACTCACACGCCAACACTAGAGGCACGATCTTCCAGAAGTCCGTACAACTGCTAGCATACGCGGATGACATTGACGTGATTGGCAGAACACAGCGAGCCGTCAATGAGGTGTTTGTCGGCATTGAGGCGGAGGCGGCTAAAATGGGTCTAGCGGTGAATGAGGGCAAAACGAAGTATATGCTGTCATCAAGAAAGGACACACAACATCGACGTCTTGGACAGAGCGTCACAATGGGCAGCTATAACTTCGAGGTAGTCAAGGACTTCGTCTACCTCGGCTCCGCAGTAAACAGTACAAACAACATCAGTACCGAGATCAAACGCAGAGTAACTCTTGCCAACCGCTGTTTCTATGGGCTCAAGAGGCAATTGAGTAGTAGAGCCATCTCTCGAAGGACCAAGCTGACCTTATACAAGACCTTGATCATCCCAGTCCTGCTGTACGGCGCGGAGGCATGGGCAATCTCAAAAGCGGATGAGGAAGTCCTTGGTATTTTCGAGAGAAAAGTTCTGCGTGCGATCTTTGGTCCTGTTTGCGTTGACGGTTTCTGGAGGAGAAGATTCAACCACGAATTGTACGGGCTGTACAGCGACATGAGTCTAGTCAGGCGTCTTCGGATCCAACGCCTAAGATGGCTAGGCCATGTAGAGCGTATGGACAACTCAGCTCCGGCCCGGAGAGTCTTCGACTCTGAACCCGTGGGACAACGCAACAGAGGACGCCCGCGTTTAAGATGGCGCACCCAGGTGGAGAAGGACCTCAACCAAGTTGGCGTGCGACACTGGAGACAGCTAGCCAGAGACCGTGCTAGCTGGAGAGGCTTGTTGGTTGACGCCCAGGTCCACCCCAGACTGTAGCGCCAAATGTAGAAGAAAAGAAGATTTGCAAATTTGTAACTCTTGTTTGTCCTATATGTTTGCAAGTATACGTTTTATCGTTCAAATATATCAAATTGTAATGCATATCAAAAATATGCAAAATATATGCAAACGAACTCCATCAAAAAATTAAATGCCAATCGTTATTTATTAAAGCGCGAGCAATGCAGAAGAGTAAATATAGGATATACCGATTTCCATTACTTTCTCTTTCCAACGCCTTACCAATTATTGTTGTATTGTTCTTATCGTAGTCCGGACTTAAAACCAGAGATAAGCTTTTGTTTTTGTTGTTACGCAAAGCAAAGTGCACCATAAAACCGGATTGCTTTTTTATTGAAAGCACGACTTATCACGTGATAAACTTATGATAACATATTTTTAGTCTTATTTAGAACCTATTTGATCTTTATTTATTCTGCGCGTTAGATTTTTCCCGTTCGCTGTACGCGGAACTATCACATAAATACAATTATGTTGAATGAAGTGTAGTGTAGTGAAATGGCAAAAATCGACATATATAACAAAAATTTTGTAAGAAAGTGGTTTAAAAGCCTTTCCAAAAAATTCTTTAAAATTGATGGACAGACAATAATTTGCACAACATGTGATTTTTCATCTAATCGAGGAGGCAGTCTAAAGAGGTGTCTTGAATGGTCACTGTGGCGTATATGTACCATATCCCATTTGATCTAGGAGTCAGTCTTTAGAGTCGTCTTGCAAGGCCACGGTGACGTATACGTACCATTTTTCATTGGGACGATGGAGCAGTCTTTAGATGTGTCTCGTGTGGCCGGGGTGGCGTATACGTAACATTTCTCCTTTGGCCAAGCATGCAGTCCGTAGAGGTATCTTGTGTGGCCACGGTGGCGAATACGTAACATTTCTCATTCGGTCGACTAAGCAACGTTAAGAGTTGTCTTGCATGGTCACGGTGGCGTATACGTAACATAAGGGGTTTAACCCCGCGAAAACCGAAATTTTGAATCGAATCCGAGATTCCGATAAACTCTCTTCCACTTTATTTATTTGTTCTGGCATTTGTAATTTTTCATCATTCACTTCGAAATAAGCATTATATATAATCTGTATAGTCTTCCTATCTAGATCCGAGGCAACACTGACACCAATTAACCAGTCGCCTTTACTTCGTTCCACGAAGTTACGACCCTTGCTTTGGATACTATTGAACCTACGTTTTGGAGTACAGACACCAGAATGGTGTTAGTTAGCTAGGTGTGGCACTAAACGATATCTATCCAGCATTTCCTATTTTAAAGGAATGGGTGCCGTCATAATTGTGTATTGATTCGTTCATAAAATGATATCCTTCGACGTACTTCTTATTTTCTAAGGAAGAAATCCTTCCCAGCTTCAAGAGAAGGAAAGCAATTGACTCGTTTGCCTGCGTTTATTAATCTAGTAGAGCAGACTGATTTAAATGCTGTAGTCACTTCATTACTTTCCGAATGTGTGTACAGTGCAAAGGGGGAGAATTTTTGACGGTATATGTTCGTAGGATGTAGGCCAGACTTGCACCTACATGTGTAGAGACCAAACACCACCAGTATGTGTCTTTCTGCAAATGTAAAGCATGCCCAAAAAAACAGCTCTTTTAATTTCCCTTGCACCCTATCCCTTTCCCCGTGAGCGTGTGAAAAGAGGAACGCATTTAGAATGTGTTATTTGCTATCTTTTTAAGCTAAATGTTCATGGTTTTTTTTCGAGTTTGTTTGCATTTAATTCGTTCAAGCGCAAAGCTAAAATTACAGTGTGTACAGGCAGACAGATAGACACACAAGGAGCCCCAGCTGGTTGACAAATGAAATGGTTTATCAGGCAATTAATTTTAAACGTCGTCAGGAGCTACTTCGCTCTAAGTAGAATACAATATTCTAGATCTCTCGAGAGATAATACGTAATTTACTATAAAATAAGTTCTGATTGATATTCGGCGTTGTTGTCATATGTAGGATCTGAGACGTTAAGTAAGCCCTTGAAATTAGATTAATGTTTTTGGTCACATGTTCACAAGCGGGGGGATTCATTTTAATACCGCAGATTAAAAAGACAAGTTCGTGGATTGAAGTGGCCTTATAATTAACTCAAAGCAGCGAAATTTTTAATTTTTGGTACAACGACTTCCAGCATTTTATATTACGCATCAAGCCTAAGGCTTTATTGCCCTGGCTTAACAGTTAAATTGCAAGAACTATTTCAAAAAAAAAAAAATAAATAAATAAAAGTATTACGCAGGACAAACCAAGTTTCCAGATAATGGGGTTATACTCCTAATTAAACTTGGACGAATTGTACCTGAATATCACGACAGCAGCGAAGTCATTTGGACTGGTTATCAAGCCAACTTACATAAAATCAAAAACATAAGCCTTTCTAGAACTGTAGATCGATGACTTTCAAACTAAGGAGAGTACGCATTTGAGGGCGTAGAAATGTTTACCTACTGCGAGTTTTTATAGCAAACGACAACAGTGGAAGAGAGTGCCTCCAAGATCGTCCACTACCCTCGATCAAAACCTACGATGCCTATTTAAGCTTATGTCAAAACTACTCTCCAAAACTTCCAAACTGAATGTGTAATCCTAATAGCCCATGGCCTTACTTTTATTATATATTTCGGCTACGAATCATGGAGCATGACGGTCGGAAAGGCAGAGACCTTAAGAATCTTTGAGAGAAGGGAAATATTTGTGCCAAAGCTTTCCAATGACGATTGTATAATCAGAAGATATGCAGAGCTTCATGCAAAAGGGCAAAAAAAAAACTTTATTATTTTATTATAATTAGTTCTTTATGGCACACTCCAGGCAAAATTCATGTTCCTACTTTGGGGACGTTTCTTTGATTTTAAACTTATCTTAATTTTTGGAAAACCCTCATCCTAGCCAACTCAACGGAAATCGCTGCCATTACCTCTGACACGCATACGCTTGCGACGTGATCAACGTAAGAACTGACGCATGATGTTGGAATCGTTGAACCATATATGCTCATTTGTCAAGGTTGCGCGAGTTACCAACATGATGGCAACACTGCTCGTAGACTTGATCTCCAGTCACAAGATGATTGATTGTGTTATTTGATTACACTTCATTTGCCACGTGATCCTCTCTCTCATCGTCCACGTGTCACCTGAATTAGTCTCCGCCTACTAAGCCACACAATATCTCCTTTGTTTTATGGCGTCACTAACCTATCGCCTGATCCTTTGTTTATCTTACAAGTCTAATCTTACGTGATCCTTTGTTTTGTTCATTTGTATAATGTCACTTGATTTCTCCTTGTGAATAAAGGGAGTAAGCTTGGTGGAGAGTAGTCAGTTCAGCGAAAGCTTTAACTAGTAAAATATAAAGCGTAAAATAAATAGAAGTTTTATTGAGTGTATAACTCGCGCCCAGACCAAACTGGAGTGGTTAACTTACACAGTTTGATTTTGTAAAAGCACAGCGCCTGAGATGAGTTGGGATCGGGTACGCGAGAGTGCAGCATTTTCAGGACCACATATGCCACCGTGCTTTAAGACAAGATACGACGGAATGTATAGTTTTGACATTTTTGCCAAACTTTGTCATGTTTGGAGAACTCTCGCTGTTCCATGCTGGGAACCGAACCCACGGCGACCTTCTATGTAAAAAAAAAGGTTTTAGACAAAGTGACGCCCTGTCATGTTACCTTCTCTTCTTAAACTTATTCTTGAGAAGATAGTGAAAAACTCACTCGCCAACACAAGAGGCACTGTCTTCCAGAAGTCCGTACTCGAAATAACGACTGGATGGGGCAGTGGGTTAAGTGCCTGCTCCCGGTTCGAATCTCACTGACAGGAAGGTTAATATGCTTTTGGTTTTAAAATCCGGTCCCGTCACCATTTGCCTTTGGGATCAAATTAACGGCACTATCATGGGAGTAGTAAATCAGTGGTAGTAGTCTTACTGAGGGTATCACAATGGACCAACATGGTATAAGTGTACTGGTGAATGCACTAACAGGTCTCCTACAGAACCGAACCAACTATACTCGAAGACATTGACGTGGTTGGTCGAACACAGGGAGCCGCCAACCAGGAGTTTTCTAGTATTCAAACGGAGGCGGAAAATTGGGTTTAGTGGTGTATGAGAGCAAACCGAAGCATATGCTGTCATCGAGAAGGGACGCACTACATCGACGAGTCGGCCAGAACGGCACCGTGGGTAGCTATATTTTCAACGTCGTGGACCTCTGCTTCCAAGTAAACAGTACGAACAACATCAGTACCCAGATTAAACACAGAATAACTCTTTCCAGCAGCTGTTTCATCAGTCTCAAGAGGCAATTGAGTGGTGGAGCCCCGTCTCGAAGAGCCAAACTAACATTATATAACACATTGATCATCAATATCCTGCTCTAAGGCGCGAAGCCTGGACATACTCAAAAGCAGATGAAGAAGTCCTTGGTCTCTTCGACAGAAAAGTTCTGCGTTCAATCTTTGGTTCTGTTTGCGTTTATGGTTTTTGAAAAGAAGATTATACCATGAACTGTGCGGTTCGTATAGCGATATGGCCAGGCCACAACACTGAGGGCGCAAAAAGTCTTCGACTCCGAACCATTGGGACTACGCAAAAGATGACACCCACGGAACTCATGGCGCACATAAGTGGCGCAGGACACCGAGCAACTTGGCTATTAGCTATACCCCGAAATTCTTTTGATTTTAGTAAATTATTTCACACAAATATGAGCAAGGGCAAATTTTTTGAGGCATCAATTTGGGTCACATGCGCAGCCATACGTTAGATGATTCATTATTATGGTCATGATGTAAAACACTTAAACGTTCCCCAAAACCAAGTGTTATTCCTTGAAACTCCTGGACGAGTGACAATACATTAGAAAAGTAGACATAACTCGACTCCGGATAAGTGCTGATGTGGCTATAATCTCTGTTTCAATTTCATAAACACGCCGTATTCCCTCCCATGGGTGATCACAAATATCTGCTGCATACCGGCAGGCTGTGTGTGTGTTCTTGTGTCGCATTTAATTGCACACTTTGTTGTATAACTCTTGCCATGAATTGTGTTCGCAACCACAACCACCAGGACACAAACAGAATGAATCAAGCCACACATCATTGTGGCAGACCTGACTCCCAAGGTACAAGAACATGATATGCAGGTAACTTCTGGTGACATCCACGTGATGGGTACAAGATAGAATGCCAACCTATTAAAACGATTTAAAGGAACTGCATCGCACTACTCAAATGAACTCCACTTCTGGAGTGAAGTGCGTTATACGTTGAAGAAATTGTTCAAAGGTACCCCATCAATAATTTGCTTGACGACAGACCAAAGCATATTCACTTTGAACATAACCAAATAGACGGTTGCTGACTGTTGAGATGGCTGGGTTGATGGCTTTAAAGTGAGTTGTGGAGTTGTCTCTCTATTTCTATGATCTCAACAAATTTGAAGTCACGATGGTAAGAATGGTAAATACAAAGTCAACGAATGAACCAGGAACGAGAGACAAGTAGTTCTTCAAATTGACTTTATTCAATTTTGCACATTACTAATTTAAAATAATAATGCACACTCTTAATTTTAAAATGTAATGGTTAAAAAAAGGAAGCTAATTTTGAAAATACTAGCTGCCACTTCATTAGAATTGTGAAAATTAGGTCACGTCAGTCGCAGGGGATTAAGACGAGGAGACGTGCTTCCTTATTTATACCAAAATATGACCTGAAAATTACAAAACTATGAATTTGAAATGTAAAAGAATTTTCAGTATCAACATATCATTGTTTCTACTTGCACATGATCAGTGAATTCCTAGACATTGCAGTTGCCTCGAATAATCTTGTGCAGTCGAAGCATTCTTACTCTTTTTCTGTAGATCATGTTCTTCATAAAATAAATCTACATAATATGTTGGTTTTTATTCTTGTTGATTTTTTGATTTTATAAAACAATCAATATATCAATTAGAATCTTCGTAATTTGATGTCCGCTTTCTTTTATTTTGTGCATCGCAGCAATGTAGACTTAACATTAATTGTTAGATTCGATAACCATACTAGGTCGTATGCCTTAGTTCGCCAATGAAAACATAACACATCGAATGCTCTATTCGACAGCCGTAATAGGGGGGTTAATAAAATCCTTTCTCACTTCATGCAACATGATATCCCCTCCCCTTATCGTCCATTTCCTTGTACAAAAAAAAAAACGCCAGTCAATCAAACTTCTAGACAAAAGATTTCCCTAGGCTGCCATTAAACCCAACCCACACCAAAAAGCCATCAAGGAAAATTGACAGAAAGAATTAAACTGTCACTTGCGCGGTAAGGTCGTCTTTTCAATAAACCTCATATCCAGGGGAACGAATTGATTAAGTCAACAAGAAAGACGCAACTACTAGCAAGTCATAAATCGATAAGGTACCTGCCGTGGCTGTCACTTGATTGATTACCGCTGTCAAAATCAATTAGAATAATTAAACGAAACGCACCGACCTCGAGGGACATCGTTTCCTCTTCTCGAATCCTCTAATTTGCTAAAACAAACGAATGTCTATCTACAAAGGCGCGCCGCATACTCACACACATTCTTCTTCGCGCCGCGCCGTATGACTGTGAGTATCTCAATGGGATTGCGAATCTTCCCCCTCCGTGCCCCCTCCATTCAGTCATATACGTTCTTTAGCCCGTCACCTCTTCTCCAGCGGAACAATAATTGCTCGTTGACAGGAGTTCCGTCGCCTTTTTGTCGCCAGCCATGATGCTTTCGTCAATCAATTAATTATACAGTTTCCCATGGAGTTTCGCAGTGATTTCAGGATTTCAGGATTTCACAGCACCCACACACACATCCAAACGCTTACCTTATGTACGCAACGATTAGGGCGTCTATCTCTGGCCGTGCGACACGATTTAATTGGGACGCGACCGGACGGGATCTGAATTTGAGAAGGAAAAGATAATTATGTGCAAAATGATCACAGCAGAAAGAAAAGGATTACCGAGTGTCAACCGAAATCCAGACCAAATCGAAAAGGGACTTATAAATTGACAGTGGACCAGCAGACCGTGTCACTCCACATCGAGGTACAACGAAGCGAAATACACACTCTTGTAGTACTGCCGAAGGGATCTTCCCTGGGGTAACATTCTCAGCACAAATGAATTCCAAACAAAATTGAATCCCTTTTTGTTTTGTTTTGTTCCGCAAACAGGACGAGCCGGCTACAAGGCAAAGGGTGAAAAGTGGCACAGGACAATGAGGGAAAAAGTAAACTCAAACAGGTAATCCACTTTAGTGGATGTTGATAGCTGTTTTATAATCCGTCTCAATAGATTGATTGTCGGAGGATTGTGAAGAGATAGAAGGACCTTGCAAGCCGATAGCTGTGAAAAAGGTTGCAAACGAACTTACAGAACAGCAGATGGAGAATGGAGCAATCAATTGAATGGCTCACTGCGCATTCAAGGGTCGAATGGAGGTAGAATGGGCGCTTTTCAATTTTACGTTTCTTCTGGGTAAGCTGTAGGAGAGTGAAGTTATTCACTGCCTGAATGAAGCCCGCACTTGTATTCTCATCCTGCAGTCGAGAGATTCTCTACTCAAGCAACACAACCGCACCCAACCGAACCGCACATATTTATGCTCATGCATACGTTCATGAAAATTGAGATTTTGAGGGTTATGCATACTTGATTAGGCGCGCGTTGGCTTAGAAGTGGATAAAGTATCTTAGGATCGGATTTCGGAGCTCATCAAATTATTTGTGAATTCGAAAGTGTGGCCACAACTGTATCAGGAACATGTGTAGTTTCGGAGACTCTTAGTAGGGGGCGAGGATGGGATGGAGGAAATATTTCAAATCAAAATGAAGTGCGGTTGGGAGATGTTTTTGCGAAAATTGATTCAATTCATTGTCTTTGCGGCGATGTGACGGGAACAATGCACAAACGAACATATCCCAGGACATGATCGGTTATGAGATGGATTGAATTAATAAATTTTTCTGTATAACTTATATTATTATATTAAATTTATATAATACTAAAGAGTCTTGTAGAAGGAACTTCCGAACTTTGCCAGCCAAGTTGTTTGGCATTTAATAAGTCACTTTTTACAAACCAGCATGGATGGACATAGCGTCCAACAACACTTGCAATGACAATATTGTCAACAAACCGGATTATCGAATTTGAAATGACTACATGAAAGTCAAGAGCGTTCATCCCGAAGACTCACTTTTTGGCTAGGATTTGGGCTGGCGTCGTCGGTCTATATTTCTTTTCGAAATGAAGTTGACCAGGCTCACATCACTGACAACGGCGAGCGCTATAGGTCAATGATTACCAACCTCTTGGCCTGATTTGAATGCTACGAACACCGACTGGTTTCAATAGGACGGGGAAATGAGCCAGCAGCTAACGCCACTTTTTGAATTCTGCACGAGCAATTCAAGGGCATGGTCATCTCACGGTGATGCGACTGGTCAACGAGAGCGTTAGATTTGACCCTGTTGGAATTTTTCTTGTAGGGTTTTCTGAAGTAACATAACTAATGCCGTCATCAAATTCAGCCCTACTCATGCCAGAGTCATGGAAAATTGACATTTCGAATGCAAGCCACCAGCAGAAGGCGCGGGGGATATTTGAGGGGAGTGGGACAAAAAGGCCTTCCGGTTGTATACGGGCACCATTCAATGCCTGTGTTCAAATAGATACCACAATTCTCCAGCAGATGGTCGCTTAACTACGAAGTCGTAGACATAGCGCCTGAACAACTGTTTACACTGATTGTCGCCTAGACGGAGAGCAACAGATCTGTCGGTTACTTTGTCAACTTTCAACGCCATGGTGGTTTATTTATCGCTGGAGGCACTACCCAAGGACTGCCAAGGATGACTTCGATGACTTCACAGAAAACGACCGCACTAGTACCCACGCTTGTTTTTGAGCAATCAGTGTATGGGTCAGTTTCGCCTTCTTCGTCTTGTACAAATTCTTTAATCGACTCCTTTCGGCACGGCAATGGGTTGGTAGGTAATCTGTCGGCTTATTGTACAACGTTATAAGATAGACACTTTTTTTAGTTTTTTAATATAATACTTGCGTATACAACGATGGTAAACCAAGGGGTAAAGTTATGGTTGCTGTCCTCTCGGCTATTGGTAAGAGTGAGTGTTCGCCGCAATGAATGCGTTTTCGCTTTAAAACGGAAGACCTTCTATTTGTAATAAATGTCTGTCTCTCTCTATTTCCTGACAGTAAAAATGGGCTACTTCCTTTGCAGATGCCGAATTGCAAGCACGCGTCTTTCATTTTTCTTTCGTTTTTGGAATTTTACAAACGGAAGCTTGTGGTGAGATTAAGGATGTGATGGAGACGATGGATTCTTCGTATATGACGATAGTGATTTTCGTTAGCTTAACAGAGCCGGTCGTGCATCCGGCTCAATGAATTTGAGGTGGGGGTAGAGGCTTGTTTTGCACCGGAATATAAAGCTTGGATCCTCTAGCTTTTAACAAAAAGCTTACGTTGGGGTGACCTATTTTAGTTGAGTGATTGCATTTGAAATAAAACGACGGTGTGGTATTTGAATTTAAATAATTTATTTTAAAATATTATATTTAAGGACCGTCACAAGTGGAGTCCCCTTTAAAATTGATAATATCTAAAACAATTACCTACCTATTCTTTTCTCTCTCGCTGTTTTACGACCTCTAGGTCATATTGCGCAATAGTGCATTACTTCTTAATTTACCGTACACTATAAATTCACATCTTCTCTTATCTTTTTATTTTCACTGCAAAGCCCCATCTTAAGGCAATGATGTCAACAACTGAATGTAACCAAGTAGTGTCTCTACGACATCTGTGTATATGTAGGTCCACCATATTCGCCTGAAGAGCCATGATGGTTTTCTACACAATCCCTATCCTGATCGAGAAGTAGGGAACAAATTTGAATCTCATCTCGCAATAGTCTACGTCGTTGTTAAGGATAAATTCTTCTTCTGGGTGCAGAGCGTCTAGACCCGCCTGACCCTCAATCAATAGGCCTCTTCAGCTACATCCATCCGAAGCTACGGAAGCTTTTTCTAGACGGTTGTACTCTCTGACCATTGTCTGTGGCTAAAAAATTACCGAGCATCGAATCTAGTCCTCATAGGTTCAAGTTCGTAGATGGAATGGATACAGGTTATCTGGGTTTGATCTCAGTGAGAATGTTGTTAGTGAGAAGTAGTTAGTGTTGTTAGTAGTGTAAGTCGATGTAGACGGAATTCCTGAGTTATATGCGTGGGAGCCAGTCGTGGTCCCAAAAAAAATCAATCGTTATAATAAGTAGGTCTTTATTGACTTAAGTCCAAACATCGAGTGAGAGAAAGACTACATCAACATAAAATAAAACGTAGCTTACACAATAATCTTAACAGTACTCCAAGCAAAAGGAGAAAAGAAAGAGAAAAATAGCAGATTGTTACAGACACCACAACATGTCATGTTGTAAGCTGAGCGTGTTTTCGGGCACAATACATGCAGTGGCATGAGATCAGCAGCTTCTTCTTGCATAGCGTGGTTGGCCTCATGGGATTGTCGTTTGGCTTGGTTTTATCGTTCTTGATCCAATGGACAGCAACATCACTCGACTGCTTATGCTTGGGAGCGTGTTTGAGTCATCGCAAGCACATGGCTTCGGCTTGGCTTGGCTTTCGTTCTGTTGTACAGTCTGCATAGTTGTAAGCATGTGACTCCTGGTTACCTCGAAGCTGTGTTATACCCATCTGATTAACACGTTGTACTTTCGTGAAGACAGCATTTAGTCGTTTAGATAACATTCAGAGGCATTTAACAGATTAAATTTGAAGATTTTCCAGAACTCGCCAGATTGACAGCCTCCTGCATTCTGCCAATCAAGTCAAAGTCATCCGCATATATTAACAGCGGAACGGACTTCTGGAAGATGGTGCATTCAGAATTGTCGTGCGAATTTTGCACAATATTCTCCAGGATGATGTTGAACAAGTCACTTCACTAATCCCTTTTTGATATCAATATATCAAATATATCGAGCTAGTCACATCGCGTTTGAATATTGTGGAAGAGAAACAAAATATGTATCTGCTGCCATGTCCCATAAATTTATTTACCTCCAAAGCCAAGTGCAATTGAAAAATAATACGATTGTTGCCATCGTCATCAGAGTGCATTGATCGAAATGGAAAACTAATGGAAAAGCGAGATTATACCGCTTTGACATTAAATCAGTGGAGTGGCATACAAATGCACTTACGTTAGCTTTTTTCATTGAAATTTGAGTAAATGAATACAAGCCCATAATAGCGTGCATGTAAAACAGCAAACAGTTCAACAGCACTTGTAAGTGTTTTAAATTACACAGAGATATTCCCACTTGAAACAGTGTATTGTATTTCTTGAAAAATGTGAATGGTCACAATCGGGGAGTCTGACCATTGATCTGCAGTCTATGTGGAAACATTGTGAGTATCATTTAATACACAATCCTTATATCATTGATGATTCATAAAATTGAATTGGAGAATGGGGTCCTTGATTGACTGAGTTTTTCTGGACCTTTCTTCCATCGCTGACGGTCCTGGGCACTCGGCTTCCAGTCATCAAGACCCAGCTGTCTTGAAACAGCGCAAATAAGCGCCCTTATACTGAAGATTCGGTCTTCCTTTCCTTCTCGAAACAGAAGGATATGATTCGAGGGACAGAAACTTCTTCACTACCATGAAATTGTTGCTGTCGATCGTGATGTTTTGTCCTAGGTAGTGTGCAGCGAAACGTTTCTTGGTCGACAGCATATATTTTGCTTTGTCCCCATTGTTGAGCCCAGTTCGTTTCGCTTGGTCTCCGATCCATTTAAAAACTGTCCACTACGCCACGTTGGGAACTCGCGACGATGTCAATGTTATCTGCGTATCGTAACAGTTGGACTGTCTTGAAGAAGATAATGCGTTTCGTGAAAACAAAAAGCGCATGTCGTTGTTAAAATTCGGTGCAGGTTTCAAACGGATCGAAAATCCTTGAGCCGAACTGCTCGACGCATCGCGTATGTGTAAGCTTGGTGCGACACTACCGGATCAGTTTTCTCGGGATCCCGAATTCGCACATCCCATCAAATAGCTCCTTCTTATGAATGCTGTCGTATGCAGCTTGAAAATCTATAAAAACGTGGACTTGGGATTTGCTTTTTAGATTTGATATTAACACAGTACACTGGACGGGATCTTGGTAGCAACGTTAGGCGGGGATATACGTCTATAGTTTTTGCAAAAGGTAGGATCTTTTTTTTTTGTTAATGGGGCATATGGAGCCCCAAATTCTGCAGATGCTCGGGGGCATGCTCCCTACCAGAATCCCCCCTGGCAAGCCATCTAAGACTGCAGCTTTGTTTTTCTTCAGCTATTATGCCTGTGCCGACTTTCTCAAGGCCAGGTGGGTGAAATACTTCATCGAGTGGAGGTGGAATTTCCTCATTCAGAAGTTTTCCCTAACGCAAGGTGGCTTTTATATAATAGGCCCGTCTTTTCTGACCGTCCCTAGACTCACAGATATCCTTCAGCTGGGAGGTTGCGAGAGACCTATTCTTCTGGCGTCGAAGTTTCTTTTCCTCCCATCTTCTAGCCTAGTACTTCTCTTCCGCTGATCTTGTTTTCTGTTGCAATGCTTCTGTGTATCCTCGTTGGTTGTAAATTTCTTCTGCTCACAACCGCCGTAGGCGGTATATAGCGTAGAGTGGGTTCGGCTACCCTTTTGATGGCCGTCCGACAATGCAACCCCATTTCTTCGGCGTTCGACGTAGGCATAAGGGAGAGTCTCTGACGATCTGCGGTGTGCTCAGCCGTCTAATGTCAAAACTCCTCCTTGTTGGTTGGTGCTGCTTTCTGACATTGGACAGTCGCGCTCTTAATAGTGCTGCCATGAGGAAGTGGTCAAGGTCAACGTTCGCCCCCCTGAATGATATTATACTCATGCCTTGCCTGAATGAGCACATGGATCATTTGGTTAGCGATTCAATCGTCCGTCACCAAATTGCTGTGTGGATTCTTTTGCGAGAGAACCTCGTACTTCTTATGAACGTATTACGTCCTGTCGCAAGGTCTGTGAGTCAAAGCCATTATCTCCGAGCATGATCTCTAGGAGGTAGTATAGTCTCTTTGACAGAGCCTTCAGCCTCTTCAATTGAGCCGTCTTCACATATAAGGCTGATAATGTAGATTCTTCCATGGATTCGAATCACAGCTCGGCGATCACTTATCGGCTTAAGGTCGCTCTACAATCCAGGAGCGCACTCTCAAATCATTGTCCTTTATCGCGCCAAGTCTTCATTGTAAGTCCGTCCGTTGCCCCAAGGCTGCTTGCTCTCTTAACAATTGGGGTTTTTGTGGCCGGATTGTTAGCTCTCCGAACGAACGCATGAAAGGGATCGATCTATTAGAGATGCAACATCGTTTTTAATAACATCTATGTTTGAAACATCGATGCCTCCTCGACAAACATCGATGTTAAAAAACATCGATAATTACACCTATACATCGATGCTTTTCTGATGTTTTGTGTACTTTAAAATTTTTCAAATTGTTGGCTATATTTGTGACGTATGTGCCTAAACAACAAAATATACTAGTTTTACGCAAAAACCTTAACTAGACCAGAAAACAAATAAAATTGATGTCGCACATAAATCATATTTTTAATTTGTTTATTTAATTTTATTACATAATATTGGAATGAAAAAGAGACATAATAAGTCTTTATTTTTTCGAATGTAACGACTGCGAGGTGTATTTGAGGACAAAAAGTTTGAATAACCTAATCCCCAATAGTCCATTCCTGTTCTAAGGAATGGCTGCCCCAGCCTGTGACAATAAACGCACGCTTGAAACGGACGTGTCAACGATGGGGAGATTTAACATCACAGTCTTTGCAATCTCAACAGCGTCTCTTTTTGCAGCTGTATCAGAAGACGACAGACAGAAACACCTGAACTTCTGTTTCACTGATGTACTCTGTTAAAGTTCTAGCAGATGATTTATTTTTCATGTCCTTGTGCGTCAGTTGTTTGTGGAATTTTCAAATATCAATCGCTGAATCATCTTTCTCAGACTCACTAGATGTGTCAAATGTGGATGAAGGTGAGCTTTTGCGGGGATACAACATATAATTAAGGTAATTAACTACTTTACTTTAAACCACGGCATTCTGGAAGTGCATAAACTTAAATTGAAGAAGAGATGCCGAGAATTGCGGAATATTCTATAGTACCAAACCTTTTAGCCAGTTGATTTTTTTTATTTCCTCTTTAAATTGAAAAATGATTTTGAGCTGAGTGTAGTGGGATTCCCCCCGGCACATAAGCATACAAACGCTGTCAGATGAAATCGAGGGGTAAGTGAAGTAGACGTTGGATATCTCTATTATTCCTTATCTCTGCGTATAATGCCACACACAAATCCAAGCATATTTTTATTTAACACATCATGGCAATGTTCAATGAAATGAATGAACGATGTCGATGTTTGACAGTTTTGCCATCGATGTATCGCTTATCAAGACATCGATGTTTAAGAACGAAAATCAATGTTTTGCAAACATATTTCGCATCTCTTCTCACAACGGGTGGTGCAAAGGCTATCCAGGGAGCCCCACCGCGAGGAGGCTGCATTTAAATTGGATCAATGCATCGAAAAAAGATCGTTCCTTTCATCCCACCTAATTGGGAGCAATCTACAACTTGCCCTGTATGCACAGACCCTGCACAGCCCTACACTGAAAAATATTACAGTCCATACCGAAATGAGTTTCTGGACACTGAGGAGTCACCGACACGAGCTTCTGCATTCCCAAGCTTATACTTCTCTCAGACATTATCCCAAGAGTAACTAACGCTTACTTTCGTTGATTCCATTATTCCGACAAATGTTATTTAATCATCTTCACTTAAGATGAAATTTGAACTAACTTTGAACACAGACTTTCCTCACACATCTCGCCTTAAACGCACACTACTTCCACAGCCGTTTAAGTCCCGCCATTAAGTTGACTTTATGAAGTTTAGTCAAGTGGAATGAATTGTGTGCACGACGTTTTGCGCTCATAAACCTTCCCGAGTAATGAGACTTTATGCACTTTTAAGTTAACCGAATTTCCCTTCTTCTCTCATTAAATTATTAAAACACCCAGCCCTCCCCCATCCACGACATTCAGTCACTGTATTTATCAACGCTAATGACTCTAATGACATAAACTGCATAATTATCCTGCTTAATGTCATTCAGCCTTTTAAGTGCCACCTTCTGGGACGAAATCATAGTTCTTTAGGCGTACATAATTACCACTTCCAGCAGACCATCCCTAGTCTATCGTCACGCCATTGAACAAAGTGTCGCTCTAAATCGAAAGCACCTCGTGTTGGATAATTTATTTCTACTTCCCCGAAACGGGCATTAGTCACTAATCTCGTAAGTATATCAAACTTTTGGCAATCAGCAATGGGAGAAGAAGAGACGTGCGAAGTTTCACGCTCATGTCGTTTGTCTTTTATCGTTCTCACTGAAATTAACACGACAAGTATAGCCGAAGTACGTGTCGCCTCGGATTAGAGGAACGAAACAACAAAGAAAAATACCCACCCGCAAGCCGCAGAGAATTAAAAACGCAAACGCCTCCCTGCACGGGACTGCCATTATTCTCATTATTATCATTTCTGTCTTCGATATTAAAAGAACCGACGACACTGCTGGCATACGCAAGCAGTTATGACGTGCAAATTCGCGCGACTGATTCATATGCTTTATCGATATTTTATAGTGCAAATATCGACATTCATCGGTGTGACACGTACAAGTATTCCCGTGCTTGAAGCTCTTCTTCCATTCGGTCTCCATCGGATCCCTGTCCAGAGGGTGCTCCTCTCAGACGCAGAGTGAATGGCATTATCGCTCTGCTGTGAGTCGAGTGAGTTGGGATGACGGCAACAACAGCCATGTCGCACGACACCCACGTTCGTCGAGAGCACGTTGAATTCCTTAATATAATAAAAAGTCAAATAATTCGGCACAATCTAGATAATCGAATCGATTATTTACCTTCGAGTACATATTTCTAGTATCTCGTCGGGCGCTTGGGAGACGCGTTCTCCGCGGTGCGTTACCCAACCAACCCACCCACTCGTACCATTATGAATATCCGCCGTTTTCGCCTTCGCTGGTGGTGGTAGCACACGACGACTCACTCCTCCCGTGGTCCACTGGCGATGTCGTGTACACGTCGGGAATGTGGGATCCGTTCAAGCATACTAAGGAGCACCGCCGCTGAATGCAATAAAGACGTCTTCTGGCACTGCCGGGTTGGCAGGTCTAGCACATGCAGATAAGTCGACAGCGAAAAAAGGAAGCTACCAAGAATCCTAGCGACATACGCACGCACACTTGTCTTAGGCGTGAGCTGACACATGGAGATTACCCTGATGAGTGCCTGTTCTGTTGTGACATCTGTCCTCAGATGGGTATAAGAGTGAGAAAGCCGAGTGATATGAGATGCTCGTGCTTTGCCGCAGATAAACACATGTATTCACATGTAGGCTCTCCCCCACGGCCCTCATTTGGGAAATTTTCAACTCCGATACTCACCTGTGCATGAGGAGTGCCAGCATGGCAGCCGGAGACAATTTGACATCAGGTTTAAGCAGTGACATGTTGGCATGGCTGCCGAAGGCAAATTGAAAGGTGTTCCCCGGTACAGTGATGGCTGCGAATACAGGCGTGAAATTTGTCGCCTGATTTTTGTCGGGGATTATGAGAAATAAGAGGAAAGAAATGAATGCCATTCAAAGATCAACTGAATTAAATGAGTTGACAAGTGTCAAGGAGATTATTCTTTTCTTCGGGTACCGAAAAGCGTTTTCTCTATTTATTCCCTGATTCGATGCGGAAAACCGCACATGTTAAACTTCATGCACACGTCGGAGATTGCTTTAAAGGTGTCCTTTGAATGCCTTTGATTAAAGCCGCCCTGGGCCTGTTGGCAACTCATATGGTCGGAACTTTTCGTCCGACTATGCTACGGTGGTTATTTCCGTCCAAACGCTGCAGCAATCTGTGTGTTACAAATGACCCGCAGCCAGTGAGGGTGACTAACAATTGATGAGGCCATTTTTAGTGCACAGCTTGGACCAGTAATGGGTGCAGCATAGCTGCCTGATTGGATGTACGTGCCCCTTCTCGGTTTCCTGGTATTTGATTAGCTGTGGCTGAAGTAGATACCAAAGTTGTAGACTGATGGCTTCACTCGAGATTCCTGGAAAATAGTGAAAGTCGACAGTGCCTGCAGTTGTTTGACTTTTGATGCAGTCATGACATGAGTTTATGCCTCCAAGCAGGGATTGTATTCTATTTTCCAAAAGTGAAACCAAATCAGCAAGAAGTCGAATACAGTACGGAATTTTCACAAGGGAACTTAATATTAATAAATAAGAGCTCTAATGAGCAAGTTTTAGTATGTAGCAACGCATTAGTGATTTCGTTGTCTTATTTTGGAATATTTGGCATTGTCTTCGAACAAGACAATACTGCGAAATGCATCAGGTCTCGAGAAAAATCCGGAAAACAAAGATCCATCGACACTATTGGCTCCTCCGTGCGAACGTTAGAGTTCTCGAATCCGATCCAGAGATAGAAATAGGCATCACGAACGCATGACAACTTCGTCTTAAAGACTGTCAAGGATGGAAGGCAGCTTTAGTTCCGAACCAGGCCATTGGACGAACAGAAATCGGGTACTACAGAGATGGACGACCTTAAAGCTGATTGAAGGCATCTCAATAAACGAATAATCACTAGGTTTTTTTGTTTAAAGTTGACAAGTTATCGTATTATTAGAGCCGAAATCTTGCTTCAACGGGTAAACCCACAACCGTACCTCTCTGATTCACCCGATCGTTGGCCACCCTCTCTTTCACTCAAGAGGGTAGTTTATATTGATAATTGAGTCGATTGAGGAAAGGGATAAATTTTATTCCTTGTGCAATGTCGCCTAACAATCCATTGTTTCATATTTACGCACAGTTGCATGAATACATCAGATCCCCAATAAAATGGCTCCTTGATGCATTTTCTGGGTATTGAAATCTCGCGATTTTCACGAAACCTAGTTGCGTATCCGTCCGTGGTTCTGGAAAATTGAACAAGCCTACGTTTCAAATATATTTACTCTGGGGTATTGTGTTATGGACTTATAACCCACCCAAGTGTTATCTTGCGTTGTGGACTTATTTATAATTTTTCATATTCATCCACTTTTCTAAACACGTGGCTCTCCGCTTCGATAGCTTGAAGGTGAATGCTATCAGATGGCCGACACATTTTCGTGTCCATTGTCGATGAAATTGTTGTAAAAAATTCTATCAAACAATGAGCTAGAGAAACAACAAGAGAGCTAGAGGTCGGCTATCTCTTTAGAACCTGATTTCTGGTCACAGCCAGGTTACCAGGTTGGCATTGGATTCACCTTAATTACTGACGCCTATATTTTTGAGCTGTTGCAAAGATACAGTTTTCATTATTTTCATCAATAACCCACGAAACCTCTCCAGTTAAACGAGTCTTGCAAAGCGCGTCTAATAAGGCATCAGCTTAGTGCCTCATCCAGCTGTCGAATTCAGAGATACATCATACATCTGCCTAGCAGACTAGTTGCCCATATGTTCGGACAAACTACTTGTAAGTGATGCTTAAGTATAATCATGTTGATTCACAGCCTTAGAATAAAATTATTGACTGTTTAAAGAATTTAGCTGTCGACTAATTCCGTGTAATACAGCGGAAGTGAGCAGTTAATTTAAATAATTTGATTGCCATATTATATAATACGAATTGGTACGAACGTTTACGAAAATAGAAAATGGATTCAAATCGTTATCGAATCCTCTACCTGATGCTATTTTCAACTGAAGATGTACCCTTACCTAATCCGCAGGAATTCCTAGAATTTGAAATAATTTATAGATTCTGTTGCGTAGTGGGTAAGTGCTTCGGCACCTACGCAATTGGCAGGAAATTCCATTTCACTGACTCACTGCTCAGAACATATAACTGTCAAGGAAACAGACACGTGCCAATCTGTGGTACGCACAAGCCAGGAGGTTCAGCAGTTGTACTCAAAACATGAGTGGTCCATACAAAAATCCACTTATATTTAATGCTGAATCCACACTGGACCCGAAAAAATATTTCTCTCAGGCGTGACAGCGATACATTGAATTTTTTGAGCCAATGCATACCGAAGCAGATGCGATAGGACAGAACTATTTGTAGATAGCGCATCAGTCTAGATTGCTAAGTGTACACGGCATACTACGAACACATAACGAATGAGTCAAACATGTCCGGGTAGAGTTATTTTTCTGTTTACTTGGTTATGGGCAACACACAAAACATACGACGGGACAAAAATACTGCGACCGGACAGCAAAACTTGTTCGTTGTCAATTGCTGGAATTTTGTCTGCAGCACAATGTTTCGTCTAGTACATGCTAACTGGACCACACTCTATTTAATGCTTATTGCGTATTATGTTCATAACTTTTTAAACGTTTTACTTTTTACATAACTTAATTAATATTAACGCGACAGTCCGAGGCGGACCTGGGCCTAGCTTCTCAGCAACCACTCGTGTTGTTCGTGCTTTTGTTCTTTCACGAGTGGAAGGGACCTACAGTTTATTGCCCACTCCGAACGGCAAAGTTGAGGAGCTTTTTCTAGACAGTTATTACTCATTGAGTATTGTCAGTGACTCGAAAGAGGTGGGACCGTGAATTATGAAAGTTGGTGAATTGGGGATTCGAACCTGGCACCCTTTGCGCAGGAGTCGACGCACTAACTCGCTACGCCACGGCAGCTCGGCGAATTTTGTTAATATTACAACTCTTAATTTCAGTTAAATAAACTTAAACTTGGGTGGGTCGCCGTGGTGTAGTGGGTTAGTGCGTCGACTCCTGCGCAAAGGGTGCCAGGTTCGATACCCGAATTTAACACCAATCATAATTCACGGCTCCACCTCTTTCGAGTCACTGACAATGCTCAAAGAGTATTCCTGTCTAGAAAAAGCTTCTCAACTTCGCCGTTCGGAGTCGGCATTAAACTGTAGGCCCCTTCCACGCGTGAGAGAACAATAGCACGCACAACACGAGTGGTTGCTGAGAAGCTAGGCCCTGGCCCTCTACGGGCTGTAGCGCCACCCATATTATTATTATTAAACTTAAACTTAAATTAATTAATAATTGAAATTTTCGACATAATATTTCTCATTAATTCTGCTGATACATCGTACAAGTCAAATTTTATTCAAAGAAATATTTTTTTTACCACTTTGTGCAGACTGGGACATGTCTTAAAATGAAGTTCAATAAGAAAAATTAGGACAGATGTATGTAAAATTTATTCCGGGTACATCTGGAGGCATTTAATTAAAACTCTACAGAACTTTATACTTATCCAAAACGGGTAGGTTCTTAAATCCGACGGACAATTTCTTCACAGTAAAAATTTAAAAGAATAATACTATCTAACAAACTTCCTTCATCGCACAACTTTGTATATGTTTTTTCTCAAAATTTCAGAGCTTTGGTCAACATTCGAATAAAATCAATTTCAGCAAGAAAATGATTTTTTGACTTGTGGCCAGCTAGGATGTAGGTACCAGACGAAGCACTGTGTGCCGGGACAAAGTTTCGTTGCATTTTCATGGAATCATTTACTACTGGCTTGTTGTGGCAAACGTCACTTGATATTAAATGACACGCCTTATCCACTAAAGGGGTTACAGGGGCAAGGCACCAACAAGAGATCTCCAGGCCACTCGATCCTTCGCCAGTGACTTATCTTACCAGTAACCAGGCGAGCTTTTGGGCTTGGTCGAAGTCAACGCCCATAGTCAAAGGTCCTGCAGAGCACAATAGAGTTTATCTCGTCTAAATCAATCGTATGTCTATTCCATAACAGCGCTAGATTGGATCGGGATACTCTCAAAGCTTTTCAAGTTCCATACTTAGAGTGAAAAGATGGTTGGTTGTGCGCAACTGGACGAAAGGCACACTGTTTTTCTCCCATATTTGGCTCCAACACCTTAGCTTAGGCTTTCCTGGGGAAACCGTAAAGAGATATGTTTTCTTAGTTGGAGCAAGCTCTTTTGTCTCCCCTTTCAAAATAGGTGAACGTGGGGTTATGTTACCAGTGACCAGGTGCCTCACTGCGTTCCCAGGCAACTTAGTGCCACGAGAGATCCACAAATTGCTCTCCTTAACCACAGCCATTTCCTGCCGGATTTCATCCACACCGGCGGACTTGACAACTCTTACCGATTCAATCGCCAAAATGGCTTCCTCTAACGTTGGACTTACTCCGCACCGCTTATGAAATGCTTACAGTCTTGTTCGAGATTAAGCAGTTTCGAAAATTGTACAAGTTGTCAACCTCATTGGAATGCAAAACATGAAGATATGAAAATGTGACAGACAGATTGAGGAATGGGCAAAATTATAAATGTGCAATTTTTTGCGACAGTTTTCCAGTCAATATACACAAATCACAACATCATCAAAACCGACAATCTCTTCAAATCCTTCATTGCACAGCAACAATTTACACACAGTTGGTGTACTTTCTGATTTGTCCTCCAGTTGAATAGAGTACTTTCTTTCCCAAAGAATCTTCCGACTTCAAACCATACCAAAAAATCCTGAAACAACACACTTAACGACACAGCATTACTTTTAATACCGCTATTAATCTTATGAAAGAAGTAAGTCTCAACAAAACAAATCCAACAACAAAGTGTTTGCAATCAACATAAGATCAGGGCTCGTTGGTTGAAGTACAAAACAAGTTAAATTTAAGAACGCAAAGTTTCACTATTAACACGACATTCTGTCAGCACGTCACTTCAGCGTAACGCTCATTCAATTGACCAAACGAAAGAGCTGCGTGCTAATAGGCTTTTGATCATTCAATGGGATTCAATATTTCATCAAGTCACGAACGGCACGTCAGACACTATGCGCGATGCACACGCATTCACAAGGACCCACATATGACAAGAGCTTTGCAGCACAACCGCTGCGTATGCTTTAGCCCATTAATTAAGGATTTTCATTAATATCGGCACCAGATCGATGTGTATTCACTTAATCACGGCAAGTTCATTAATTGCGATAATGATGTTCTTCCCGAGGCCATTGTACGTACTTTAAAGGTGTTTCGCCTGCATTCGCAGATGGAAATGGGTCATCTTCTGATGGGACATATTCCAGGGATAATCGCACATGTCCATGGGTGTGTGTGACTTAAAACGAGACCTTGTACAGCATTGCGGTACGTGTTCTGTGCAGTTTGTCAGACGATGCAAATGATTTAAAAATTCAACAGCTGATCAACTCATAATTAAATGCTCGCACAGACAAGGTGCAGCCCGGCCGAGTACAGTGATTAACTTAATTTCCAGCTACAGTCTGAGCTGTAATCAAATGCATGAGCAGTAAATTAAGGAAACGTGGACGCTTTGCCAGAAACTACTGAAAAATTCGTATTTTTTAAAATGATTTCTTCAATGGATGATATCAACGAGCTACACCATTTCACGAAGGTGCATTTATGGCAGTTCTTCCACATCTATGATCCACATCGTCAACAGGTTAATTGTGATATACATATTCCGTATATTCACATTCGCCTGCAGACATTTTTATTGTGACATCAACTGTCACAAATCACAGTACAAATTTACTTTACTTTAACGCTTGAAGTGTTCCTAATTGTGTTTTGAAATCTTCACCGACTCCGTTTCTGGCCCACGGTTAGTAAACATGGCATGCACGGTTCGAATGACAGTATCATTTGAAATTGCTAAATTCTTGTTTATGTCTCCAACATTCATCCAAAGACTGTTTAACACAACGTCGTTGACCATTCACCATTGTCGACCATTTCATGTGTTCTGTGCGTTCAGCATCTCTTGTGCTCGTTCTACTGCAACGAAATTCAGTGAATTATTCCTTCACTATTACATGTGAGAAAGCAAAGTGTCCATAATATTTTATGAGTCCATCTCTTGGTATCATGTTCGTGATGGTTTTACCGCGCAAAGAGTAGTGCTTTAATAAACCACGAAACTCACTGTTCCATTTTAGCGAAATCTCAAAACTATAGCAATACCTCTAATACTTCCGTCATCGAAAGAAACCCTCGCTGTAGTCGAGTAATTTTCTGTCCCAGAGACAATTCGAATGAAGGCATGTCTTCAGGAGAAACCCGCTGTCGATCTAGCTCGCGCCATACCACATTTATTGCAATTCGAATTCAATCCATTCGTCGTCTTTGGACCGTTCATCGAGTTGAAGGATGTCGAGAATCCATTCATTAACGAAGAGCTGGAGAATATAATCAAGACTGGAAAATCAGCGGAAATTATTTCGCTTGTATCATGTGACAAGGATGAGGGTGCATTTATTGCAGCGGAATTCCTGGAGAAGTATTCAGGCGATGTCGAAGTCATCGGGGATCTTAACGGGCTCCTTTACAACATCTTATCCATTTCCGACCCAAGCAACACTTTAATTCACAGCACCATCTCTAGAGAAAAAATTAGTTGCTAGTAGCTAACATCCACACAATTTTGAAATGATACAGTCAGTCACAAAAGTCGTGAGCAACATAAATAAAAGTAATTAGTAATGCAGTTCTTCTTCTTTATTTGGCCCAGGGTGGACCTGGGCCTCAACCAACAGGCACCTTCAACTAGCATGGTTTCTGGCTAGCTGCCTCCAGTGTCGCACGCCAAGTTGGTTAATGTCCTTCTCCACCTGGGTGCGCCACCTTAAACGCGAGCATCCTCTGTTACGTTGTCTCACGGGTTCGGAGTCGAAAACTGTAATGTACTTACAACAGGAAAAAATGCACTGGAAGTCATAAACCAAAAAATTTAAGCGAAATTCAAATCGTAAAAGTAAACATACCAACTCTTAAACACACAGGGTGACAAGTATGGACAAAAACAATGGACGACTTCAAGTAACAATACTTGAACTATCTCAAGACCAACATACGCTCATATCATTTGCGAACAAGACTTAATAGAGTAATTTATTAGACCCGATTTCTATAGCGTTTTTGAGATATCCTCTACATAACAATCACAAGTTAGCACGACACGAGCAGCAACGACCTGCAGTAAAACGATCCAATAGCCTTGACCGTGGATTGCACGAAAAGTGTGGGAATGCGTTCCAGCGCAACTTGCATTTATTGCCGATTGCATCAGCCAGCAGAACACCTGTGTCAGCATACGACCGGCAAACGATGGAAGGTGATAAGGAAAGGCTAGGCAGGAAGGGCAGTCAGTCGATCAGTGGGAACAGTAGAGATAACGAAATAAATTAAATTTGTAACGATTTAGGACTTTGATTTTATTTTATTCGTAAGTCGAACAGTTGGGCAAGCCTGAGGACTGGTGTTCGCGATTTTTTTTGAAATCCCCTTCAGGGACTCCTTTAACTTACATAACTAATTACATTAGAAACCCGAATGTAAGATTTTTTCCTTGGAGTTTCTTTAAAATTTAATTTTTGTTAAGAAAGAAGACAACTATATATTGCGACTAACTGTAAGAAATATTTTAATATAGGTATGTTTATTAATTACGTTAAAAAATTCAAGAATGTTCGGCTTAAACTAATATCCGGGCTGCAGAATTTAGTTTATGTTACCGAACACGAAAGATTTTTATGAAATGTGTGACTGCCTTTTGTTTCGAAATGAAACAAATGATTCTCTGTTTTTAGTTGAACACGTATTCTCAAAAAATGCCCAAATTTCATCAAATTTTATTGAATGTGAAGAATAAAAAATGTGCCGAGTTTTTTTTAAGTTGATTGAATGTTGTCTCTATTCGTGCCAGAGATTTCTAAGGTTTCTTTCCCAAACGTTCCATCTTTAAAACCTTTCAACAATTAAAACTCACTATCATCTAAGGATCCCTCCATTTCTCATACACGCGTAACGATGAATTTGGTGATGCATTGGTGATCTGTTGTGATTCTTCAGTTTGAATTACTTTCATATACAAGTCCAACATTATTTGGTTGTTCGGATAATAATTCTTCATTACTTTTGTATCAATATTCAACATGTGTGTGTTGTTCTGGATGTGAAGATTGGAGAGTGTGAGCAATTAGAAGATTCTCAAAATTATTGTAAGTACATTTAGAGAAGTCTTTAACTGCAAAAAGGACACATTTCTAGGAAGCATTATGTTTCATACATGTCCTTGATTTTAAGAATACTTTCGTTTAAAATAAAAGCTGACGTGTCTCTTCGTCAGTCCTTTTTCCCCGCTGATTGCACCGTGAATGTGGAGGGTATGTGTTGTTGTTTATGTTCAGCATGGTAATGCTGAGCATACGGCGCACTGCTGTTCGACAGGAATTGGTAAATAATGCATCTGTTTAAATCTTAACACATCCGTTGAAGACATTATTATCGTTTAAATATGATTCCGGAGAAAAAAAAAATGTTCTTGCATTATCTCCTACCTTAGATTCATACTTTCGAAATAAAAAGAATTGGAAAAGATCGCTAACAAAGAAAAAAAACTCTTAAGATATGTTTGACATGTCATTCATGAACATGTGAACGCAAAGTTGGAGCTCACAATCAGCACATTGCACCATGTCACAAATAAATGAAAACGTTGGCGAGATTGCATTAATAAGGCTTTGAATTGCTTCCGCGTCCACCCTATTCTTCAGATTTGGCCACCAGAAATGGTATCGAGAAGATACAAGATAGCTAAAATCGGTGAATCGCAAATATGATAAATCGAATTTAAATTAATTTATTTTTCAAGATTATCAGGCTAATTGTTGTATAGGTTGAAAAAAATATGACTGGTGTGTGGCCTTTTCGTTCTGAATCTATCTTTTTCGGCACTGATAAAAAACTCGTAAGCGCCAACCTATGTCCCAATCCAGAACATGAACATTTTATCGCCCATGTCTCATTCCATTTCGAACAGCCCTAAATTTAGAATATTGTTAGGAAAAAATGCCAAGTGAAAATTCGAATAAAATGTCATGGGGATGGGATGAAAGTAGATGAAGACCTAATTAACCAGATGATGTGGAATTTCTTCCACAAATACCTGAACTTTTAAAAATTCATTCAGGATAAATATTTCTCCGTCAAAATGATTTGAAGAGCTTTTGTGTGCGAGTAAAATACACAAGAATACGAAGTAAGTATGAGAGTCAGTTACCAGCCCGCACTCAATCTCGTGCATGTTAACCCGGAATTCGCTTTCGTATTTCCAACCACAAAGTATAGCCTTCATAAATACACAGCAATAACCCCAATAATGCCAAACACAGCGGCAGTCTGTGTGTGTCATCGTAATCTTATGAATTTCATTTCAGGGCATTTATTCTAAACCCACATTACATGCACATGAACCACATCCATCCGTACACAGGTTGTACGTGAACATCAAGCTTGATTGTGTACTTTTGTGTAGTCGATAAAATTGATTTATCCGATACCGAAGTGAACTCCTTTCACCGAAGTCATGCAGTGCTTGTGTGTGGCAGTCGATTTGCGTAGTCTTCGAACGTCCTCTAGACATTCATTTTCTCAGTAGTCACGCACATGCCACACATCCTATTCGTTGTCCTGGCAGTGAACAAAGTCGACGCTCGACCTAGGCGGTAGATGAAATGTGAAAATAAGCACAAACGTACCGGCTTAACTCCATTAGAGCGGTTTCAATGAGAGCCAAGAATAAGATTACACTCGCATGCATGTTGTATTGTATTCCATACCACATCGTCATGCCATGTCAGAGCTTCCGTCATTGAATATTATCCAAAATTTCTCATTTTCGCAGCTCCAGCTCCGGGGCCTGTTCATTCTTCTTGTGTAGCGTTGTGTTGTGTTTCTTTATTGGATTGCAGCAATTTCCGAAGTGGACCATGTCAATCAATTCTAAAATTCAACATCGGCGGAGGAGGGAACACACAATCCATTTGCCCTCGAACTGCCTTCACTACTCGTTTCATTTGTTATGCAAATAGTGGTTGAGCTCTCTCACAACTGCAATGTCACTGTTTATACAGTCGTATACACTTTCCATGCATACATCGATCGAACGATATTGAATTGGTGTGTAGCCGCAAATGGTATAAACCGGGAACCAAACACATGTCCTTCACCAAGTAAAACCAACGAAAAAAAGCGAGTCATGTTTATGGCTGAAATGAAACAAAAACGCCATGCAGCTTTTACAGGACCACTAATCTCATTGGAACCCTAAAGGCTGTTACGGTAGGTTTAATCCTTCAGAATCGATGAAAGGAGGAAACAAGAGGAAAAAAATAAACACAAAATTAATGGCTTTATCCGTGGACCCGGAATTGGTTTTGGGTTCTGTTATGAGATCTGTAAAATTGTATTCTGTCATGTCGCACCGTGGTTCGGATATGTATGCCGGTGTACTGATTCCATTCAAATTCGGTTAAGACACGAGTGTGAACGAATAAATAAAATCTGAACATAGAAGAATAGCGGATGTAGATACATCTCTAAGCCTTGGCGCAATATTTGCATATTTTGTTTGCAAAACCGGAATGCCGTGAACATAGATAGGGAGATCGATTTTACGCGATTTTTTTAGTGACTGGAAGCTCAGCGTGGAATTCGTTTGATTAGAGATACTTGTATTTCAACGAACAAAGATCTTAGGCGTTAATGAGAACTACTCTCTTGACCTAAATTAGTTGGATTATCAATTACAATTAGTTATTGTCTTAACCCTAGAATGCCACTGACACTGGTTCCTAATCTGTTCGTTAGGGTTCTCCCTCTGCGACTGGATGGGTGCTTGTCCCGGTTTGAATCCCAATGAAAACAAAGTTAATACGCTTTTTTCTGGTTATCAAATCCGATCCAGTCACCATTTGCCGTCGGTATCAAATTAACGGCACTATCACTGGAGTGGTCAATCAGCAATCATCTGTCCACCTCCTTATTTTATTTTCATTTTTTGATATCTAACGTTTTACATTAAAAATATTATTTTTTTATTAGAACAGGAATATTATAATAATAAGTTAAGATTTTGAGTGATATGTTGATATCAAGTCAAGTCAGACCTATACTGCTATATGGCGTCGCAATTAGGTGGACCGCACGCGACAAGAGAATCAACATCACCCCACTTGCTAGAGTGCAGAGGATGGCTTGAGTATGCATTAGCGGGGCGCTGAGGACCGCTGAGGACTCCACCAAAGCATTAAACATACCCCTAAACCTGCCTTCGATAGAACTAATTGGCACACAGACAGCAGCTAGCAGGTATGCCTCTATACCCATAGACACAGACCTCACTCTACCTAAACTCCTCTTCGAGAAGAATTTCTCAACCAGCATACCGCCCAGATCTTATTGGGAGTCTGAAATCCAGTCGCTGGAAGGTCCACTCCGAATCTTCACGGATGGATCGAGGACGGATGCGGGTGTGGGTGCTGGTGTCTATAGGATCTACATTTTCCAGCTATACCTTACCTAATCATTATAGCGTCTTTCAGGCTGAAACTATAGCGATTAAGAAAGCCCCGTCCTGGCTAAGAAATAATCTAATATCGCGCACCGATATCGTCATCTGTTCCGATAGCCCGGCAGGGATCAAATCTCTGGATTCAATCACCTTTAATTCCAAAACTTACCTTAATTACAGCCTACCTCTTAACGTGAGGGCCAAGTATTTTAGCATCTGAGGTGGAGAAAGGGCACAAACGACGTGCTCTTTCCGGGTGGAGACCCACCCTCCCTGCCTATCGCTACCATTAAACATCTGATTAAGCTTGAAACGCTTGCCCAAACATACCGCAGATGGACATCTGGCACAGGATACCTCATAACCAAACAACTATGGCCTATGGTCGATCCCAAGCGATCGCTTAGCGTGATCAGATTAAGCAGGCCAAATCTTAGATCTCTTACTGGCGTTCTAACAGGTCATTATGCCACCGGAACTCACGCCTCTAGACTAGGCCTTCCTTACAATGATTTCTGTAGAAGCTGCTTGAACGAGGATGAGGAAGAAACCATCGAACACTTGCTTTGTAATTTCAGTGCTCTCTCATCCCGTAGATTCAGAATTCTGGGGGCCCTTTTCTTTGTTAATCTGGCTGAACTGAGCAGCATCAAAATCAGCCCTCTTTTTCGCTTTATCAAAAGCACTGGTTTGCGGAATAGGACAAGGGGCCTATGTTTGGTCTAAGTGTGTCTGCTGTTCGTATGCGCGGCAGTCAGCCACCTCGACCTAACCTAACCTACTAGGCCTCAGAATTTGAAGCATTGAGGTGAGAAAATGCAAGACAACTCATAGGACTGCCTCGACCAATTGCAAAATGTTACGTATACGCCACCGTGGTCATGCAAGACTACTCTTAGCACAGCCACCTCAACCAAATGAAAAATGTTACGTATACGCCACAGTGACCATGACCCTCTAAGGATTGCGTCATCGACCAATGAGAAAAGTTACGAATACGCCACCGTGACCATGCAAGACAACTCTTAAGACTCTCTCTCTTAGACAAGTTAAAAATGTTACGAATACGCCACCGTGGCCATGCAAGACAACTCCTCGACCAAATGAAAATAGATTCTTCCATTGTGTTTCTTACAAAGCCAATAAAAGTTTTGAGTACATTCACGAGTCGTAGGCTAAGAAGTGGGCTGAGGAGATAAGGCAAAAAGTAGGCCAAAAAAGACAAAACAGACTTGATATATTAGTAACAAATAGGCTAAGGACATTGACCACCGTCGCGTATAATGCAGGCGCATCGACTTATGCGCTGGGGGTACTCAGTACAAAGCTCACTCTCTCAGAAAATGTTCAAAAAGTATGCCCGAACTCATCCAGGTCCCGTCCACTCGTGATGGAACAAGATCGACTAGCAGGTACTGTAGAAGATAGGCCCAGATCCACATCGGAATGTAGAGCTACCGATATTATTGTTGTTTTCATAGGCCATCCGAGAACCTTGAAACCTGCTGAAGGAGAGACCCCCTTTGGGGCACGACGAGCAGCTGTAGACACTGAAGGCATTATCTTCTACAAATCAGTCTAAATGTTAGACTATGCAGATTAATTCGACAGATCAAACGTTCCCAAAAAGAACCTGCTCACTGTGACTGAGAAACGTGCTCTTTCCATTTGATTCTTGAATCTGGGGCCATTCCCAGATAGATATATTCGTACCGTATTGTAGCAGTCATTCAGTTTCTATCACGTCTGAGTTTTCGGATGTCGAGAATCTTGTCTGCAGTTTTGGAGAATGTCCCTAGGGACCAATAAATGTAAATTTGGAGTCACACAATAAGGTTTGTCGCGGCATACACATATGAGGTGTATGCTACTTTTGGGGATACCCCTCACATGGATGCGTGTCTGAATAGTATGGATACATTAAAATGTACGAATTAATGCGAAAAAGAGGATAATTGATGTAAATACTTATCGGAGCCGACTACTGCCACGCAATAAATTCACTTACAGAGAAACTGGTTGGTTTTTAAGCTTTGGGTGACTAAACGCAATAATTTATGATATCACTGCCCATAAGAGTTGAACAAATATCAGCACGGATTCCAACCAGCGGCAGCAATTAGCAAATATGAATATTCTGTTTGCGAGAATTTGCATTTTGAATGAATTATTGGCCGGGAAAAAGGCATATTGGACCTAAATACATATTTGTCATACCTTGTGTATCTCAGCCTGTCCAACTCGGATTATTTATTTGAAAATGATGGCGGACTGGATTGCAATCCATCACAAGTTCCCTTAACCAGATTTGTTGAAAGGTTTCATATAACGTCAAGTAACAAGTCAACAGAAACATCAAAATAAGCATAAGTTCGACAAAATTTCGTTCAAAACCATTCCAATGTGTGAATG
This sequence comes from Eristalis intricaria, assembly GCA_964034865.1. Classification (NCBI taxonomy): domain Eukaryota; kingdom Metazoa; phylum Arthropoda; class Insecta; order Diptera; family Syrphidae; genus Eristalis; species Eristalis intricaria. Next base: position 48,215,801 of record OZ035875.1, read on the forward strand.
AAAATTACTTAAATATTTAGAAAATAGTTCACAAAATTTCCTCGTGTTGGAATAGTCCTTGAAAGCTTAGTAGCGGTATCTCAAGCAGAAGCACAATTTCGAATGCCAACACAGATATTTCCAAGCTGCAGAAAACACCTCCTTCAGCAAAAAAAAAAAAAAAACAAGGATTTAATTCTGCTCTGGACGAATTGTCTTGACAAACAGTTATATAGACTAAATAGTTTTATTTGAAGTACTTATTAATATATCCGTCGAACGGTATACACTCCTTCATTCTAGCCCCAACCAAAAGCATTAGTTGTTGGCGGAAAAATAAGTCATTCTGAAAATCCTTGAATCTCCCCTCCATTCAGCTGACGTTCCATTCAGATGGGAGATGGGAGACACGCGGTAGGCGATGGAAACGAAAATGATTCTTCAAGTTGACATAAACCGCTTAAAAATGATTGATTGCATCATGCTTTTCCATCTTTTCTTCTTCTTCAGTCTATTTATCTGTGAATTCAACATCTCCTTCTGGGGAATCCGTTGAGAGCGTTCGCATCCATCATGGCAGAGTGTAGAGAAGTATCTTTTGGGTATTAACTTGTACCTTTTTGTTTATTTTCCATGCTGAGTGATGCAAAACTAACACGATATTTCCATTGAATGGCACATACATCAGTTACATAAAGTAGGTCTAAGCGGATAAGAAATATGTGAAGGGCGATGCGATGTCAGAGGTTATGTTAGCAGTGTTTTGATAAACTTATGAGCAAATATTAGCTTAACAGAATTGGTTCTTATCCGTAACATGCATTTCTTTAGGTATAATTTCGTAAAACATTTTGTTTGCGGTCACCGTGGCGCACGTCAGGTGCGTTGAGACCTATGTACGTGCACTCCTTTCAAGATCTTTGGTCACCGTGACGCGGGTCATGTGCGTTGAGACCTATGTACGTGCGCTCCTTTCAAGATCTTTGAGCATTGCCAGTGTCTCGAAAAAGGTGGGGCTGTTAGAGAGTGTCCGGTTGGATTAGGTAAGAGTCACTCACTACCATTGGGTAGCAGTGAGACTTAAGCCAGAGTAGGGGCATAGTGTTACCATTTAAAGCTTTTAATAATGTGATGGTGATGGCTGATGTTAATGCCGCTTAGTTCTGTAAAGTCGTTAAAATAATAAGGCGTCTAAGTGACTAACTAATTCTACGAGTGGAGAGGGCACTGCAGTTGTATAGAAGATGGGCGATGGTTTCTTCCTCCCCTTCATCTCTTCAGCTTGCAAACATTTTATTAGGAGGCGTAAGTACCGATGGCGCAGTGCCCGGTTATTGCATCGAGAAGTGTTCAGAGATTCTGCCTACTTATGCTGATCAATCCTCTGTGATATCACTCTATCCTGATGGAAGATGAAGAGGAACAAGAAACCATTTCATTCCTTCTCTGCAATTGCAGTGCTTTTCATCTCGCAGTTTTAGTTTCATTGGAACGCCCTATATTTCCACGAACTTTATAAAACTGAGCTCAATTAGAATAATTCAACTTCATCGCCTTATTAAAAGTACCAGATGGTTCGCGGATAAGAATCTACTAGATCCTTGTGGTAACACAACAGGCCTACTTTTGGCCCGACTGTGGCTAACTTTAAGGCAATCTCCCACTCTAAGCTAACCTTACCTCACTGTGTCCCGGCACCCGCATAAATTGGATGGTGAAATACTTGGCCATCTTGTTGAGAGATAGGCGGCAATTGGGTTACGTCTTGGAGTTAAATGCGACTGCACTCAGAGATTTCACTGCTGCCTGCATGACGATATTGTTTTTAGCCAGGACAGAGCATCTTTAATCCCTACAGTCCCTTCCTGAAATATGCTACAGTGATTGGTAGTCGGAATGACAGCTGAATATTCAGGTCCTAAGGGTAGACACCTGCACTCACTCCTTCGTCCATCTTCGAATCATCTGTGAAGATTCGTAGAGCACCGTTCAGCGTCTGGTGTTCAGACATTCAGTAAGATCTGGAAGCTATGATTTTTGAGAAACTTTGCTCGAAGGTGAGAGATAACGTCAAGTCGGTATTTTGGTATACTTCTGAATCTTCTAAGGATGAGTCCGGAGAAGAACTCCTTCTACATAAGCAGGAATTTTAATCCTTTCGTTGTGGTGGCTGTAACTCTATCTCAATAGATTGTTGCACATATGTGTGGAAGGACCTCAACTTACGCGACACAGTGATAAGGAATTGAAGAAGGAGGTCAGAGCGTATGGCAATAATAAAGAAATATGTTAACACCCTTGTGTGTTTTGTTTCTGAATACAGTAGAATAGACGATGCTAATATCGAACTTTCGCAAGAAAATCTGCATGAGACGAGGATTCTTAATGAAACCCTGAACACTTTTCAATTAAATTTCTGGTAATAGCTCCGTCCACCGCTCGCAAAAGGCAGGGCGCCTCCGCAAACCTCTGGTCTTGACGAATCAAATTTCATTATGCAGAAACGGATTCTCAAATCATAAATTTGTTTCTGTAAATCTTGGGTTCCTTACAAATTAATGTTGATCTGAACAAGTCAAGCAATTTTAATGTTACTTCCTCTGTTCTTGTTTCTACAAGGAATTGATTAATGATTGCTCGTGCTATAGGCACATTTTCGAGGGGAACTTCTTTCCCACGTCTGTATTCTTTCCAAGAATTTCGCTTCCCTTTTCCTCTTAATCTCCCTTAAAGCGATGTTCGCAGGGTTTGGCTTAAATCCTCAAATTTAACTCTCTCAAGTCCTAGGAATTTCCCAACTTCGCGTGGGATGGATATTTGTGGCTGAAGGGGCATACCCCATCGAGAGCTTTTTTCAATATCTCATTAAATCTCGTTGGTAGAAAAATTTGCTTTAAAGTGGCGTTGACTTGTTGCGGTTTTCCTTAATCCCATCCACAGCCAGGAATAATAAATTATTTGAGGCCATCAAACTTGCTATAAATATGTCACGCTAAACAAGCTATTCCCTGGTAACCCGCCGGGAATAAAGTCAATTCTATTGTGGCCCCACTCAGCCATGCATGGAGGCAGGGTTCGCCGAAAAGGTCAACAATTAACGATCCAACACAAATGGGAAACAATTGCCTTTAATACTGTTCGGGGAAAAACCAAATTAAAATTTAATCATTATCTCCCACGTCCCTCTGTTTTTCTGTATAAAAGGAAAAAAAAAACACAAATTGTTTACATCACCTTTGGTGCAAGTTTAACGTTATTTTTATGTTTTGATTTGGTAGCGAACTGTGTCCTATCGCGCCGATGAACAGACATATTTATTCTACGCCAATGTTGCGGTTATGCACATAGATCATTAAAATTAGCTCGAAATGTGGGGTTTAATTAGGTTGTCGACTAATAATTTGTTGACCGGAGTTCAATTAAAAGATAACTTTATGATGTATTTCTAACGACATTTAAACTAATTAGGACACATCATTATTTTATTTTCCACTAATGTTTGAATTTTATCTTGCAAATAGATGAAAGAGCACTGGCTTCGCACAGTTCCTGAACCTGCTTTTTTCCGCGAATATTAAATTTAAATTGTAGAGTCAAGCCATCCCGTCAGGTGATCTCCTCGGGGTGAGGGGCGGGCAACAGGCTTAGGATGTTGAAATTTATTTTCGTACAGCCCAGCCTGACGAACGAAGCGCAACCCCAGGACAGCATTTAGAGCCAGGCCTGAATGGTGGAAGTATGCGAACATCTGATGGTCGGCCTGTCGGCAGCAGGTCGATCTTAGCTTAAAGGAACTACGAGCAATCTGTCGGTGGTCTAGTGAGCCGTCAAGGAGATGGGTGGATCTCACCTTGTGCACTATCACTCCGTACTGGCATCAAAAGGCCACGGACAAATGCATCGACTTAGGACGTATCATCATTCACAGGAAACAATATTGAACTAGTTGAGATAGCTGCCAGCTATAGTTGGTAGGTATGCCTTCGAAGAAACAAAATGGACCTGTAACTGTGGACCTTCCGGTCTGGCGGAATGGAAGCTCATCTTGTTGGGTTTCAGACTTCAACAGACGATAGTGGGGATAGTCACAAGTCCCAATCTAACAGGTAGAGAGGCCCGAGGTGGATATCGTTAGGAGGGATAGTCGGGGTCCTAAAGCCAGCCAGTCTAATCAGTGTACGCGGCTTTCGTGGATGAAGTTGGATGGATGGAAGTCTTCAATGCTCACGTGGGTGCTTATGCAACGACATGTGGGGGGTTCTGTTTCTTGTCACCCGTACACCGATGCGCGAAGAACTGCCAACTCGGATGGCGAGAAGCGTAAGAGCAGCCATGGAAGGAATTCGGAGTGAAGTTGGAAAGCCAGCATAGATCAGCGAAAAAGGTGTTCTGTCAAGCAAGGTGTTCTGTCAACATCGTCGATGGAGTCAAGACCCAAAGATAATGTGTTTCTTTCCAATGAAATGAACATCTTGTACAAATGTTCCGAGCAGTTTTCAGAGCTGATCAATCCCGAACGAGGCACTGAAGATGGTAGTCTTCAGTGGGGCGATGGCTTCGCTAAGAGTTGGCAAATCCGCCGGTGTGGATGAAATACTACATGAAAGCTGGGTGTTCTGGGAAGGCGGTGAGACACTTGGCGAGTGGCAAACTGGGATGATTGTTCCTCCTTTTAAGAAGCTGGACAAAAAAATCAAATCCAGATCTCTTAAGTCACCCGGAAAAATGTCTTTGCTAAGTTGTTGGAAGCGCGTTATACAGCTAAACGAACGTCGAACGTATAACAGTCCTCTTTTGAGGCCCCTTTGAAGATGCAGATGACTGAAAACTGAAGATGAAAAGACATACATCAACAGGTATTTTGTTAGCTAGCCATAGGATAATTGTGGGGAAAGATCTATGAGGCTATTGGTATACGGACACGACAAGGAATACGAAGAAATTATGCACCTTTTCCGCAGTTGCAGTTCCCTCACGCAGAAAAGGTTACCCACGGTCTTATTTCTTTAATAGCCTAGGTAGGTAGGTAGGGGAGCCGCTAGCTAATTCCACAGCACACTTAAACCACGTTCGTCCATTGTGATACCCATAATCAGACTACCATCACAGAGTGACCAATCCAATGATAGTATCGGTAGATTTCTCCCAACGGCAAATGATGACTGGACCAGATTTGGAAACCAGATATGAGCATATTAACTTTGGGAACCGATGAACCCATTAACCAAGGGCAGGCATTTAACCAACTGCCCCATCGAGCCTCATAATTGGATCTATTAGATCGTTTTGGAGAAGATTGTCGCCACGCCATCGCACACGCCATCGCTAGACGCACGACCTTTCACTCAAGTATGCTTTAAGCACACACTGATGAAACTGACAATATTGGCACAACGCAGTCAGTGAAGCATTCCGGCATTTATAGGGAAGAGGCAGAATTGGGATTGACGTTGATTGGATTGGTGGGAAAACGAAGTATTTGGACTTCTTGGACAGAGCGTCATAATGGGGAGCTTCATATATGCTTAGATACACTCTAGTATGCTTACACTCTAACACATGAACAGTACTAACAAGCAGCAGCACCGATATTGAACGCAGAATTACTCTCGCCATGGCGTGTGCCAACGCAGCAGAGGACACCCGCGTCGAAGTTGGCACACACAAGTTTAGAACGCGTCAAGGAAGATGAAGACAGCTAATAAGACATGCTTGTTTGTTAAGGCCCCGGTCTTAAAGAAGAAATTGGTATCATGGAGTGATACACATCATGAGAGGAAAAGTATACGTACCTAACTGTGTTCATACATAACTTGAGGACTAAAAGTGCTCATCAATAAGCTAAGCAATGCTTTCGAACGGCAGATCAACCATAACTCAAACTCTATTGATTAACAAGAAAGCCACAATAAATTCCTCCACGACCAATATTTTTCAATATGAGCCAGAAAATTCTTTTGGAGTTTTAACTTAACCCTGTACTTTATCAATTAGGGTGCTGGCATAACAACACACCGTTGTCATGACACCACACCGACGCCGTGTCGTTGCCAAGCACCAATCGGTGGCAGACTGAATTCTTCACAAATGGGGTTTCGCATTTCAATTAAATGAATATGTCCCAGTCCCAGACAAAGAAAGGCGGGGAGGTGCTTTCAGCGTCTCTGGTTCAATTTCGGAGAAGAAAAAAATAAAAAAGGCACTTTTGTTTCACATTACCTTTCAAGAGCCATTGACAATGCATTTGTGTCACACGTGTTGGTTCTCGTGACAGCTTACTCGGAAACTTTGTAATTCACTCCAATCGCATGAGAGTCTCACCGCCATGCGGAGTGGTAGAAGTTAAGCCTGTTTGGGATGGTGGATCACACACAGCGTGGTGACTGGAGCCTCTTCTCACTTCTCAGCCATCATCGACGATGTGGTGTAAAAATGAAAAGTGTTCATACACTCCTGCAGATCCTCATCCGTCGGATAGGAGTCCCACTCATTCGAAAGCAACTAGACTACAGCAAACATCGATCCCTAGTTCATAAGCTAGGAAAAAATCCACTATATCTTGGGCGGATGAAGATTCCAAACGTGATCACCTCCGTGGTGGGCCATTCTAATACTTTGATGGATTAGGAAAAAAAGGCCTCATGCTCTAAAAAAACACTTCACCAACAAGACGTGTTGTCGAAAGGTGAATTATAAGTCGGTCAATATTGCTGAGTCTTGGTTTCTGCGAAACACATATTCTTTTTTGAATATTGTCTCCCCTTGCGAAGAAGCGAATTTAACCCTCTGATGCAAAATATTCTAATTTGAATATAGAATATACACACCGCCCCTTTGGCGGGGTATACGCTTGCAATTGTTAAGAGGTAACGCTTAATTTTTATCTCAACTTGAAAAGCCCTAACTCAAGTCTAAACACTGCAGATTATTTCATGGTACCAATGCGTTTTGTTGCCAAGCTAAGTTCGAAGATGAATTTTTTATAAGTCGAAGTGGAAAACTATTAGAAAAACTATACAATATTAGGAAATTTTTATTTTTTTCAAATTGCACGTCTCTTAACAACCCAAGGCTGCCTCAATGCGGTTTTTTGATTTTGACATGTTTTTACCAGTAAAAGGGTAAAAATATTTTGTTTTTTAATTTCTTTCTACGTTCCTTTCTACGAAAAATTGCTTAAATAGAATAAGTTGTTTATAGACTAGGTAGACAAAGATTGTTGTGGCGCAGTCATTTCAATTAGTTGAGTTGCTACTCAAGCTCGGCGATGTAAACAACAATGCAATGAATATCACGCCATCCAAGGTCCGCGTTATAAACAACAGCAACAACAATGCAACCAACATTAAGCCCTCAAGGTCGGGGAGTTAACTCCGAAAGTCCGAAATCGACATCACGCGCCATTCTATCAAAAAAGTATAAACAAAACCGAAAACGCTTGGTATAAGAGAAGGCACTCGATCTCTGTGTTCCCAGTCTAGTGGAGCCAACGACCTTGGCAAGTTATTCTTCACCGAGTGGTTTTCCTATTGTAATAAAAGCTTCCTCCTAGAGGAACAAAATGATTCATTCAATAAAAGTTTTTAAATAAATACGAGTTGTTGAGTATTATTAATTTACATAAGTCGAGAGAAAAACTCATACTTGATCAGTTGTTTATTCAAAATCATAAAATCTAAATATAGAAAAAAAAGCTGTATAAAATCAATCATGAACGGAATTTTATCTGCTGAATGGATAGATTTTTATCCGGGGGAACGCGGAACGAAATAATTGCCCTTGAACAAACAAGTTATCTTTATATTTATTTCTTTTTCATTACAAATGCCACAATGGTGTATAGCTTAGAATTATAAGTGTACGCGGCAACAAAGCATTTCCTCTTTTGAATTCGCCATTCGAAATTGTAGCTTTGGCAACATGGGCCATCATTTTCTTTTCTACCGATCTGTTACCATTGTATAGGCATAGTAGATAAATACTGCGTTGCCCATATAACGAGATCCAATTAATAAAAAACACTTCTGGTAAAATAATAAATAATGTTTTGAGAAAATTGGCCTGAAGGATTTTATGGGATTATTGACATCTTCCATTTCATAGACATCAGTACAGATTTGCAATGTGTTTGAAAATGGGTCGCATTGATGATGTTCATAACATTTCCCTTATTTCCAAGTCATAGACTAAGCTTGCATAACTAACATAAAGTTATATGTGAGACCAAGTCGTTGGTACTTATGCCACAGTCACCCGTTGCTGAGTGTCAGAATTGCCCACTTACTTAGTCTGAGTGGACTAAGTGTACGATTTAGGTCAAGTGGCGGACAAGTTTGATTAAGATGTGATGCATTCTGACTTATAAGGATTTATTAGCTTGGCTTTAGTGGGAGGAATATCTGAAAGGCTATCAGAGAGAATGATATTTTAGGCTGTCCCTCGCTTAGCGATCCACAATTTGCTGGTATGTTACAGTGTCCCCTCCAGCACTTGATGTGAATAACATGCAAAACGAAAACGAGACTGTCGAAATTTAAGGGAGGTAAATTACAATGATAATCACAATGAGCTCCGCTTTGAATATGGGAACATTGATGGCAACGTCGTTCTCACGGGTATCTTTGAGAAAAATACGAGGTAATGATTTTGCCGGAACCGCACCAATACTTTATTTGGTATTTTTGAGATCAAATAAGTAAGTTCAACCATTCAACTAGAAAAGGGATACATTGAAGAAAATTCTTCAATATAGGCTAGAGTCATATTGGAGCAGGTGCAGAAGTTCAAGTATCTTATTTTTCACGGGTGATGGGAGGATTTATGCTGAGCTTTCTTGTAGGGTTGGTCAATCTGGGTTGGTTGCGACAGACCTCAAAGTTCCGGCTGCGAATGAGCTTCTCATTTCCCACTCTAAGGCACCATCTACCAATCTAATTCTCCGCCTCAAGAATAGCGGAGAAGAAATCGCCCTCATCCAGGAAAATGTATACCCTATACGCTAGTAGCTCAGGCAAAATGAGAACTTGTACCAAATGCCGTTTTCCTATCTCAATACAGTAATCCAGATTTTACTTGTCTGGAAATTACTGTAAGTGGAAAGAGAAAGATCTGGTTTTCCTCTGCTTACATTCCCCTTGACGACAAATGATCAGTTTCAGCGGACCCAATAAGGAGCAATATGCGGCCACGTATCCTTCCAGGATCATCGATACATACATTCCAATATCGATTACTCTACAGTGCCACCTGCTTCACGAAATCAAGTAGAACTAAGTGCCCATGGTATGAGAAGACTCTTCAGTACTGCTAAAGCTAAAGGATCTGTGCTGAACCAAGCGTTAAGAAGGATGATGACAAGCTAGTGAAGGATCTTACAATATTCATGAACTCTGTCTTCTTAAAAGAGTTGAAGAAAAAAAGAAACCACCACTGTGGAATTCTGATCAAGCTGAACTACGCGAAGACAGCAAGAGATGCTTCAATAGAGCAAAACTCTCAAGAGAAACTGCAGAATCGGATCTCTATAAGCAGAGCCTTAAAAACTGCAAAAGGTATTAATACAAGCCCAAGAAATATCCTGGAAAGCATTCTGTCGTAGCTTCGGAGTTCATTGACTATCCTCTGGTCTTTTGTGTAACTCGTATGAACTGTCAAAAAAGAACACTGAAAAAGGAAAAAATCACCCAATTCGGAATGAACACAAAGCTCTGCGAAAATCCTCTAAACTCAGAAAAGGACTAGTCATCAAAACAGAACGCAACTCATCTCCTTTTTCCTACATCTGTGTACTCACATCATTTTATTCAATTCATTTCCATCGTCATCTCCACAAGCGTCGTTTGTACTCCCTTTCTGAACTCTGATTAATATTCCTCACCCCGCCGCTCATTAGTGCGTGTCCTCAAAGCAGCAGCCACAGCAAGTTCCATCAAATGAACTGCTTCACTTTAAAGCACATATCCGAGGGAGCGAGAATGTACATCAGCTTTAAACAATGAATGAAACCATCTCCCTTTGAGTTGAGTTTCATACGCATGAAGTTAATAACTTGAAAACTTTTCCGCAACCGCATAAATAAGCCACCCAAACTAATGTAACTGTCTTCTGTATCCTTGAATTGGCTGCCGTAGAATTTCATTTGGTATTAGTTGATTACTTATCCGCAAAGTGCGGATGACAGTATTGAGTTGAACGTCTTTGATGGCTAACTCGAGCGGCTACAAGCTCATAAATTTCATTTTCAAAGGGTGTGAAGGGAGATGATGAAATGCTGTTAGCTTAGTTGCAGCCAAAATCAAAACTAGTTTGGTACTGGTATGCCATCCAATTGACGCAAGGAATTTCGGTTCACTTGGATGAATGTACACACGAAACCGTTAGTCATCCACTTAACTAATACACGCTCAGATCTAAAGTACCCCAAACTCAATTAGGTGACGTCCCAAAAGAAGGCAGCTCTCCATACACACACATACATAGCCGCAGCCACACATTGGGGAAGTGCTAGCAAATAGCCAGTGGCGGCATAACTTGAGCTTCTAAAATTTTCCAAATGCCTTGCGGCCCCATAATTTCTCAGTCATCTCGCCAATGTAACACTGAAAGCGGAGTGAAGAAGTATTGTCATTCGTAGCGCACCGTAACACAATTGCCCAAGTTTCCCCATTAAAGTCATCACAGGGGTCGCATATTTTATTATGCAGCCTTGATAGGTGCGGTAAGAGGGGGGCGCACAAAAAAAAAAACAACAAAAAAAAAGGATAACGAAGATAAAACCATCGCCAAGGAGAATGCAACTGACGCCCTAATGACATTCCCGCCCACAAGTGACGTGCCAGCACACTACAGAGCGGCAAATAAATGCTTCCGATGGTGCGCACACTTGGCTTAATAGAAAATGAAACCGTTCATAGGACATACCTGTACACAGGCAACAAGGGCAAAAATGTATGAAATGAGAAATTATGGAGGGAATAGGGAGCCTGGCTTGAAGCCATCTTTACGATGGTTGCGGATCGCTGTGGCCTTCTCATTAGAAATGCAAGTGACACACTTACAACGCCCCAAAAAGAGCTTTCCACAAGGAGGTGCAAAAGCTCTCTGATCTCTGAGAGGGGTAGTTGAGTGGGGAATGGCACATTCGTTCAGTTTCTCTGAAGTGGAGACTTTCGAGAGAGAGCGAGAGCGAGACGAAGAGCTGGGGAAGAGATAAAGCTTTTATGAATGAGGCATCTTAGTCTTAGGGACATGCCAAGGGTTAACCACTAGAACTTGGTCAAAGGCAAAGCCGGACGGACGGCATACGCATACCGAACAGAGCTGCGGTTCGGTGATGTATGCGATTGCGGTGGTTTCATTGTGTTTAGGCTCTCCGAAGCCATTCGAGGTCGCTCTAACCTCAACAATCTGACAGTGAATATGATAATCAATCATTTCTTGCCAGCCTCGGGCTAAGAGAGGATATGCGACGCAACCGCCGCTGTCGGGCATCAGTACTTTACGTGTGAACACGTAAATTAGGATATGTTCTAACGATGTACATTTCATCATCCCCCCGTACGTATGCGAGCGTAATTCTGGGTAATTTAGGTAGGCGTGAACTTACTATCCCATCAGAGGCGAGGAGCCATGAAATATTTGATTGGCATGTGCATCCTAGCATCTCTGCTTTTGTTGATGGCTATAATAAAAAGTCGCATTTACTCGTAACAATGATAACGACGGCATGCGTGTGTGGATGCGATGCAAGCTCGCGGGGAGGGTGGGCGATGATGAAAGCCCCCCATCCAGTGGTATTCGTTAAATAACTTTTAATTAACTTTTCCCTATTTGTTTTTGTTTCGGTAATTATCTGCCTTTTTTAAGCTTCCCCTCGACTCTGATCGGCATGGACCCACGTGTATACATTTTTCTTTCTGTTTAATTGTATATGCCGTGTTGTTTTGTATTCTTTGCATACGGGAATAAACGGCCGGTAAATGTGACGCGACCTCTTTAGACGGACGACTTCACTTTTATGAGATGCCATCAAAAATGTTTTATAGCCGGAATGTCGTCGTCATCGTCATCGTCGTCGTCCTCACTAGCCAGGTGCAGGGCATCCCTGTAGGCTTCTGTGCTTCAGTGAATTTCCGACGGGATCTCAACTTATGCGAATTCAATTCGACGATAAATACGTGTGGGACCGAAATGCTAGATTGTATTTCTTTCCGGACATATACATGTACGAGTACAGATACCCCCTTTTTTCCTTGCAGTCGTCATCGCACCCACTCACTGGATGGAAAATCACTGCCCCCCGGGACACGTTCGTGTCGTTAAATTTGAAAAAAAAAAAGGAAAAAATCTCCAGCAGGAAAATTAAAAAAATCCTACATTCATTCTGATACACATTCCAACAGTAAACACCGGGGTTTCATACGAGCACTGGTACTCGTCGTATATTTGAATTGACAGAAAATAAATTTGGATTGGTAGGCGCATACAAATGGATTTATGTGACAGCAGACTCGCAAGCCTGACAGGCAGGGTCAACGAGTGCCAAAAAGATGATTAAAGTGCTAAAATGCGATACACTTAATGCGACGACACGAAACGAAACGAAACGAACGCCACAGTGTAGCAGCACGTGTGGCATTTTCTTATACATCCTCGAGGTATTGGCAGTGTGCGGTGCGCGGTGCGCGGATACCGGAAACTGATTGATACGACGGATGGGCGAGAGGGTGGTGTGCTGTGCTTGGTATGGCGGAACGTGAACGTGGAATTTTTCGATGGACGACCAGTAAATTCAATGAATTTTTGTTATTTACTTTTGATCATTTCTGTTATCGATGGCTGTGCAAAAGGACGAAATACAAAATTTAAATGAGTTCTTCAGCGTCATTGTACCAGTTTGGGGGGAAATGCGAACAATACGCTAAATAAACTGCTGACGAGCGAAACTGGTCATTCAACGGATGCAATTGAATGGAAAATAGTTTTTGACAGAAATTAATTGATAGTGTTCTTTTGTAAAAAAAAAAGACGAACTAAAGGCTTTGCCTTTATATTTCGTTCGAATTTGTGCACTTGTGTATGCTTGAATTAAGCTATATGCCAGCCTTTCATTGGAAACAATTTGCACTGTTTTCCAGGGAATTTTGCCTCTGTTTTGTTAATCGAGGGCATAATCAAATACTGCAATCTACAAACATTGTTGGAAGGGGTAGAGGGGGACTCCATTTTCCATCCACCTTTTTTATCGAAATTGTACTCGGGTTTGTTCATTGACATGGCACATGTCTATTCGGTGGCACGTGTATATCTGCATTTGACGTTTCAACGGATCCTGAGCAAACATTTTTGGTTTGGCAGACATTGAAATGGATTCTGATAGAAGTCGAAATGGTGTGTGAAATAGTTCAATTATTTCTTTGAATTATTTACTAAAAAATTAAATTGATGAGTCAAAAATGTGTGGGGACACATGGTAGGTGAACTCCTCGTGGTCGGGGCGGGCAACAGATTTGAGGTTTTATTTCAGCCAAAACCTGGCTCATGGAGCGCAATCCCTCATGATGACGAAACGAAGACAAGCGGCCGTGCATGCCTCCAACGCTTGTGTGCCAGGGCCCCATTTGAAGGCAGGCCTTGAATGGAGCCAGTATGCGAGCATCTGGTGGCGTTATATTCAGCCGGTCGGGCATATCTTCACGGAACTACGAGCAAATCGAAGAAGTCCCGCCACGTACTAAGCAGTGCGAGCTGGGATCAAAGGGCATTGGCACTTGGGCCTCAGTGAACCAGCTGGTGTGATCTTTAGCCATCTGCCCCCAATTACGGAGGCCAAATTATTTTATGTCCTTCTCCACTTGTGTGAGCCATCGGTTTTATGGTTTGCTTTTTCGGTTTTTTCTCGTCTCTTAAGCCTGAATTAGTGTTCTGCATTTTCTCTACATGGCCTAACGATTTAAGGCGCTGGATCCGTAGACTCCTGTCAAGGCTCATGTCCCTGCACAGATCTTAAGGTTCTTGGTTGAATTTTAATCTTCAAATGCCGTGACCAACTACCTGCGATAGCCCATGTCTCCGCGCCAAAGATAAGGATCGCCCATGGTGTTTTTCTTTGAAGCTTGTTGGAACAGGCGTAAGTAGTGTCACCCGACCAAAAAAAACGTGTTCATAGAATTAATAAACAGGTACAATTTTCAGTACATTTCTGGGTGTCTGCTTCAATTGCTCATTGAGCGTCGAGGAGGAATAGGCACGTATTGTATTCTTGGTCTCGCTCTTCTCCCACTGATTGGTTATTTTTATCATTTGTGTGTTTTTGTAAGTTTGTAAGAGATGATATTTCTTGTAAAATTGGTTGCTTGTGGAAAATTCCACTCCGGCAAGTTGTAACAATTTGTCCGGATCGGTTTTAATATGTACCAAACTACCACGCACTGTTTGCCAGGAGCATGCGGTCTAACAAAGCTTCTTATAATAATAATATGGGTGGCGCTACAGTCCGAGGCGGACGTGGGCCTAGCTTCTCAGCAACCACTCGTGTTGTGCATGCTATTGTTCTCTCACGCGTGGAAGGGACCTACAGTTTAATGCCGACTCCGAACGGCCAAGTTTAAGAAACTTTTTCTAGACAGGAAATACTGTTTGAGCATTGTCAGTGACTCGAAAGAGGTGGAGCCGTGAAATATGAAAGGTGGTAAATTCGGGTATCGAACCTGGCATCCTCTGCGTAGGAGTCGACGCACTAACCCACTACGCCACGGCGACCCACTACACACAGCTTCTTACAGGAAGGAAAGAAAAGCCATATCCCAAGGCGCATTACTAGGAAAACGATAAAATCAGCGAGGGTGAATTATCAGAGGATGAAGATCTTTGTGTCTCATCTATGGGAAAACGTTTTCTCAGAGTTGCAGTGCAGTGTACATCATGCGAAAAGTGAGCACCGCAAAATTATAAATTGATTTGTGTCCGGCAAGTATTGGGAATACGATCCTTAATTTAAATTCGCATTTTCTTAACTTGAACTTTTTTTTTTTGAATATAAATTATTATCAAGAAAATACTTTATACATCTTTTTAAGGTATTGTTTCAACGTACACTGCGCTATGTTACAGCATGCACTATATGCAGATGCTAACAGCAGGACTTTATTTTTCAAAATCGTGCCCTGAGAAATGTGAATTATATTTGGCGGATCTTTTTGATATATTTGTTTTAGTTTTTAATAAAAAAACAACAGAGCAAGTTTACAAGTAATTACCTCTTAGGTAAATAGCTGATAGAGACCAGTAGACACGCCTATGGTAAAAAAAACTTTGTTCCACTCAGACCTTTAAAATCTTTTGTGCTATTTTGGAATCATTCTTTGTTGACCTTTCTTCTGTTCAATTGAATATAATTTCTCTGTGTTCTCTTGTGACCACTTAACGTCCTCACAAGTTCTAACATCTGTCATGGATGAAGAAAAAAAATGTAAACCGTCAGTCAGTTTTCATGATACCTTTTCTGTCTATTAGTCGTCAGTCTCCATGAACAGACACCATACAGAAGTCAATGACTGTCAAAAGCAAACTATGCTTGCAAACTATGATTAGCTGACCCCGTTAGAAATACAAGACTTAAGAGAAGTTTCGACGTTCTTTAGACAACTTAATCACTGCAGTGTATTCTAAGCGGAAGCCAAATATCCAGGAAAGTGTCAAGAGTGCCCCAACGGCTCTCTACTGCTGCAAAAGGGCCATTGGGTGCATATGGGGGCTGCAACCCCGAATGCTGGCTATTTATATCGGTAGTTAGACCCATTCTGCTATATGGTGTCGCAATTTGGTAGACTGCATTCTGGTGGACTCGCTAGAGTGCAAAGAATGGCTTGTGTATGCATTAGCGGGGCACTGAGGACCGCTGAGGACTCCACCGAAGCATTAAACATACTCCTTAACCTGCCTCCGATAGACACAGACCTCACTCTGCCTAAACTCCTCTTCCAGAAGAATTTCTCAACCAGCATACCGCCCAGATCTTATTGGGAGTCTGAAATCCAGTCGCTGGAAGGTCCACTGCGAATCTTCACGGATGGATCGAAGATGGATGGTGTGGGTGCTTGTGTCTATTCCAAGGATCTATATATCCATCTTTTCGACTACCTAATCACTGTAGCCTCTTTCAGGCTGAAACTATAGCGATTAAGAAAGCCAAGTCCTGGCTAAGAAATAATGTAATATCACGCACCGATATCGTCATCTGTTCCGATAGCCAGGCAGGGATCAAATCTCTGGATTCAATCACCTTTAATTCCAAAACTTCCCTTAATTACAGCCTACCTCTTAACGTGAGGGCCAAGTATTTTAGCATCTGAGGTGGAGAAAGGGCACAAACGACGTGCTCTTTCCGGGTGGAGACCCACCCTCCCTGCCTATCGCTACCATTAAACATCTGATTAAGCTTGAAACGCTTGCCCAAACATACCGCAGATGGACATCTGGCACAGGATGCCTCATTACCAAACAGCTCTGGCCTATGATCGATCCTAAACGATCGCTTAGCTTGATCAGATTAAGCAGGCCAAATCTCAGATCTCTTATTGGCGTTCTAACAGGTCATTATGCCACCGGAACTCACGCCTCTAGATTAGGCCTTCCTTACAATGATTTCTGTAGAAGCTGCTGGAACGAGGATGAGGAAGAAACCATCGAACACTTGCTATGTAATTTCAGTGCTCTCTCATGCCGTAGATTCAGACTTCTGGGGGCCCTTTTCTTTGTTAATCTGGTTGAACTGAGCAGCATCAAAATCAGCCCTCTTTTTCGCCTTAACAAAAGCACAGATTGGTTTGCGGAACAGGACAATGGGCCTATGTTTGGCCTAAGTGTGTCTGCTGCTTGTATGCGCGGCAGTCAGCCGCTTGAACCTAACCTAACCTATGCCAAGCAGAAGTAACACACATTCAAAAGGCTACTTGGGACATGTTGGCAAAATTGTATACAAGTGTATTTTAACCGGTCACTGTCTGGGTTCTCCCTATAATGACAGCTGTAGAATTTGCAGAGACGAGGAGGAAGAAGAAACGATTACACACTACCATCGCCACCTAAAACAAGAAAAGGAACTAGCTAAGTTCTGTTTTGCAAGTAATGTGGTATGGTTTGAGATGAGATGGCGGAGACCAGTGGCTCGACTTCATTGGTATAGACGGTACGATGGTGTGACAGCGTAATGCCGTTTGAAGTCGCGACATACTATCCAGTTTTACTGCCAAGGCACGCCCATAGATGTCTCACAGTCAACATAAATAAAGGTTCTTACCCTTACAAACGCGTTACACAGGGCTTACGAGGACTGAAGTTTTTACCCCTCCGGGAAAATGATATCACAAAGGACTTACCAAAGGTATAAGTGGTCATTAAAAAATGACTTTATGATCTATCTATGTATAGGACGATAATCTTATATTTGTCTTCTTTACTTCTCACTATCCCACCACTGCTGGAAATTACTCTGGTCTCCCTAGAAATTCACAACGGATGCGATCATATAAAAGTTTTATTCTCAATCAACTTCAATTGTTTTCAAATTCATAACCACTGGATGTGTCTTGGATTTTACGACATTTCCAAAACGTAATACGAGCTCAGCAATTGGAATGTCGAATAAAAATGCACTCCCGTGCGATGTATGGAAGGCACTCCATTTCAAAGTGTCCATCAATTGGGAATCTACAGCAATCGCACTTGAATGCATGTTTATTAACAAATTGAGTGCTGTCATTGCTGCTCATAGAAAAGGAACTAGAAATCCATGAAAGTTGTTTATCCAAGCACTGAAGAATAACGTCGTGAATGCGCCCACCGCTCGACGATCTCTTCGAACAACATACAACTTCTCCACCAGAGTGCATGCATATTTCGACATCTCTAAATTTTTTATGGACGCTCAGGTACGTTATCGGGAATCATAAGTTTCACCAGAAAAAATCTTCACGGAAACTTGTCCCACTTTTCGAAGGTCCTTGAATATTCGAAAACCACTGAGTCGAGATAAATATGGGATTACCCTCAAGTCCTACATTTCGCTTTTTCCGTCCTGTAATACCGATTGAAAAACTGACAGAAAGTTTTCTTGCCGATTGCGGAGCGCAGATACACACCCAGATGCTTGTCGCTAGGCTTTCGACATTTCTGTGTGAATTTTGTATTTCAACTTTCACGACTTCGTAAGCTGATAATCTGCGTGAACAAATTTTACCATTTCTTCTTTATATCAATCACTTCGCTCTTCGAGGACGTTTGAGAGGTTTCCGGTCTTGTACATTTTTATTGCCAACTTTGCCTTAGAGACCACTGCCTCCAGAGTGGATTTTTGGATGATACCATGGCAGTGGTTGACATGTGTTCTATGTTTGAAGGGTTATGATATGCTCTGAATGATGTTGTTAAATTTGGTACTTTATTGCATACAAATTTGAGAACCGGCACTTCTTCAAAGGAAGTGATGTTTTGAGATGTGTTGGGATTATTTTTGAGTTAATCGTATGAGTACTGATACTGAAATTATAAGCAATGTTTTGTATTTTTCTTTTTCAGCAATGTTTGCTACGTGTCGTGATGGGACATCATCGTGAGAAGTTACCGTCTTAAGGTTACAATAATTGTACCAAATTCTTCCTCTGGGACTGTATGCTATGACGTCTAGGAACGACTCCTCTTTATGTGTTCTGCCTCCGATACAGCCTGGACTGAATGTCACCTGCAGTAAGCTGTTGTCGGATAGATTGTGTTAAGTGAATATTCAGACCATTATGAAATGATGAAAAATGTTGAGTATACGCCACCGTGGTCATTCAAGACAACTCTTCAGATTGCCTCCTAGCCCAAATGAAAAATGTTACGTATACGCCACGGTGGCCAAGTAAGAGAACTCTTAAGACTCCCTCCTTGACCAACTGGAAAATGTTACGTATACGCCACCGTGGCTGCCTCCTCTACCAAATGAAAAATGTTACGTATACGGCACAGTTTTTTTTTTTGTTACTTGGGTTGGACAGAGAATTCATACAGTCATTCCAAAACAGTCATTCTCATGTCGTGTTTGGAGTATGGCATGTTTGCAATGACCATGAAGTCGAACTCTTAACTTCCTCGCGAAGTTTTTTATTTCTTCGTCCATGGTTGCGATCTCTAAGACTCTTTGTATATCATTATTTCGTAGATACCAGGGAGCATACACGGCAGCCCTTATAACTTTGTTTTGGAATGACTGTATGAATTCTCTGTTAATTGCTTTAATGCAACCACAAAGTTGTATACCGTAGGTCCACACAGGCGAATGAAACCGTTGGATTTAGCGCAATAAGTACAGGTCGCTATAAACGGTTCCAGCAGGTGATCTCATCGAAAATATACCTGGCTCAAGCGTAAAAATAATGAAGTGAAAACTACTGGATAGGGAAACCCAGTTGTAGTAAAAAACTAAAAACAATGGGAAGGGTGTGTTTAGTCAGTAAAAATCTGACACTACTATGAATACACGGGTATCATAGTGTCTTATTGAAGATTCACCCACGAACAAAATAAAAAAAAATGTAATTTTCCGCAACAAAGCGGCTTATTACCGTTTTTTTTTTTAATCTTAAATCGCAAAACTAAATATAGACTAATGTCATGTATTAAAGGAAATGTTTAGCTTCTTTGTTATAGTGAATACACTATACTCTAAAGACTCCCTTCTCGTCCAAATACAAAAATGTTACGTATACGTCACCGTGACCGTCCAAGACAAGTCTTAACACAGGCTCCACATCCAAATGAAAAATGTTAC
Source organism: Eristalis intricaria (assembly GCA_964034865.1). NCBI lineage: Eukaryota > Metazoa > Arthropoda > Insecta > Diptera > Syrphidae > Eristalis > Eristalis intricaria. The sequence goes on from OZ035875.1 coordinate 48,235,590, forward strand.
GTATACGTCACCGTGGCCATGCAAGCCCACTCCTAAGACTGCCTCCTGGACAAAATACCAAAGTTTGCGTATGCGCCACACAAGACAGAACTAAAGAGTGGCTCCTCCACCAAAAGCAAAATGTTACGTATACGCCACCGTCACAATGCAAGCCAACTCTTAAAACTGCCTCCTCAATATGACAAACGCCAAACATGTTTCCGGGTACAAATCTCTTTACTCAACTGCTCATGTCCCTCTGGCAGGAACTTCTGCACAAAGTCCTGGGCAATCTGCGAGTGTTGTAGGCACTGGGTGCCGTAGCTCTTCTTCTATTTTGTCTGGTGACAGGGCTTCTGTAGATGGATCTTACCGATTGCAAGCAGTAATTGGTGATTGATATAAATTTACGTGGCATAGAGCGCTGAGGAATCTTCTTACGGATCAGAATGTAGTCGAGGCGATCCATCAGGGATTGCCATGGACAATATTTGTGAATGTCCTTTTGGGCGAATCTGATTCCGCCGATAAACAAGTGCTGCACAAACCAAAGATTGGTAAGGTGTTTCCATTGCCGTTGCTCTCATCGTGTAGATTGTGAAGGCCAAGTAAAAGACATACCTTGGCATTGAAATCACCCATCACGATTTGTATGACCTTGTGAACTAGATGTCAACTTTGGCAAGGTGGAAATGATGTTCTTCATCAGGAAATACAAAATACTCGATTTAAATCTAGCCCAACCTAACGGTCAGTGACTATAACTCTGAATTAATGCTGCGTAGGAACCACGTTATCATCTTCTGAAGCACAAGAGATATGCAGGCGATTCCATTTTCCTCCCAGTTCAAGTGGAACCAGGCGATTTTTTTCGACTTCTGATGAGGACGTTCGAGCCACGTTAATAACCAATACCACTTTCCGTTCGAATAAGCAGGTGCTCAACGTGTGCACAGCGCAATGCAGTGTTCCTCACCCAATCCTGGCGAGTGTCTCCCACAACAGTAAAAAGAAGAACTGTACAGATGTCCATGCCGCCAACAAATAATTTGGAAAAATGTGGGGCAGCGACTTAACATAACTAGATGAATATACACATCCAGTGCTGCGGGTCGCAAACGATAATAATCTTAGAATTTTGCAGAGAGTTTTGACTTTTTCCATTGACAGTACTGTACTTCTCTGGATGGCGCCTCAACTAAACAACACAAATTGCTAACGTTTTAAGAGACAATTAGTCACACAACGGGCATACATTTGGCCTAAGTGTGGCTACCTTTTGTAGTCAGCCACTCTAACCTAAGAGACAAATAATTAAACCAAAACAACCCCTTTATGCATGCGATAGAAGTTCCAAGTCGAATCTTTCGACTGCACTCATAATTTACAGAAAAAAAAAAGAAATAGTTACAACAGCGGTGTCATAAACTTCAAAGTTCCTTTTTGCTCTGCATTACATAATTTAATCCCAACGCTTGACTATCCAGACCATAATTGTAAAGTTCCCGACCTCGGTCCACTATCAGCCAGCAAGAAAATGACCACTTTATGGGGTGATTACAACGAAAAATCTTCCATATTAAGTTGTTCTGGACATTTAACTTTATCTCTCGCTGCATACTCAGCTCTGTCCAAGACGGCATTCGGACGTAATTTCCAGTGAAGGAGAAGAGGAGCACAATGAATGAGGGGGCAAATGGCATAAAACGACAATTGCAGTTGTCCTGGGAAAATCCATGCGGCCATGCGACATATTCGCCAAGTCCATTCTTTTAATTGGATGCGCTTTTGTGCACTAAAGCTGATGGAAGTCCTTAAAACTGAACCAACCATGGCATTCGAAATGTATGTAGATTTGGCGTCGGCACTCGAGATGGACAACTTTGCAAGACAATTTTCGAGTGTAGCGCTATATATAATTTACCAAAATGGTTGGGAAAAATCTCGACATGGATTGTGAAACAGAGAACGTCTCGACTGGGTCAGGGGCAATTTTATCAGCACTGCGACAATGTTAATTGTTACTGGTTTATTACTATGCGGGAATGTGGTGCAGAAGGAGTTGGAAATTAGAAGAACAATCCATTCTCAGCGAAAGTGGTTAAACGGGTTTAGGGACTGTGACTGAGACTAATATAATGGCACGTCAAGGAAGACATTTCTCAGAAGCTGACAGAGGAGAGCACACGACTGGACTACACTTACTGTTCATACGATGCATGAAGGGAACTCTTGTATGTTGCCCTTAGGATTTGGAATTTCGTTTTGTAATTAAGTGTGCTGCAAGATGAAACTGCATGAAGATTCCTTTTCGCACAGTAATCAGTGCGATTCGTGGGAAACTTGTGCATTTCGGGAGAATTGATGAGAAGACATGGTCTAAGTTGCCGATGCGGCGGCATATTGCTCGCGATCCCGAAGGGTTCTCTTAAACGAAAAAGGTTATCACCTTGTAAAGATTGTCCCTAAATCAGCGCATGATTTGAATATGCCTCCATTTGCGCAATAAAAGTTTGGCAGAGCTGAAAAAAATAGAAACATAATTTGACTGTTAATAGTCTCTTCTTCTTTATTTGGACCTACACTCCGGGGTGGAGATGGGCCTCAGCGAACAAGCCTCTCCAGCTGCTACGATATCTAACCTAATGCCTCCAATTTCACTGGGCAAGCTAATTAAGATCCTTCTCCACTTGTGTGCGCTTCAGGATTGGTGGGCGTCCTCTGTTTTGTTATCCCACTGTTTCAGTGTCGAAGAATGTTCGAGCCCGAGCTGAGTTGGGCACACGCTCTACATGGCCGAGCAACCCTAGGCGTTGGATCCGCCTCATTGGGTTAATGTCAGTGTACAACCCGTTCAGTTCGTGGTTAAATCTTCTTATCCGGATCTCATAAACGCATACAGGACCTAAAATTTAACGCAGGACCTTTCTCTTGAAAACACCAAAGGCTTCTTTATCTGATACTAAGATTTTCCATGCCACCGCGCCAAAGGGCAAGACAGGGACGATCAAGGTTGTAATGTATTACAAAGACCACGGTAGAGCGTGAGAGCGTGGGCGATTCTTTTTGATATGTTATAATACTCATGACATGCATATTAGCTTTCCTTCTCTCTCTGTCAAATTGCTTTCATCTTGTGTCCAATCTTGTCTCAGGCAGTTGTGATCTGACCACCAGCAAGTCCGGACGCACTGGTGAGTCGACATTAGGAAGGTGCTATATAGTGTTAGCTTGGTCTTTTGAGAGAGGGCTCCACTACTCATTTGACTCTTGAGCCCAAATAGACAGAGATTAGCAAGAGTTAATCTGCGTTTAATCTCAGAGATGTTGCTATTTCTACTTACTTGGTAGCTGACGTGGACGAAGTCCTTAACTACCTCGACTAGGCCTTCCTTACATCCTTACAATTCATACAAAAAATGTACAGCAACCTTCACTCAGCTCTTCACTTCACCAGATGGCTCTTCAAGGTAATCTGTTTAGAGAGGCGAAAGTATCTTGACGAATGGTTTATCATGCCCAATTTCACAAAAAGGGCGACCCTTGCTAGAACTACAAAGCTTTACCCCTGATCAACGTCACCGACAAGATTGTATTCAGCCTACAATGTGTGAAGGTTTTGTACCGCATTATCAGTACGTATGTGCCAGCTCGGTTTCCGGATCGGCTGATCGACCGAGCCACGATCGATCCAAGTTCTGGAGAGGACATAAAATAAATATCGACATCGCTGTTCTCCATGTACTGTGGGAACGGCTTTCAAGGGGATTACTGAACAGCCGAAACGGGCTAAGCTTAAGGTCGATGAGGGTATGATACGAAGGACGAAAATCACGCGCTATCAAATGCTATCATGCTGCGGCAATTCCGTCTATATGGATCCGAAGGCTCGATGTGAATCAAAACTGCGGAGCACTTTCTTGGTGCCTACAGATGTAGAGCCAAAAGAGTGGAGTGGACTCTTCTTGCTTTCGAAAACAAAAAATTCGACGTGGGATATAAAGGTCTTGTGTGCGTAGAAGGTGAATCGAGGAGACGACACCACAGCGAACTTTACGAGCTGTTCCAAGACTGGAAGGCAAAAATTTGTTGACTGTACTGGCTTGAAATCGTACGTATGGATATGAATTCTCCAGCTTAGAGGGTCCTCGAATTCCAGGGTCCTGGGTGGAGAAAGACCGAATCTCAGAAATCAATGTGGACGCAAGACAGCTTGGTCTTGAAGAGTGGAAACAGATTTTGCTCAAGCTCATACCCTCCATGTTGCGGGTCATTACTGAAAAGTAAGTGAATAAATTAATGCTGACCTACGTCGTTGAAGACAGCACTTCGATTCAAAAAGAGGATCGTCCTTCAGCTTCTATAGGAACCATTTGAAACTGGTGGCGGATAGATCAACTTCAAGTTCTGAGAGAGCTGTATTAATAAGTTAGTAAGTTTTAAGTTAATAAGTTTGAATAACGTGCACTGCGACCATTCACACAATCTCCGAATTAGTTGAAACGGCGACGAATGGGGAAATTACGGTTTCAACTGGCGTATAAATGACCACTTACTTCTATAGAGACTCTGAGCACACAGGTCTAGCATGAATTAAATGCAAAATTTGGTCAATATGACCTGGACGGAGTTGCATATTTATAATCAACAAGCGTTGTTCGTGCCCAAGTCTTTCCATGATGAAATGGCAATGCCCAATGAGTCTGTTTAACTTTGACACGTATGTAAAAAATACTCTTAACGCGAATAACAAAATTATGAAATTACCTTAGTTTGCGCAAATTCTCATTTTGTCCAGGAGGCAGCCTTAAGAGCTGCCTTGTGTGGCCACGGTGGCGTATACGTTACATTTTGCATTTGGCCCAGGAGGCAGCCTTACGAGCTGTCTTGTGTGGCCACGGTGGCGTATACGTTACATTTTGCATTTGGCCCAGGATGCAATCTTAAGAGATGCCTTGTGTGGCCACTGTGGCGTGCATTTAGTCCAGGAGGCAGCCTTGAGAGCTGCCTTGTGTGGCCACGGTGGCGTGTACGTTACATTTTGCATTTGGCCCAGGAGGCATTCTTAAGAGATGCCTTGTGTGGCCACTGTGGCGTGCATTTAGTCCAGGAGGCAGCCTTAAGAGCTGCCTTGTGTGGCCACGGTGGCGTGTACGTTACATTTTGCATTTGGCCCAGGAGGCATTCTTAAGAGATGCCTTGTGTGGCCACTGTGGCGTGCATTTAGTCCAGGAGGCAGCCTTAAGAGCTGCCTTGTGTGGCCACGGTGGCGTGTACGTTACATTTTGCATTTGGCCCAGGAGGCATTCTTAAGAGATGCCTTGTGTGGCCACAGTGGCGTGCATGTAGTCCAGGAGGCAGCCTTAAGAGCTGCCTTGTGTGGCCACGGTGGCGTATTCGTAACATTTTGCATGCGGCCCAGGAGGTATTCTTAAGAGATGCCTTGTGTGGCCACGGTGGCGTGCATTTAGTCCAGGAGGCAGCCTTAAGAGCTGCCTTGTGTGGCCAAGGTGGCGTGCATTTAGTCCAGGAGGCTGCCTTAAGGGCTGCCTTGTGTGGCCACGGTGGCGTATTCGTAACATTTTCCATTTGGTCTTGGAGGCATTTTTAAGAGATGCCTTGTGTGGCCACAGTGGCGTGCATTTAGTCCAGGAGGCTGCCTTAAGAGCTGTCTTGTGTGGCCACGGTGGCGTGCATTTAGTCCAGGAGGCAGCCTGAAGAGCTGCCTTGTGTGGCCACGGTGGCGTATACGTTACATTTTGCATTTGGCCCAGGAGGCATTCTAAAGAGATGCCTTGTGTAGGAGGTAGCCTTAAGATCTGCCTTGTGTGGCCACGGTGGCGTATACGTTACATTTTGCATTTGGCCCAGGAGGCATTCTAAAGAGATGCCTTGTGTAGGAGGTAGCCTTAAGATCTGCCTTGTATGGCCACGGTGGCGTATACGTTACATTTTGCATTTGGCCCAGGAGGCAGCCTTAAGAGCTGCCTTGTGTGGCCACGGTGGCGTATACGTTACATTTTGCATTTTGCCCAGAAGGCACCCTTAAGATCTGCCTTGTATGGCCACGGTGGTGTATACGTTACATTTTGCATTTGGCCCAGGAGGCAGCCTTAAGAGCTGTCTTGTGTGGGCACGGTGGCGTGCATTTAGTCCAGTAGGCAGCCTGAAGAGCTGCCTTGTGTGGCCACGGTGGCGTATACGTTACATTTTGCACTTGGCCCAGGAGGCATTCTAAAGAGATGCCTTGTGTAGGAGGCAGCCTTAAGAGCTGCCTTGTGTGGCCACGGTGGCGTATACGTTACATTTTGCATTTGGCCCAGGAGGCAGCCTTAGGATCTGCCTTGTGTGGCCACGGTGGCGTGCATTTAGTCCAGTAGGCAGCCTGAAGAGCTGCCTTGTGTGGCCACGGTGGCGTATACGTTACATTTTGCATTTGGCCCAGGAGGCATTCTAAAGAGATGCCTTGTGTAGGAGGTAGCCTTAAGATCTGCCTTGTATGGCCACGGTGGCGTATACGTTACATTTTGCATTTGGCCCAGGAGGCAGCCTTAAGAGCTGCCTTGTGTGGCCACGGTGGCGTATACGTTACATTTTGCATTTTGCCCAGAAGGCACCCTTAAGATCTGCCTTGTATGGCCACGGTGGTGTATACGTTACATTTTGCATTTGGCACAGGAGGCAGCCTTAAGAGCTGTCTTGTGTGGCCACGGTGGCGTGCATTTAGTCCAGTAGGCAGCCTGAAGAGCTGCCTTGTGTGGCCACGGTGGCGTATACGTTACATTTTGCATTTGGCCCAGGAGGCATTCTAAAGAGATGCCTTGTGTAGGAGGCAGCCTTAAGAGCTGCCTTGTGTGGCCACGGTGGCGTATACGTTACATTTTGCATTTTGCCCAGAATGCACCCTTAAGATCTGCCTTGTATGGCCACGGTGGCGTATACGTTACATTTTGCATTTGGTCCAGGAGGCAGTCTTAAGAGCTGTCTTGTGTGGCCACGGTGGCGTGCATTTAGTCCAGGAGGCAGCCTTAAGAGCTGTCTTGTGTGGCCACGGTGGCGTATACGTTACATTTTGCGTTTGGCCCAGGAGGCAGCCTTACGAGCTGCCTTGTGTGGCCACGGTGGCGTATACGTTACAATTTGCATTTGGCCCAGGAGGCATTCTGAAGAGATGCCTTGTGTGGCCACAGTGGCGTGCATTTAGTCCAGGAGGCAGTCTTAAGAGCTGTCTTGTGTATCCAGTTTGAGTTTGCAGACAAGAAGGGACAGTTAAACAAGATAATAAATACTGTCCCTTTTTTGGTTAAAGACCCGCTTAGCCAGTATCAAAAATCACGCGAGTAGTATGCAAGCGATTTGGCGTTCCCCTCAGCTTGGATTGGAATTGGAAGTCCAAAGGCCCTACGGTCAGCTCTGTTTCTGCAACTCATGTCCACCAAACAAGGAAATCTCCCATTAGTATTTTTGGTGCGTCGCCGTGGCGCAGAGGGTAAGTGCGTCAACTCCTACGCAGAAGGTGCCAGGTTCGATACCCGATTTTACCACCTTTGATTATTCACGGCTCCGCCTCTTTCGGGTCACTGACAATGCTCAAAAAATATGCCTGTCTACAAAAAGCTTCTCAACTTCGCCGTTCGGAGTCGGCATTGAACTGTAGGTCCTTTCCACACGTGAAAGAACAATAGCACGCACAACACGAGTCGGTGCTGAGAAGCTAGGCCTAGGTCCGCCTCGGACTGTAGCCCCACCCATATTATTATTATTATTTTTGGTATTTCTAATTCATGCCATTTTTTATCCAACGGCGCCTACATTTGGCGCGAAACTGTCAGTCTTACAACCGCCTCAGATTTACAAAAAGTTACCGCAACATATTTTTTTTTACTAGACACTGATTCCCCTGGTACCCTCTGAATATCTATGGTTAACACTCTTCCCTTTGACATTCAAAATGTTCACCCCAAGTACGCGAGGAGAGGTAAACGTCGCCTAATATCCACAACACGGTGCCTCGGTCGAGATAGGTGCAGAGGAACGTGTGCCGGGGAACGAAGGGGGGACGAAGATATAAAGAATCGCATATACTTTTTTTTGGACAAGTAAATCACGAACCTCCTGTTTAATAAGAAAAGCAATAAAACACCACAGGCCATGAATACGTGATGGCCAAGGTAACGAATAATGTATACTACTTATCTCAGGGGTTGTCTTTGGCAGGACACAAGGGGAAAAAAATATGACAGCAGAAGACTCATTTCCAGTGCCGATGAACATCAGGAGCTCCAAACGACACCGCCATCGGGGCCAACTTTGTGATAAAAATCGTCACTGTCAACAGTTCAGTCATGCCCACGGTATCGCACAAGGAGACAACTCCTTTAGTGAAATTTATGAACCTTGAACGGATGTGGAAGCGGAAGAGCAGAAGAGAAGAACAACACAAAATGGAGCAAGGGCAACATGCGAAAACAACAAATGATATGCCCTTCGGCTTACTTTACATGTGTCCCTGATAAACGACCAAGCGATGGATACAGGCAAAGAAAATCCATTAAGGCATTGAAAGGGGCTCGTCTGCGGAATAAATTGGGAGCACGAAAAGTGCTCGATGGAGAGGGAGTTATGCTACAGCGGCTACACATTATATGGTTACGATGGGAGTCCTTCCGCACTGCCAATCATTGGCTTCACTGGATCATAATTTTTTATTGTTTCCATCTGAGAACAATACACGCAAATAAAATTAATTATCCGACGCCTACAGCCCGACACATGTTAACGTGGATGAGGGGATTTCTTCTTGACGATGAAGCCATGACAATAATTGGTCACCCACTGGCTGTGGGTTAACTGACGGCCGAGCTTCTTCCATTCTGATGCGTACACATTGTATTGCATCCCCTTCGTGTGCCGATATCTTGTCGGTATTGTTTTACTCAGTAAAACTGATTAAATCGCAAGGAAGGCGAGAAGGCTGAACATAGGACAGCACTCGTGTACAGCTGGCCATCAAGAAGGCGGTTTAACGAGAATGGATTTATTTGATTGCGGCCTGAGTCCTGAGGAGTGCCGTCGGATGTGGCGGTTAGAACCTGTTAAGGAGCAATTTAACGATCAATTTTGATGTGCCCCGTTGAGGAAGTTAGTGCCAACACTTCCTCGACCGGAGGTGATAGCCAATAACCAATCGGCTGCAATCAATTATGAATCACAAGCGATTACAGCTATCTGCCCGTTCAGTTGGAATAATTTACATTGATTGGGAGCTGGATTGGCGCTGAGGGCTGTCGTAGGACATAAGCTCATGGTAATTTCCTGTCCATTAAATTGGGCAATGCTGAACGACCAATTATCGAAGAGATTTCACTTGTTATTACTCACCTGTGGAAACGAATGAATTTTCATGTAACGAGCTGTGTTTATTATACCACGCTTGTATCTGGACTCATCACCACTGGGTTTGGAAACTTCAAATGGCCTACAAAGCATCTCCTAGCTGCTTACAGAGTTGGACTTTCCGTGTTCTCCAGGTCTTTTAATAAGAACGCCCCTTGACTCACTCTCCATGCATATTAAGCAAACATTTGCATTTGCTTCCTTCAGCAGCACTAACTTTGTTTCGATAATTCGAAACATTCTAACTTTGTTTTAATTAGTCGTTCCCTCGACTTTCGACTTTCAGTTCTAATTCTCCTACGACTTTATTTCCTATTTGAATTTATCTATTTCCTTATTAATGTTCATCTGTCTCATGTTTGTACGTTTGAATGATGATAATTGTCTCCTTTATCAGATTGTTTCGCAAGGAAGTCCGAGAAACTTAGAATGCTGGCGATTTGTGGACGGCCTGTGAATCATTTCCTGAATATTTATGAAGTCGTTTGTTTAATAAACCAGAGATGATAGATGACGCGAGGGCAAATGTTCAAGGCACATTTGAGGGCATTAACTTGGAAGAACTTACACTTTAGCATTTACATACAATGTGTATGAACTTTTGAGGGACGTCGAATCCGACATAGTTTCGGTATAACTTCAGATGATATGGTGGAACCAAACACAGACAAACAGAGGAAAATAGTGATTTTTGGAGAAGGTGACGTAACTCACCACGGGTTGACGTTAACCCTTGTGTCTACAGCCAACAAATTATAAACAAACATTCAGCCAACATTCTGGGTCTCCCATACATTTCCACGAGCGTCGTAAGGAACTGGTTTGGTGGCTATGTGATGATATAACTTATTATTCAGCCCAAAGACCTTCTCTAAGCTAGTGAAACGGACAAGCGAAATCCACATACTACGGATCTAGCCCTCTTTACTAAGAAGTACAAAATCACTAACTTCTACCCTCCCACACTAAGCGGGAAACCCTTAATGCTAAATGACAGTGCTAAATTCTTAGGCCTAATATTAAACACGAAGTTAAGTTGGAAGTAAAATATCCAAGAACGTGCCAAGAAGGCCTCCACGGCACTTTACTGCTGTGTGCAAATGGAGACTGAAGACCCGAATGGTTCACTGGCTATTTATATCAGCAGTCAGACTGTTGTAAGGCGTGGCAACACTGTTGTATGGCGTCGCAATTTTGTGAACCGCACTTGAAAAGGAAATCAACCTCATACCACTCGATAGAGTGTAGAGGATGGCGTGCGTATGCATTAGCGAAGTGTTAAGGACTACCTCCTCCGAAGCACGAAGCATACTCCTTAACCTGATCCGATAGAACTAATTGACAGATAGACAGCAGCTATCTTGGCGATCATATTCAGATCGTTGGTAGAACTAAAGTCTGGAGATTCAACGATCCTACGCAGCTATGCTTCTATACCCATAGATACAGATCTAACAATATCTAAACTCGTCTTCGAAAGAAACTTCTCAACCAGCATACCACCCAGGTCTAACTGGGAGTCTGAACACCAGACGCTGGATGGTATACTGCGAATCGTCACAGATGGATCGACGATAGATGCATTCCAATGATCTAAGCTTCTAGCTTTTTCTACGATTACCATGTCGCAGGTCGATGATATGATTTTAAATAGTCGTACGGTGCCACAAAAACATATTTTTAAATATATTACTGTTAGTGGAACCCTGAGCCTTAGGTTAGGTTAGGTAGAAGGGCTGCTAGTGGATACACCAGCACACTTAGACCATATTGTTCCATTGTGATACCCACAGTCAGGCTACTACCACAGATTGACCACTCAAGTGATAGCGCCATTACTTTGATCCCAACGGCAAATGGTAACTGGACCAGATTCGAAAACCAGATAAAAGCGTATTAACTTTGCTTTCACTGGGATTCGAATCGAGGACCCCGCAAACTAGGGTCATGCACTCAAACAACTGTGATATCCCGTCGTTACCCTGGGTCTTAAAATGGAACTTTTTGTGGTGGCACTTTAAAAATATATTTGTGACAACTCTGTACTGGACAACAACAGAAGCAAAGGAAGGTGTTGACAATACAGATAAATGTGTTGGTGAATCTACCACAAAGGCATGGCATTTGGCTATTTTTATAACATTGTGCCTGAGACTGTATTTACAGCATTCATCATCTACGGGAAAAATAAGGACACACTTGAAGTCATCAACAAACCGTAGGAAGTTGTTCTTACAACAGTTGAGTCAGCAATTAGCCATGTCAAAAATCCAGAACCATTCACCAAATACACAAATCACGGGAAATTTTCCAGCACATTGCGGTATGTTGAGCCACTCAGTAACACCGACTGTTGAAAATCTTCCAGTAAGGGCTCAAGAAGAACGCGACAATTCTGGAGGAAAGCGTGTAATTAAAGCAAAAAACCAATTTGTACTGAACACGATACGCAACCTTTTTCATCGGGCAAGGGGTAATCGAGTTTTATTGCAAGGCAACGGTGGCGTATACGTAACATTTTGCACTTAGTCCAGGTCGCTGGCCGTCCGTCGGACACACAGGTCTGCCCAGACACATTTCATTTTTAAGCGTTATTTACTGAAATTTTTAGTGAAGCTATTGACTTGAAAAGGTAGCTTCCTCAAATTAGATTGTGTACAGATTTATGGGAAACCCTATTCTATTGAGTTCTTAGAAGAGGGCAATAACATGAAACGAAAAATATCTTCCAACGGACGCATAGTGCCTGGCTGCATGAATATCATGCATTTTGACTATTCTACTTTATTTTAAAGCAACTAACGCAAATAGTCTAATATTACTTCAGTTATCATTAGCGAAACAAATTAGTATGCAAGATGTGTAGCACAAAAATGGATTGAACAAAATATCGAATCCGAACCAAGAATGTTAAAGTATTTGAAGAGCACTCAATTTGATGCATTTGTTAGCATACTTTCCAATGGGGGATGGGATGGGATAAAACATACCTGGATCTTATATAAATTGATTTCAATGTGGCACATATCTTTATACAAATGCATGAAAATTGATAGTGGTCTGACCAGGCACCATGTGTCCGTTGGAAGGATTTAAAATATGTGTCCGACAAAGGGTTAAGAGTTATCTTGCATAGCCTCGGTGGCGTATTCGTAACATATTAATAACATAGAGAGAGAGTGCGTGGCTGGTTGTAACAGGGAAAAGAAGTCACAGAAAAAAAACAGTGTTCCTCTCTCCCTAAAAATGTTTATTTTTTTCCACATCAACCTTTCTGCGCTTCAATTGCTTACCGAATGTAGGTGAAAAGACTTCAATGGGTGCCTAAGAATGCAGGTTTATGTTGTGCAATTTCTGGTCTCCCAACTCAGGTAAGTTGTAACGTGTTACATATAACTATTCCATTCTCCATCCATCCCCTTTCAAATCCACCGTGTGTAATAACCATTGCAAGCATAACCATTTCCAAACATACAACTCTTTCCCCAATATGAAAATATTGACTTATCTTGGCACGAAAAGGGATAAAAAAAATAAGTCTACACTAAGACAAAAACTCAGGTAATCTTTCACCTAAATATACTGAAATGAAAATATGACAGGAGTGAGAGGGCTATAAATATAATAATCCGCAAGGTAAGAAATTCGGTCAACATCCATCAGGATTATGCGAGGAACGATGAGGGTATCCGAAATCCGTAGAAAAATCGCTTTGAAATATGTGGATATTATTTGGACTGACCTCTAGCTGTAGACACGAGGTGAAAAGGCGTGTAGGAAATGGAATTAAAATCCTTGTAAAGTATGTCAAGGCCATATTCTTTTTTGAAAATAACGAAACTTTGAAGAAGGATGAAACTACAGAATGCAGCAGTAAGGAGTTTAGTTGCTATAGGTACTCGAGTCATTTCAGAAGTGAGTCGTAACGAAATAAGAATGCTTAGAACTGTTTTCCTTCAGCACAACCTAGTCGTGCCTAGTCGTACGTCTGTGGACAACGGTACTGCAAAAAATAATTACGAAGCGGACTTAAGAATTTTAATAAAAAAATTTAAAAAATTAAGATATATGTGTAGGGGAATTCCAAAAACAGCGCTCGTGTTCCTCGTATGACAGTTTATTCCAGAAAGAGATCGCTTGACAATTTGTAAATACTTTATATTGAGAATTCAACGAAGAATATAACAGTTTACCATAATTTCGAGAAGATTAGACAATCATGTTGGCAAAGAAAAGTACTCATGTGCGAGATTGAGAGCTGAATAAAAACTGGTCACCCAGCTACAGTATGGTATGCAAAAATGCGCCCGACAGAATTTTCTTTTCGTTAAGTCCTACATATGTGAATGTGAGAAATAACAAAAAATAATCCCAACTTAAGTGGGGAATAAGAGATACATGGGGTGGATTGTACAATCAAAATCATTGGTAAACCAACCACAAAAGCCCACTAAAGGCCCACCAACGCACACGCATGTCTCGCAATCATCGGTGTACAGTCATCGCTCGTTATTTTCAGATCGTAGTTCAGGTCTGATCCACTTCATCAGAAACTATGCATGTTTAGTTTGAAGTTTACCAACGTAATAGATCCGTTTTACGCAAATCTGTCAGAGTATGGGCGAGCCAATCATCCCTATCAGCATCTGTTAGAACAAATGCTGAGCGTTATTTATAACGTACGTTTAATCGAAGGTCGTCGCCGTGGCGTAGTGGGTTAGTGCGTCGACTCCTACGCAGAGGGTGCCAGGTTCGATACCCGAATTTACCACCTTCGATAATTCACAGCTCCACCTCTTTCGAGTCCCTGACAATGCTCAAAGAGTATTCCTTTCTAGAAAAATCTTCTAAACTTCGCCGTTCGGAGTCGGCAGTAAACTGTAGGTCCCTTCCACGCATGAAAGAACAATAGCAGGTACAACACACGTAGTTGCTGAGAAGCTAGGCCCAGGTCCACCTCGGAATGTCGCGCCACCCATATTATTATATTATAATCGACGAAGTTTTTAAAATCAAGTTACAATTGTTATAACAATGTGCATCTGGTATACCACCTTGGGCCAAAGAATAAGACTAAATTGTTTTTATGAACCCAACGATACTCATAAGAGGAACTTACTTAAGATTACGTCTTCTTTAATCTTTCCTTTCCTCAACAAAAAAAGCTGTCCAGATTGTGCGATCACTGACTACCTGCTAGAGTGCGTACCTAGTACGTTGAGATACAGATACAGCTATGCGGACTTAATGGCGTGAATTCCAACAACCAATGCGGACAGTTGAAGACGTACTTTTACGTGCGCAGACCAAATAGATTCGTGTTCAGGAGTATCGTGGAGCCCACACAAGTGGGAAATGCCAATAAGAAGAACGGCTCTGCACATAACAGCGAGGCTGGGATAATCAATGTTTTGCAGCTTTGTCCTTCGGAAGGGGGCTCCATTGTTCAATTGACACGTGTCAATGCTGGTTTTTATGATGTTTGTTCTATTTAGACTATGAGTTATAAACCTTTTGACCTTCTTAAGAAGACCTCCGATGATGCGCGTCCTTCAGCAAAGGTTTCTCTGGCGTATACGTAACACTTTCCATCATGACGAGGAGGCAATTGTACCTAGTAAGTCCACGAAGGTGTTTGTCTTAACAGATGTTTAGTAAAGCCGTGGCACGTAATTTCCTTTACCTACCGCAAGGCTCATTGTAGTCAGCAGCAAGCCAGGCAAATACGGTTTCTTTCAATTGATTTGGAGTGACAACAAGGACATGCACATAGTGTGATGAGGGATATCAGGAGATTCATAAAAATGGGTTCTTGGGAATTCGATCTACATGCGTGCGCTTGCACCCGATTTATCAGAAGGAATATATTTTTTATGCTCACGCATTGGGCGCATGAAATCGACCGCCTTCGGCAGCATACACAAATGACAACCGCGTTTTGTTGTTTCCATGTGCTTACCTGGATGATGCTTGTAAATCATGCCTGCAGGCATGACAGAACACGCATGTAAAACCTGTTCCCACAGGAATTAATATCGCGTGTTTTCGATGTTCAATATTTTGCGATTGCCTTTGTCCCTTTGTCTCAATAAAGGTTTGTAATTTCACCTGGATGGATTCAAAAAGAGGAGACAGGGATTGCGAGGGTGGCGTGCCAGTTTGTGTCAGTTACTGACATAAACCCCGAAGCTGTGACTCCTCTTGTTTTTTAAAACTGCATCACATTCTTTTGGAATCATTTATTTACGATTCTAAGTGTTTTTTCCTTCATGTAACTGTCACTGTTTATAAGGCCTTAGAATTCCAGCAGAAGCAGTACGTAATCAAACAAATTTTGTATCCTTGCAGTCAATACTAAGTGGTCCGCAATCGAATTTTATTTTAAACAATAAGAAAGTAATTGGTACATTGCAATCTTTTTTTATGATTATGTTAATCAATTTAAAATGAGAGGAAACTGAGTATCGTTTGTCCGATCCACAAGAAATGAGACACCTTCGATGACGCCAAACATTGTTAAGATTGCTTACAACATCTTCTCTGCTGTTTTGTGTGTTTTAAGTCGTTTATGGAAATTCTGGAAAGTCCAGATCTGTGGGTCTTCAAGCCAGGGAGGTTCACAGTAGCCGATATATTCACACAATGGCAAGTGAAAGCCCGAAACAGAGTTAACCGAGGTGGCCTGAAGGTTAGTATCTTGGTCTTGGTTTTAAACAGCATCAGTGCCCTTTTCGTATTATTCACGTTCAGGCCACAGTCTGTAGCCCAAGACTGAATTCTAGATAGAGCGCCCTCTGTGATTTCGCTCATCACTGAGGGAAACATATCCGATACGAAGATTACCACGTCGTCCGCACACGCAACTACTTTGATTCCCTTGCTTTCTAGCTCAACGAGAATTTTATTTATTGTTAGCAGCCATCGAATGGTGGAATAACCCTGCCGGGAACAACCAGTTGCGACGACAGTTGCGACTAGATAATTCTGGTTTCTAGCATGGCCACATTCCACTTGCGGACAAAACCCTCTATTCCCAGCGCTGGGAATGTAGCAAGGGTGTATTATTTGGAGAAGACCCACCAGACCGATTTCAGCCAGCATCCATCTCAATGACAGCAAATCTCTTATGGAAGGCTCGCTTTGTTCTGCCAATAATATCAATGTCATCTAAACCGACTCCTGGAAGATCATGCCTCTAGAGTTTTGGTGGCAGTCTTAACGATCTTCAGACCTTTCAGACGTCGTGTTGTGTTCAAAGTTTTTGACATGAAAGGTATGGATGAGTTCGTTACCGACCTGGATAAAGCACCGACCAATTTCCAACGTCATCTTACACAACCAAACGAGTGGCAGAAATGTCAAAACAAGACAAAGCGTTGTATAGCTTGTCTCTGTCCCACTCGTGTCATATAATAACATGGGCGCTACAGCATGTAGGAACTAGCCTCTACAGCAACCACTCGTGTTGTGCGTGGTATTGTTCTCTCACGCCAAGTTTGAGAAACTTTTTCTACATAGTTATTACTCTCTGAGCATTGTCAGTGACACGAAATTTCGTGGGGCCATGAAACTTATTTTGATCATACCGGCCAGGAATCGATCCCAGGCAGCGAGGTTCAATTGAGTAGGGGTCGACGCACAGACCCACAACGACACTGCTGCTACGTACGCTGCCATATGCGGCCTTGAACTCAACAAATAGGTGATTGGTGTTAATGTAAACTTCTTGAGTATTTTTCAAGATCTGCCGTAGTGTGAAGATCTGGTCATTGATGGACTAACCCCGCACTGATAAGGACCTATCAAGTTATAGCGCCTACACAGGTTTCAGGCGCCTACACAAAATGGCAAGATCTTAGAACCGATGTTTGAAAGACTTATCCTGCTGTTGTTGGCGTAGTTTAAGGGGTCTTCTTTCTCCGCAACCAAGCCTGTTGACGTAAAAGGTTGCATCTTACCACTGATCGCTTCGAGGCTTGTTAGCCTAGGTCCGATGCAGACATATGAAAAAAAAAGAAAGACGCCATGTTCATGAATTTATAGATAAACCACTGAAGAGCCAACGTGCCCATCTCCAGCATATGCTCTCTACGCCCATTTAATAAATACCCACCATATAGCTGTAGCCACATCTACCTACACACTTCTTTTGTGAAATATGAAAATAAGAAAAAAAAAATAGGAAATAAAAAAAGTCAAACACCCAATGCTTAAATTTTATTGCAGCGCCTTTAAGGTCTTATCCGAAAACATTGTGCCTCATCTAGATTTTATGTGGAAATCTGCATCCACTCATTTTACTCTCCGGCATAAATTTAATTTGAATTTCGTTTACTTTATTACACGCAGATAATTTGATTTCCATGCCTACGGACTCATATATTTGACGACGGCATAAACGAGTTGCCCACCAGAAATGGTCAAAGCGATTTGAAAAGCGGCCATTAAATCCGAGCTGTACACTCTGGTGTCTTGTACAGCCCGAATCGATTTGGATTTGGCGAGAGGCGGGCCCAACATGGACTGTCTGTGTGGCAAAATTGCACAGTTAGCTATTTGAAATTCGTTGCAGATCTCGTGGCAGAAGCCGCTTCGAACCATCAAATCTGCCCTAACTGAAAATATCCGAATTTTATTATTTTATGCCGGCATCAACAAGGCTATCCGTAACTTCCCGATGTACGTTCATCGAAATGCCTTTCTATGACCGATTTGTCCTTGATACGAGTGCTCCACCGGCTCAGCAGTATCCGATTCACAATTGAATTCCCCTCCTTTGTACAGACATCATAAATTCCGAGAAAAATATTCAAGATTTACTGCATTGCGACACGACAATGGGCTTGCTTTCCAGACAGGATATCAACAGTTTAATGCCAGATACCAAGCCAACAGGGACCACTCCACCTAGCTGTTAAATCGATATCCCCTCCCAGGAGGTTCGGAATCGGTACACGGTTACACGCGTTCACACTCGTCCGTGTGCGTCCCATCGAAGTCACTGATAAGCCTTTGCCATCGTTTTTAATCACTCTCATATTCTCGAGGAAGGATTAAATACACTTCTATTCCAATCTGCAAAGGCGAAGCGTCCTGAGGGGGGTTTTTGTTTGCGTGGAATTTAATGCACATATTTGCGAAGGTTTCACCTCGTGGGCAGCTTCATCCCGATTCCCATAAACGACCCCAAACCATTAATCCTTTGGTCAATTTTGATTATTGTTCAGTTTGTGCTGGCGAACGGTGTGTGTCCGCATGAGTTGTGCATATTTGAGAAGGTATTTGCGCTTACAAGTGAAATTCCCGTAATTGGGGTCAGCGGTCGTGTTGGCTGGACGGGTATGCTTGAGTGGCCCCGAGCCTAATCTCTGAACACTTATGGGATGGAGGTTATTGGACTCAATTATTTATTTTCTCTTTCAACCCGAAACTGATTCAAGATTTATTTTATGCGGAATCAAAGCAAAGCTGTTGCTGGAAGGGAACGGGATACGAAATGTTTTACAATGGCTTTGAGCAATTGTCAATTGGATACAATTACGAGAGGGCACCTGGCCAGGCGAAAATGGGCCGAATAGAATAAATTCGGAAATTCGGAAACAGGTTGCACCGCGACCTGTAGATCTATTGTGCCCCCTTTTCATACACATGCTTTTTTAAGTCTCTATACGCATACTTTAGGAGCTGTGTTGGGGTTAACGGTGCTTAATTACCTTTAACCGAGGGCGTTGGACTTCGTCAAAGATGCGTCTGATCGCCTCTCTTCTTCATTGTGTCTATGCACTGAATGTTGCAGTGCAGCCGAGGAGAGGAACGTTTCACATTGGGAGAAGTTCTTACATTCTCCCAGACGAAACTTCAGCGCGTACTCTATAGGCTTGTGGCCGTATGTGCTGATACTGGGATGAAGGTTAACGTGGACAAATCAGTGAGAGAGTAATGGTAATTTCCAGAATGCCTTTTCAATACCGACTATTTGTTAGTGGAGTCCCATTAAAGCAGGTGGAAACCATGAGTGATGGGAAGCGTAATGGTGAGCTTTACTGTAGGATTAGTCAAGCTAGGTTAGTTGACACAGCTGGGGAGATCTGTAAAATCTAATTTAGGTGTGAAATCGAGTTTAGCGGTTTGCAACTCAGTATTTGTTCCAACTCTCAACTATGGCCATGCAATTTGATCGCAAATTCAAGCTGCGGAGATGTGATTCCTTCGTGCTTGAAACACGGCAGTGCGCGACGAAATCCAAGTTGAGCAGTTGCTTCTTCGAACGGAGAGAGCTACGCTTCTATGGTTTAGCCCTGTAGCACGAATGTCCCCACCATCACAACTTCAATCAGGTAGGCGACCACTTGGCTTAAGTGTTGTAGGAACTTTAATTCAAGATTCACGGTCGTGAGAAATAGTCCGGTCAAGAGGATTGTCGCCCTAAGAGAGTGTCCGCAAGGGAACCTTTCATTGTACTTAAGATATAACTTACGATCCAATAAAGCTGTTACCTCTACTTAAGCTCCAAATCTATCTAACTCGATTGGAGAGCTGTTACGCATAGTTTCCAAAACCACATTATAGTTTCTTCATCGATTTTGGATCTACATCTGTTCGGTTTATACCTACATAGCCGTGGTCGGTTGTATTTGCACCTAGCTTAACAATATCTACATTTGAGTGTTGAAGGTGAGAAAACTCACTTTAGCCGCAGATCCATTACACTCCAAGTCTTCAAAGGCTAGAAGCCCATATTTAAGTAAAGCGATCTATGGATTGCACAGTTCTATGTAAAAAAATAACGTTTGACAAAATAACCTCTAAATTAACTTTTGTATCAAAAGTCGACTTAAGGTGGAGGTGTCTTCGACTCATACCTAGTCTCAATAGCTTATGGATTGTAGAAGCATCTGAAGGTATCCGCGGCAGATAGGTATGAACCCTAGGGATCTGATCCCTTGTTATGGCTTCAAGTAGCATTCCCTTCCATACCACTCCTACAAGCCTTTGGCTTGTGAAGGACGCAAGCTTATGATTTATTTGTTGTATAATTGACTTCGTAGAGAGTCCCACAAGTAGCGGAGGAAGGTATTTCCGGCTTTGCAGAAGTCCGCACTACACAGCTAGGAAAAAGATTAAGCCAGGAAGCAGCTAGATATACCCAACATATCGTTCGAAAGTGCATATTATCTATGAGGCAGTCTTAAGAGTTGTCTCTCATGGCCACGGTGGCGTATACGTACCTTTTTTTTTTTTACGAAGAGGCAATCTTAAGAGCAGTTTTTCATGGCCACTGTAGCGTATACGTAACATTATACTAATTATCTGTATAGACTTACAGCCAATGCAGCCCTCGGCAAGGATCTGGCGCACAGGAAGGGATGGGTTAGAAGGGAATTTGTTATGGTGAGTGAAGAAGGTGACCATGGTTGCATTTGAGATTCGGCTCCCAACATAGTCTGTAGATAGCTAAATGTGTGTACAACCAGGTGAAGGGCAACAACCATGCTTAGACGGAGAAGAAAGAGCATTTGCTGTGTCAGCGTTCACCTTCAGCTAAAAAGACAAATGTTAGCACTTAGGCAGCCTCTTCTTTTATGAGCTGGAGGATTTGAATTAGTTAAATTTGACAATCCTGCTTAGGTTCATATACCATTGTAAGGAAAAGAAATGTTGATGGTTTTGGTAAGACGTCTACCTAATTACTGCAGTGTCTTCCAAGAGGAAATGATGGCGATTAGCGAAGCCCCGCCCTGGTTGAGGTGAAACGTGATATCCGCCCGCGATCTCTGTAACTTTGGTTAGTACAGATAGCTGGGCAGCAATTGAATCACTTGTATCGTTCTATATATACTCTAAGGTAGCTAATTAGGTCTTGTTCATCTCTTGAAGAGATATCCTAACAGTGTCACCATAGAAACATTAAGGGAAACTGTGAAACTGGCACTCTCACTGGCACCTCTTTTAACATAGGTACTCTCTTAGTTACAGGTCGATATTGTAAGTAAACAAAAAGCCAATCCCATCTGGAATCCATCATCTGGCAGCTTAGTGGCAAAACTTTGCATGAGTGTCAGCTTCACAGTTTCTCACACACAACTTCTTAAAGCCACTTACTACCTACATATATACTTAGTAAAATGTCTCAAGGTTGGAGCTTATAACCCATCAAGGACAACTCTCTGGCTCAAGTGACTCGTGGTGTACATGCCAATATGTCTAGTCTAAGCTCATAGTTTGATTAAAGTTCAAGCCTGTGACTGTCTCCCAACAGTGGTTACAACAAAAGTCTTCCTAAAAAAGTAATGATATTATATTATGCATTTCAAATGACACCTATGGAACCTACCACAATTTGAATACTACCACCTTGAAACCAGTAGATCTACATGCGTTCATTGGCCTTCAAACTATGATGCCATGTGTGACTAGCTGAGATTTTTAAACAATTCACTACACAATTCCAATAACCTTTAGATTCAGACATACGTTCTTCCATTTGCATTTTGATTCTATGGCGAAGAAATCTTCGCACGCAGGGCGAGGAACAACTGAAATCAAACACAGACGGTTAGACAGACGGCCGGTCTCACAGTTGGCTCCGGACACAGCAATAGTCTTATCTTAATCGATAGTTCCAACCTAATCTCCCGTATCCCATTCAATTTTATTGTGACAAACAGAGCCCTGATGATGGCACTGTGAAAACCAATTCAAGAAAAAATAGTCATCGCAGGCATAAATACTGCCGACTATACACATACACATAGCCTTGCAAGGGGGTGAGCAAAAAAACAACTGATAATGAATATTAAAGGAATAAAATATCCTGAATTGAGAAAGTTTTCTCAGCTCCGCGCTCCTCTGATTCTGCCAAGTGTAAACCTAGCAATCGGCCGGTTCATGGCGGAGAACACGTGCAGCCGAACACATGAGCCAGAATGTATGTCCGCATGGAGTTTTAGAGCATCTTCTCGTCAGGTGGGCACTGAAAATCCTTTTTAAGATTCCTACGCCATGCGGTTGTAGCATCCGAGATAAGCCCATAATAGCAACCCTCTGACAGCGTGTCGGGAGAGTGATGGGTGAAATTTTCATTTTTATGGCAAAAAGTTTTCAAATCAAACGACCAGAATTGGTTTAAAAGGATTTCTTCTACAAATGTTCCCGGGATTATTTTCCTCTCACTACGTGACTGCCGAAAGGATGGTCACGTCAACTGGGAGTGGCGAAGCAATACTTTATGCTATTTTAAGTCATGTCGTAAAATTCAGCTTCTTAAAACTTTAAGAAGTTTTTTTTTCTTTTTTCCGAGGGAATTTCACTTAAGCCCTCTAGTCCACCATCGAGAATGGAATTTTGTGGATTTTTCCAAAGCGTTGTGAGCACTGCCAATATCATCGCCGCGGACACTTTAGAGAGAAAGAAAACAGGAAAAAAAAAGTATGTTTATAGGAAGACTTCGTTTTTACTTCTTAAACAATTCAAAGATTTCCATCCACGCTTCGAGACTAAATATTAAATGTTATGCTTCGTGATGTTCTTGAGGATCTGCTTAACGATTTTCAACTTACCAACAATCTGTGGGAAAAGACGCGGAATGACAGAAATCACAGCACATTCTGCGATTCAATCTTCCTTTCTTCTCTTTGACTATGTTTTCCCAATATTGAATGCACTTGGTGGCGCTACACGGCCACTCTCCTAATTGAACCACATTCTTATGCGTGCTCTTGTTCTCTCTCGGGTGACTGTTTATTGACACCATGCCTGAAATTTGCCATGAGGAATTTCGGAAAAGTGACGACAACGTTGAGGACCTTGATATAGGTGATAGCTCGCTAAATGTAGAAATTCGGAATCGCATTTGGGATATTATCCTCGACTATCTAGCTAGATACACACACCCCACTGAAAGCAATCAGTTCGAGATGCGAATCAGACTTACTACAGAAGTCCCAGTTTTTAGTCATCCGCGAAGGTTATCATACAGAGATAGGCGTGAGGTTGTTAGTATTGTAATGCTCTTCATCTTACCCGGATAAAACCCGTGACCAGAAATACCCGTGTACCCGGGTACCTGGGTCATGCGGGTAATACCCAAGTTGGCGAGAACCCGGCATTCTCGTCCTCACCAGGCAGCGAGATTAAGATTCGTAAGGGTCGACGCACGTACCCACAACGCCACGGCCACTACAGAGTGACCACAGCGAAGAAAGAGAAAACACAGTCACGGGATACCGTAATTTGTTCGAGTCCGCGGTTACCCGGGCAGTCTCCCGGATCTATCAAGAGGTTCAATGTCGGCTGTGATCGATGATGGTTGAGAATCTGATTCTAAAATGTTATACTCTCTGAGCATTATCAGTGACATGAGAGAGCCCTGCTTGTGTAGGGAAATAAACCTCGATAGAGAGTGCAACAGTCAAAATACCTAACCACGGCGCCACAGCGGTGGCTACATAATGTATTCTCGAATTACATTTTAGAAGCGCTAAGTCCATTCGCACAATCTGATGACCTACAAGGTAGCAACCGTTGATGTCTTACGTTCTCTCCAAGGCCATTGGTATTGTTGTGGTAGGAAGCACGCAAAAAATCATGAGAAGAATCTTGGAAGACGAAAGCTTGGTGGATGACTCCAATATCAGCTCCATGTACTCGTTCCTAAAATAGTACATATGTGCATCCATGTCAAACGTCGCATACAACCCACGCATCAGTGTTTCCAGCGAGTTTCAGATCAATACGACCGTTCTAAGGAGCATGTAGAAAACTTCAATCGCCCGAACTATTCGCTGCGTTGGTCGAACGCGGCGTCTCGAAGAAATTGATTCCGCTGTGTTCCACCACGCGATGTACAGGGCAGTTCGGCTCAAGGACATCAGAGACGTTTGAAAACTGCTCAGTTTCGGCTCTGTCCTGGGATGTCATTAATCTGGTACCGGAGAATAATGTGCTCTTCTTCTTGACTTGGCATGGTAGAAGCGTTCATCTGTCCTTACCGAGGAAGAAACATATAACCTGTCGAAAAAGAAACCACGACAAAACTTCATAAGACTTTCTTGTCCTGCTGACTCAGTAGCCTGTTAACGATGTAAAGTCCCCTTAAACACGATAGCCCCCAGCATCGAAAAATTGTCTGCCCAAGCGTTGAGACAAAATGATTGGATCCGTCATTGTGTCTCTTGCTCCAAACCACAGCAATCCAAATGGTACCTCCCACAAGTAAGACGAGGAACTTTCCTATTTACGAAGTTTTTCTTGACTTTTCTCTGATCTCTTTCTGGGCAGAGAATGCGATATATATGCTATCGTGAATAACCTTCAAAGAGTTGCTCGAATTCGTCGGTGTGGACAGGGGGACAGTTAGCTGTGAAGTCAAGTATCTCTATAGTACTTCATTTCTTGCTCTAGGGCTATCAGTTCAAGACTCCGCCGTTTATCATTAGTACAGACCTTTGCAGTAACATTAGTATTTGATACATGTAAAAGCGGGATATTCAAATAGACGTACACTCATGATTCGAAGGGGTATCGACGTGTTCAGCAGAAGTGCAAGCAAAGTTAATATGCAGCATTAAAATAATCATTATTGATAATATCCATTAGAGCGCACTGTATCGCAAATAAATTAAGTTTATTAATTTCATGTTGACAGGAATGTCGGCATTAGATTCAGTGCAGGAGTAATTACACATATAGTGAACTACAAGCACTAATTACAGCCACCGGATCAAATTCATTAAATTATCCATTAATTCACTTACTTACAAATGGCTCGATAGTCATTAATAATAAACCAGAAATCATTGAGGTTTGCCTTATCTGGCTGACTCTGGTTCAATTTATTTACCAATCCCCGCTCTTAAATGTGTATTTGCATGGCTTGTGTGATAATTCGAGGAAATGGGAAATCATCAAACATGGATGATTCTTAAAATTATGGAAGTTGATTTAGTTTCAGTCAGAGCTAGCAAATGAGCATGATAGATTTTATAGAAGACTGTAATCTGGTTCCATTCTCCCGTCCAACTTTCCGCAAACGTTCTACTAAGTCTAACATGATGATGTTTCCTCTTAGTCTAGTCTTTAAGTCTTATTACGGAATTTTACGCGTTAAGGTCAAGTAGGGAAGTTGATAGTTGATGATAGAATGACTTACATTTTCGTAGTCAAAATTACACCCACTTTGAGTTGGTCCCCAGATGGTGAGCGTGCATTTCCAATTCAAACTGATTGAGGTTGTACTGAATAGAAAGGTTCTTAACTTAGACGCCATTAGGGTACATTGCGCTGCCATTATTCAGCTATACATCCGGGCTGCCTGGCTATATATTATATGCCTATTTTTATAACTAATTGCTTATTTAAGTGTATTTTAGCACGTTTGACACCTCTGCCTGGTCGTCAAGTTTCCTCTTCCCCCTAATCCCTGGAGCTTTTACAGAAGTGAATATAGGTCCAAGTCTTCCGGCTTAATTGCCTACGAGGCAGTGTTCAGTAATCACGCCTACTAGTTTGATAGTGTGTTTCCTGTTTAACTCTAGGAGAGCTTTAGTTTTGCTTAGATTCAGACCAAATTGGTTCGATGATCTACGGATATATATTTCCCTCCACCAACGGTTGGTTTGCCGTGTATGGCGTGGTCGTCGCTTGTGTGATGTTTGTCACTAGGAAAAACGCTTTCTATGAGGGATGGGGTGCCTCCTGATTCTGTGCTAGTGGCATAACCACTTCTTCCTTGCTTATTCATAGGCTCTTTCGTCTCCGGGAATACTCTCGTCCCCCAGAGACCCAGCATAGTAGCAAGCAAAGTTTTACCATCTTGGAGTTGATCGGTGGTATTTCCAGAGCATTTATGGCCACCTGACTGTCTATGTACAAAACAAGACATCATCGGGCTCTTTGATAGTTCGAAGGCTGTCTGGAATACACTGTAGTGGTTCCGTAGGCTCAAGGCCAGGAGAATGTCTGTTAACCTTGTGTATTCACCCCAACCTGTGCATTAATCAGATTTGGATCCATACTTGTGAATTTCTACAACAGCTGTGCTACGGAGGCTATCTTAATCCCATTCTACAGTGGGTATTATTTTTATAAGGTTTATCTCGAAGTCCTCAAAATGTTGAATATCACTCGATTGTTTTGGGACCTTCGAGTCTTAAAGTAGTTCATGTGTCCTTTGCTGTGAGTTTCGTCTCAGGTTGCATTCTATTACTCTTATGAGTGCATGTGTAGCCAAAGGCGCTTGAACACTTGTGAAGAAATAATACTGACAACAAAATAAATACATGTTATTGGAAGTATAGCACATTCGGTACCGACGAAATAGATGCAGGCACGATGATGAATCTATTACGTAGTAAAAGTGAACCATGATGGGTGTGAGCTTGAGCAAATGCTGACATCCATTATCGAAGGCCAAGGGTGCTTCAAGCGTCCAGTCATCAAGACCAAGATTTCTTGCAATGCATTAGTCCTCATATCGGAAACCACATCATTAAACTGTCTAAAACAACGGGATGCGAAGATGACTTAAGCTGAGCCATTGGTCTCCATGGGCTTCATGTGACCGAGGATATTGCCTCTGTCAATCGATTCCTGCTTCCCGGACAGTATCCGCGTCACAGCTGGTAGAGTTCGCGATAGCGAACATTCCTTGCATACGGGATCTGCTTACCAATGGCGATTCTACGCTGGATCTCTACGATCACTAAGTTGTCTTTTGGGGAGTTCATGTTTATCCCGAGTTAAACAAACTCCTTTAGTACGTCGAAGTTAAACACCTGGACTGTTTTCTCGATGATAACTGGTTGCCAGGTCCAACTTGGTCTGTAGTCGATAAGATTGTGGCAAACAAAAATGTCTAGTCGTTAGTTTTTTTGTATCAACGATCCGTCAATAGCCCGACCACACATTATCATATACAGGTGATATATTCGCTGATGATTTATTTGTATTTTATTAAATTGTGTAGTTTAACAGAGTAACACTAACGTTGCCTTTTAACGATTGCTTTGCAACTACAATATCTTTTTGTTTAACTTGCCCCGGATTAATCGGAGAATGCGTATGTGGGCTGACTCATCTGAATCGACATGCCAATGACTCTCCGATACCGAATAGTTCGTAAGGTGGTAAACAAGACTTTACAGTTTGATTTATCATGCTGTGGTTTTTTGATGAACAAAGTTTCGCGAAATGTACGAACTTTTCATCGAAATTGATCGTTACTGCGTGCTTTAAATTTATTATTTTTACATTTTAACGTTGACACAGTCGCATTTTGAGAATTTTAATTATCGTAGTTAACTTATTGTAGTACTAATGTTTTCACTGAATCACTTGTTAGTTGAGGTCTCGAGGTTCCCACCGCCATCACCAAAACCTTGTAATCGTCCAGCCACCCGGACAGCATTTATGAAGCAACGATATCATCGTCTATCTTGAGTCCAGCTTTTCGAACCTTGATCGATGTCATTACCATTTTGTTTACATGGTCTTCCATCGAGTCACATAGATTTAATTTAAACTGCACAAGTTGCTTCAACTGGTCCACCTTGCCATTATCCACAAGCCATTATCCTCAAAACGCTTTTGTCAAACTATCCCAGTGTCCCCATGCAGTATTTCTATCACGCAGCTTAACCTAAACCTTAGCCTTATCCAGTTCTTATCAAGTTCAAGCGGCAATAGAGGAATAGAGTCGTCTCTCGATGGACCAAGCTTTAAGAACTTTAGTCCTGCTCTATATACAAGTATGGATATGCTGGCAAACGAATGAAGACTTCATTTGTTTCTTCGACTAAAAACTTCAGCGTCCAAACGTAGATGATGGTTGGGGAACAGGACTTAAACAAGAACTATACAGTCACCTACGTATCCTCACAGGGTACTTGTTCGGAAACTTCTTCAGTCCTAACCTTTGAAGTAACACAACTGAGGACTCCTGCGTTGGAGGTGACCCACACTGAAACAGAAGACTTGTCAGACATCGCACTGGCTGAAGCGGCTTCTTGGTTAAGGCCTAGGTTCACATCGGACTATCATCGAAACCATTTTGGGTATTGTAGACTACTCAGTTCTACCTTGCAAAGGTGGACCCTGTATACTTACCATCAACAGAAAAGGCGTTGTTGAAACAACGTACATGGACCTGTTCCAACGGTGCGTAGTGACTGCCCAGTGGCCAGGTGCGTACCTAGCTACCGACATCGCAAACAACCTCTCAGTTGCACTTTTTCAGCTCGCCCTGTACACTCCGTCGTGAATAAATATTTAAGGAAGCCCCAATGCGTATTGTTGTTGCATTATTCATTAAGCAAGAACAACAATTAAAATAGTACGCGTGGGATTTATGTCAATAGAACAATGGCTGTAAGCCTTGCGCCTGCACAAAGGAGGAGAATAAAGGCGGATAGGTTTCATGTAGCTGCAGAAAAACCCCCTTAAGCGTTTCGCATACACACACCCCTTGCCTTGTGTTTTCCATTTTACATTACAGTCCACGTACCTGTACACGAATCACCATCTGGATGGGTTTTGTACTCACGTACCACGTGTAGTTGCGGGTATGAAAGGGCTGTCAAGATGTTACAATTGGATTGTGCCATTTCCCTTCCACAAAAGCGCACCACCTGCCGGTCTCAGAGCCGGCGATTTGGGATGCTCTAGAAAGAAGTGTGTGTTTCCGATTTTCCCTGATTTCAGAAAAATTTCATCTGACGACATGAACGAGGGTAAACAATGTTATTTTTCTGCATGCCACCTCTCGGTCTTTGTGAGTCTTTCAATTACGGAAATCTTATTTTCAGTCGCCCATTTTTCTTATCCCGTGTCAGTGGCGTGTTCTATTTGTTGCCTCAGCTTTCTTGCAGTCCTTTGTTCCTCGGTTTCTTTTGTTTTTGTGTGCAGAATCATCAGTCTGAGTACAGATTCACTGCAATGGGATACACACTCATTACATGTTTCTTTACAGAGCGGCTCACACCCACCGTGCACCTTCGTATTCTGGCACAATGGTGTGTTAAGTCTGGAAAAGGAGAAGGAATGCTGTTGCAGTTCTGTGGTTGTGTTTGTTAACCAGTTAAGGAAGACAAAGAGATAAATTCAATACAAAAAGGTTGCGATTGCCGTGACGAAGTGCTTTACTTCGTCGCCTGCTCCATTCAGAGTGGCGGGACCCGTGCATTCCTTTCCTGGTCGAGGAATGAAAAGACAAACTTTAATTTCACGCCACCAGCTCGCTACTACGAAGCAGCAATACAAATTCCACGTCTTCTCTAAATAAGTACTTGGACTTGACACCGTGCTGTAGGGTTTTCCATTACTCCGGGACCGGTATCGCAGTGAAGGACGAAGATTCTACTTACCTGGAACATAAACTGTAAGCGAAGACCAGAATCATCGACTTTAAGGGATGTTCCTGGTAGGAAAAGGAATTGTTGCCTACGTTTCAGTGGTCTGAGCATATTATGTAGTCGCTTAGTTTCAAGGGCACGTTGGCTAGGGTGACATTTGGGATGCATTACTTTTGATTTCTACTGCCAAGCGGATCTCTTTAGTTCGAATCATTTACTATCTATTAGGAGCTAAGAATGAGGAGCTGAGGATGAAGCGGTGTAAGCTTGCGATGCGATGCGTTCTATGCACTGGTGTCATAGAACTGAGCAGCCAAGGAAAGGGCGGGAGAAGAAGACGTTTTCATACCTCTTTCTTTCATCTAAGCCGCTTCTGCAGAAGTCTTTTGCAGTCAAGCTTAATCTACCGTGCCCTGTGATGACGCTAACCGAATGACTTAGGTGATCTCTTCAGAGGGAGCTTGTCCTCAGAACGATTGCTATAAGATTGCAACGATTCCATTGGAGATTTGAATTGGTCCGCTTCGATATTCTCTGGAATGTCACAGTGTCCCGGCACCCACATAAGTAAGATGTTAAAGTGCTTGGCCTTCACGCTAAGAGGTAAACTGTAATTAAGGGAAGTCTTGGAATTAAAGGTGATTGAATCCAGAGATTTGATCGCTGCCTGGCTATCGGAACAGGCGACGATATCTGTGCGCGATATTACATCGTTTTTCAGCCAGGACAGGGACTCCTCAATCGCTATGGTTTCAGCCTGAAAGCCGCTACAGTGATTAGGTAAAGAAAGCTGGCAATTTAGATCCTTGGAATAGACACCAGCACCCACACCTACATCCATCTTCGATCCATCTGTGATGATTCGCATTCTGGCGTCTGGTTTTCAGACTCCCAGTAAGATCTGGGCGGTTAGCTGGATGAGAAATTCTTCTGGAAGAGGAGTTTAGGTAGAGTGAGGTCTGTGTCTATGGGTAGAGGGGCATACCTGCGTAGGATCGTTGAATGTCCAGACTGAAGTTCTTTCCAGCTGCTCAGCGATCTTAATCTAATCGCCGTGCTAGCTACTGTCTGTCTGCCAATTAGTTCTATCCGTGGCAGGATACTCCTATGTTTAATTCTTCGGCGGAGGCAGTCCTTAGCCCCCGCTTATCATACGCAAGCCATCCTCTGCACTCTAGCGAGTGGGGTGATGTTGATTCTCTTGTCGACTGCAGTCCACCAAATTGCGATACCATATAGCAGAATGGGTCTGACTACCGCTATAAATAGGCAGTGAACCATTCGGGGTTGCAGTCCCCATTTGCACCCAATGACCCTTTTGCAGCAGTAGACAGCCGTTGAGGCTTTCTTGACACGTTCCTGTATATAAAGTCTCCAGCTGAACTTCATGTCTAGTATAAGGCCTAGGAATTCAGCGCTGTCGCTTAGAACCAAGGGGGTCCCGCATAGTGTGGGTTAAAGTTATTAATTTTATACTTCCTAGTAAAGAGGACTAGATCCATTTTTTGCGGATTGACACCTAGGCCGCATTCTAGTCCATTTAGGTTGGATAGGGCAGATTGCATAATATCTCTGATCCTGGATAAATATTTCCCAGATAGAGCTATGGCAATGTCATCTGCATAGGCAATGAACTTACACCCGGACCCTTCTAGTTTCACAAGTAGTTCGTTGACCACTATGTTCTACAGTAGAGCGGAGAGTACACCACCCTGCTGTGCGCCTCTGTTCACAGTTTTACTGATCGTGGCATCACCAAGCTTCGAGCTTATCACTCTGTTATTGAGAAGCCGGTGGATTAAGGTCACTATATGCTTTTCGATCCCAAGTCTGTTAAGTGCTGAGGTAATTGCATGAGGCTCTATGTTATTAAAGGCTTCCTCGATATCGACAAAGGCAGTGAGAGTAAATTCCTTGAAATCGAGCGATCTTTCTATAGTGCCAACAAGTGAGTGCAGGGCTGTTTCCACAGATATGTCATTACTGTAAGAATGCTGATGGATCGAAAGTTCATCTGTGACTGTGTCGGAGTGTCGGATGAATACATCAATCAATTTTTCCAAGGTCTTTTGAAGAAAGGAGGATAGGCTTATTTGCCTAAGATCCTTTGGGTTGACATGTGAGCATTTTCCTGTCTTGGGTATGAAGAGGACAGTGGTCGTTCTGCAAGTTGCGGGTACGAGGCCTAGATGTAAACATCCTTGAAAGATGTTGACCAGCCAGGTCGAGATTAGATCTGCAACTTTTTGCTGTTCTGCCGAAAAAATGCCATCCGGTCTTGCCGTCTTGTAGGGCTTAAATGAGTTGATGGCCCACAGGACTGTGTTTTTAGTCACCCTCGGGGAGCTGAGATGGAGGTGAGGATGACTGGTTGGACTGGTTGG
Source organism: Eristalis intricaria (assembly GCA_964034865.1). Taxonomy (NCBI): domain Eukaryota; kingdom Metazoa; phylum Arthropoda; class Insecta; order Diptera; family Syrphidae; genus Eristalis; species Eristalis intricaria. The sequence goes on from OZ035875.1 coordinate 48,267,697, forward strand.
ATGGGGAGGGGTGTATTCCTCCCCATCACTGCAGCCTGGGAAGTGGGTGTCAATGAGAAGACCCAGACTCTCCAGGCTGGAGTTAGTCCAGGTTCCATCAGCCCTTTGAATCAGAGAGGGTGATGACACTAGTATTTTTCGTAGCCGGTAAGTCTCAGAGGCACAAAAGAGTCTCCAGGACGATCTTTTGGCTGCTCTTAGCTCATATTTGAAGGTACTGAGAGCTCTTTTATAAGATTCCCAGTCGGCATTGATTCTCGTTGCCTTGTCTCTGTTGAGAAAAGTGGTACTTCCACCCCAATGTGAAGTTGCGCGCAACACAGTGTATCGTGGGTTATCGCATATTTTTGGGCTAACTCCTCGATATATTTGGCTGGAATTTGGCCCATGTATACATAAGTTAAGATTTTCCTTTTAAGAAACACACAAAAAACTTTATATGAGGAGAACCTCTTTATCTGTCAATAAAATAATAGAACACTAAACTTAATCTTAACAACAATAATAACTTGAAACTACCTATTGCTATCTACAGCTTCCCTCAAACGTCAGACGCATCGTCAGCATTTCCGCAGCAGGTGAATTCGTCGCGGTGCATTCGAATGGTGTCAGGTGCCGAGCATATTGGCTGCCGTGTAGCGTTGTTGCGCTTGCAAGGTGTTCTGTTTCTGGGGCTGTGGGAATGGAATTTGTGTGCATTGGGAATTGGTAGTTCAAATGTTTGCCAGAATTATTTCAAGGGAGACATATTCTATAGGAGATTTGTCTTGTGGATAAAAATATCTTGAAAATGCACACGTGAGTAAAGGAACACGTTCTCTTCATAGCATTAAAACTAGCTTTTCTATGTTTGTTCCCTTTTGGCAACCCGTCGTTTGGTTTCCTTTCTAAATACATTTAGTCCCCTGTGCAGTCGTTCTGGATAACGCAAATACTTGGCCACTGCATGAGTGGCAATAGTCATGAAAAGTTATTAAATTTTTTCAAAATAAACCAACCTTAACTGATTTTAAATTTAACCGGAAAAAATCCTCACGATGATTGTGTCTTAAAAATGTAAGTCCACCGCCTACCCAAGTGCGTCTTCGAGATGTTGTAACTACATGCTGGGGAGCCAAATAACCGAACCATAAAAAAAAGGCACTTGTTTGAATTACAGACAACCATTTATTAAGAAGCACACTGAATGAAAACTCAAAATGGCCTAGCCGTGGTTATGACGTCGGTTTACGACCGACTGTCTCCGCCGCGCTGCCATTAAAATGAGTACTCAATATCGTTGCCATTTCAGAGGAATTCTAAAAATTCCACCGCACGAAAGAATTGAGAAGAAAGCAAATGAGTTGTCCTGTCTCTGTCACGGTGAGCCTGCTGCCCACGGGTGTGCGTATTGCATGAACAATGCACAGTAAAGTAGAGCAAAACTCATTACACCGAGAACAAAAGGAGAGGGAAAAGTTTTCATTCACCAATCTGAGACCGGTCTCGAAGAGAGACAGCCATGTCCTTGCATTGACCCTGGTCGTGGCTGCATGAATAAATTTTAAGCACCGAACTTTTATCCACTAAACTCGCATCCATAATCTAATTTAATGCCGGAGAATTAGGAAAGGAATGCCCAGCAACTGCAGGTCGGCCGGCAACTCGTGATCCTGCCTGTGCTGCCATGCTCAAGAGGAAACCAACAGCCACTGCTTGTTATACAGAGTCATTTGCCGAGAAATGTTCCCTCAAGGGCAAATCTACTTGAGAGGAAGTTTAGTCAACTACGGACAAGCAAAGGGTGACATATTTGCATATTTCATCAAATTTCGTTGGTTCAGTTTGTGAAATGAATAAAAATGTTTAACGTCGAGTCGTTAATTATTCATGGGATTCACAGGGATTTGATTCTGCACACGCCGCGCCGTGTCAACCGTGACCAACCCTTTTTGTCTCTTAAGAACGGGCGACTGGTGGGAAATGTACCCGGGAGATGAAAAATAGAATACAAGCACTTGCAGCTGAAATTATTCATTCATATGGTTTGTGGCGCTGGGGAATAACTTAAAATTAAATTGGACGCTGCCATCATAGGCCATCTATGCAAATGCCGCCCCTTCTGTGTATTCATTCAAGATCTTGGTGTCGTTACTCGGGCACTCTTGGTGGAGTTGCCTTTCTGAGTCACAGATGGAGTTGGAGTTCTATTTTTCATATTTCTCTAGATTTCGCAGACTTATGACTGAACTTGTGCATTAAATTATACATCTGAGCTCATGTGGCTCTCTAGAGCAAGAACAAGAGACCCTAAGCTTCAGCAAATGGCGGCACTCAATAACATCGGAAAACAATGAGGCGAGATATTCATTCAATTATCCGTGCATGATTCGAAGAGGGTTCTGTATGCGTTCGCCATTCGCATACGAACGATTGTCATGCCATTTGGATAAGCGTGGGGCTTGCCTCGCAAGAAGATATCAAGATATGCGAATGCGTGCGGCATTCTAATGGAATGCTTAGACGAAATGAAGACGATTGTGGAGGCCGTAGAGACAACTCCGTAAACGAAACAGAGAAACGTGTCGCATAACTCCGAGCCGAATGGCATGAAACATCACTCGTGCATTGGGAAGGCAATATTTCTACACTAATCCAAAAAGATGAACAAATTGGGTCTACATTGAAATACTGCCGTGTGATTATGGAGAATTGCTTCAGACACCAAGGGAAACCGAGTAAGAGCCCAGAAGAGATCTGGTATGGCGCATCTGTCATAGTTTAATGCAAGTTTTATCAATTGAGCCAGGGCTGTCCAAAACAAGGCCCTGGATACTGCGGCACGCCACATAAATAGATGACAGCTGATATGGGCGAGTATGTCGTTATATGGATCCAATAATTCTATACTAATATTATAAAGCTGAAGAGTTTGTTTGGTTGAAAGCGGTAATCTCATGAACTACTGGTGGGTGATGAACATTTTTTTTGTGTTGGGTAGTTAATTTATCGAGGAAGGCTTTAGGCTTTATAACATCACACTACGACCAAGAGCGATGCATTAATGAAAAATCTTTCAAAACAATGATGTGCCTATATCGCGATTAAGGAAGCTAAGGCAATGTTAGACAGTGATAGCATTTTCTGGACTCCATAAGGAGAATGTTTTATTTCCTCTTCTTCATTCGTCGCAACAGTCCGGATGTAGACTAGACAAGGAGAGGAAGAGAGGAGGTAGTCGTAACAGTTGTCTTGTGTGGCCATGGTGGCGTATGCTTAACTTTTGCATTTTGTCCAGGAGGCAGTCTAAAGATCTGACTTGCATGGCCACGGTGGCGTATACGTAACATTTTGCATTTTGTCTTAAGAGCTGTCTTGTGTGGCCATGGTGGCGTGCAAGTAACATTTTTTTTTGCCAGGAGGCAGTCTTAAAAGCTGCCTTGCGCGGCCACGATGGCAAATACGTAACATATGAGGTAGTCTTCAGAGTTGTCGCGCATGATCACGGTGGCGTGTACGTTACATTTTGCACATTATCCTGTAAGCAGTCTTAAGAGCTGTCTTGTGTGGCCATGGTGGCGTATGCTTAACTTTTGCATTTTGTCCCGGAGGCAGTCTTTACTTCTGCCTTGCATGGTCACGGTGACGTACACGTAACATTTTGCATTTTGTCCGGGAGGCAGTCTAAAGAGCTGACTTGCCTGGCCACGGTGGCGTATACGTAACATTTTGCATTTAGTCCGGGAGTTAGTCAGAAAGAACTGTCTTATGTGGCCACGGTGGCATATGCGTAACTTTTGCACTTCATCCAGGAGGCAGTCTTAAGAGTTTGTTACCGTTGTTTTCTCCTCCGCGGAATCGAGGACAAGGATTGTTGACTTGTCTGTGGAGTTATAGTCGTGGGTTAAAAAAAAAAAAAAAAAACAAATTAAGGGGCACTACGCGATCAGCCCTATGCCTCGAAAACCTTATAGCATCGAAACGCGACGAGGCACTAAAGCCACTTGTCGGCACCACCTTACCTTGGCAGTTCAACCAGTTGCAGCAGCTACGACCCCCTGGGCGACCGATAACCGACACAAACGAAACCTCCAAATTTCTTGAAATTAAGGGATCATAGAACAGATCCATTTATTCACACTTCGTTTGAAAAATAATTAATTGCCAATTACAACTACATGATATGCTAAAACTATAAACTAAAACTCAAATTAATCCAACTTATTTCATGCAGTACCAGAAAAAAAAGAATAAATAACGAAAGTTAGAAAAGGAAAAAAAAAAAGAGAAGCTCCACCATGTGGGATCGAACCTTGGTATAGAAGTTCGGATCCGACCTCTTACCCTCACAAATCAGCGCTTTAGCGCGCTCGGCTACATCCACGATCGAAAATTAACTCGCCTAATTTACAATAATTATATTATAATTTTTGCAGCTGAATCCAATATATAAAAAAAGGAAATAACGGCTTCTTCAGAGGGGAGGAGTTAATAAACATATTCACTATCAGGAGTGTTACGATTCGTTGGAAATATGAAAGGAAAGGCTAATAGGTGCCTCCCTGCATCGCTCTATACGGCAGCTGGTTCCTCTGTTACGGCTGACTGTTGATCTCCCACGTGGATGCACTTGAAAATATCACGTGCGCAGAGGAACCATCCCACAGGTGGCACTCGCGAATGTCGATAACCGGGTTTTTCAATGCGGTATAGCTTTGTCGGATCCCGCCGCGCTCAAACACTTGAGCACGTTTGTATATACCTATAGGTTGTGACTTTGACGTACACACGCGTTCACGTTCTGGGGTCCGGTACTCCATTATTTTTTTTTCCCAGTCGATTTCTCCGTTTAATGCATTGCTCGTTTAAGAGAACTATCTTGGATTTCGACAGGAAGGAAAAAAAGAAAAAAAAACGACACAAGCAGTTCGCACACTGAGCCCGATTCCAATTGTACAATTCCAATTTGACACTTTCACTGCTCGTTCGCAAACCACCCGTGAACCGTTTCTCGACCAGACGTTTTCCCTTTATACTCCAAAGGTCCCTTCAACGCCACGCACCGATTATCTAACCCGTGATCTCGCTCTCGCCAACCACTGATCTCCTCTAATCCCTACTTTCTCCCAACCCGCCATCCTGGATATCAACTGAGATTAATCCCCTTATTTTCTCCCAAGTGTCCAACCTACCGATTACCCATTCCTGTATGTTCCCGGAAAGAATATTGCTTGCAAGGAAAAAAAACAAAATCTAGCCCGAACTGGACTCCAACCCTCAAACGCTTAAGTGCTATGCTGAGACGCTACTATCACGCCCAGCATCTGAATGGGAGGAGCCACACTAACACGGAACTCAACAGGCGACATCTGCGAAAACCTTTCTGAAGAGAAACTATGCCTATAGTAAGTTGTCTTGTGTGGCCACGATGGCGTATACTTAACCTTTTGCACTTCGTCCAGGAGGCAGTCTTAAGAGTTGTCTTGTGTGGCCAAGGTGGCGTATACGTAACACTTGCCACTTCGTCCAGGAAACAGTCTTAAGAGTTGCCTTGCATGGTCACGGTGGCGTATAGGTAACATTTATCATTTTTTGCACATTGTCCTTTAAGCAGTCTTAAGAGCTGTCTTGTGTGGCTACGGTGGCGAATGTGTAACTTTTTGGATTTCGTCCTTTTGGGATTAGTGTTTAGCAGGGTCTTTGGAAATAATTTTTAATCGTACAAGGTGCCGTTATTCGTTTACCGAATACTCCAAAACAGTGTAATAATTTTAATATTAAAATTCAAAAATATAAAATATAAAAAATATAATGTTAAAATTAAAACATATTGCATTGGACACAAAAGTCACATTCCAAGCCGATAAATAAAAAGACTCCCGCAAAAAGGGATGCCAGAGATGAAGTCCATGAAGGTGGTGTCGTTATTTTCACAGACCATTTCAAAAACATCTTTTAGCAAATTGCCTCCTCGGGACGATGGCCCTCCAGTCATTCATATGTAAGTCTTTATTACGAAACCATCCGCAAAAATCTTTACTGGCCCTTTTTATGATTACACATTGTACCCTGGTGACATTCTCCGTCCGATATCAACAATCTTTACTTACCACAGCAGGATTTTGTACTCCTTTGGGATTCATAGGGGGCCGATTCAATTTTATGAAAACAGTAATATTTCCACATCCGCATCGACCATAGATGTACTTTTACTTCTATGACGGTTGTGTGTGTAGGGGTAGGAAAGGATGGGCAAGTTAGTTTAATCTCTCTTTAAGCTTTTTTTTCTACACATTGTTCCTCGGTAAATCTTATGAATTGGTTTGTTTAACGACTTAAGCAAACAAAAAGATGGTTCGCTGATCACAAGTCTAACAACGGTTTCCGGGCCCTTATCAATTCATTTAATGGTTGTGTGCAAGTGTTTTTGAAAGCCTATTAATTTGAAAGCATAACTAAATATTAAGTTGTAGAACACAGATTAACCACTGTAGCGGCATTTATTGAATGCGGAAATAAAACAGAAGGCGACATTAATTCTATTTGATGGACTATTTAGAGAGTTATTCTTGGCTGTTGTATTTTTTAATGAGGCTAACAATGGAACAAAGCTAGAGGGTGATTTCTTAAGTGTTTGGTTTTTAATTGCTAAAAAAGAACAGGAAAATTGCAGACATCTGTACAACTTTAAATCGAATTGACATATCAATACTTTGACATTTACCACTATTTCATGTAAAATTATAGTCACAACTGCCATTTATGTCGTCCATTCGTGGCGTAGTGGGTAACTTAGTCGACCCCAGCAGAACTGAACAGCGCTAAGTGGGTTTAATTCTCGGCGGGTTTAATTTTATTAATTAAATTAATATTCGCGCTCACACCTCTTTCGAGTCACTGACAATCCTCAAAGAGTATTCCTGCCTCCCAACTTCGCCGCTCGGAGTCAGCATGAAACTTCAAGTTCCTTCCTCCTACACACGCAAAACTCGAGGGGTTACTGAGAAGCTAGACACAGGTCCACTTAGGAGTGTCGTGGTGTGTGGCACTTAGTGTCTTGCTGGAACTATAATAAAAAAATCCTGAAAAACAATAAAACGGAATAAGGTTATGCATCGCTAAGCCCGCACTATTTACTGCAAATTTTGAAAAAGAGTGTTGGCCTGCACCCTTATGAAATGAATTTCAAGAGCCACTCAATCATTCGTGCGTTCTCGGACAGGACTCTAAAAATGTTAGCGGAAGATTGTTGGATTCTTCAACAAACAGATTTGCTTATTGGTCTTCATGTGCTTCAAGAAACACCTGTGCTACATGCCAGTGGACTAATTAGGCCGAGTTTTTTTTTTTTTCTTGATGAGCACCACATTATAATTTGAGGCACGTTGTAACGTTATTAATTTTGTCAAGTGCATAGACTACACATCAATCATAGCGGGTGTCAAAATTTACTTATTAAAACTCATTTCGAAGAACCCGTATATGAGCCGATCAATTAGCCGTCGAGGTCATGTGCCTTATCGCACCTATACCCCTTTTCGGGGATTCTTAAAATAATTGTTCTGTGCCGACACGCTGGTGTCGTTATATGAGCTCATTGCAAATATTGAACCAGTTAGTGCGTTACCGCCGAAACGAAGGACCGCATTATGGAGAATTCTGTCCATCGAATCGACCGCTGGCAACATGACCGTGGTGGACATAACTTGGGTAGCTCACAATATGATTCCCAGACTACCCTAAGGCCGTGGCCTCATTAGACTAACGTGTTGCGTTCATGGTGGCCTTCATAGGGGGTATTTCCCTACCTGTTTCTCTTAGTCCTAAAACCATCCACATTAAATTATGAAACTCAGGAGATCTTACAATTCAACACCGTGTTAGTCCTCCAGATCTTTGAAGAAGTGCTTTTCTGGGAACGGCATCCAATTCATTGTTAGGACATTCGTAGAGCTTGTGGTGGACATATTCCATGTCTTTCCTTTTGCAGCTTCTTCAATCCACAATGCATAATGCATGTGTACCCATTGCACAGGGCTCCTTAAGGTCTTCCATTAGCATGCACATGGGACTTTATTGCTGTTTTGGCTATTTGAACAATTGGTGATCGATTTGTCGATTATAATGGGGTCTCTCAACGCAAGTTCTATCTCATGTATCGTATTGGGGCGTATAAGAAAGAGGTCGAATGTCATTCACAATGTGTGGGATATTTCAAATGGTTTTCGTGTTCAGTTGTGCATCCAGTTTGCGCATTTCGGAAAAAAAATGGAAATCATTGGATTACTGACTGTGACGTTGTTTTCACCGTCATCTTTGAAAAAATACGAGCCAATGATTTGTCGGGCAACACAAGGCAACAGTGGCAACAAAAGTCTCCAAACAATGCATTTGGGTGTTGTCTCCTCTTGTATTATCTGGGATTGCTCATCGAACAACATGCGGCTATTTTGTTTGCTAACATACCAATTAATGTAGACATTGTTCGGTCTCTGCATGTCAAGGCTACGGGTCCAAGCGTAATTCAGCCCTCAAAATACCATCCTCACCTGCACGTGATGTACCCTCCTTCTGACCAACGAAATCGAGTAGGGGTGATATAATCCGGATTAACCACTTCGGGGTCTAGTAATTAAATTAATTATGGCATACTCGAAACAACGATTTGGATTTTGAAAGCTATGAAGGCTGACGTTTGTAGTATTCTGTTATCCGAATAAGCTGGAGTAAAAATTAGTTGAAACGGCTTTCAGGATATTGCTACACCATCAAAACGTTGGCAGGACTCAAAGAACGCTCAATGTCGTCGCCATTAAGTTGGTGTAGGTACAGACGAATATCCCTATATACGATATATATATCTTGCATAGGACCACATAAGGGCCTGTGTCAACCTTCGCATGGCTTCACTGCTTGTATAAACAACCATGTGATCGCTGGTGACTACACAGCCGAACATGATAACGGCTTTTAATGGGCACCCAAGAGAAATAAATATAAACAAAAACATTTGGAAAAAACCGAGGAAGAAAACGAAGCGATCCCCTTCCAAAGGAGTTCGAGAATGCTTCGATCACTGGGTGCCCATCAGCGCCGCAAATTGTCACGGTGGTAGACGAGCCCCCAATGCAGACATAATGAATCAATCAGAGTTGCAAGAGCTTGTGGAGCAAATCACACAGTTCCTGGAAATGTTGGAGGACGGAAACAGGTGCACCATCCACCAACCCATGTGGAACAGAATCCAAAGCATCAGAGCTCGCTATGAGCACAGATCTCAAACAGTCAGACTGCTTCTACCTAAAAACCGATTGTGGAAACTCCGTCTACAAAGCGGGACATGAGAAAACAAGCAAAAAGGTTGAAAGAACAGTCCTGAAGGGAAAAACCTGTCGAAACCCAACAAGCGACACTGCTCCTGGCAAACAATCTAGCAGGAAGCTCCATAAACCGAAACACCCGGGAATTGATGCTATTGTCATTGCAGAGAAGGGGGATTTGACGTACGCACAGATTCTTCGCAACGCGAAGATAGGCCTCAAATGGGAAGAAGTTGGCAAAGCAGTATCCAGGATCAGGAGGACCTAGAGAGGAGACCTACTTATACATCTCGATGTATTGAGCTGAAAACTGGGTTATGCGAAGCTTTAGGGGAGAAAGCAAATGTTTGAACCCTCAAGCTATGCACTACCATCGAGATAAGGATTGATACGCAATCAAAGCTCAAGATAGCTTGGACGTTGCACTGACGGACATAGTATCCATTGGGAAACCATACTGTGGAACGAAAACAGCGACATTGAAGCTACCCGAGGAAGACGAAAGAAAGCTGCTAAAAGCGAAGAAAATTAAGAAAGTCAACTGTCGTATCCGAGAACGAACCCTGCTAAAAGGATGCTTCAGCTGCCTAAGGTTCGGGTACCTACCCAGACACGCAGATTGCTTCACCGAATGGGGGAACAGTCGCCCAAGTCCGGGAGGCCTTATAGAACGAATGCTGCATTCAGAAGCCGACTGGATGGAAATCATGAATCTCGTGGTGAACACACAGAGTTGAGACAAATCGAGCGCTGAAGACCAGAAATGGCGCAAGCAGAGAGTATATAAAAACAAAAATTACTTACCAACCCCCCGAAGTAATACCTAACGGCATCTCCATATGGAGAATGGTAGAAGTGGGCAGGGTATGGGTTAGCCGTAGCCGTATTCCCAAAATCGATGACTTAGGTTTGCCAATCGTGTATGCTGATAGAGCGGGCGAGTAGTATCCTTCGAGGATTGCCACCTCCTTGAAAAAAAAAAAAAAAAACATGGCAAAACTAAATGAGCATGATTGCCTTTGACACATGCCACGAACTACGTAAGGACTGTCAAAAATAGAACACAAGCCCCAAACACCGAAAAAATCTCATTAATTACTCTTCCAGACTTTGCAAACTTTCCTACAAGACCTCGCCAGTTAAAATCAATTAAAGGGCTTCTGTTCCACATGGGGTATGGAGATGTGCCAGCAAGACGACTTTCACGCTCTCAATCATTTAAACCAAATGCAAGAGGGCCACGTCCCCATTAAGTACCCACAATGTTCGACTGTATGCAAGCTTAAGTAGAATTTATTTCCAAAGATTGCGTGTTCTCATTAGAAAAACATCTTTTGGCAATTACAACCAAATTTGAAATTCTAATTGTCTGTAAGCCTTGTGTAGGGAGCTGAATTCATTTATGTGCATGCGGCAACTCGACAGTCGACTCAAAAGATAAAACCCACACAGGCTATTCAGATTCCGTGGCAGTGCGGCAATGGCAGTCGGTCCCTCGACGCATTCAAAGAGCCTCCGGTTACGGAACGGAACGATTGCCGAGTGCTACCTTCTCTATTCAAATCTGAAAACAGCCGCCAAGAATAAATCTCTTGGATGCGAATGATTTATTGGTTTCGTACTGCGCGATGGAACAACGAGAAACATCACGAATTTATTACATTAACGAGAATTTCATTACAATCGGCGCGGCTGTACGAGTTCTGTGTGCAAAGCAGAGGCAGACCTCTCAGCAAATGTTTTCTTCGTTCGCCAATGAATTCATTCCTTGGAGCATGATTGCGATGTATTGTGGCTCGCATCATTTTCGGGTCATTGGTAGAAATGGGATTTTGATATTTTTTTATGCATTTTCTTCTTCGAGGGAATTGTTACTGGATGGCTTATTATTTTGCTTCTATTATCTTGGCTAGAATATAGAGATGCGTGCTTATGTACATATCAATTGGAGGCCATTCACTTCAGGATCCTAGCGCCGAGATAATCTTGCTTACAAATCACTAGGTACAACACGACCTCAATACATTTTGTGTTTTTAAAGCATGGCGATATCATTAAAAGGTGTGTACGTCACTAGACTGTGTTAGGTGCACAGGCAGGAAGATATTTCAGTTTCTTTTCTTTTGGTGGTTCTATAATCTGAAGTTGTTCTGACACTCAAACAACGAATTTCTGCTACCAACACAAGCGAGGTGTCGTCAGTGCGTTTCAGTGGGTCTCAGGAACATATTGTCTGTTTATTTTTGTAGGTTTCACACATTCCTAGCCTGTCTTAGCTCTCACTTTCTCCTGGACCTATACTGTATACAACAGTACAGATTCATCAACGATGAGGCTCAGAGCTGCGGCGTTCTGAAAGGACAACTCATTCCGTCACGCTTCCATACAAAACGGATGGAGAGCAGAATATCACAACCGATTACCAAACCCAGTCATATGGTTAGGTAGGGGGGTTGCTAGTGTATTAACCAGTGCACTTAGACCATATTGGTCCATTGTGATACCCCAGGTAAGACTACTACCACCGATTGACTACTCCAATGAAAGTGCCGTTAACTGACTGGACCAGATTTGAAAACCAGATAAAAGCGTAGTAACTTTGCCTTCATTGGGATTCGAACAGAGGACCCCGCTAACCAGGGGCAGACACTCTACCAACTGTGCCATACAGTCATATACGTTTTCCAAACCGAAAATAATGGCAGCAACAATTAGTAGTATCAGAAGGTTAAGAACGATCAGGGGTACATACGCATGGGTCTCCTGTGACCTTGATCTTGAAATCTCTGGCACTAAGAGAAGCTAGTAGCGTTGAAATGGCTGTGATACAAGGGGCAACACTTACGTTGAGAGAACACAATATATCCGACAAAGGGACCACCATTTTTCTACATAAAGTGGCATTAAGGACTGTAGGTAGCGCGCAAATAGCGCGTTTTAAAAAGAAAATAAATATGTAAAAAATGGCTAAAATAAAGCACCCACAAGGACTGATGTACGCAATTTTGTGGAAACAGTTTGTGAGACTTGAGGATAACACTCATAGTCTCCATCGTCTCACAGATGAGAATGTGTCTTCTGGACCATTTTTCGAAAATGAGGTTGTGTTACAGAGTGTAGGTGTTACAGAGCCATGTTAACGGACGATTTTTTTTTATTGAATTTGAATAAATGGATTTGGACAACCTCCGGCTCATGCAGAATAGCGCGCTATGCCACACAACCCATGCCACAACGTACTTGGCGCAGCAAATTCCCAAATTGTCTTTCGACTCATTCAACAGCCCGAAACCATCAACATGGTCATGGAAAATTGGGGTGTCAGAATGTGCTACTGCGAAGCGAGCAAGGCAGCCACTTGAACGACGTTATATTTTATAACAAATGGGAATGTTTGAGCTTACTACTAAAGTAATAATGCACATAAAAAATTAAATTTTGTTCTTATTATTGTATTCTTAAAAAGAAACTTGTATTTAGCTCGCCCTATATAAGAAAACTGGAAGACAGAGTTCTGCATAGAACCAGACCTAGAAAGTTAGTCTAGGTAGTGTGCCTGTTAATAGGAGTCCTTACCGGGCACTCCACCATATTGCACACACAATGCGTCTATAGAATCTGCCTAATATCTGCTGCGCGAATTCTGAGACCTAGCAAAGAAAAGAAAGCATTTCCAGGAAAGTACTTTTCTTAGAGCTGAAAACCCTCTTAGGAAACTGAATCTGTATTTTTTCAGGAATAAAATAAGGCCTATCTTAGCCTCTATTAATGCCACAATGACCCAACACGATGGACTGACTACCTAAGTCATGAAATGTTTGTTCCGCCGGGTAGTCAGAGAGAGGAGGGGATGTATGGCCTCTTCGTCGTTCTCTTAAGACGGATCTAATTTCATATGAAAAATGTTACGTATACGCCCCGAGTCTTTCCTAGACTCCATCGTCATATGAGTGCAAAATGTTACGTATACGCCTTACATGTCTTAAGATAGTTCTGGGTGCCTATCTGACAAGTATGTGAAATGTAACGGTACGCCCCCGTATTGGCGAGAGCGTAACACGAACAGATGAGGTGATGCACCGTCTCCTCCTCGTCCTCATCCAAGCGCTATAATCAGACTCATACAGCATGCGTTCCAATTACCCAGTGCCCAGAGGTATGTCTTGATGAATGTATCGTCCAACAAATGTCTTAACTGCTGCTCAACTTAGACTAAGTAGACAAACTGAACGTCCAAAGGACATAGTGTCTTCCAGCTAATTGCCATTGATTATTTTGATTCTGAATATATTTAGGAGATGGTAATATATAATGACAGGCTTAGGGGAGGCGTATTTTTATCTATTTCTTTAGTGCGTTGAATTGTTCCGCAATGGCTCAGTATGTCATAGTGTCCCTGAACCCACATGAGGTGAATATTGAAATAGTTCACCACATCACCTTAAGAGTCGGCTTTAAGGGATGAATTTCAATAAAGAATTACATTGGTCAGGAACATCATTCTTGAGTCTAGGCAGTGTCCCATCCTCTATTCTGTTGAAACGCGCTGCAGTAATCAGGGAGTTGCAAGTTCAAAACTATATGTAGATTATTAAAGTAGGTACATACAGTAGGTACTACTTCGTCCCTCTGTGAAAATTCCCATAGGATCGTCCAGGGTCTGATTTTTGGACAATCTGGAAAGAATGCCCTAATTCTTAAAGTAGGCACATATTCGAACTACTTCCTTAGTCTGTGGACATTCCCAGAGAGTCGTCCAGGGTCTGACTTTAAGACAATCCTGACGGAATGCTGGGGGAAGAAATTGTTCTCGTAGAGTCATTGGGTAGGAGGCAGTCGGTGTCATTGGAATGTAAACTGAATTCTTTGAAAATAGTTGAGTGACCGATAAGAAGTTAAGTCTACAATAAATATATCTTAAGTGTCACCGCAACTGCTACCTCTTTTCCAAATATGTTCAACGGATGAAGGTAATGAACGCTTAGCAACACCGTTTTGTGCCGGATATTAAATCAATTTGGGAATGTACCATATTTTCTAGCGGAAATCAAAAAGATGGATTGTCCCCCAACTTCTGCAGCTGAATCGCAGTGAGAAAATAAAATTGTAGAAAAACTCTACACACACACATATGAGCATCAAATAATGTAACACAGTTTTGAGTCTTTATTATGTAAAACAGAATTTTTAAAAGGAACCATCTGCAAATGAACCGGTCATTGGCGTCCCAATATTTCAACGCATATAGAATATTCGATTCAGATCGTGACAAGGATGGTTTCTTGATTAAGGGAACTGAACTTCGAAAGTTTATGGCTTCTTACACGAGCAACATTCATTCCCATTCATCTGAAAGGCAATGTGGAACTTCGTAGGTCCTGGTCCTGTCCTGGTCAGGTTTTCGTTGGAAAAGATGTTGTTGGCATTAATATAAAAAAGTTTGACAGGTCAGTGACTTTTTGAACAAGGTTTGACAAATAAAGGTTTTATTTCTCTACGTCGACATAGTCAGGCGTTCTTATAATTTTCTTCTTTCCTCCACTTAATAGATTTTCTCATGACCAAATCAATAAACCAAAATCTGTACCCAGTCATGTCTTCAGGTTCGAAAACAGGAAATAGTCATGGGAAGCTAAATCTGGAGAATATGCAAGAAGGGTTGGTAGGATTGGTAAAGCGATAAATAATCTCTACAATTAGGCTTACTTTATGAACTGTACTCGATATATGGTTTTTGAATGTGAGTTTTCCATCGAAGGTTACTCCTTAATACTTACAGCTAGTAGTTGGTCGATTTTGCAGGTTTCTTTGATTTCAGAATTGCTGTTTTCTGCGTTGAGAAAGGCACGTGAGATTTAACTGTGTTCTGTTTGACCTTACATTTGTTGCAGAAATCTGGAACACATCTAGTGCATTCTGTAATTAATGTAATAAGCGCGTGCTGTTATAAGATATTTGAAGAGAACATGGCTGTACCATCAACGAACAAATCAAGAAAAGGGTGTAGGTATTGGTATATCCGACAAAGAGATATTAAATAAAATCGGAACTATTACCGAACTTTAAGGTACACCAGTGTGAGCGGTGCATAATGTTGTTGTAGTCTAGATGTGATCCATAAGAAAGGAGACCCCTTTGACTGCGCCAACTATAGAGGGATAAGTCTCCTGAACATCGCCTACAAGATCTTCACTGCCGTTTTGTGTACTCGCCTGAAGCCGTTTATAAATAACCTGATAGGTTCTTATCAGTGTGGCCTCAGGCCAGGGAAGTCCACCATCGACCAGATTTTCACACTACGGCAGATCCTGGAAAAGACCCAAGAAATGCAAATCGACACCCACCACCTTTTTGTCGATTTCAAGGCCGCATATGACAGCGTGCATGGGGACGAGCTATACAACGCCATGTCTAGTTTAGACATTCCTGCCAAGCTCGTCAGGTTGTGCAGGATGACGATGGAGAATTCTTGCTGCTCCATCAAGGTCGGTAACGAACTCACCGAGACCTTCAATGTCAAAAAAGGTTTTAGACAAGGCGACGCGCTGTCATGTGTTTTATTTAACATCATCCTGGAGAAGATCGTGCAAGACTCACTCGCCAACACTAGAGGCACGATCTTCCAGAAGTCCGTACAACTGCTAGCATACGCGGATGACATTGACGTGATTGGCAGAACACAGCGAGCCGTCAATGAGGCGTTTGCTGGCATTGAGGCGGAGGCGGCTAAAATGGGTCTAGCGGTGAATGAGGGCAAAACGAAGTATATGCTGTCATCAAGAAAGGACACACAACATCGACGTCTTGGACAGAGCGTCACAATGGGCAGCTATAACTTCGAGGTAGTCAAGGACTTCGTCTACCTCGGCTCCGCAGTAAACAGTACAAACAACATCAGTACCGAGATCAAACGCAGAGTAACTCTTGCCAACCGCTGTTTCTATGGGCTCAAGAGGCAATTGAGTAGTAGAGCCATCTCTCGAAGGACCAAGCTGACTTTACACAAGACCTTGATCATCCCAGTCCTGCTGTACGGCGCGGAGGCATGGGCAATCTCAAAAGCGGATGAGGAAGTCCTTGGTATTTTCGAGAGAAAAGTTCTGCGTGCGATCTTTGGTCCTGTTTGCGTTGACGGTTTTTGGAGGAGAAGATTCAACCACGAACTGTACGGGCTGTACAGCGACATGAGTCTAGTCAGGCGTCTTCGGATCCAACGCCTAAGATGGCTAGGCCATGTAGAGCGTATGGACAACTCAGCTCCGGCCCGGAGAGTCTTCGACTCCGAACCCGTGGGACAACGCAACAGAGGATGCCCGCGTTTAAGGTGGCGCACCCAGGTGGAGAAGGAGCTCAACCAACTTGGCGTGCGACACTAGAGACAGCTAGCCAGAGACCGTGCTAGCTGGAGAGGCTTGTTGGTTGAGGCCCAGGTCCACCCCGGACTGTAGCGCCAAATGAAGAAGAAGAAGAAGTCTAGATGTTTAGATGGCAGTTGCCGGGAGCAGTATTGTGTTTAAGGTTACTGTGCGGAAAATTTAAAAAAAGCCACTAAAAATGTAAGCTCTCTAAGCTCAATAAATGCTAAGGAAATGCTGGCAATAATTCGACGACCACTGCTTACACTGTGCCTGCTGTGAAGAACGTACCATTTTTCTAATAAAATACGAGTAGCGTCGATAGGTGTAAAAGTGAAGACGAATCCTTAGGAAATACCGAGCATTTCAAACAGTGCTATTTCCTAAGCTGAACAGATTCACAGTATTCTAAAGAGCAGTACAGTAATATTCCAGATCGAGTTTCTTCATCAGTATCTAGTGCCACTACTAGTGGCCTCACACTATTTAAACCACTAGGACTACTCACTAGGACAACTATTTCATTATTTTCCATGTAATTTCCGCTACATACTGGATGTAGTATTTGAGGCTGTATTTACTGTAGTAATAGTCCGACTTAGGTAACAAGCCTTCGCGAACTTTTCACCAGATAAATCATTCCGCATTAACAAGAATAGGTGGTCACTTGGTGCTAGACCTGAAGTATAAAGTGCACACATAAATACCTTCCAACTACGCTTCCGGAGGTTCTGGCGAGTTGATATCGATCAACGTGGCAGATGGAAATTTTGTCCATGAGGTTCTTTGGCATTAACTCGTGTGGTACCAATTTATCGAACTCCTTTTTGTTTCCATTTTAGTTCCAAGCGATTTTTGCGCGAGTTCTTAGCTCTTGGGCAATCGAAACAAACTCGACGATTTCAATGATTTAATCGACATGTTCGACAATTGGCCGCCGGAGCGTGGAGCGTGGTCCTTGATATCAAATTTTACCAAAACCGAATGGACGGAAATAAAATTGAACATGATTTCCTATTACAGGTAACTTGCATTTTCGCCTTTATCGAACAAAAAAGAGTCAATCGATCACAGAACTGTCCGTATCTAATATCTTTTTAGTACGGAATTTATCTTATCCTTCTAGCGGCATTTAATTCGGTGCGCTGGGACGTATATAACGCGAGATATTAAATAAAGCCATCTGTGGGAATGATGGATTTATTTTCACTACACCATCACTATCACAGTGGAACGTCTCCATACAAAGCCCTCTCATAAATGGTTTGTAGTAGATCTACTTCTATTTAGCTAAATCTTATATATACCACATCTAATCAAAGCGCAAGAGCCACCAATCTTTATGAATATCGATAGTTAAAATTATTCACTTCAATATTAATTATTTTTCTATTTATAAAGAATTTAGAAAAACAAGTGGCCAAAGTGCAGTGGGTCAGAATATTGATTTAACTGAATTACGCATAGACTTTTCACGAGCATGAAAACCTGTCATTCAGAAGTATGAAGTGTACATTTTTAGAAAGGGCAAATATTTACAAAAATATATATATAAAAAATGTTTGCGGAATATGTAGAAGATATATCTTGTTTTAATGTTTAATTTTAATTAGTGCTGTTTGCCGTGGCCAGTTATATACTTGTCAGATTAAAATATTCATTTAGTCTAAATTAAAATTCCATCAACTTTATATTCCCTTTTTTTGTCGCAAACGCATAAGATGTATCACTTGACAACTGGCTTATAAAGTAAAATTGTTATCAATAAATATTTTCACATAACGGCCAATTGATCAATGACGGAGGTTGTACATGTGTATAAACTGTAATTTATCCTCACTCTTCCAATCCAACTCATCCACGTCTATACCTTATAAGAAAAAAAATTAATTTTGTTATGTCAAAGCCTAAATCAAAATTATGTATACCAAGTCTCATCCTTTTATCCTTAAAAACAAAAAATTTACAGATTTTTGAGACAGTGATTCTATTTTCGGACCACTGTGCGCTGCCCCAACCATGATACCGATAGTTTCTTTTGCTCTTCTCTCACCTCTTCGCATTAATTCATCCTCAAAATCCTTTATTTCTTTGATAAAGTTCTTGCAAGTTGAATTTCGGAGGAGGTCGTCTTAAGAGTTGTATTGCATGGCCACGTTGGCGCATACGTAACATTTTTGATCGGGCAAGGAGACAGAGAGAACGTCAGACATAAAATTTCTTTGTAAATGTGTATGCATATTCTCCATGGAGAAGGTTAAGAAACAAGAATCAAAAATAAATGACATAAAACAGATGAATTGCAATGTGTGGTGGCTTTTGCGCTTTGAGTATTAGACGTGGTAAATATAAGACTTAGCTAAATAGAAGTAGATCTACTACAATTCCCACCTCGCCCACAATATCCAACGTTCACATGAATAAGCCAAGCTAATTAGAACGCATTTAAGAAAGTGCTAACTGGTAAACACGATCACCGCCAATTTCGCTGGAATATTATTTAATTAGTGCCCACAAACCAAGTAGAGGATGCCACACAAAGTTCACACAAGCACCAAAAGAATTAATATCCTATTTGAGGGCTCATCCTAGTTGGTAATCCTTTTTTCGGAACTAATTCCGAATTTCTGCCGCAACACTCCACTTACATTAACATACACAAAACTGCCATTAGAACAGGTTGCCACCCCGAGTCACACGAGCACAACCCGGACCACGGTGCGGACCAATTCGCAAGCGTTAGGAGAAAACTTTCACGTTGCACACTCACCAGAATCTCAATTCTAATTAGCTATTGAAACCATCTGACATGTGTCAATGGCCAGAAGCCCTGCAGGAAGTGGCAGAAGAAACAACAAAAACACCGACCAGAGGAAACAGAAAAATCCCATGAACAATTCAATGAGTTGGTAAAAACTTTATCGTTTCCTCTCGTCGTCGCGGTCGTCCGTCCAGGAGTAAAGGGTGCAAAGCAAACGGCTGAATGTAGCACAAGCCAGAAGGGAAAATTCAAAATAAAAGTTCAATCCAACGGACTGACGACGGAAAAGTTTTTACACGCTTTGCTCCCTCAGCTCCCATAAATTGTACTTCATGAGATTAAATCTTCCACGTAATGCCATTAATGCTGACTCTGGATATTGGTAATTAGCTCGTTAAAGTGACAAAGGATCTATAATTTCTACTACTGTGTGCAATTCAACTTTGAATTGTATTGGGAAAGTTTGATGTAGTCTTTTTTGTTTTTTTTTTTTTTTCGATTGCTTTGGTATAGTCAGTTGAAAGTCTTGCGAAGTTAAAAGTCTGCTTTGTGTCGTTCTTGTTCAATTAACAACGGTAATTGATAGAAGGAAATTGGTCAAGAATTGTGAGTTGGCTTTTACGGGGACTATAGCTTTGTATGAATTATTGGCCTCAGTATGAGGTTTTCAAACGAACCACTCAAGAACATATATTTTTGGTAACTTAGCTTTTCAAAGGGAGCACACAACGGTTTTATAAGGCTTTATTGGAAAAAGCACATGTTCAACAGGCCCTCCAAACAATTTCAGTTCAGTTTACTGAATTTTTTAGCGTAAAATACGAAAACGACTCCTTCAGAACTATCGAGTTTTAGACCTATAAGATGGTTACCATTTCTTGAAAAAGGCCTGGAAAAATTATAGCTACTCAAATACAGCAGTCTCGTGATACTAGGAATGCCTTCTCAAAATGGCAGTCAGACTTTGTGCCAAAACATAGCTGTCTACTGTTATAAAAGTGGCAACTGACCTGAACTGAATTCATGCACTTATGTTGATGACTGAAAGTCTGTTGGTATGTCTGATTCGTGGTATGTCAGTTCTGGTGATCCTCAATAATCTGTGTTGGGACCCCTACTATTCTCATTATTTATTAATGATTACCATCTCTGATGATGTTGATGATGTGTGTAGATAACTTGTCTAGGAGGTATACATGGTTAGTCCAATATAAACTGAAAGTTAACACACAAAAAGCACGTGCAATGCTGTGTCCTAATACAGAAATAGATCACGGTCCTCTGCCACGTTTTATTTTAAACGGTGACATAATGTATCTTAACTAAATGAAATATCTTGGGCTTACCATTAACTCATCCTCATCCTACAAGTTGTGACACCATTGCAGAAAGTGTGAAAAAATATGCTATGGATTACGTTGCTTGAGGCACTAGATTTATCTCCTCAACCCTGATATGAAAATTAGACTTGTAAAGAGACGTATTATGCCATTTTTTAAGTTTAACTCTTGAGTGTACCTTTGTCTAGATTTCACATGCAATCATCAACTAAGTGTATCATTCACTGACTGTCTCCCCTATATATTTAATGTTCGTAGGTGTGTTAGCCTTAGTCAAGTTACATTTTTGTTGTAAATTGTTTTGACTTGATTGGCTTGTCATATTTTTTCCTCGTATTATACACACAGCTGCAGAGAGTGTGGAATAACTTACCAGCCGCCTATAAGGAAGTCCTCCTTAACATGTAAAAAATATGAATGATAACGAGCATCCTAACTGTGGCCTAAATAACCGCCTTAACAAAATAAACCTGTGCCAAAACAAGGAATGTACGTTTTGCTTGGAAGAAGATGAGATCCGAGCACATTTTATGTGAATGTTGGAGACTTGGTCTGGACTCTGGTTAAGAAACGTATTTCCCATAATGGAGTAGGTACTCACTTTGATATTCGCAAGAGTCACCAAAATTTGTCGTTGTTCTCTCGTGGCTGTCATTATAACTTAACTAAGATACACGCTCAACGATCGATGAGCTGAAATTTTGTTGGGCAATGACAACTCGAATTACACGCCCATGGTGTACAAGCACTAAGTTTTCTGTTTGGAAAGCAAATATTCTCCTTATTTCTTCAGTCGATCAGTACACTTTCGCAATGTCTACAAGCATTCGATCTTAAGCGACTTACAAACTTAAGCAAAATTTGATGTGACTTAAGATTTGTGTCATATCGACCAAAGACTGCCTAGTAGGTGTCGATCTTCGTGGTTTCTTTTTCCAGGATCTGCCTTGGAATGGAGATCTGGTGTTTAGTGGAGTTCCTGGCTAGAAAGCACACCTACAAGGACCTATCACATTTGTTCGGAACATCGTGTACGACACTTGTCCTTCCATAATTAGCGCAGTCAAAAGATCCAAGATCATTCTTGTGGAACGGACAAATTACTCTAAGTTGCTACCTGACTTTTATGAGTCGTACACACCTGGCACTTAAATGGAACTATACGCACAGAATGTCGCCGCAAAATATTACTAAACGGGGACATGTTTACTTCCGACATAAGCGCATAAGACCGTCGACATGCTTTACTCCGACCATAGCCTTAAGATGGTGCAGCGGCCAAAAAGACCGTCCCAAGTTACCTTACCTTATTTTGACCTCTAGGTCGGTAAGTTCATTTGAATCGTTTTTTTTGGTTTTGGGTTGGTGAAAATTTTCAACAAGACACTATGTGACTCGTGTCCGCATAGTTGTGCCAGATTTTAACTGACTAAAAAAAAACACCCTTCCCTTTTGGCTTTTCTTTACTACAACTAAGTTTCCTTAGCTAGTAGCTTACATTTGAGGATATTTTCGGGTGTTCCAGGTAGACCTTCGGTAAAATCACATGCCATGACCATCGGTAGGATGGTTTATTACTATTGCGCCAAATCGAGTGGTCTGGTACGCTGAAGTCGGTATACTAAACGTCTCATGCCCAAAGTTTGGAGGATGGCATTGTTACAATGACAACGAAGTCTGATACTTAGCTTTCGAACGGAGTTTGTTACTTCTTCATCGACGGTAGTTATCCCTAGGTCCCTTTGTATATCACAATTCCTGAGATACCAGCGAGCTTTCACAATATCCCGTATAATTTTATTTTGAAAGGACTGAATAAATCCTCTGTTATTTGCTTTGGTTCGACCCCATAGTTGTATGCCGTAAGTCCATATAGGCTTCAGTACGTGCTTGTATAATAGCAGTTTGTTGTACATGCTTAACTAAGAGTGCCTTCCAAGTAACCAGTACATTTCTCTATTCGGGTGTTCGAGCTCATCCCGTTTCTTTTTCACGTGGGCCTTATACTTGAGTTTCGCATCGAGTGTCATACCAAGATATTTTGCTTCATTAGCGTACGGAATTTGTACAGAATTAATGAAAACTGGTCGATTTTCAATATTTCTATAGGTAAAATTTATGTGCTTTGATTTGGTCTCATTGGGAGCAATGCGCCAGCGTTTTGACCATTCGTTTATTTTGTCCAGAGCTCGTTGCAGTTTTTCAGTTAAGGACTCAACTGAACTTCCCGTTGCCAGGATCGCTGTGTCATCCGCAAATGTAGCCACAAGTGTACCCTCAGTTTGAGGTATGTCTCTAGTGGTGCAATGTATGGCCAAGGAAACTCCCTTGAGGGACTCCTGCTCGGATCTTAAAATCGGAGTATTCAGTTCCGTGTTTAACTCTAAATATCCTGTTATCGAGATAAGAGTCTGGTATCTTATACAAGCTTGTCGGTAGAAGCCTGCGTAGTTCGTATTTTAGGCCTTCATGCCAGACTTTGTCGAAGACCAGGGAAACGTCAAGTAGGGCGGTGGAGCATATCTTTTTCTCCTCTAATGCTCCTTCAATTTGATTCGTTATTCTGTATACCTGGTCAATTGTCGAGTGCTTCGCTCGAAACCCGAACTGATGGTCAGGTATTAGTTGCTTCTCTTCGACAAATTTTTGAATGCGTTTTAATAAGAGTTTTTCAAATAATAATATAATATGGGTGGCGCGACAGTCCGAGGTGGACCTGGGCCTAGCTTCTCAGCAACCACTTGTGTTGTGCGTGCTATTGTTCTTTCACGAGTGGAAGGGACCTACGGTTTAATGCCGACTCCCAACGGCCAAGTTTGAGAAGCTTTTTCTAGACAAGAAATACTCTTTGAGCATTGTCAGTGACTCGAAAGAGGTGGAGCCGTGAATAATGATAAGCGGTAAATTCGGGTATCGAACCTGGCACCCTCTGCGTAGGAGTCGACGCACTTACCCAATACGCTACGGCGACCCAAGAGTTTTTCAAAAATGTTGGATATTATTGGTAAAGGCGACTTTTTGTTGTTCAACGGTTTGCTCCGTTTCCATTATCAGTTCTGCAACCTTCCATGAGTCTTTAACATATAATAGCCTAATGGATGCGTCCGGTCATTAGATCATAGCCAGGAGCCTTGTTGTTTTTTAGATTTTTGATTGCCTAGCAGAGTTCGTTTAGCGATACTCTTTCTATACTAGATCTGTATGTGAACCTATTGGTATCATAAAATTGTCGAATTTCATACAGTAGCTGATTGTATGGGCTGTATAGCTCTATGATTCGAGCCCAGCGCGTACGGATTTAGGCCATTTAGAGAGCATGGCCAACCCTGCTACAGTCTGAAAAGTCTCCAACTCCTTACCAGTGGGACAATGCAATAGTGGACGCCCACTATACAGATGCCGCACATAATTGCAAGCAGCTGAACCAACTTATTATGCTCAATTGGAAGGGTGTCGCTTAAGATCGTGTCAGATGGTGGAGAGGTTTTTAGCCTCCTCGGAGGAGAAGACGATGAAATGTTGCTCTCGCTATGTAGCTAAATTGATAAAATGATCGAGGACTATGCCGTCTAGTCAACTCGACTGATCGTTTAATTCCCAAGGCGTTGATATATCATTGAAACATCAAGAAATAAGTAATTTGCACAAGAATATTCTCTTTGAGGAGCGGTGGCCAAATAGTTTGACTTAAGCCAAGGGCTACAAATCGAATTCACGTACCCAACATCAACTTCCCGAGATAGAAATAGAGAACGAATGACAATAAATAAGACAGACACCGTTTATGCGGCTCAGTAGCGTATACCACAATCACATATTGCCAATTAACTATGAAGATCCCAGCTTTGAAACGCTTTCGCTCTCATAAAATACATTTTCATTTTCAAGGGTACAACGTATACGTCATCAATCCTTCTGCAATATAAACACAAATTAATTGCTTTTTATTCCCACTGCTACCTCACGTCGATGCTAGGAAGCTCATAAATACGTGACCTCCGACGAGGATAATTAGTGAAGGTGGTGTGTGTGTGTGTGAATATTTGCACATTATGTGCACGTTTCATTATTGAACGTGTTGAGGGTTAATTCAAGAACTTTCTCAAAGATTGTATTCAAATTGCGATGGCTTTAAAGGATAATCACGCGTTCACTTAAAGTGCTTACATCAGCTTTTATGTATGCGCTTAAGATAAGATAAGAGGAAGATTATTACAATTAAAGATAAGCACCTGTAGGGAGCTTCTTTACTGGATTCTTCCAGTAACTATTAGAGGCGAACTCATACCACGATTCGACCAATGCATATCCTCTTTGATTCACGAAATAGCTGGTCACTCTCTCTTTCACTCAAGAGGGCAGTTTATGTTGCTGGTTGACTCGATTGAGAAGAGGGGTCATTCTTATGCCTCGTGCAATATCGGTCAACACGACAAACACCTCATCCTTTTCGTAAACTATCTCTGTATACACATAATGACTTCAAGCACATTCCCACGGATAATAAAGCAACTGACCAGTCACCCAAAGTAATGAAGGTCCTTTAATACTTCCTGTTAAATATTTTCATGGATTCTTCCAAGCTCTAAGCATATGGCATGTGCGATGGGAGCGTTCCTTTTGCATGAAATGGATGTGCGAACTTTGCTTTTCAGAAACCCTTGTGAGTCGAAATCAATGTCAGTTGCTTCTCCTTGAGGGATGTGATTTATCATTAGTCCATCGTATAGAGACGACGACTCCTCCTTTGATTGATTGATGATGGGTATTACAAGTGCTCGTACTACATTCGTTTTTTTTGTTTTCATTCGGAAGTACTTATGCGGAACCTCACTGAATAAATAATAGAGTCTGCATGTTTTATGAGCTGCTGTTTTTGATTTTCAATGAAGCGATGCTTTAATAAGGAGCGTGACTCTCTGGGAAAAAACATCGTACTGAGCGTGCGTCTCGTAGTGGGTCCCCGAATGTACATAATGGAAGATATTTATGATTTTTTCGTGACATTTTTCGTCATGTCTATAGCCTGACAGTGGATTTAAATTTTATGTGACTTTAAATCATGCCTCTCACCTCAATTGACATAACAAATCTCGATTTGTATCACTAGCTTAACTTCCCAGGAGATTCTCAGGAGCTGAGCTCCAGATCTGACTCGAGGGGCAAAGCAGACCTGAGCCTATCTTGGGTGCGATAAGAGTAGCTGGCTACAGATAGCAGTCACCCGTAGGCCCTATGTGATACCACACGGATTGACTACTCCTTAACTTGGAACCAGCTGGTGCTTCTGATAAAGAGGTTTAGCTGGGTTATATTGACGGGCCGGCGGGGAATGGCAACTGCGCCGTGTCTGCGTATGACGCCGATGATTTACTGAGTGTAGGTGTACTTTGTCTCGTCATCTTGTCAAGAGACAGCCAGCAATTAAGGGAAGGTTTTTGAGTTGAAAATTACATAGTCCGGAATTATTGCGGGTGTTATATGATTTTGTACCGTGCTTCCTTGGTTCCAAGGGAAGAGTAAGAAATAGAAGAGTAAAAGCTTAAAGAAAGGCGTTTTTGCGTCTTAAGCGTGGCCACGACCAATAGTATTTATTATATTTATTATTTTACCATCACAGGGCAAACACAAAACACTACGTTCTCTTAGTGCATGTCCTCAGTAGCGCTTTACACAACAGACGTTTGTTGCGCGACTAAGGATCATCTACCGATTTGAATTTCACAGACTACTTCAATAAACAATAATTTCATTAATCCAAAACCAAAGAAATAACACAAATTTTAAATTCCAATCGAGATAAGCTTAAATCAACTTCGTTGCAAAGTTCATTAAATATTTTTATGCACCTACTCATAGGTGCATTGCAACCATAAGCTGTTCTATGCATTCTATCGAAAAGTATATTTCTAACCCGAAGAGATCTTTGGGGAGCATATATATTTATAAGCAAAACCTATTCTCGTGAATTTATACGATAATTAATTATGTCACGAATAAACATGACTGATGATGCCTTCCGCCTGAAACTTAAGGTTTCCAAGCTAATGATCTTGCAAGGAGGAAGTTCGTCAAACATATTTAATTAACGGATGGCATACCTCGTAAAGTTTTTTTTTTACTCTTTTGAATCTTTGTTCTTGAACACAATATGGGGGGTCCCAAATAATGGAAGAATATTCTAAATGAGGCGTGACCAACGAGCAGTAAATAGTCTTAAGGCTATAAAACTCTTGGAAGTCTTTACTATTCCGCTTTTGAAATCCTAACAATGAGTTAGATTTAGATATGGCATAATCATAATGTAGTGAAAAATCTAATTTTGAGTCAAATATGAGAAGAAGATCATTGATAAAATAATCATATAAGAGCGGCGCAGCAATACGGTAGGCTGTAAATATCTTACATTTAGAAATATTAATTTCCAATCCGTTATGTTTACACCATTCTAATAATTTACATATATCCATTTGGAAACGAATACAATCATTAAAATGTCTGATGCTTGCAAATATTTTTAAGTCATCTGCGAATGTTAAAACTCTGCAAAAACTAAATATTTCATGAACATCATTCATAAATAAAATAAACAGCAGCGGGCAGAGATGACTACCTTGATGAACGCCAGAAGATACCTCTATTACGCGCGATATAAAATTGTCGATCCTTACCAATTGTTTCCTATTACTTAAATAATTCGTAATCCACATCAGCATAGATGAGTGGAAACCTAATGATTTAAGCTTAGCAAAAAGTAAAGTATGATGTACTCTATTCATCTCTATTCGAAAGCTTTCCGAAAAGTCAGCGTAGAGTATAATAATAAAAATAATATGGGTGGCGCTACAGCCTGTAGAGAGGGCTAGGGCCTATCTTTTCAGCAGCCACTCGTATTGTGCGTGCTATTCTTCTCTCACGCGTGGAAGGGACCTACAGTTTAATGCCGACTCCGAACGGCGAAGTTGAGACGCTTTTTCTAGACAGGAAATACTCTTTGAGCTTTGTCAGTGACTCGAAAGAAGTGGAGCCGTGAAATATGAAAGGTGGTGAATTCGGGTATCGAACCTGGCACCCTCTGCGTAGGAGTCGACGCACTAACCCACTACGCCACTGCGACCCACCAGTCTAGAGTATATCAACTTGTAATCGATTTTAAAAACAATCAAATATATAGTTTGTTAATAAAGTTAAATTTGTAGAACATGACTTACCGCGAACAAAACCATGCTGATTACTAGAAATAATTTCTTTAAGCGAGAAAAGAAGCTTATCTTTAACAGTGCTTTCTAACAATTTTGGGATTGCAGAAAGCTTTCATGTGGGCGGATAGTTTTCAACTCTTCATCTTAAACCATTCTTAAATATTGGCTTAATAAATTAATATTTCCATTCATTGAGGAATTCTCCACTGACAAGCGATTGATTAAATGTGATTTTAAGTGGATGAAAGATAGAAGGTAAACACTTTTTTAATATTACCATTATTTATTTCATTTAATATACCATATTAGTTTATATATATGGAGTATCTGTAAGCGCGCTGTCCAGAGCTATGCTGCAACCAATTAGATACTGTGGTCAAACTTACTCTGCCTTGCATCCAAAATTAGCAGTCATTTTATAAGTTTTTCGAAGGTTCAACACGCACGTTCTTAAAATGCGTTGCTCAATCATGCTGAGGCGGTTCCTTCATAACCCAAAATTATCAATATCGCAGTAAGCCATTGCCAATTTGCTATGCGTTCATTATCGGCGTTCGATGCTATTCACACTTGCCTTCGTACATACAGTGATGTATCAGCATGTGCACAGTACTGTCAAGCCGAGTTCCCTTTGATCGATGACGCGTTGCATGGGGTGTGTCATCTCCATCACAGTCACTAGCTCAACAAACAAGCCTTCCAACGAATTTCAGTCAACAACTGCTTTAATGTCCTTAATATCTCTACATGTGATAGACGCTCTTTAAATTGAATCACTGGACACCAGAAGACAATGGAAAACCACATGAATTGTCTAAGTGTAGAGTCCTGATGCACAGCTTCAACTAAACTTCTCAGAAATCACCCGAAGGCAATAGAAAACCCCATGAATTGTCTAAGTGTAGAGTCCTGATGCTCAGCTTCAACTAAACTTCTCAGAAATCCCGATTGCACTTCAAAAACTAGCTGGAATAGGATCGCCGAGTCACCAATATATTCTGCACAGTTTGAGCTGCAACCGAATGAGGGCAGCTTTTACAGTTCGACCGCCACTCGTTCTTGTGAAACTTAAATAAAATTCAATCCTTTAAGTTCTGTGAAACAAGTCATGGGCAAACACAAACGAAACCAAATCGAATCCCAACAAAATGTGATTCCGTGTGTGTACGCCTTTTGAGAATACCTCTTCTACCTCAAAATGCATTCCATTTCAATTGCAATTGAATGACTGCAGTGAATGTGTGTGTGCGTTTGAAAAGAATACCAACGTTGTGCCGATTGTCAACTGAAAACATCTTGAAATTGTTCACTTGGAAATCACATCTCCTCTAGCATTTCTCCCTCGACCATGCACACCTGAGTTTGGCTTGCATTGATAGAGAAAATGAAAGACGAATCGTAGAATAGAGCCAAGCATCCCAGTGGAACCAATTCACATTCACCCGAATTCCAGAGAAACCAAAACGAACAGGTGAAGTTTTCCTTGTGACATTTGAAAGTCAAATTCACTTTTGCTTCGTTTCACTTTACCTTCTCAAGTGAAAAACGACTCTGAGTACGAGGACCGAGCATTCAGAGGAATAGACGCACACTTGTGTGCGTATGCATTCAAGCTGTCCATGAAGCACCTTCGCACTGGGATGGGAAACCAAACATGACCTGGATTCGTGTGGTGCCAAATTTGGTTCGGTTGCCGGCCGTATCCTTGACCTCATCTGGACACACTGCCACTTCCTGTCTGCTAAATGGCTTTTAAGGTCTCAATATCCGTTTCACATGAAATCATTATCTGTGCAAATAAGTTCCGAGTGAATTGTCCTTCCACAACCACAGACACCGTGCATCCTCTCAGATTCATTGGACTTAATATTTCGCAAGTTGGCCGCCTGTGACCCTGGGGCAATAAAAAATAAGCACGTACTGATGTTTCTTATTTGCAAGAAGTATGCCAAGATGGACGGACACCGATAAGGTTCCTTGCAAAGCGACACACGTACAAAGCCAAGTCAGAACATGAGGGGGGCCCAACAGAAAAAAAGGATGACAAACTGGCGAAGATTCACGCACAAAATGATCCCTAAGCGATTTAGTTTGAGGAAAACAATTTTTGGTTCGGTTGGTATTTCGGTTGGCAGTTAATCGAGAGACAAAAGTCTATCGATGGAAGTTTCAGAAGCGTACGTGCGGTGCACCGCTCGATTGGAAGGGACCCCCGACGAACTGACAGCCAGTCACTCAAGTGGGATAAAAAGATTTTCAACACAAAACATCGCACATTGTGCGAGCTGGCGTAAAAACGACATTGCCAGCAGAATGCCTGTCAAAGGATCTGCCAGAGGAGCTTGTGTTAATTTTGGCTGCCACAACAATGATGCTATTAGAGCGAGTGACGAATGGGGCATTTTCGGGGAATGGGTGGGGGCAAAATTTCAAATTCAAAGTGGAACTTTATGGCTTTGGTAGCAATTTGATTGACACCGAACGGGGTGTTGGCCTGGAGTTACTGAAGCGAATGTGTCAGGTCCCTGTCGACTAGTGACGTGGAAAAATCTCTTAGATGGATGTGAATCTCTTATAAATGAGCGGGTTTATGTTGAGTCAAAAGATTGTACACTTTGCCCCATTGCATTATGCAAATGGAACTTCTTTCTTTTTGCTTCGTTGTTTCTTTTCCTCTTTGCTTAGTCAGTGTTGTGCAAGACGGAATGGAATAGAGCACGTGCCAGTGGAAGGTATTTGAGGGCGGCTCCACTTTAGCAGTGTGATGACTGACGGTTGGAAATTGCCTAAAAAACATGCATGTACGTAGATTTAAAGGGAATGCATACGCTCCTTTTGGCGAGTTGTCTTAATGAGACCCAGTCTTCTGAGCATCTACTTTTCAACCTGAATTTTTTTAACCCCTCCATTCATCTGGCCAATGTGTAGAGCGACATTTCACGTGGAACAAAAATGATCCCTTTCCTCAATCGACTCAAACAGCAACATACCAACTCTCTTGAGTGAAAGAGAGGGTGTCCAACAAGCAGGTGAATCAGAGAGGACATGCATTGGCAATCGTCCTTGGATCGCGAAAGGCTATGATCGTTGGTTTTCCCGTGGTAGCAATTATAGCCGTGGTAGCACTATGCAGTCCCATCCGTGAATTGCAATCATAATTATTCACCTTCGTATAGCCTGGTTCAACCAACTAGACTCATCAGCTTGTACAATCCTAGATTGGAGTCCATCTTCAATTGACCCTTCACTGGGCAATATAGCGATCAGTATGGGGATTTGGATACGCGGGGGAATTCGAGAAGGCTTGGAAGTATGCCAAAGTTATCTAGAGCCACGATTGCAATAGGCATCTGACAGAGTTTCTCGATGTAATCTCTGAAGTGTTCTGCAAGAGTTCTTTCTGAGGTCCTTTTTAAGGGCAATTTAGTCTCAATTCCAGTTATCGGTCGAAAATGAACACCTTTTACAGTCCACAGTGACGGAAAGAGCGACTACCTAGGCCTGATTTGAATGCTATTCCATTAGGTAGGCGACCGCTTAGCAGAGCCAGGGCGAGGTTCTTTGACAATGTCCAACTGGTCGCCTGGTTGCGTTTGGACGTGACTTTTAATGGGCGACAGTCAAGGAGGATCGTGTGGCCTGGGGATCTCTCGTATGAGCCTTACCCCCGCTTCCCCTTCGTAAAACAGGATTATAATGATTTTCATCATGTTATCCGGAGTTCGTTTATATCGGAGTTCGTGTAATTATTGCCTTACTGCACTCCACGACAAACACACACAAAAGTTCTTAACCGACAAAAGACTGACAAACCTTAAATACTATCGCATCTAGAGACATCTTCCACCGTTAGTATCAAGACTGTAGGCAATAGAAATCAAGTTTAATATGGAGAGACTATTTGTCTAAGTGAATCGAAAAACGCTCGTTGGACCGGAAAGGAAAAGACTTGCCTATCTTCTGAGAAAGGGAATGACCGTGAAATCACTGAGTTCGTTGTAAGTGTGTACCAAACCGTCTGCTGAAAGATGAATAGCTATGAGCATCACCGCACTGGAGACCTTAACGTGTGAGATGAAAAAAGCCAAAATGAACAAATGAGACCTAAGGCTCTTGATACCCGCATACCCGGGAAGCCACACGGGCACAAGGGTACGGGCATTGTGGGGTATTACTCGTGTACCAAATTATCTGGCATCCTTATGGTTGCGGGTACCAAATACAAGTCTTACTCAGCGAGATTATACTTCTATTGCCTTGGGGGACACTATATCAACAATTTATGTTTGTCAGCTGAACGCAACCACCGCGATGAAGTATAAGAACGCACACCACGACAGAGCTGTCAACGAAGAAGTGCGTCAACTAGGATCGGGTATCGAAGGGTGGTTTTTTAAATAAGATACATCGGGTCGCCGTAGCGTATTGGGTAAGTGCGTCGACTCCTACGCAGAGGGTGCCAGGTTCGATACCCGAATTTACCGTCTATCATTATTCACGGCTCCACCTCTTTCGAGTCACTGACAATGCTCAAAGAGTATTTCTTGTCTAGAAAAAGCTTCTCAAACTTGGCCGTTGGGAGTCGGCATTAAACTGTAGGTCCCTTCCACTCGTGAGGGAACAATAGCACGCACAACACAAGTGGTTGCTGAGAGGCTAGGCCCAGGTCCACCTCGGACTGTCGCGCCACCCATATTATTATTATTATACATCGCATACCCCGGGGGAGTTTCGTTCGGTGCTTGTTCTGTCTTGTTCAGTATTATTCTTTTTTATTGTGTCTAGCTTAAAATTAAGCCGATTATAATTAAATTACCGTTTTAATTCGTGAAAACTTTTACCCGCATTACCCCGTCCCCGGTTGCTCGGGTAGTTCTCGAAACGGATATTACCCGGGTTAGATCAAGAGCACTAACCTAATGCATACTGTAGTAATGCTCTTATCAGAATCACAGACCTAGACGAACCTCGGTCTAGCGCTGCACTCTTCAGCAACCACCTGTGTTATGAGTGCCATTCATCTATCTCGAATGGATGCGTCCTACAATATTATACCGCCTCCAAACTGAGAATCTTTTTCTACACAGAACTCTACTCCTCTACTCACCACCGAACAAATTGCTGACAATTAATACAACTTGGACTGCACCGCCCCTGTAGCTTTGGTATAGAGCTGAACATAATAGCACAAATGAGGAATTCACAATATTCCAAGCTGAAATCTTTAGATTGGTGATGGTTGGGGTTGGTTAAGGCCCAATTCCCCATCGGACTATAGCGCTACATGAAGAAGGAATACTGCAAGACAAGAAACAGACCAACTACAAGATCATTATAGCTTCTTGACAGCCAGACATTAGTTCTAGGAGCTCAGCAAATATATTTTTTGTTTGAAAATTATGTAAATGAAATAAACGTGTACACGATCTCACAATACGAAATGTGAGATAACAGTCAGACGTTAGGTCGGCGGATGAAGCCAATCAAACCGTGGGACATGACACAGCTATAGAAACCGATACCACCGGTTGAACGTCGCCAACCATCCACCGTGAGACCAAACGAGTCATGGTCATCGCTCAACGACATCGAGCAAATAGTATAAATTGGAATAAGTTCAGTGTTTAGAATGCAGAGAACTGATTAACTTCGTTTTTTTTTCAATTCTAATAAAGTCTGTCATAGAGGGAAAATAAAAAAAACTAGTCTTAAATTCATATTCAAGTTATTGCTGGTTCATAGTTTGTCTTCTGTCTGACAAAAACATTGAACCAAATTTGTTAACTATCGTAAGAAGTGAATGGCAGTTTGGTACGTATCTCACATAAAGGCGAATAGATGGTTAGGACATAGTCTGGTGAGTACGCCGTATCTGCTGCTATTTCTAACAAAACTGTGTGGGTCCATTGATGCACCAAGACTATTTTGTGCTGCCTTTTTTCATTTAACAAAGGCGCAAGCTTTGATCTTGTACCATTAGAAATTTTTAAAATCATTGCCGATGTTCAGGTAGGAAGCTGAAAAATTTGAGAAGAGTGAAACGCCACATGGCTGGATTCCAGATGTCCAATAAATGTCCAATACACTTATGCAGGCAATCAAATCCGCATGTAAGAACTACAGACGTATATCCGTGCTCAACCTAGCAGAAAATGTCCTGTCTAGTGTACTGTGCGAACGTCTAAGGCATTTTCCAATCCACTAATTGAAAAGTACCAGTGCGGCTTCCGAACGGACAAAGAGGCAACTGAACTTCAGTTCGTCGATCCGCATACGACGGCATTCATTGCAAAAAAAATTGAAATGCGTCAGTTGATCTGATTGTCTCGAACCATGCTCGCAAATACTCAATGTACCTTCTGGTAAGCACCCCAAGACTTCCGTGCCATTGAACCATCCACGGGATTTTAGCAAGGTGCAGTGCTGTCGCTTCTTCAATGAAATACTGGTGAAGGGAGTGCGGACGGCAACTCCAATTAAAGATGTTCTATAAATTAATCTGATGATATCGACATCGTTGCGCTTTCCAACGAGCCGCGGTGTAAGCATTCGCGCTGATTGAAGAACGGTTGAAATGAGCTGGTCTCAAGGTCGATGAGGAATAATCAAAATATGTGCCGTCGACAAAACCGGACCAGTGGACAAAAAGTTACGGGAACAGCTACATGTTCGTTGAATTGAAGAAGTTTGTCTACTTCCGGAGAAACTGGAATGCCATAAATGATACCCTAGTGGAGATCAAAAATAAATTCGCCCTTGGCAAGCGTTGGTACTTCCATTTGACGAAACTGACTTGAGGGATCTACACTGCTATACAAGCTCTTATTTTGCACGTCCTACTGTACAGAGCTGAGAATTCGACTGAATAGGCAAAACAGCAAAGCTGATTCTTGCAAAATTCTCTCGACTGTACTGGACACATAGAGCTCACCGCAACTCTTCAAATCCGGCGCTCCGAGTGGAGCGACCGAATCTCTGGTATAAAGACCAATTTGTTGTGGAAGCAAGGCAATTTGAACCTGCTGACTAGAGAAGGAACTAGTAGAAGGAATCTACAGCTTCGTCTAAAATGAAAGGTGGTAAATGAGTAAGTAAAGAGTTCAAACCGAAAAGAAGTACACGGACGCCCTGAGGGTAAGCCAGCACCATACTGAGGCTTACATAACTTCGCACTACCACCGTAGCCGTATAAATATGTACGAATTCGTCTAGAATTTTTTTTTCCCGGGACGACTAATCGATATGTGCACGTTGCAATCCTACTAATCCTAATCGTTTTCCTCTTTTTGAAGATACCTCTTCTGATTCGAGAGTCACGAACTTATTTCCTCGTCATTGGACAACTCCATTTTTATTTTTGGTTTACCGTCAGAGGACTCAATGCATCGCACACAAATGTATACTAGTCACGGGGAATAATTAATGCAATTAATTTGAAGAGAAGATCCCAGCCATTCCACCATCATCGTTGCCAACCAACCATTTGGCTTGCCATTCGTTCCTCTTCTGCTTAATCTACTTAGGCATTGTTTTCGATGACAAATTGACAGCTATTCCGGAGAATATTAAAGTCCATTAAAATAGAAAAGGGGAAATTAAATTGATGAACAAAATCATCAAATACAAAATTAGTTTCTGACGTTTGACATAAAAACGAGAGAGAAAGAGAGAGAGACAGAGAGCTGGGGCCGAAATTATAACAGCCTATTAAAAGTTTAAAGGCCATCTGAGATGAACAAATGAGCACAGAAAGTTTCCTCACTGCGATAACAATCAAAAAGAACACCTCACTTTGTGAACAGCTTTTCGTTCGTTTAACTCCCCAACCTATTATGGCGCAGCCTGCGGTCGGAATTGTGTGCAGAGGGAGCTCGGAATATGTGCATCCGCACCGAAATGTGCTCTAATTACGTCCAAGCTACATGGCTAATCTCCGGACAAGATGAAAGTGAGAAAATTCATTGCAATCATTATGAAGAAGAAAAAGAAGAGAGAGTGTGTGAGAGAGAGAGGGGATGGGCTTGGATGGTATTTCAAAGATTGAAAAGTTTTCCTCCTTGTGGGAGGATCTGACCAGACGTGATACCTGATAGACATGTGCTGATAATAACATTGTAGACACACACAAAGTGTGTCAGGATGATGGTGCACAAAGCGCTACGGTTCCACCTCAGCTTTAGACGTGCACAAACCTGTGTAGTGTTTACCGAAGCCTCAAATATGGAACATTCGGCATTCATTAGTGATTTCCTTTTCCGCATGGAGTTTGACGAATTTCGGCTTTGACACATAAATGTTTTCAGAATCTGTGTACATGCACAAAAATGAATTGCTGTTCCTGTGGGAGTGCACAAGAGTATCCACAGAAGTTCATGTATCGCCAACAGACATTCGAATTGTCGAATGGAAACTTCTAATCGTAAGTATGTATATGGTGTACGCATCCCCTCTTCGAACTCACTGCCGGTGTATGGAACTCTTGCTCAAATTATCATACTTCAAGACAGAGCTGTCTGTGCATACACCCAGCGATTCGTTAAGTAGTCCCGTTTACCATTTAGAATATGGCCTGCTTCTTTTGGCGTACGTTGTGTACAGTCGTCTGGTCCATTGGTGCGACAAGTCCACCTACCAGTTTCAATGGCTCTGTGCAAGTTTTGTTCCTCTAAAAGAAAAAATCTGGACATTGGCCTGAATAAAAATTAAGTCCAGGTTCCAAACAGTACGGAAGTCCATGGACGCTAAGTACAAAATACATTGTATATTTGTTATCGTTGCCGAACAAAACCCAATCATGCGGCCCTAAAATCAATAAAAATGTACCGCGTATCGATCTGATGGGCGCCAGTCGCTTAATTCGTAAATAGTTGACTAGAAGGAAAGCATGTCGTACGACAGGAAGAAATGTCATATGCATTTATGTCATCAATATTATTTCTTTGACCTTGAAGATCCGCAAAAAGGAATTCACTAGCATCCATACCAATCGAAGAAAATCGCATGTGCCACCACAAGATCGAATCTTATCTCTTTGTAAGTTTAAAATGCTGAGATCCTTTTCCTCAGAGGCTGTACTGTAATCATGACCCTCGAGTTTCGTGCCACCCAATCTAAAAAACAACAATTTTTCTTTCCTACCGGTCACGTTCTATGACATGACTTTTGACGCTCAAATTGTTGTTATTTTCCGAATTTCAAAGAATAGTCAGCAAAGCGCTGACATTGCTTTCAAAGTTTAACTCGTTGTTTTACGAATTCCAGCGAATAGTCAACAAACCGCTGACATTGCTTTCAGTTCAGTTTAGGACGACGTGACAATAGGTAGGAGTGTGTTCAAGCGTTTACAAATAATGAATAAATATTAATGTTAGTCTTCGCAACATCCCCGACCCCGTGAATCTACAACCCTCTAGATTCACTACTGACATCTAGTTTGGCCAGTACACATGCCGGTCTCTTGATGGTTCCCGTTTTGGTTTGGACTTCCGCTGCTCTCACCTGCTCATCCGTCAGTGGAAAAGTTTGCGTTATTCTGCCCATGGGCCACTTTGAACGAGGTACAGTGCTATCGCAAACGAGAACGACGTCCCGACTGAAAGTGGATCTACAGGTTGATAACACTTAGTCCGTCGGCATAGATCTGGAAGATATTAGTCCATGCACTTCTTCCAAAAACGCTGTTGCATTTGCTGCAACTTATAATAATAATATTGATGACACGACAGTCCGAGGCGGGCCTGGGCCTAGCTTCTCAGCAACCACTCGTGTTCTGCGCGCTATTGTTCTTCCACGAGTGGAAGGGACCAACAGTTTAATGGCGACTCCGAACGGCGAAGTTGAGAAGCTTTTTCTAGACAGGAAATACTCTTTGAGCATTGTCAGTGACTCGAAAGAGGTGGAGCCGTGAAATATGAAAGGTAGTAAATTCGGGTATCCAACCTGGCACCGTCTGCGTACTTACCCACTACGCCACGGCAAACACCCTTTGCTGCACCTTACGCCACTATTTTCTTGTAGCATGTAGCTGTTTTTTTTGTGGGTGAGGGTTCTGCTCTGAGTTTACTGTCCCTACAAGAACATGGTTAGGTGTTAGGGGTTCAGAGGTATTGTGATCAAGTGGTGTGTGGGTCAATGGACGCGAATTTACGACATTTTCCGCTTCGCACATCAAACTGTACATTGCTCTTTTCACGCTTCGTACCAGCCGTTCCCAAATTCATCCTGCATGTGGTTAGAGAGGACAATTGAAAAGCCATTCGATACCTTTGTTTGCGAGGGCGCATGGGCTCATATTATGATCTAAATTTTTGATTTGTCTTAATTCCCAATCGGCCCCTACAAAATTTGTCCCATTGTCAGAACGTATGCGCACCGGTGTTCCTCTTCTGTTGACAAAATTACGAATACAAAGCAAACAAGCATCTGTTCAAAGGTCTCTTGCAATTTCAAGATGAACCGCCCTAGTTGTCAAGCACGAAAACACTTTTGGTTAAACTCGTCCGGTTTTACAGTAAAATCTGAACTTCAGTTCAGTTGAAATTCGTTTGTGTAATGCGGTCGAACAAAATCTGGCAACCCTTCCAATTGGGTCGTGTACTTGCTGAAATTCTTAATGGATTATATATATATTAGCAGTGGTTTGAATTTTTAAAATGCTTTAAGTTCAGTTCTTTGGAATCATTTTAGCGCCCTCGTGGTACTATCGCGAAAGGGAAATAGATAACAAGCAAGGAAAACAAACGTACAAAATCGCTACAGACAACCCATCCCTAAGTGCGACCATTGAAAGACAAATAATAAAGGAATTGAAGCAAAAACTACCTAGTCGCGGTGCATAAAGGAGATTTTTTATCATATGTCAAACTACCTAGTCCCGGTGCATAAAGGAGATTTTTTATCATATGTCAAAAATAAAAAAATAAATTGAAGGAAAAATGAGGAAGGGACAGATTCCATTATCGAACATCAATTGTATCGAGAAAAAAATGCTCTCTCTCTCTCAAATGAGCGAAACAATATGCAGCGTGTGTGTTGCTGAACTGTGGTTTTAACGGAAATACGCTCTAGTTTAACTTACTAAGGCCGCTTTCACACAGAAAATTTTTTTTTGCGATTTTTTCATCTTTTTGGCAAGGGAGATGAGACGTGCCCTAGCCCGCGTCTGGTCTGCTTGGGTCTTCCTTTTGAATTTTTTATTCTCTTTTATCTCTCTTCGTTTTTTCTTTGAGTTGCTTTATTCTTATGTTCTCAATGTGGGGTCTTGGAAGCATGCTGTACATGTGTAAGAATGAGATCACGCATGTGTGAGAAGGGGTAGGAAACAGAAAAAGTTCAGCATTGACATCTCAATTGCAGAGACTGAAAGATTTCCTGTGTGAATGTGGCTTAAGATCTCAAAAGGGAATTTGAAAGAATCGCCGACGGATCTTAGCGAGTGTGAAGGCGGCCTAACTAAACTACAAATTTAACTCCATTCAAGGAAGGAAACTATGAGATGGGATTAATCACTGAACTGAAGCTTAAACCAAAAGTGGAGCTTAAACTTGCAGTCTTAAACTGGGTGCTAGGATAACAAAATATGATATAATACGTCAAGCAAAATAGAACAAAAAAAGTTTTATTGCCTATAAAAAATAAATTGCTTCCAGCCGGATTCGAACTCACAACCTGCGAAATGGCGAGCATCCGGGGTTTTTTCTTCGTTCACATACGTCACATCACGCGCCTTATTACTAGTAAATGTGCGGCCAAGTTCCAAGATAGACAGATGTCCAACATATTCATAACAGAGGTATTTGGAGGAGTATTTGCATGGAATTTTCTTAGTGCTACTATATAATGGCCAACTTTGCAAGTTTCAATGTAACTACAGAAGACAAAAGCAGTGGATTCCTCACAAGACTCCATTTTTGGCCGGAATCCTTAAAAACAAAATGTTTTGCTTATTTTCCCTGTGTTAAAAAGATCCTCGACAAATTTCATCAGCTAAATCGATATCAGAGTTTGCATGATTTGGAGAAGAAACGATTAATTTTCCTTCCAGGACTCCAGCCTCAGTCGATCTCTCTAATCTACCATTGGTATGGAAAATCGAACGAATTTTGTCAGCACTTGCTGCCGAAGTTGGGACGTGTTGCAATATATAACTCGGGCATAGAGAAATAATGGTATACTGATCTAGCTCATATAAGCTCTTAGCTAAAATGGGTCTAGCGGTGAATGAGGGCAAAACGAAGTATATGCTGTCATCAAGAAAGGACACACAACATCGACGTCTTGGACAGAGCGTCACAATGGGCAGCTATAACTTCGCGGTAGTCAAGGACTTCGTCTACCTCGGCTCCGCAGTAAATAGTACAAACAACATCAGTACCGAGATCAAACGCAGAGTAACTCTTTCCAACCGCTGTTTCTATGGGCTCAAGAGGCAATTGAGTAGTAGAGCCATCTCTCGAAGGACCAAGCTGACCCTATACAAGACCTTGATTATCCCAGTCCTGCTGTACGGCGCGGAGGCGTGGACAATCTCAAAAGCGGATGAGGAAGTCCTTGGTATTTTCGAGAGAAAAGCTCTGCGTGCGATCTTTGGTCCTGTTTGCGTTGACGGTTTCTGGAGGAGAAGATTCAACCACGAACTGTACGGGCTGTACAGCGACATGAGTCTAGTCAGGCGTCTTCGGGTCCAACGCCTAAGATGGCTAGGCCATGTAGAGCGTATGGACAACTCAGCTCCGGCCCGGAGAGTCTTCGACTCCGAACCCGTGGGATAACGCAACAGAGGACGCCCGCATTTAAGGTGGCGCACCCAGGTGGAGAAGGACCTCAACCAACTTGGCGTGCGACACTGGAGACAGCTAGCCAGAGACCGTGCTAGCTGGAGAGGCTTGTTGGTTGAGGCCCAGGTCCACCCCGGACTGTAGCGCCAA
The DNA here is from genome assembly GCA_964034865.1 of Eristalis intricaria. Taxonomy (NCBI): domain Eukaryota; kingdom Metazoa; phylum Arthropoda; class Insecta; order Diptera; family Syrphidae; genus Eristalis; species Eristalis intricaria. The sequence goes on from OZ035875.1 coordinate 48,308,580, forward strand.
ATGAAGAAGAAGAAGATCTAGCTCATTTCGAACAGGAGATATTTTACGTGTGTGACTTGTCAAACCTCCGCCCAACCGCTAGATTGAACATCTCTTCCATGCACACATTGGTTGGTCTCGCAATGGCAGTGGTAGAGGCTCTTTAGAAGGCGCCACTGGGAATATGCATGTAAAGGCCACCTAGGAGTTAACAGAGATCGTTGCAATCATTCCTCCAGGTTAGGATTTATCACCAACCTTACCCAGTATGCAGGACAGAGCCCGTCCTCCTTTCCAATCTGACTGAACCATAATCGACGTCAAATCAGATTCTTTATGAGAACAAGTCATACTCGATTAACCTCGAAACGCGCAGCCAACCAAGCGGTTAATGATTATAAATCTCATTTCTCATATCGCTCGCAGCAGGTACATGAATATTGCAGGTACACAATGGCCTCACTTAATCAAAATCACAAATAAGAAGAATCCGTTCTCAAGGACACACCTAGCATAGCGCACACGTGGCCATCAGAAAGGGACGGGGACATACATGTGTGATAACAAACAAGCACTTGTGCAGAAGCAAACGTCCACCTATAGGTATCTTCACGTTCAAAAGCAAATGATTAATACAAGCAATTCCGAATGGAAACTCCGGTATCTGGTGTTCATCTTGCCGTAAATAATGGCGAGGGTAATTTAATTAAGTGCGAGTGTAGTACGTATCGTCAAAGTGCTGGGACAGCGCACGCCTGCTACTCGGACGAGGAACATTAATTATTCGAAGGAGCTTAACATGTCACGAGTCCTAGTCTGCGTTCTGAGCCAAGCAAACTGAGTGCGTCTTGGGGCGGAGCGGCGGCATTGAAAGTGTCCCTCTTCAAGTTGCGTCTGCTAGTTGACAAATTGTTCAAGTGGCAATTTCGAGGGATTTTCCTTTTTTTTCGCTTATTTCTTTCTTGATTTTATGGTCTGCTTGCCATTGTTTGGCCACGGCGGATGGTTGAGTAAGAATAATTGGAGGAGACGTAGCCCCTTTACAACTGGCATGATTCTTTGTTCACCATCTAAGTTGGACGTCGGAGCCCGCTGCTCAAAAGCTTCAAAAGTGATGGGTTTCTTAACCCACTGCAGTCAAAATGGCTTCATAGCAATGATTGTTGGCTGTCCCTTCGAATACGTCTTATAGTAAAATTTAACAGAGAAAGGTATCTTATTTGAATAATTCAGCACAAGAACGATGTCCATAAATCGATAGGATACGGTCATTGGCGCACTTTGTAAACTGGGAGAACCCACGTCCTAATGAACGCAGTCATGTGATTTTCATATCTCAAAATTTATAGATCCTGGAGAATGGGGAGATGTAGAAAGGAGTGTCCCCGTGTCGTCCTTCGTTCTCTTTTCAGGAGATCCCATTCTCCAACTACTGCCACCTTCATCTGGTTTTCGGGGAATGAGGTACTGCACCCTTTTTTAGGCAGATCTTATCGTCTCAACTATTGGATGTCTTGGGATGGGTGCATGTCAGGCCGTTCGTTATGTCCCTTGACAGGAGATAGAACATACACTGATCCTGTGCGTTGAGCTAATATCCTCAAGTTATGACATAATTCGACTTAGTTTTCTTTGGCGGAATATCTTTAATAGCGGCTTGACTGCCCACTATAATAAAGTGACATCGATTTTGTGGATCAAATAAAAAGACATTTCACGGTTAAACACTCAGGTCGAAGGATTATTATTATTGTTGAGGGTAAAAACTGTAACTGCGTGACTCTTATATCTATTGTGCCCTCTTTTCATACCCTTGCTTCCTTAAGAGTTCGCTTCTTATGCAGGTCTTTTCAGAGTTCAATGGAAGTTATATGCTCCCATTGCTCAAAGAATATTCTCTCTAAGCCTAGCCTATCTAAGAAGATTCAACCTGGAACTGTACGGGTGATGTTGTGTATGCGCTCTACTTGGCCTAGCCATCTAGGTGCATAATGGCTGGGCCAAGTAGAGCGCATGAGTAACATTGCTCCAGCGCGATGAGTCTTCGACTCTGACTCTGAATCAGAGTGTCCAATAGAGGATACCTACGGAAACGATGGCGCACCCAGGTGGAGAAGGACCTCAAGCAACTTAGCGTTCGTAATTGAAGACAGCTGGCTAAAGATCATGCCAGCTGAAGAGGCTTGTCGGTTGAGGCCCAGGTTCACCTCGGACTGAAGCGCCATCAGAAGAAGAACTTCTTCTTCTTCTTCTCTCTCTTAGACAGTTTCCTTTAGGAATCTGAGAATTAGAAGTGGTTCTAGTGATTCTTGGGCTATCGCCTCACAAGATCCACAGATCTGCAGAATCTGCAGAGACCGTCTTATGATACTCCTAGTTTCCTTTGGTGCTCCCTGACTTTACAGAGCCCTGTTAGGAAGCTTGTTAGGATACGTACGTTATTTTTGCTCATTCTGATACATGCCTCAAACATCTTCCCGTTATGTTGACCCAAGAGTTTCTTGGCCTACTTCATGCCATGAGCATTGTTTTTTGTATCTGCCCTGTTCCATCTTTCCCTGTACACTTCCCTGAGGACAAGATCTCCTACAGGGCGGAATGGTTCGGGGCCTAAAAAAGTTTCCGACGCTCTTTTCCTAGCGAGGAAGTCGGCCATTTTGTTGTCTTCTATATCTGTATGGTCAGGTATCTAGCAGAGTAAAACTCTGTTACTCCTAAGTTTGTGTACATATTCCCACACAAGCTTGGATCTGATGACATAGGAGTCTAGTGTCAAGATGGCGGAACGACTGTCTGAGATTATTGCTATGTCGCAGTTGGTAAGGTTCCTATCAAGATTGATTTGAGCGCATGCGCTATGGCATAGATTTCTGATTGAAAGATACTGGTGCAATTTCCCATGGGTTCGTAGTAATTTGTACGGGCTCCAAATCCCCATGCCTTCATCAGTTCTTGATCCATCTGTAAACCATGTTACCGTATTGCTCCTCAGTCTACGGACTATGGATTCATTGCTCCAGTCTTTTTTGGTGCTGACCTTAATGGTAAAAATAATAAAATAATATGGGTGGCGTGACAGTCCGAGGCGGACCTGGGCCTAGCTTCCCAGCAACCACTCGTGTTGTGCGTGCTATTGTTTGTGTTTCACGCGTGGAAGGGACCTACAGTTTAATGCCGACTCCGAACGGCGAATTTGAGAAGCTTTTTCTAGACAGGAATACTCTTTGAGCATTGTCAGTGACTCGAAAGAGGTGGAGCCGCGAATTATGGTAGGTGGTAAATTGGGGTGTCGAACCTGGCACCCTCTGCGTAGGAGTCGACGCACACACCCACTACGCTGCGGCGACCCACCTTATGGTAAACGTCTTTTAAGAATGTAATTTCCTGATCACGTGGATCGACTAGTGGATCGAAATATCTCGATGTAATACACCTGCCTCTTGACAATCCCCTCTCTTGCCATCCTCATGATTTTTTTGCTTGCACATTCTGCAACCACTAGATACAAAGGAATCAGATCAAATAGTGCCTCAATGGCAGCAGTTGGGCAAATTCTCACAGCCCCTGTAACAGAGGTATGCCAGAATTTTAACTTTGCTGATTGAACTCGTTTTTCGGCGATGCAGCACCTTACGAGACTTTTGCTTTATACGAAATACAAGCATGCTTCCTTCGAGCCCTAAGCTGTGCCGCTTGGCCCAATAGAAGGTAGTAAAAAAATGCCACTAAAAGTGACCTGTGGGATATGACCATGAAAAATCGGCCATATATCGACCATTTTGTCATTCCCTCCAATAACAAAATCAAACTAAATCCCTATTGCTACAATTTTTTCCTAATATTTCAACGGCAAAATATTCTTTTGATTGCGTTAGCGTGAATGACCGGGAGAGGGTGATAGGGAACCAAGGAATCTCCACTCCAATCGATGAAGTAGTACTCCCAATCAGCTTTGAAGAAGTCGCCACAGCCATTAAAAGGCAGAAGAACAACAAAGTGGTGACGTCCAGGCAGGGAAATCATATGCGGATTTTGGGAAGATGAAAGCATGACCGACGACTAGAATATCAGCTATATGCCCCATCCACGAAAAGGTCGATCCTACTTCTTGCAAAAACTACAGAGGTATATCCCTACTCAACGTCACCCACAAAAACCTGTCCAACGTACTGTGTGAACGCCTAAAGCCGTTTTGCACTGCAAATCGGCAATTGACCATATCTTCACACTATGGCAAATCCTGGAGAAGAGCAGCGAGTTTCAAGTCGACACTCAGCACTTTTTCATCGATTTTAAAGCCGCAGCAACGACAGCATTCATCGCATGGAACTATTTTATGCGATGGCCGAATTCGGAAAACTAATCCGGTTGTGGCTCACCACGCTAATACATACGCTATCCACCGAGTGGTTCGGCTTAAGCACTTTTGAGCCGTTTGAAACCTGCACCAGATTTCGGCGTCGTGTGATTTTTTTCAATTTGGTGCTGGAAAACACGAGAGGCAATATCTTTTACAAGTCAATCGAACGACATGCGGATAATATCGATATCGTCGCGGCTTACCAAGAAGAGCAGGTGGAACTAGGTCAATGAGAACGATTGGTTGAAGATTCAAAATTAAACGACATTTCGAGCCATGGTGGCGTATACGTAACATTTTGCATTAGAGATTTTTTTATGCCCAGACTGGGTCAGATTTGCTTGGTAATTTAATAAGTTTTTTCCTGTACTCCATTTGGCATTGACTACTTGTTTGCTTTGAGTGTTGAGTTGTATTTTGAAGGTGGCTAGCGGACTACATATTCTACTATAGGTACCATCATCAGTTCGTTTTGTGGCGAATTTTTCGAGTTTGTAAACTTCAGTGTTTTCTATATACCTCTATGGCCTGGCACCCAATGCAGGCTAATGTGAAACTGTCCGGATATCTCGTCAAGAGATGCGCTTCAATTTATGACTACGATTTCAAGGATTTAATTGCTGCCTGGCTATCTGATAAGCTGTAAATATCGGGAGCGGATATCACGTTTCAACGGAGCCAGGACAGGGCTTATTTGATCGCCATTATTTCCGCTTGGAAGACACTGTAGTGGTTAGGTCTTGAATCCGTCTATATAGAAATGTAAAGCATTACCAAAGGGTAGATAACCAGGGTGTCGAAGTTTTTCCCTGGAAAGTATACAGATGAGATGTAAGCAAGGTTAAAGGGAGCAAATCGTTGTTCTACTATGATTTTGGCATGTCCGAGTGTGTAATCGTGCCATTGTGATAATAAGTATAATCGGATAGTACAGTTGGTTGCTGTTCGCTTGCCAAGAATATCTAGGGGCAAAGGTTTAGTATGGTGAAGTGCATCGGTGAGGATCGTTTTCATAGCTTCACTCATACAAGTGCCAGGGTTTGTTTTTTTGACGAACACCAGTTTCATGATATATGATTTATCATTGATTGGACTGATGGGATCTGAAATATAAAAAAACTAAAACAGAAGAATAAAATCCTGCTAAAAAATGTCTACGTCTGAAGAAAAACTCCCTCGTAACCTCACAGCTCAAGGATATCGTAGAGTTCAGAGAAAACATGCGCGCCTTTTATAAAAAAGCCAGGCTTTTCGAAACTGTGAGGGTAGCCTTGTTAGTGACCAGCAGGGAATAGTGGATGTATTCAAACAGCACTCCCAGTGATATGGAATCAATAAATGCTCACTCTAGTCGATGAAGTCGTCCTCCAGCCCAGGTTTTAAGAAGTCCGCACCGGATGGCTTAGCGGTGGCGATATTCTGGTACGGAGCATACCCCAGAACATCTCCAGAATTTGGGAGCTCCATATGTACCATTCACAAAAAAGGCGATTCTACCCCTTGCAACACCTATATAAATGCTCAATGCTTCTTACAATATCCCGTCTAGTGTACTGTGTGAACGTCAAATCTAAAGAACGAGAAGACCGGAGAGTCTCAAATCGTTACGCTCCAAAATTTTCATTGATTTTAAAGCCACATTTAAAGCCAGAGTATTCATCGCAAGGAGTTATTCGATGCGATGGCCGAATTCGGGATCCCGGGCAAATTGATCCGGTTGTGTCGCATCAAGCTAATAAGTACGCAATGCACCTTGAAGTTTGGATAGAGGACTTTTGAGCCATTTGAAACCATTTGACATGCCCTAACGAGTGATTTCTTCAATTTGCTCATGAAAACGATAGTGGTGTCAACACGGGAGACATTGTGTTCAAGTACAGGACAATATATCATGATCGACAGGTACAATCTCGAGGCATTAAAAGAGTTTTTCTACATCGGGGCAAACGTTAACTCCGCAAACCTCATCACTATGACGATCCGAAATATAACCCCCTGGGCTCAAAACTCCCGGCTCGAAGGACCAAGATCAAGTTCTACAAAAATGCTATTTTGCCAGTCCTGCTATATGGAGCCGATAGATGGACGATAAGCAAAGCTGATTCTTGGTGCCTTCGAAAGAAAAATTCTACGTGGGATATATGGTCCCGTCTGCGGAAGAAATGTTAATGGAGGAGAAGACATAACCACGAACTCTACGAGCTGTACATGGATGTGGATGTAGTCTGGAAGACAAAAATCTGTCGACTGCACTGGCTCGGCCATATCGAGCACGAACGCTCCAGCTAAGAGGGTCTTCGAATCCGAGCCTCCTGGTTCGAGAAGGAGAGGAAGACCGAACCACCGGTATAAAAACCAAGTCCTCGGGGATGCAGGAAGCTTGGTCTTGATGACTGGGAGCAGCGTGCCCAGGACCGTCAATGATGGAAGGTAGTTCTGGCTCTGACCCACCAAGGGTCGTTGGCCTCATAAGTGAGTAAGTTAGTATTATTGTCGATTTGTTGCTAATTTTTTATGTGCTACAATGTTTGGTGCTTACAGCGGTTTGTTAAAATCCTGGTCCTTTTCACGTCGATGTTTGGAAGCGTTGTCGGCGGATTGTGTTGTTCTTAGGTTCCTGTTTGCTTCGTTAGGATGGTTGTCAATATCAGTCAGTTGTGATACCTTTGAAGGGATAGATGCGATGTTTGCCTAGGTTGGCCTTCTGAAGGGCCAGTTTCTATTCTCTTTTGAACTTCAAGTATTCCGTGATGGTATCCTCAGGATCCTTGATCTGTCTATCCATTGATATCTCTGTACCGTTAGGGAGCACTATCTTTAAGCTCCAACCTTTTCATGAACAGCAGCAACATGTTCTACAGGTATGTATGTCCTTTTTTCAATTACATCACCCGTGAAGAGTTGTTTCAGGGTTGAATAACTTTCTCCAAAGCAACTGAACCATTTGAAGCAAAGTAATAATTAATCAAAGCAGAACTCAACAAAATCTTTGAGCATTCTCATGAGAGGGTCACTAACGAGCTCTGACATGTGTGAATAGGTTCCTTCCCAAAAACGTCACTTTTCATGCCCTTCTTTAATTAATTTTAAGAAACATATTCTAGCCCTCCGTAATGTTTGCCTTTCGCTTACCATTTCAATCACAAAGACAAAGAGCGGATGTTGTTTCCGCTTGTGTTACTTCAAAATGACCGCCGAGCAGAATTCAGCGAAATATCAAACTTTGAGTTAATTCATTTTAACACAAAAAAGATACATATAACCATGTGGCCGTTGGTACAGTTCTGCGAACCGGGGAGAATTTCCTCTTCAACAGAATTCAATTGAGTTAAAAATGTCCTTGAGCCTTTCTCCATGAACTCCAATCCTGTGAAGGAAAAACCCTCCCGCTTCACCTTGCGCTCGTATAACTCGATTAAGTGAAAGAAGAGGGGCGCCCTGTATCAAGGTTGTTACATAAATAAAAAAAATGTAAATCAAAGGTACTGGGAATATTTTCTTATTTGACGTAAAGGAAAGCAAATAAGATTTTTTCAGCACGGCCATTTCCCGCTAAGGGTACCGCCCGAAACTTTAAGTGCAAAATTATGCAAAAAAAAAAAATCCAGACATTTCGAAAGGGGTTGTCCCAGTCCCCAGATTTATGCGATTCCAGGCATGAACATGCCGTTTGTAGGGTCTGTCGTATATATCTGGGGAATGTGTGATCGCAAAGTCTTGGACCGCCTGAATGTTGTAGCACAACTTTTACGAGTGTTTACGTGACCATATTGTTTTATCAACTTTTCGCGCTGGTCAATGGAGGCAAAATGTGTTTTACATTGAACTGGCGAACAGGGCAAAACATTTTGACAGTTAGTTCTGGGAATTGCTCCATGGCATCGTAATCGAAAGTTTTCAAATTTAATTACAAGTGCATGTCAGAAGACATGATTTCGGCTATAGATGGAATAAATCTTTAAAATCTTGGCAAAGGAAACAGATGCAACCATTAAAAATAAAATGACATGAAAAGAGCAGTATGACATTAGCAAAAACTTTACTTTAGATAGACTTGTGAAAAGAGAAATGAAAAGAAAGGAATTGAATTGAAAATATTTATAAGGTGATCAGAAAAATGTAAGAGTAACTATGAAAAGGTATATTTGGGAGCATTTAAAAAGAGAGTGAATTTAAGAATGTGCAGAATGTAAAATTGTGTTGTACTCACAAAATAAATTTTCATTAGCTGCTCCTTATGCCTGAAACACAATATTAGACATTGCCTTTCAACACAAGCAAATCAAATACTGGCTGAGATCGTAATCGCAGTAATAGCGCAGTACTGCACCGTCAAGCGCTCTCAATTGCAAACATTTTGCAATGATGCAACGCATCGCTTCTAAAACGCAACCACTGGGCAAATACAACAGTGGTGCGATGAAATTTGTGATCATGGTGGATGCTTTGTTGAAAGATCAAGCTTAGGTTGTTAGTTCGTAAATGGAGTATTCTAATCATGTTATCATGAAGTTAGTATTTTATACTGTAATACCTGGAAGAATATTCTTTTGGACATGCAGTATCAAAATATGAATTTATTCTAAAAATTCCCTTTTTTTCCTTATTTATTAGCGATTTATCTAAACGAATCGTTGCTATTATAATTTACATTTATTATGAAATAAACTGAACAAACTTACATTCCGCTCAAAAACATTTTTCGTTATTTCTTGGCAATATTTCCTAAAGTTCTTAACGTTACTTCAATGTGAGCACATTTTTAAATGAGTCACGGCCCCTATTTTCGATTGTTACCACACCTTTACCCTGAAACAAGCATCTCTATTAAATTTTAGGGCAATAGAGTGACAAGCCACAATAAAATATTGATTTTGTGAATATTAATTAACTTTACTTATTGCACTTAACTGGGTGGGTCGCCGTGGCGTAGTGGGCTAGTGCGTCGACTCCTACGCAGAGAGTGCCAGCTTCGATACCTGAATTTACCACCTTTCATATTTCACGGCCACCTCTTACCTCTTTCGAGTCACTGACAACGCTCAAAGAGAATTTCCTGTCTAGAAAAAGCTTCTCAAACTTGGCCGTTCGGATTCGGCAGTAAACTGCGTGAGAGAACAATAGCACGCACAACACGAGTGGTAGGCCCAGGTCCGCCTCGGACTGTAGCGCCACCTATATTATTATTATTGCACATAACTGGACGATTTTATACAATAAGAAACACAATTGCAATACCACCATTTTTATTTCATCAAAAATTATCGAGCGTTCTCTTTCAAAAGGCAGATATAAGCGTTGCAGTGATTGCTTAATTGATATAAACATGTTTATTTTTCAAATTATTACAGTTTGCCATATTTTCTTAATTATTTCTTACATTGCTATTTCAAAGAAAAAGTACACGATCGTTGTTGAAAAATGAGAGATATGTGATAAAACGTACGCGCTCTCTCGCAGTTTCTCTTGAGCTTTTTTCGACAATATAATATGGCAGTCCTATTGCTATTTACACGTACAACCCAAGTGACTGCGCAATGGACTCGCGTTCTGTGTGACTGGCTGAGTGCTCGGAAAGGATTATTAGCATATACCTTACAAAAATGTCAGAGGTCCTCAATTACTTGTATCGCACAATCCAGGGGGCCAGTTGTCATCACTGTTTCGATTAAGAATGCGCCACATATTGTTCATAACCAGTTCATTAAACAGATTCGTAATACATACGCTCAGTACGAATCATGTGTACATGAAAATTGTACAATTAGCGGTAGCACAAGAAATGTTAACTCGGGATAATCCCAATCCCGCCGGAATCCTCCACCAACGCATGAGGCCTTCATTGAAATGAGTCGAGCACAGCAATCCTCAAATTATTCGATATCCTCACAGAACGCGGGTTCAATGCCTCCTCTAAAACCTCACACGCAGCACATCATCCAAGTCAAACTGAAAGACTACCCATCGACCGCTGCGTATTCCCTCAAATTGGATAAAACCGGGAGTAAAATTAGTTGTCTACTCCAGTTACCTCAACGTGTACATCTCTCAACGCATTCCCATTCCGGCTGGCGGTCGAACACAATGTGCCATCGAACAGAGTTATCTTCATTCGAACAGACAGTGATGGTGAAGATCTAAATTCTCTGAATTTCGTCCCTTCAGTTCAAGGCCTACTCTAAATTATCGATTCGCCCTCCTGGTCGGGATGGCCGTGTATCCTAGTAATCATCTCATTTGGGAGCGGGGCACAATGTCATTGGCAGTCGAACTCACCACGCAAACCGGCTCAATAAAGGTACAGCACAACAAAGTCCACCAACCGCAGGTGGGCTAAAGGCCGTGACTCATCAGGAGGAATCCGGACAACATTCGGTTTATGTCTCCATTACCACATCATTAAGTTTTGTATCTCTCCACACTACTTGTGGGTTTTCTTAAATATTGATGCGATGCGGTTGGGAATGCTTTTAATATTCGGCGGCTACGTGATTGTTGCTCTTTCAACAAACAATGCAGGCAAAGTATGTGAATGTTAACTTTTGGTTACGATATGCTTGATGACCCATTGCAATCGCACTTAACACCGTTCCAGATTTTTAATTATACTCTGCTCTGGCATGGCATTTTCCTTACTGTGTGTGTCAAAAACAAATGCTCACTTTGGTGAATCTAAGATAATCTATTGTAATGTTTTGTCGTTTTTTATGGCTTCAATTTACTTACACACTTTAGGTATAAGATCTTATATCCAATCCATTAGATATTTTCCATCATGAATGAGATTCCAATGTTTTGAAGGTGCGATAAAGCCGCTTTTGTACGAGTCAGCAGGCTTATGAATGAAAAACTTTGTTATGTACGTTTCCACGTCATCTTTGGAATTAAATTGCCTTCTGTCCGAATTAGTTTGGAGTGAGCGAAACAGACGAGAGTCAGAAGGCGCAATGTCTGGAGAGTATGGTCGGTATTTTTGTCTTGTCACTAAAGCTGGCTCGGAGTCCTTCCTCTGAGTCCGTGAGGAACGCAAACATCCTCATTTTATGAAATTTTGAGTTTCAGTTTTCAGCAGATGGTTTGGCCAAGTGACATGAATGTCCCCACCATCGCAACTTTCGAGGCGGGCTTTGAATGCGACTCCATCAGTTGGCAGTAGGGATATTCGATGTTCATTGATGTTGGCAAAAAATCGATGATGAATCAAATCAAATATCGATGTTTTGACATCGATGTTCAAGTTCGTTGATGTTAAGCACAAAACATCTGCCTTCGATGTTAGCAAAATAAGACCTACTGTTAATTGTAGATTTTGAATAATTTTCTGGAATTTCATCATAATGACGTAGGCACTTCCTAGAAAGAACAGTTCTTGGAATTGGTGCATGGAATGTTTCAACTTGAGTCTGAATACAAAATTTGATTTTCCGAGTATGTAGAATGCTTTGCGTTTCTTAGTATTTTATGTATTCTTTGATGTGAAGTGTGCGGTAACGATGCACTATGCAGGTACAGTGATGGTCAGAGAATAAGCACAATGCTTTAACTTAAGTAATTGTAATAACAAACGTTCGTATGTAAATAGGCCTCTATCATTCTGGAAAAAATGTCTTGTGTTCGCGTTATGTCTTGCGCCCACAGATGAAGTAGGTTAATCCTCGCTGCATTATAAAAACTCTCTTATCTTCTCTCTTTTTTTATCGTTTTTTTGTTTTTTACATTGAAGGTTTTTCTTTCGTTTTTCCTTCAAAAAGTAGTTATACTTACATATTACTTCACTCAATAATATATCAAATAATGTTTCAGAAGAAAGATATTCATAATATATCAAATCTCTGTACAATGCGTGACAACTTAATATATTGTTAAAAAATAATTTTTCACGAAATAAACTACTACTACTACTACTAAAAACGGTCAAACATTATGACGGGTGCAGTATGGTGAGGGGCTGCATTCTCATAGCATGGTGTGGCTCCCATTTCTAAAATCGACGGATGAATGGATCAGCACCAGTATAAACGAATATTGACGGATCACATGGAACCGTTCGCTGATGTCAATTTGCAACTGGAGAGGACTTTTATTCACGATTACGATGCCAAATACACATCAAGGCTTGTTAAAGGCTACGTAGTAGAAAGATCTTAGAATTCTTTATTGCCCTTGAAGAAATCCAAACATTTGGAGGAGCTTTGGCAATTTAAGGGAAGATGGAATTCTATTCCAACCGACAGATGTCAGACATTTGTGGAAAGCAGTCCACGTCGACTGAAGCAGTTTTACGAAAAAAGTGATGCCCAACTAAATATTTAGAATTTTGGAATCTTGTTCTTTAAAAAGAATTATTTTTTTTTGCATGTGTGCTAATTCTGTGACCATCCGTCATAATACGACTTGAAGATTTGAAGACCTGTTTTCTTGAATGATTGAAGTCTGTTGCTGGAATTACTTAGTTTTTCCCTTAAAATGATCGAACAATAGTGTACACACTCTTAGTACATATTTCATCCAGTGTAATTTTTTACACTATTAGTCGAAATTATATAAATTCATCTTATAACGTCGATGTTAACGAACATCAATGTTTTGAGTTCGATTATTATCGGTCACCGATGTTCAGCCAATGTTGTTGACATCGGCGTCATCAGCATCAACACAGGATGAGGTGGTTGGACCAAGTTCATAAACTCGCCTGGTTACCCTTGGGCTTAGGTCCTGATGAGTTAGAGTCGATGGCAGAGGATTGAGTTGCATTCAGATCACTCGTGCGTGCTTTACCTCCACGAATCCCTTAGTGGCGGGTCATGCGTGTAAGAAGATGATGATGGTGACGATGATGGAGTGCATTCCAGATAGATGCCAATACAATTCAAGAGGCTACACGCTCGTTATTATTGCCATCGATTCAATGTGTTTTTGATATCTATCAAATAAACGCTGATGTTCCCCTAGGCACTGTTCTGTTTCGAGCGCTCGTTCCACCTCTCTGCCATTTTTAATCCAATTGACAATTTCACTTTTGACAGTCCTCTCAGTTTAACTTCTTGGCTGAGATCGATATCCACCCCGGGCTGTATCGCCTGACAAAGAAGAACAATAAATGGAGGACATCACATTTTAAATGAATATTTGGACATTGTGATTGCTCATTTTATGAGCTTATTTATCTTGAGCAGCTTGGGACACCTATGGCCGTCTCCTTCAGCCCAGATAAAACAATGCAAGCGTTCGCCTTGCCGAATCTCATACCAAACCCGACATAGGTTGACCAAATTGAACTACTCGTTTAGCTCAGCTTAACAGTATCTATATACTCATGCCCCCTTTTGGCTTTTACACGGCAATATTATGGCGTACCAACAGTAGTTATATTATACAGTTCAAGAAGACACCTATGATGACTCGGAGAAGGCCATCTAGTACTTGTGACTCCTTATGTTGAGCGATATTGCACGAGAAATACAAATTACCCCTTTCCGCAACCGATTCAACCAGCAACATAAACGACCCTCTTGACTAAAAGAGAAGGTGGCCAACGATCGGGTGAATCAGAGAAGACAGTCTTGGATCGCGAAAGGGTACGGTCGTTGGTCTACTCGTGGTAAAGTTTTGCCTCTAATACTTGTGAAATGATGTCGATGTCAGTCGATAACCTTGAAATTTTAATTTACTAGACACGCCGTGGTGTACGCGTCGTCGAATCCTTCGCCGGTGTTACCAGGTTCAGTCTCTGAATTTACGGACGTTCATATTTCAGAGATTCTCAAAGTTCGCAGTTCGGAGTCGGTATAAGCTAGCTCGTTGGACCCATATTATTCTACACTTCTGCTTCTCTCCTCGCCTAAGGAAAAGTATGACAACTCCTTCCAGCCCACGGCTGCTACGACACAAGAGTTCACATTACTGGATAAGGCTTAAAATTAAGGTGTGCAATTTTTTTTGAGTCCACCGTACATGCCATCACCATTTCTCTGCATTGCACCCTCACCCTTAATGCACTCTAAAACTGCACTCTCATCTAGGCAATAAAACATTTACAACTTCGCGGAGTTTATCTCAGACTTTGCAGCACCTTGAAATTATAGTTTCCCATCCACCCCCATCATGCGCATAACCCCATCAGAAATGAAGTAATTTGAATTTACAACTGTTCGTAGCGTTTACGAACCGAGCACTATTTTATTTTTCAGTAAAATTCTTACAACGCCATAAATTTGTTTTCCTTAAAGGCAAAAGCTCGAGTGATTGAGTCGTAAACGAGTGCGAAACAGCAGGAATCCCAGGACTCCTGCCCAGCAGATGAAGAGGGCAACAAAAAATGCCACACTCATAGAAATTCCTTTTTATTTTTACTTCGCAAGCGGAATTTATAATAAATTTTAACTATGACTTCGCCCGTCTAGATTAAGCAGAGAAAGGACTGACAGGAACACAATCATTCCCACCGCCGCGCCGCCGACGCAGATAACTCATTCGACCTGAATGCCGGGGTGGGAGGCAGAGCGTAGCATTCGCTCCCATGGCGTTAAGTCGGCCAAACGGAATATCGAGAACATTCATTTAACACCCCCGGTATATCATGGGATATTCAGCAATATTTATGGACATGGACCCGTCTTTAAAAAAACAGAAAAACGCGTAAAACCTTCGCTCCATAAATACATGCAGAGGTTCAGGGATGCAGATTTATGAAAGTCGACGGTGTCCTTGGTGTGGAATTTTTGTTTTGCTACGTTGGCAATTTATTACTTTTAATTTGTTCGCCTCGCATGAGCTGTGGGACTTGAACAAATTCGTTCGTACAGTACAGAAGTCCTTGGCAGTGGCCTTATCGTTTGCTCCCAATTCGCTCGAGAAACCAATCAGCGGGAAACACTGTTCGCTGGCATCGGCGATACGGACGGAATGGTATTCATTAGCAGATTACATTCGCTTGCTGACAAGCTTTGATTACTCTCTGATGAATTAATGCGTGCGTATGAGACTTCATTGGTTTTCTTTACTTTTCTAAATTAAACGAACGAACACTGTTGCACTTGCCGAATGGTTCAGTTTTGATTGCAAACGATTGTGTGAATAATTCTAGCATGCAGCTGATGTTGTGATAGTATGGGGCGTGGAAACCTTGTGAACTTAATTTCATTTGAAAGTAATTACATTTTCATGACAGGGCAACTCAAATGTAGGTCAAAAAGAAGGGAACTCCCTGGGGCTGTGGGATGCATATGGATTAATCTCATTATTTCGTTAGACTTATGGCCATTTTTATCGGAGGAGCGTTTAGATCTTAACTCTTGGGTCATAGAATGCCTGCATATATTTTTACTCTTTTCAGTACTTTCTACACAGTCTGAGTCTTTGCTAATGCTGGCTTCCATCTCTTCAGGGTTGCTACCAAGTAGTCATCTTCAAAGTCAAGGTGCCTTACGAAAAACTTTCTTATCCCAGGGCTCAGTCTTTTTTTAACTTCTAAAATCATAATTTTCATATTTTTAGCAGCAACATTGACGTTCGAATAAACGATTTATTGAAACCTATGTTGTCGACTGATCTACGCCTTCCAGACTAGGTTAGGTTAGGTAGGTAGGCTGCTAGTGCATTCACCAGCCCACTTAGACAATGTTGGTCCATTGTGATACTCACAGTCAGACTACTACCACTGATTAACCACTCCAGTGATAATAACGTTAATTTTATCACAACGGTAAAAGGTGACTGAACCAGATAATAGCGTATTAACTTTGCTTTCACTGGGATTCGAAGAGGGGACCCCGCTAACCAGGGGTAGATAAAACCAACTGAGCAGTCCAGGCTTTGCCTTCCAGACTAAGTACATTTTTTAGCACAGCTCGTAGATATACATACATAGACACTATATACGCACATAGACACTATATGTATGTGTCTATGTCCGTGGCGTGACAGTCTGGACCTGAGCGTATGTATCTGTTGGTTGTTGCCTATCCATTTGTGAACTGTGTACAGCCATTGATACCCTATTCATGACAGGTCAAATTGCACCATTCTTTTATACCGATTTGTACTTTAAAAGAATAGCCAGGGAGAGGTCGATGAGTGACAGTTTAAAGTATTTTCGACTTACCCTTTTTAGCTGTTGCTAAAAAGGGGCTTGTTTGTGGTTATATAAAATATAACCGATTTTTTACGAGAGTACAAACAAATCTGAGATTGAAAGCGTGAGAGCGTGAAATATTTTGATCCTTCGAGCCGAATGTGAGACATCGACACTTTCTGTCTCTAGTGGACGGAACCTACAATTTTATGCTATCACCGAACGGGGAATTTTGAGGAGATTTTTGTCTTAAACGGATATTTCATCGATACCGGAAAATCATTCGTTCATCATTTTACTTAAATAGATATATCAAAACAATTTCATCATAATTTCCTTTGTCGCCTTATCGCACCATTTAGAAGAACTGATGTTGGTACTCCAAAATGTGTTGAAAAATATTAACGCTGCACTGCATATCTATAATATTGTGTAGTACATTGTGAATGACGAAGACTTTCAAATACCTAAATAAATAAATTAAGTTGAAGACAGTTTTTCGGAATCTCCACAGTTCTACTTATCAGAAGCGAATCAAAGCCGAGAAGACTTATGTAAGCCTATCCCTTTCGTTGATCGTGTGTGCGAATTGTCCGCACGTTGATATGCATGCGCTACCTTTCCAAGCGCATATGCAACCCCGATCCTGATAGGTTGTCGTCACACAGCAGTTCAGCAGATAAGACAGATCACATTATAACAATAGGAAGCATAATAAAGTTGTTTCTGAAAGCATTTTTACAGTGGCAATATAGATGAGTAAATATTTGCATACCCTGATAGAGCGATTTGTATCACTCGCGTTTCGTTGCATACGAAGGAGAAACCCTTCCTTATCTTCAAACACGCAAACCGAAGACAGTCTGCATGGATTGGAAAACGGAGATATTGAAAAGATCATCAGTTTGTGTTTGGTTTTGTGCTGCGGAAGTTTATTGGGAGTTGTCACTTATATCATAATTATTTGTGCAAACCCAAACGGACATAATTATTATTCATGAGTTCGCTCACTGAACTCTAGATGTTGTGTACCTAATAATTTTCTAAGTATTTGTATTTGGAGAGAAGAACCAGACCAGTGTATATGTTTTGTACTATTCTTATTGTTATTAGCTCCGTCATGCGATGCGATAGTATCCTTGGCCCCTGTTTATGGTTTTCTTCCACACATCCAGTAAGGGAAAAATGACTGAGGTAAAGGTGTTTGTTTCTTCAGTACTCTGTGCTTCCAGGGCGTAAGTGTGGTTGGTGTTGTTGATGGTGTTTACTCCACTGAAAAGTTAATACCACCACAGGAGTAAGTTGATAGCTTGGTCGCTTGCTCTGGTATCCTCGATAATGTAGCATTGATGGTTTGTTCTCGTTGTACCAGAGGGCATTTTTGGAAGGAAGTCCATGCTATAATATATATAACTTAATATTTCGATGGTTTCTTACTTTTGCTGTTTGAATGATAATGGTTTTATTTACCATTGATTTTAATTTGTAACTTTAACACTTGTTTCAAAATTCATTGCACAAATTCGGTGTCTTTCTTGGCGAAGTCATAATTTTTCTTCATGCCTCTTTATATAGCTTCCAACTGCAAACCGTGTTGTTTGTTTGCTGAAAATAGAGTAAATTATTTTTGATAATTTAAAATCTAAAAGTCACTTTCTGTTTCACCAACTCATCTTTTTTTCTTCTTTTTACATTACTCTACCGACATCCGCTCACTTTCTCTATTGAGTTTTCAATAATAAGTGGAAAACAAACGGAAGAGAAAATATTATTTCCGCAGTTAATCCGCCCTTTTCTGCATGATAGTCTTTTTGTAGAAATAAAATTGTATTGCACAAGACTTTTTTATATTTTTAATATTTTTATTTATAATTTTAATAGCAGAGACATGTATAGAACACAAGAAGGTACATAACAAGGACTTAGGCAGGTGCACAATGAATCAATGAATCAATGTATACCATGTCACCTATAGATACATTTGTAGTGATCTAATGCTTGTATTATACATATCTTCATTTACATACATACATCATGAGTGACCCGCATGTTCAAAAATACGAATCGCAGAGGAAAAGCGCACACGAGACATCTCGGCCGCTTGATACTCCTCGATGGAGTGTGATGGAATTGCAATCAAAACACTGATCGTAAGTCCTGATTATGGGTACATTCGTCCCATGTAACCAAACCATCGAAGCATAACCCATTCCGGTCGAAGAAGCAGCTGTTCAACGTTGAGTTTCTCGTGCACTGGCGAATTGTTCAGGGTGAACAATCAATAGCATGACGACATCTCATCTTATAATAGTAATAAAATGGGTGGCGCGACAGTCCGAGGCTGACCTGGGCCTAGCTTCTCAGCAATTACTCGTGTTGTGCGTGCTATTGTTCTTCCACGAGTGGAAGGGACCTACTGTTAAATGCCGACTCCGAACGACGAAGTTAAGAGGCTTTTTCTAGACAGGAATACTCTTTGAGCTTTGTCGCCGAGCCGTGAAATATGAAAGGTGTTAAAATCGGGTATCGAACCTGGCACCCTCTGCGTAGGAGGCGACGCACTTACCCACTACGCCATGGCGACCCACACGACATCTTTGCAGCTTTTACTCGCGATCTTATAATCGATCAAAAGGTCACTACTTCATTTTCAATATAAACCAACCAGGGTTTTCGTTGGCTTAAGGCAATGGTCGGTCGCTTAAGGTGAAATTGAATGATTTCCTGTAAAAAGCCAGCAATTGGATGGGTGATACGTCTTAGAGGAATCGTCTATATACAGAACTGACTGCAGTAAATTGAACCACTTCTTAAACCACAAGACTTTCTTGCTTACAACATCTCCGCACAAATAGGTGTGGTATTCAAGTAGAGACGTGACCTAATAAGTGTCAACCACATTCCCCATCGTCCAGAGCTACCAATTTTGGGCGATTTATGTAATCTTAAAGAACGGCAAGAGATGAGTTTTATTTTAAATTTAGAGGAAGCAATCGATATTTTGAACGCAGAACGAGGGTTGTGTATTGGTTTTTTTATTGTCTATAAATTACAATTCAAATGTCGGTCTGTTCGTGTTAGCTTTTACCCGAACGACGTTATTTAATTACACAACCACACAACGAACATTCCGACTGTGATCTTGAATTGAATATTGACACTAATGGTTCCTTGAGTTTGACCGGACAAACTTGATAAACACACTCTGCTGGTCTCGGTGCTTTAGAGAAGACAACATGGAATATCGGTCGTAAGGTTCGACAGGTCATACCGCCCAAAATTCAAACTGGTTACCTAGTTAAATCATATATTCCGCACTCAACTGTGTGCGTCCTTTTCAAGGACATTGGTGATGCACCGCTCATCTTTCCCAGCAATGAATCCAACCTAAAAATCTTTGTACTCCCATGAGGACATCCGCACGTACGACAGGAACACTTGCTTAAAAAGCTAGTTAAACAATTTAATTCTTGCACATGCTGTCATTGAAGACAGTTTCAAAATTCTCCTCGTTGTTTAGTCTTGTACGTTGTGAACTATTATATACATTCGGCTGTACTGATTGGAATAAGTTATACAAAACCTTCCAAATGTTCAGTTGTAAACCATAATCCTTATCGGTACCCCCGAGAGCGTCCTGGGCAATTACTTTTCCGACGATTCGTTCCAAAGTAATCACATTTTGAATGCCTTTAAAGAAACTTTAACCAACGTCAATATTCACAGACACACCCACTCTAGTCGAGTGTAGATTTGAGTGCTTCCCGATTTCCCATCCCTCTCAAGTAGCTTTAACTTGTTTTCAATTTAATGTTAGGGCTTTTTGTGTTTGATTGTCAGGCAAAGCCTTCATCAAATGAACTTTTTTATGTCCCAGAGTATTTTTCAATTGGAATGTATTCGATGATTGTGGGCGGCCTTCAACATGTGCTTGCCGTCAACATGAACTGTGGCAAAATGTTGAAACAAGATTGGTTGGGGGTTTCTTTTTGACAACAAATCATTCAAAGGAAGTCGTAGAACACAAATGTGAATGAGTGAATAGTAAAAAGGGAAGCCTTACATCTTGTTTCGTCTGTGGTACACGAGTCTAGTTACATGCGAGCGTCAGGGAGCAGGTCTCCCTCTAAAATACTTACTCAATTCGCAATCCCGCCCACAACTTGTCTACTTGAAGAGCCACCAGCTTGTAAAAAATCCCGTCGAACAGCTGACTCCATATCGATTTACGATAATAACTTTTCGAGACAAAAAAAAGGTACTCTAATTCCCACCGCAGTTAGCCGAAGGTCATGAAGAATATCTCACATCCAAGACATTTGCATATCTTTCCTTCCACAAATGTGTTCTGCAGAACTTTTAACTGACGTCTCAGTATAAAACTGTAATTTGTACACGAAAAACTTTGTCCTCCTCCAGATGGCTGGGTTGTTGCCACAAACTATTAATCAAGACGATAGAACCGAGCCGGGGGCACATAAGACCAACCAGGAGAGCACTACGAGTGGTTACATCACAACGAACGCCAGCAACATCCTTGTCTCTTGACATTTTAGGTGAAAAAATGAGAAATTACCGAGAAGCGGGACCTTCATCTTGTTCTCCCTTTTGATATGGCCGCGGAGCGGTGTGTTGGTGAAGCGTTCACGCCATGCACAGTCACGACGTTCGGTAACGAACAAGTGAAAACTTACATGCTCGTGAAAAACGATTCCCCCAGCACGCTATGCACGCTTCGAATAAAACTTTTTAAGTTTTCCTCTTATCTAACTAAAACAAAATTTGAAGAAATTGCATGTACTCACATTTGTTGGTGCAAGTGTGGCTTTATCGCGACCTGTAAGGGTTGTAAGGAAGTTCGTTGCGAAGTTGCCACACTTTCGCTGATAAATTTGGAATGAATAAGTTTGGTAAGACAAGAGCAGTTCTTAATGTACTTCCATGGTTACTCTCAGTGGCAATAAATGTCAAAAGAATTCTATTTCCTGTCATCGAGCATATTATGATAATTGTTATGAAAGTTTTTTTGGGCTCTAGTGTGCTTAACAGGTTCAGATTTTCGGTTCCACAACAGGCTTCACCGCGGCCGTTTCAACATCCAGCATCCTCGTAGATACTCCTGGATATCAGACTTAAGAATTGCTTGCCGATCCACTCTAGCGTCTTTCAGATAAAACTAAACAAATTAAGGAACGAATGCAAAACGTTACGTATCGTTACCACCGTAGCCACACAAGACAGCTCTTAAGACTGCCTCCCGTACCAAATCACGCCACCGTGGCCACACAAGACAGGTCTTAAGACTTCCTCCTGGACCGAATGCAAAACATTACGTATACGCCACCATTAAGCTCTTATGACTGCCTCCTGGACCAAATGCACGCCACAGTGGCAGCTCTTAAAACTCCTTCCTGGACCAAATGCAAAATGTTACGTGTACGCCACCTTGGCCACACAAGACTGCTCTTAAGACTGCTTCCTCGACCAACTGCAAAACGTTACGTCTACGCCACCGTGGCCACACAACGCAGCTTTTAAGACTGCCTCCTCCCAAATGCACGCCACCGTGGCCACACAAGGCATCTCTTACGATTGCCTCCTATACCAAATCACGCCACCGTGGCCACACAAGACAGGTCTTAAGACTTCCTCCTGGACCGAATGCAAAACATTACGTATACGCCACCATTAAGCTCTTATGACTGCCTCCTGGACCAAATGCACGCCACAGTGGCAGCTCTTAAAACTCCTTCCTGGACCAAATGCAAAATGTTACGTGTACGCCACCTTGGCCACACAAGACTGCTCTTAAGACTGCCTCCTGGACCAAACGCAAAATGTTACGTATACGCCACCGTGGCCACACAAGGCAGCTTTTAAGACTGCCTCCTCGACCAAATGTACGCCACACAGAGAGCTCTTTAGACTACATCTTGGACCAAATGCACGCCACCGTGGCCACACAAGACAGGTCTTAAGACTGCCTCCTCGACCAAATGTACGCCGCACAGGAGCTCTTAAGACTGCCTCCTGCACCAAATGTACGCCACCTTGGCCACACAAGACTGCTCTTAAGACTGCTTCCTCGACCAAATGCAAAACGTTACGTACACGCCACCGTGGCCACACAAGGCAGCTTTTAAGACTGCCTCCTCGACCAAATGCACGCCACCGTGGCCACACAAGGCAGCTCTTACGACTGCCTCTTCGACCAAATGTACGCCACTCAGAGAGCTCTTAAGACTGCCTCCTCGACCAAATGCACGTCATCGTGGCCACAAAAGGCAAATCTTAAGACTGCCTCCTGGACCAAATGCGTGCCACCGTGGCCACACAAAGCAGCTGTTACGACTGCCTCCTGGACCAAAACAAATTGATTTTCATTGAACTTACTGGCCTAGACTGAAAAGCGTGGAGCTGCATTGCACTTTTCACTATAAAGACTGAAATTTGTTCATTTTTGCCATTGACACTTACTCCATGCCAGTAAAATTCTGCCCTTACTTTGACGTTGGGTATACTCAGGATCTTAGTCTCTACTTACTGGGTGATGCACACATGTTTTTCAAACGGCCGCTAAATTCATCGACGGACAAGAGTGAGTGACCTGAGTTTTCGGATACCTGCCTAACAATTGATTCCGGATTGAAGTGCAACTAATTCCCAGCCGCACTGAGAGGCTCCATTTACCTAGTCACACAGGCACACACACATCTACCATCGTCTCGCGAATAAAATATACAAAACTGCAGCACTACATATTGCCAATTAAAAAAATATTACACATGAACTTATCAAAACGTGAAATTGTCTGCTTTCTGGAAAAAAAAACAGAACATGTTTTCACAGTTAAGTAAATACATTTAAAGTTGAACTATGGTCGCAGCTTGCGCATCGCAGGACTGATAATATAATTTTGAAAATAACCAATCCCTTTTCAGACTTTTCAGATTTAATTGGGCTTACAAAACCGCACTTCCACAATTTTGTTTAAACGCACAGCCATACGCACCGCCAAACAATTAAAAACCTTAACCAGAGGCCACTGGCACATTGAGCCTTCCGATGCGCGACTGGTCTTGCACGGGGAATATTTATTTAATTTGCCTTTAAATACATACTCTAGACAAAATAATTTTAAAACTCATATTGACTTTTTTGCACCACTGTGTACATAATTCGATTTCCAATGTGTAACATTATCTGTATGCCGAGCCAATGTATGGGGTGATTTTACCGACATCTCTACACTTACAGTACCTATGAATGTTTATAAAAGCATGTCATGTGCATAAAATAAAAACAGTCTGTTATACCAGCTCGACAGTGCGTGATTTATTTATTTCTTTGAGTAAAGAGTCCTACAATACACTCGTGTGTATATGTTTATTCGTGGTAATTGTGTTTGTGGCCCGATAATTTGTTGAAGTGAGTAATTATTACGAAGACAAAAAAATGTAATCAGATGCTGGCCGCATGGAATTTTGTTTATAATTTAATTTAATTATCGTTGAATAAGTCACAAGTGCAACTTCAGTGCGTATTCGAAAGAGTTCTCCCTCGAGCATGGAGACAGACAAAAATAGCGGTAAATGGAATACACGGAAGTGCAATTCAATATGTACTGAATTGTTTGAGCATCCTCCGTAAGTTGGATTGGTTATTGAACCGAAGGTTTATAGAATTGTCCTCATTAAGGCATCAGTATATGGGCGTATTTTAGACATCAGCGAATGTCTGACCCATGTGGTCATGGTCACGGAAAACAAGGTGTGCCCAACAGCTTGGCAGAAGCGCCATTTCTTTATTCAATGACCTCGCTCAGGGTGTGTGCCTGACACCAGCCAACGGTTGATATGAAAAAATGCTGTCCAGCACCCCTTGCTTATTTACTCCCGATGCCTACTTTCTGTGGAACTAACATATTTACTGTGCACCGATGAATTGAAGCAATGCAACAGGTTATGATGGCTTTCAGGGCAACTATCGCCTTAGGCTTAGAATTGAGCTCCTCGGCGCGTTGCCCCACAAGAAAAAATTCAAAGAGGTAAAATCCGCTGAAAACAATGATTTTCTGACGATGCATTTCCGTTTTGGAACTCACATGTAAATTGAAATCGTTACAAATCTGGCAATTCTGCCATCAATCCAAAATAAAGAAATCCAAAATTAGGACATTGCCTTTGCTGAGATTGAAGACTATGTACTTCAAACAACTTCAAAACGCAGTCAGTAATCACACGCACAACACCACTAGCCGATGGACGTTTCCCTTCCACTCTTGAGTCAGTTTGATTTTGGAAGATATTGAAAAAGTACCAATAATCAAAGGAGCCGAACAGGTCGCCTTGGGTATTGGTAGGGGAACTCCCAAGGAGCAGAACAGGCCTAATTGAAGATAGGTGGGGATGATATTCATAACTTAGATGTTTATGCATGATCCCAATCGATTCAGTGAACAATCTTCATTTATTGTTGCGACATAATCCATTTCCTCACATGCATTCGCAGTTTGACGGACGAATTCTGCTCGACTTAGGGATTTCGGTAGGGACTTTAATGAAGCCAAGTCACTTTAGATGTAATAATAATCGTTGTCATAGTTAAATTCGAATGGAAATTGCAATGTAAGTCGAAAGTGAAACTGAAATCATTATCCTTCTCCTTGTAGCGAGCAGTCCGCATAAGCGTCGGAAACCCACCCTTATCGGGCGCAAAAAGCGAGTGAAGTAGAAAATTAAAAGCGCAATCCACTCTCAACACCAATTTGAATACAACAATAAGTGGTCAACTGAATTGCGGACAGATTCATAACAAGGGAGATGGGTTTTGTTCTTTCTGTATACAGGTTAGAGGGATACCCACTTCACATCCAACTGTCATTGTATATTGGCCTTGGCAAAATTCCATGAGGACTAGGTAAGTTTAATGCATATGGATATGTGACTCATCGTCACTACATTCATGCTACGATACGCGAGCTTAATGAATATACCTTAAATCGTTAATCCCCTGTCAAATACAGAAGAGGTGAGAAAGATATTCACAATTAAATGCCACTTCGTTTTAAGGGTCCGACCAGAACAAACACTAGCAGAAGATGGAAACTAAAAGAAACCTGCAGAGCGGCAAGGTAAATGTTGCACTTGCTCAACCCGAAGATGTCACCAAATTTGTACGCGGGAAATTTTCCGCCGCACACTACCTGGGACAAAACATCACAATCGTTAGCTACAATTTTGACGTAACTTCGGAGTTTGTTTGCTTCGGAGCAGAAATGAAGTGTTCAAGAGATAGCCGACTTCACAGCTGATTTCCCCCTAGTCCATCGACGAATTTTAGTACTTTTTTGACAGATATTCATGAATTTTTGACGGTTATTCACGAAATAACGTAAATGCCGTCTTCTGATTGGTAAATTTTGTTTATGAACACGTTATAAAAAACAGTTGTCAAAAATCTTAATGTTAAGGTAGAAGAGTAAGGTAAAGAGAGAGGAAGAACTCGGGCATCTCTGTAATACTTCATTTCTGCTACGGGGCATAGGTTACTCGACTTTACTTCGATTTGTCGAAACAGTCCAGTACTACTATATGGACCCGGAAACTAGACGATCAGTTAGTATCAGCGCTAAGCCTTGATGCTTCCGAAAGTAACTTTCTACCTCGGACATTTGGTCCTATCTGCGAGGAAGATGAACGAATAGAAAACGAGAAGACGTAACCGAGAACTCTACGAGCTGCACCAAGATGTGGTTGTAGTCCAGATGGCAAAACTCCGTCGTCTGCCCAGGCTTGGATTTTCGAATCTCCTGTTTGCAGAAGGAGAGGAAGGAAGAGGAATTCTCCGGTATAAATACCATTTCACCGTTGACCTTAGTTAGGTTGGTCTTGACGACGGTAACGCACCCAGGACTTTCATCGATGGAAGGCAGCTATTGCTCAGGCCCAAAAGCTCAATGGGTCACAGTTCTGAGAAGCAAGTAAGATTTTAGTGGAACTATTGATGGCCATGCAAAGCGCCTTATAATGTCTTCTGTTCATTTACCCACTAACAAGACCCAGAACTAGATTGCCCAGAATGAGGAAGAACCTATTTTGCCAACATCAAAACGAAAGCCTGAGAGCCAAGGCTAAAATAAATTAAGACGTCTAAAAGTTGATTGATGAAATCTTAATGAAACAGGATGGCGAGGGAAATGCGATAAAACAACGCTCCGGCATTAATTCTCATCACAATAACACTTCCAAAAGTCTAAGTGGCCACGGTATTACACATCCTAATCCAACCTAAGGTTCCATCCGAAAACTGCAAGCGGTAAGACTGCCCGCATTCGTAAGACAAGACCATATGTGTACAGAATCATATGTCACATCAAGTAGATTGGGGCTTTTCCCTTCCATGATTGTAAGCCTTCGCTAAAACCTGAAGCAAAAAGACATTCTTCCGATTCTCCGGACTGTCATAACAGCCATGCAAAGGATCAGATCGAAACAACGCATATGGCACGAAAGAAGCCAAGAAAAAAACTCGAAATTGAACAAAAACAACCTCCGTATCCTAACAGGCTCCCTGGCAGGGCATTACAGACTCAGGGAGTATTGGAGGAAACTTGTGTTTTCAGAAGAAAAATTTCTGCAGATTCTGTGGACATTCTAATAAAATTGATTTTGTGCGGCACTACCCCAAAAAAACAAACATCTAGGCAAGCACCTACTATCAAAGGAAAATTCATTCTCAGATTCCTACGGGAAACTGGCTTAGAGAGAAGACAATGGAACAAATTTCTTCCACCTACGCGCCACAAGAGTCCATAATCCCTAACACAGCTGAGGAAATCTGAGAGAAAGTCGAAAGTGAAGAAAGGGTGGCTCCGCTAAGCAAGGGGCAGCACAGATCTCATACACAACCGACTCAGTATGCACAGCAATTCCCATGGCGGAACTACCACACTCTCGAAGGTTAATGGGCCTTCTCTTAAGAAATAGAGAGAACAACGATTCACTTCCCGTATACCACACCACTTGAAGGGATGTCGAAGTAGCTCCCCGAAATAAAATATAGGCCAATAGCCTGGGCCACTAACGTCGTATAGGATCTGGATGCGGAAAGTACTACCATGCGATGGAGCCTTCGTCCGGAAGCACTTCAAGGGCCGGTGAGCCGAATCGGTTGTGTAGTGTCTTCAAAAACCTTATTTAACCGCCTATCGGCAAACTGGAGAAGGATAGAGCTAGGTACGAATCGCTTCGTAGCTCGTGCACCCGCGGTCTTCGATGCTGGTTGGCATCATACTTACTTATAAGCAATCGTTGTCTTCCATTCCTGATGGTCCTGAGTACGCTGCTATTAGTCATCAAGACAAAATCTCCGATAACTTGGTCTTGATAACGTAAGTTCATTCTTCCTCCCATTCAGGAACCAGGAGGATCGGTCCACGTGACCAAGCCCGTGCAGTCGATGGGTTCTTGTCATCCGGACAACATACGTCTTTTAGATTTTGCGATTGTGTAGATTTTGCATTCGTGTATATTGTATTCCATTCGCGTGTTTTCTCCTCCATTCGTCTTCGTCATAGGTGGGACCATATATCCGACGTAGAATTTTCTTTCGAAAGCAACAAATATCAGCTCTGATGTTTTTTGGTTGACTGGCACCCACTGCGCTTCAAATTAGCATCCTTTCAAGCCACTATTAGGTTAGGTGCACGATTAGAGGTTGTGCACAGGGACATGATCGCTGGCTAACCCAGGACTCGTGCTTGGCTTCTTGGAAAACCCTCTGAAGCTTTCTCCATCCAGACATGACTTCTACCAGGTCCACGACTTGTTCCTGATTCATTGCGATATCCTCCGATGCTGCCTCCAAATCAGCAACATCCCTAGCAGGAGCTGGACTTGATAATGCAATACCTTTCAGTGCTGTGCCCATCCCACGCTTTATCCAGGTTTGACATATTGACACCTCCAACATAATCCCAAGATCGTAAAGGTGGAGGAACCAGAGGGGGATTGTAGTCATCAACATGGAGTCTATACCAACCTACAAGGACGCGAGTGCTCCGGTTTCCCCCTGACCCATCAATGTCCGAATTGAACAGACGCGGTAAATGGTGCATTGTTGTACCATGTGTTTTCATTGACACGTGGAAGGGCTGTGCAATACACAATGCTCTCAGTTCTTAGTTTACACAAAACCACTGACGTATAGAAGAAAGTTAAATGTTTGCCAAAGTCAATGGTGCCTAATAACCACACAATCAATTAACCGAACAACACATCCATTAAGCTATTGACTGTTTAACCTCAATCAACAAAATAAAAAAGGAACCACAGAATCGCCGGCAACCACAATAAAGGGATATCAATTTACCGTGTCGAAAAGCGCCCGTTGAGCGGCCTTTTTATGTACACATCGGTCACGGCCGGTAAGTAACCAGTTGCGGTAGTCACTCCAACACGCACCTTTCCCTTCTAATTGACAGCTGTCAAAACAACTTCCAATTACACGGAATGAACTAAATGACTTCCCGCTCAGGCAACAGCAATGTCTCGTGACCACAAGTACTTTGGACGACGTGGCCAACAGGAGATGGATCCATCTCAACGGTTTTACTTAAACGCTCACAATCAAATTTCTTATCCCATTTCCCGTCAGTTGAACTTAGCACAATGACGCTGACGAGCTCTTTAAGGATCCGAGCGAAAGCAACATCAGGCAAGCAACAGTGGCAACAATGGAACGGAGCGCAACAACGAGTGCGGATATCCTCAAAGATAACATGCCGCAGGCGAATTTTGATGAAAGCGCGAGACTGCGGTAATTGCCTATTAAATCAGAGCCCCATAAAACGATTCGCATGTCCTTTGTTCTCCGCTTTTGGAGGCCTTCAAAGGCGCAGAGTGTGTTGCTTCTCCTCTGTTAACACGCTGAATATCCATCAGGCTTTGCGTTCGCTTTGGATGCCGCGCTGCAGAGCACAAAAAAGCCAGTCAAGAAAACAAAAACACTCCATCGCCGCCGCCGCAGCGGGGAGGAGCAGGAGAAGAGAGAAGTCAAAGATAGAGAAAAAAAATTGATTGAAATTTGTTGTTCCCGGGGATTAGGATTCCGTTTCCGTTTTCATTTTCCCTTCTATTTGCGCGATGCGAATGGCAGACAAATCGACGAAACCATCGGCAGTGGTGATGATGATGACCACGAGTATGCCGACATCACCGAATCAACGCTGGCGCGTCTCCTTGATGTGGGGCCAGTCAAGGGGGAGAGCGATAAATCAAACCAGCCACCGATGGCCCACCCACACATATGATCTTCACTGCTGATAAATTGGTTTTCATGGTTTGTTTATATTTTATTTATGGGAAATGTTTTTCATGTTCGCTGGCCCTCCCGGCGGGGGCCAGAGCCGGGAAATGCATTTATCGTGATTTATGGTCCTGCGGGGAGTGTTAAGAGCTTCGATTTGGATTGAACACACGGAAGTATAAAACAGCGTGTAAGTGGCCGGTTGCCTATAACAATTGGCCGTGCGATGTTGCGTCGCAGAACACGTTTTACTTCTCATTTTCGCATTATGAGAGGCCAACGTTACAACTCTTGTTATCGGGGAATTCGGGTTCTCAATGGGGAGTCGGAGCGTGTTCGGTGATGGATACTCGTTCGTTTCTTTAATTGCGCCGTAAATAAGGATATAACTTAGAAGACGCGACCAGAGGACGGCAGATCAGCAACGAGCAGGCGGCTGCTTGATTTCAGAATGGACTCACGCATTCCTCCGAATCTGGTGGACACACTCGCTTGGTTGTGATAAAATGTTGCTTTAGAGAAGAGGAGTCGAATCCTTTGACGTAAATCCTTTGTTTTTGTGAAGTCGTGGGGAACGACTACACAGGGGACGCAAGGTGTTAAGCCAAGCGAAAGTGAGAAGGGCCCCTGTCTGCAAGGTGTTGGGGTGCAGACATCTGTGCTGTTTCTTTCACCGTCTCCTTTGCATTTGGTTCTATCCCTCCCGAGTCACAGACTATGGCATGCGCTTATAAGACATTGTCCCTTCGACGTCGGCATTAATGTATAGGTGGCTTCACTCGAGAAAGAAGGAGCACGGACTGCACGGCTGTAGGAACTAGCATTAGGTCCACAGTCCTTTTGTCAGTTGGCCATTGCTTAAACCATCAACCAAAAAGTTCGCATCACCTCACTCGGGCAATGAGTCTCTGAAGTCATCCCGTGTCACTAGACTCGCTGAAGCTACGAACACCGCCGTTGGCTCCAAGTGGATATAGCTCGTCGGCAGCTCTATGCCAGAGGAGGCTCTATACCAGTAGTCCATCCTAGCCATAGAAGAATTTTTTACGACCTGAGCTCTGAATGCTTCAAAGAATATATCTAATAACCGAACACTAGGCCCCAGCTCATAGTAACTTCTGGATCTCTAGACGCCACCGTTTCCCAATGAGTGTATACACCAGTACCTCTGATGAGAGATGAAAGACGCAAGGACAAACCCTTTGCTTGTATGAGAAGCCATCCATGCAATATAACACACTACAGAAACTCAATTAAGAGCATGGGAGCGATACAAGAACCGTGAGGTAATCCAGTATTGCAAACTATTGTGACACAAACAAAAGTGACTCTTAAAAAATATTAACAATTTATTAAATTAAGGAGTTACTAAGAAATCTCTCTCTCTCTCTCTCTCTCTCTCTCTCTCTCCCTCTCTCTCTCTCTCTCTCTCTCTCTCCCTCTCTCTCTCTCTCTCTTTTTGAATACGATTTTCTTTCTGCTCACTCGCCCACTGGTAGTAGGTTTGACAAACTTTTTGTTTTTGCTATTCAAATAGAAGGGTTTCTACTATCATTGCACCAAAGTAAGCCATGATACCGCGAGAAGGTGGATAGCCTCGCCAGGTTGTTATAAGATCTAAGATGACCGGCTGTATGGTAATTTGAAATTTTACCAACAAATGCCACAATCCCACAGTCTCTCTTCATCAGAATTGATCGCTTCCACCTTCACTACGACGAATCAACCAGCGCCAACCAAATCGATAGCGTATTCCAGGCATATTCTTGACATTGATTCAAGACACTCAGCGCCCAGCTAATGGCTATCCAACTTCGTCATACAATGGCTTTCAAAATTTATGTGAAGGTCTTCATTCCTTTTTCTTCTTGAACTCTGGCCATTAACTGAACAGCGGCGAAGTTCACTTGAAGTTCTACTTAAGAACCACTACGAAAATGAGGACAAAGCGTCTGCGTCTCTATACATCTCCATTTGGTATTTGTGTTGATGACATTATAATTTCTGAAGGAGACGAAAGGCAGGGAAATGGAGAGCTAAAGAAAGGAGCACAGATGGGGAGAGAGCGAGAGTGGAGGTAAAAAGGATAAATATTGAGAATCCGACAAGATGAAATTGATGGATGTTTCATGGGGGTTCTGGTGGATGTTAGGTTCACGGATGCCGAGGTGGTGGTCTCCTTTTTTTTTTTCTTCCTTGTCCTTCCGAGGTTATCGCTATTCAGTAAATAATCGAAAATATCCTAATCCATAAAATGTGGTAGTAAATATTGATGAGGTTGTGTATTTGCTTAGCTGAACATGTTGTCTGACACGATATTGGAGTGGTTTGATAAGTCCACTCTGAATAGACTACAGACTTCAATGTTGACCCAACGCAATCGCTCTTCGAAAGTACACACATATATAGTTGTACAGAATCCACAGGGATGTGCACATGTCTCTCACATGGTCTCTATGGGGTAGATGTGCTAATGGACATCAGCAGATACACATGTGATTCTGGTTTGGTGAGATTCCTTCTACGGAACATGAGTGATGAACGACCTGCGAGTTTAGAAGTATCAACTTGTGTGCTGTCCGCATAATAACGTCACGGGTACGAGTTCCACTTCCGATTGGTAAACCACGTGCCTTCGGCTTTTGATACATAAGTAAGTTCAATTTGATTTCCTCCATATTTGATTAGGTTTTGCACATAGATTCGATTTGAATTCAATCAAATCTAACGCTGTGACAAACAAAATGAAGCAAGTAGCTAGTGGTATGAGAGAGCAAATTTTCCAGGACTCCGGCTGCTGTTCAGAAGAGTGTCAGTTTACAGATGAAGTAATTCTGATAGATGACAGTTTGATAGACAGCACGAATTGCAACTGGACAGAAAGAAAGCCAATCCTTCAATCAATTTCAGTTAATTTACTAAATTTTCTACATTTTCCATTTTCAAAATGGCAACATAACCACATACACACAAGATGAGCAAAATATAAGTTTCGTTTTCAAAATGCAATAAAATGAAAAAAAATGTAATTTGTCCCATGTATTATGGCTTTATGAAGACATAAGCTGGTGCTGATAGCTTCATATGCCCCATCCACAGAAAAGGCGGTCCTACCCCTTGCAACAACTACTTCGCCTACAAGATCCTGTCCAGCATGCTAACGGGCAGTCGTAAATACGGAAGGCACTATCTTCCACAAGTCCAATTGTAGGGATACGAACAGAACAAGTCTCAAGGTGGAGAAAAGAAAATGTATGCAGTCGACCCAGAAACGTGCTTCCACGCACCACCTTGGTCAAAACGTTACGATCGAAAGCTACAAATTCGAGGTAGTAAAGGAGTTTGTCTACCTCGGCTCAGCAGTAAATAGTATAGGATTTCAAAGCGTTGATATGGCGTCTCATGCAGGCACAAGCGTCTGCACTTAGCCTCTATCAGCGAACTCCTACTCTCACCTCCACGTGGTGAAATCTGGGAGTCGAGCACCTTTGATCGAAGATGGGGTAACCTACCCCCGTGGGACGTCGTTGGCGGCTGCAGACGAGAGAGGGGGGAGAGTGTGTTGTACCAGGGCTCATCTCTCTTTATGGATGGCGGCGGGGGAGCTGGAAACTGTCTGGCCAACGGCGGCATCCGAAACTCCAGTCAGACGGAGTTAGACCTACCTCGACATTTTCGGAGCACAGGTCTAGAAGGTTCTTTCAAGGTCAGGTCGGGGCGGCGGAAGATCCCTATAGTTTTAGGGACTAAGGCGGCGCTCACAGCCTCAGCGAGGTTACCGACTCCGGATAAACCCGGACCCTCCGCCCGAGGGTTAAAGAATAGGGTCTGGCCTCCCAGTTGGGGGTTGTGCGTGGGGTTAACTCCGTCACCACGTAAAAATATGACGGTTCAGAGACAACAAACTGCATCGGATACGGACGGAATTAATGTTGATGACCCCAGCAAGGACAACGATTTTCGGCTCTGCACGTGGAATGTTAGGTCCCTTAACAGACCACGTGCAGCCGAAGAACTCGCGCAGGCCCTGGACTGCTACAAAGCAGACATCACCGCAATCCAGGAAGTGCGGTGGAATGGGCCGGGCAAGAAGAGGATGAGAAACTGCGACATCTACTACGGTGATTGCAACAGGGAGAGGCGCTTATTTGGATGTGGATTTGTTGTTCGAGGCAGACTTAGGCAAGAAGTTTTAAGCTTTGTCTGTAAAAGCGAACGCCTCATAACAATCCGCATCAAGGCTAAATTCGGGAACATCAGCCTGATTTGCGCCCACGCCCCGACAGAGGACAAAGATGACAACAGCAAGGATGACTTCTATGATCTCCTAGAAAGGACTTACGATCAGTGCCCCAGCTTCGACACCAAGATCGTTCTAGGAGATTTCAATGCAAAGCTGGGTAAGGAAGACATCTTTGCCAAAGTCATCGGGAGATGACAGCAGCCTGCACGACACTACATCCGATAACGGACTCAGGCTGGTGGACTTTGTCACGGGACGTAATCTCTCTGTAGCTAGCACGCGGTTCCCACACCTCAACATTCTTGATGTCCGAACGTTGCGAGGAGCCAACATCGACTCGAACCATTTCCTTGTTGTAGCCAAGGTAAGAACTCGGATAACAAGAGATCAACGGAGTCGAGAAAGGACACCACGGTTTGACGTCGGAAAGCTACAATCGCAACGGACTTTTAGGATCTTTGCCGATCGAGTGTCCCACAATCTCTCTCTAAGTTTCCCGCCACCTGCGCAAACAATCGAAGAAGATTGGAGGCGTTGTCAAGAAGCCATCAAAGATGCTGCCACTGATGTGCTGGGTTTTATGGAACCACCTAGAAAAAACCCATGGTTTGACAACGAGTGTAGGCTGGCACTTGCAGCGAAGCCTGAAGCCTACAAAGCAACACTGCAACGAACGACGAGAGCTGTTCGTGAGCTCTACGAACAGAGACGAAGTGATGAGACCGGTCTCTTCTCTCTCAGACCGCATATGACAGCGTGCATAGGGACGAACTATACAACGGCATGTCTAGCTTTGACATTCCTGCCAAACTCGTCAGACTGTGCAGGATGACGATGGAGAATTCTCGCTGCTCCATCAAGGTCGGTAACGAACTCACCGAGACCTTCAATGTCAAAAAAGGATTTAGACAAGGTGCTAGAGGCAGGATCTTCCAGAAGTCCGTACAACTGCTAGCATACGCGGATGACATTGACGTGATTGGCAGAACACAGCGAGCCGTCAATGAGGCGTTTGCTGGCATTGAGGCGGAGGCGGCTAAAATGGGTCTAGCGGTGAATGAGGGCAAAACGAAGTATATGCTGTCATTAAGAAAGGACACACAACATCGACGTCTTGGACAGAGCGTCACAATGGGCAGCTATAACTTCGAGGTAGTCAAGGACTTCGTCTACCTCGGCTCGGCAGTAAACAGTACAAACAACATCAGTACCGAGATCAAACGCAGAGTAACTCTTGCCAACCGCTGTTTCTATGGGCTTAAGAGGCAATTGAGTAGTGGAGCCATCTCTCGAAGGACCAAGCTGACTTTATACAAGACCTTGATCATCCCAGTCCTGCTGTACGGCGCGGAGGCATGGACAATCTCAAAAGCGGATGAGGAAGTCCTTGATATTTTCGAGAGAAAAGTTCTGCGTGCGATCTTTAGTCCTGTTTGCGTTGACGGTTTCTGGAGGAGAAGATTCAACCACGAACTGTACGGGCTGTACAGCGACATGAGTCTAGTCAGGCGTAACGCCTAAGATGGCTGGGCCATGTAGAGCGTATGGACCACTCAGCTCCGACCCGAAGAGTCTTCGACTCTGAACCCGTGGAACAACGCAACAGAGGACGTCCGTGTTTAAGGTGGCGCAACCAGGTGGAGAAGGACCTCAATCAACTTGGCGTGCGACACTGGAGAGCATGCAAGTTGGAGAGGCTTGTTGGTTGAGGCCCAGGTCTACCCCGGAGCTTGTCTGGTGGCCGTGGGTATGTGCGTCGCAATGCAACTTAACCTCTTTAGATTCCCGGGCGGTACGACCAAAAATAATATTTCACGGTCCCACCTCTTTCGAGTCACTGACAATGCTCAGAGTAATAACTGTCTAGAGAAGGCTTCTCAAACTTGGCCGTTAGGAGTCGGTTCAAGACTGTAGGTCCCTTCCATTCGTCAGAGAATATTAGTTGGATCACTAATGCAAAGGAACCACGTTTAATTATTATTTACACATAAGTATTTTCTTGTAACCAACTAGTTCTTTGCAGGCCAAAGTCTTGACTAAATAGATCACTAAGCATCAACACGCATAATTGGTTTAGAAAAGAACAAGTGAAAAAGGAGAACATGACAATGGTTAGAACAGTTACAAATATGTGGGTGAAGAGGAATTCAGGAAAAGACGCTTAATGCAAACAAATAAGAGGAAAAGGAAAGTGTGATAACGTGGGACAATGTGAATGAAGGCAAGGTCATAGTTGTTGTTGGGTGGGCGATGTTACCTAGTCTTGGCAACATGTAACTCACGCACAACACAAGTAGTTGCTCTGAAGCTAGGTCCTGGTCGTCTATGGGCCGTAGGGCCACCTATATAGTTATTGATATTATCTACTATGCCAGGCGATAGTCCTTACTAAAGAGAAGATATGAATATCTTCCTCTCGTCCTTTTGAGCTGGTAAGACTAAGATTCTCTTACGGATATCCTTTAGCCATTCCTCCAACACTCGGTTATTCGCCACACGAAAGGACGAAATAATTGTACAAAGCTGCTGTGATTATATACGTTTGTTACAAACTACACTGCAATCTAACATTTAACACCGCACAATAGCGCCTCACACAAACAGGACATCCCATAATATATTTATTCGTCAATCAGATGTAAATCGTCTTCCGACACACCTTCGGCCACACCTTCCGCCAATCCTGGCAGCGATAAAATGTTAAATGCGTCCCATTTATCAGCCACTTAAACTGCCTCCACCAGTGGTGGCTTTGAATAACGAGTAACAAGCGATTAAACGCCGCAAACATTTGAAATTCTGCCCACCACGCACATTATACGCCTTCACTCCGCGACTTGTGCTTCAATTAAGACCGCACCGGATCGCAGAAGTCTGAAAGTCACCGCCCGCCATTAAGCAGACAACAGTGCATGGTTGCGAGCTCATGGAAATGATTACTTATCGTCTCGTTGTCGATGCTTTTTTGTGTCCCTCGGGGAAAGTCTGTTCCAGTAGACTAGGGAAGGATGTCTTCGTTGGCGCCCCTTCGTCGTAACTGTTGTCGTCTTCCATTCTGTAATTTATTCAACGTCTCAACCAGTTGGGTAATAAGCCCAAAGCAGCCCCATCCATGCCGTCGATGTCTAACAGCCGCCTATGAAATACACATTCAGTGAAAGTGAGAACCACTTGCTCAAGCTTCAGCCACCCGTACACACCAGGAAGAACGTCAGAAGCATACGTACTCGTACACATACACGGCGGTGGCTCGTAAAACGTGCGAATCTTTCAAACAAAGCACAATGATTCTGAAAAAGAACAACGTGGGGTCTGGATCAGGCGCTGTATTACCATATTCATTCGACGGCCTATCTCGCAGAAGGACTGACTCAGTCCAATAAAGGACTCAGTCCGCTGTGAGTTATCTCCTCTTTTATAGATCCTGATTACCCAGGCGGCGGGGCATTATGGCTGTCGTTAATGTTTAATTGTTTCGCCTCGATGTAGAGACGCACGTTGGGAAAGGTGTGGGCGGCCACCGCCCTCCTGCGCTTCGGTTATTAATCAGGATAGGCAATGCGTTTTTATTGCCAGCTACATTTGCCGCGCCCTTGGTTGGTAATTGATTCGTGTGACGGGAATTTAATGCCACCACGTCCAAGCTTTGTGAGCTCCGGGTGGGCAACTAATTGAAATCTCCATGCGAGTGTTTTCTGCGTGTTTTCGTGTACACTTGTCAACGTCCCCACCTTTCCTGTTTGAATGCTCATGAGAGCAAAGGACACCCATTGGAAAAACCGGCGATGCCATCGCTTGGTTTGGAGCAGTGCTGATTGTGAATGCAAACCAAAGTCGGGATCAAACAGAATGATTGCATTGCGTTCGCTTTCCATGAATGGAACACTGTTCAAAATCATCGCATGATGCATGCGAGTGGTTAATCATGCCATCACAGTGCTCGGTGGAGTCACTCTCCCCTGGACATCGATAAAAAGTTGACACTTCCGTAATGCAATTACGACAAACCCGTGTGAAGAGAGAACAATCGATTGGGGGTTCACGGAGTCAAGGTGATTTAACTGACAAATGCCACATTGAGTGAGTGACATGCTTAAGTTCAAGTGAAAACCTCGTGAATTGTGTGAAGGAAACATATATAGCGGAGGGGACATTTCGAAAAGTTGTATCGTAGAGAGGCTTATTGTGAATCAGTTGAAACGTAGTCTTAGTTAGGAAAGCCACTCAAGGCTCCTACTTCTTTGATAACTTACTTAGCCATCTGAGAGAAACACCAATCAAATCGCTACTGGATTTCATTGACAAATCTGGCTGCCCTTTGGAGTAATCCGACGTGGCTGTACAACGGGCCTACTTTGGCCTAAGTGTACCAAAGCCTATCTACCTACCTACCTACTTTGCGTGTACTCTCAGTACTCCTTTAGACAGCAACGTTTGTTGAGCAATTGAAGATCATCTACCAAAGATGTAACTCGAAGAAGAGCTGCCTTAGAAGCCTACTACTTTAACAACCTTGCAGAAGTAAGAAGCATAAGTGGCTGCTTTCTAAAAAGCATAAACTGGTTCGCAAATTAGGATCGCTTACCATTACCTAACCTAAGACTGATAGGTTAGGTTAGGTTGGGGGGCTGCTAGTGTATTCACCAGCAGACTAAGATCATATTGGTCCATTGTGTTACCCCCTATCAGACTACTACCATCGATTGACTACTCCAATGATCCCAACGGCAAATGGTGACTGGACCAGATTTGAAAAATAGATAAAGACGAATTAACTTTGCTTCCACTGGGATTCAAAACGGAGACCCCACTAACCAGGGACAGGCACTCTACCAACTGCGCCATCCAGTTGTCAACCGCCAGTCTTAATTTAACTTTAAAGTTTTAAGTCATCAACAAAACCTCTCAAGAATTAAATATTTCATGAGCAAAAACAAAAACGAAATTAACAGAAGCGGGCCAATGTGACTACCTCACACGTAAGATACGTACGATACGTTACGTAAGATTTCTACGAATTGCCTCCTTTTACACAAATTATTCGAGATTCTCGTCAGCATAGATGAGTGGAAACCCCAGGCAAAAGTAAAGTGTGATTTCGAGTCATTAAAGATTGCATTGAGAGAGACAATTTCTTTGCAATCAGGAAAACACAGCTGCGTTACAGCCATGCTTAAATTAACCAGAATCAGCCGACATTCCTAGCTTTACTTTACTCTTCGAAATCATTCGAAGGTGTTAACCTGTCAATACTATGTCACAAACTGTCCACCAAATTTTACTTTTGTAATTCCACTAATCATCATCTCGTTTCTTACTAACATTGTTCAAGCTGTGTTTAAGACTGCCGTCTTTTTGTGTTGTCCACATCACACCAACCTCAAGGTTCTATTTCCGCTCCGTTAACGTTCATTAACACCTTTCTAAAGTGATGTTTCATCGCAAATAAAATATACATGCCGATGATGGTCAAATCTGCCAAAGTCATTCGAATTACGAAACACCACTCATCCCCTTCAAACTTTCCCTCCATAGAACTTAACTCTGTTGTAGTCGAAAATGTAACCTGGGCTTAAAGTCTTAGTATAATGTTTAACTGTGAATTAACATGTACTGACCATATAGGCAGTGTGTTTTCGAACGTACATGTGTTTCGTTGAGGCTTATCAAACGACTGGATGACAGTGTGCTTGCCCTTGGTTAGTGGGGTCTTCGGTTCAAATCCTGGTGAAAGCAATGTTTGTACGCTTTTGTCTGGTTTTCGAATCTGGTCCAGTCACCATTTGGGATCAAATTAAGGGGATTTGACTGTGGGTATCACAATGGGCCACAAATGGTCTAAGTCTGCTGATGAATTCTCTCTAACAACCCTCCTACCTACTGACCTGTAGGTTACTTTTTGTCGATCGAACCGTTATTACTTTGAATCCTTCCACGTCACGCAGGCGTTTCTTCACTCATGCGTACCATGTGAAATCCACAACCTGCACAGGAACGGTCCAAGCCCGAGTACAGACAATTTTGTTCAGCTTGTTTCTCTCAGCTCTCCAATGAGAACTTTTCTTCTTCTTCTCTTTTTGTTTGTGGGTTGCCGTGGCGTAGTGGGTTAGTGCGCGACTCCTACGCAGTGGGTGCCAGGTTCGATACCCGAATTTACCACCTATCATAATTCGAGGCTCCACCTCAAAGAGTGTTCCTGTCTAGAAAAAGCTTCTCAAATCCGCCGTTCGGAGTCGGCATTAAACTGTAGGTCCCTTCCACTCGTGAAGGAACATTAGCACGCACAACACAAGTGGTTGCTAAGAAGCTAGGCCCAGGTCCGCTTCGGACTGTAGCGCCACTCAGATTATATATAATTTTTTTTTTTATTTTTAATTTAGTAGCATGTATAATGAATTCCAATATAGTCGAAATGAAAATCAGACTCGAAATATGAAAATTTAATTTTTGTATGTCACAAACGCCAACACTTTATGTATCCAATCAATGCTATTTTTTAAGCCCTAGAGGTATCAAGAAACAATAAATGAAATAAAATGAGGTTAAATGTACTCTATCAAAAACAAGGATAGTCGAAGCCGGTGTAGAGTATATCAACTTGTAAACGATTTACAAAACTATCAAATTTACCGTAAAATAAGAAAATTTCCATTCAATGCAGCATTTAGTGTGACAAACGATTGAATAAAAATTATTTTTAAGTGACGAAAGATGGATGAGCAATTATTTTTAATATTGCCGCAGAGATTCCATCTGCGCTGGAGTATAAGTGATTGATTTGATAAGGGAGTCATGTAACTAATAATTGTCCTTATGAAACAAGCTGCAGCTATCAACTTGGAGTGGTTGTTTAGATTTGCGAGTTCCTCTTTTTGTCCCATTCACTTGGGAGTTTAGGGGAGCTGAACCAAAGCCTTGAGTGGTCTCACAGGTATAAATTGCGTTCAAGCTTATGAACAGTTCTTTGGCGAAGTGTGAGACTGATCTAAAACATCAACATTAACATTAACGTCTTAGAGTCGAACACGATAACCTTCCATTGTCGGAACATATTGGTCTCACCTCCATTCCACCTTGCGACTTCGGGCTTAATCCAGATCCACCATGACGCTACTATAAGGGGTCAACTGCAATCAGTCAATCAAACCCCACCATGTTTCAGGGACTCCTGACTTCCCGTAATTCCAAAATATAGCCTCTGGTGAATCATTCGCAAGGTTAGGTTTAGTAGGTATGCAGACGGGCATAATCCTATGTTTCCACCGAACAGAGGGTTTGATGAACTTTTAGTGAAACCTCAATAGGCCGTACCCACCGATTTCGAAGTGCTTTAAAATGTCATTAGCTTTCCATTTGGAAGTGACGGACTAAATAGCTTTTTGTTGACAGGAAAATATAGTGTTCAGAAAAAAAGAAAAAAAAAGGAAAGTGAGATAATTAACAATAAAATGACAAATAATTAATAATTTACTCTGTAGTCTTATGGGGTTCGACGACCTCTCACAGACGAATGAACACAAAGGGGTTTCAACTAGCTTCAAATTCGAATAATTCGTATTCATTATTCGTGTTGAAACTCATTATGAAAAGGGAATGCTAACTGGGCGCATTTTTCTTTGACACATGTCATGAATCACACGTGATACTGATAAAATCAAAAAAATCAAGCATTCCATAAATTTAATGGAAATTACCCGCTCGCCGGCTATTCTCGTGATCCTTGTTTCTTCCTATTTGTCTATTATTGAAATTTTCTTTTAAAAGACATACACATTAGAGAGCCCGCCTTCTGTGGAAAAGGAAAATAAGAGAAAACCATTTTTCCCAGCTGTTGACGGACGATAAGATGTCACTCCCAAATTGCGACGAACTCCTTGTTAGCCTTTCATGCTATAGCGAGTGTCTACGCAAAAATTAGCTAAGTAAACTGAACCGTTAGGATCGACCTTGAGGACAAGATGGCTTAATGTGAGTGAATTATGAGCAGAAGAAAATCGGCCAAACAAAAACGCACTTTACTCTGTAAGCCCGTCCATGAAGTGAAACACAAAGAGTAACAAAATAATTGAGAAAGACACAACACATTATGTTTAGTCCTGTTGAACGGAGCCGGTAATTCCACTAAATACGGTTTCACAAGAGCAATTACAAAACTAATTCATTAACCATAATTACGCACCATTTCATCATCGTTCTGAACAATAAAGCAAACTTTTGCGAACACAAGAAGATAACACAAATGTCACCCAACTCCTTCCGGCGACGCTCGATGAACACCGTCAACCCTACCTGACAAGGAACGGGGGAAAAAAACCGACAAAAGAAAGGAAAGAAGAGGAAAAAAAAGAAGAGAAACCATGAAAACCTTGAACTTCCGCCCACAAACCATCCGTTGGCATGCATAATTTATTACCCAAATATAATAAAAGCATAAATGCTTAAAGCACAGTACTCCCTCAACGATGGAGTGAAC
The DNA here is from genome assembly GCA_964034865.1 of Eristalis intricaria. Taxonomy (NCBI): domain Eukaryota; kingdom Metazoa; phylum Arthropoda; class Insecta; order Diptera; family Syrphidae; genus Eristalis; species Eristalis intricaria. The sequence continues at coordinate 48,351,016 of OZ035875.1, forward strand.
CATCGTTTCTTGCCGGGCCTCCGGCTACGTGGACGTGGAAGTATGCAAATTAGAGCCCATGAAGTGAAATATCTATTCGTAGATTTATCTCATTTCTAGCATTACGTATGCAGATACTTCTTGTGCACTTTCCCACGAATTCAGATATCTTGAACGGATTTCTCTCAAGGAGCAGATCACTGAGCTCTGTGCACTGACAATGGTTTGCCGTTCGCAATTGCCTCATCAAAATTTAAAATTTAACAAATTTTTCTTTGAATTTATTTTATACCGTTTCGCCGGTGATGAGGAGCCTTTCATTTAACCGGAAGGGCAGCATAGATTGCTCTATATAGTGATTTTCCTTTCGGCACGTATCAGAATCGGGTTTGACCGAGATAATTCTATTAAGTAGAATCAAAGGTTCACATTGATTATTGCCAATTTACGGCAACGGAAAGTCATAAGCATCTAAGGTCATTAAGAGTTTAACTTAAATCACTTGATTAAGGAGGGACCTGTTTCTCAACAAACAGCTCTCCCTAGCCAGCTCGGGATCTTTAGTTAGCTGCCTCTAATCGCACGCATAGTTGGTTGAGGTCCCTTTCCAGTTGCATGTGCCTCCTGCGTCTTCATCGCCAGCCAATTTGAAAAGGTCGGCCAACAGATGAATTTCAGTTTCGATATGGCTATCTGCATCGTCCCATACAGCCGCATGGAATGATTCCATCTGCCTGACACCATGAGTTGGTTCTTTGGCGCCATTATACAGAAAATCTCCATATCCTCAGAATCGACTGCTACGTTGTTCCCTTGATCATCCTTCGTCTCTCCTCTTCTGCCTAGTTGAGCTCGCAGCTCATGTCCCTCTTTCCAGTCCCGCTTTATGGGCCTATTGCTTAGCTGTATTCGCCTGCCGATACTCGTCGTCAAACCAGTGGTTTCGTTGTAGTGGCAGATTGAAACCCAGCACAACCCAGCTTTTTGGCAATGTTGACATTAGTCTTCAATATTCGGTGTTCCCGGCGTAGGATTTCATAAGAGGTTAAGGGAGACTCGATAGCAAAAGGATTTGGTGATCTCTTTTGATTGTAGCCGGCCAACCTCCAACTTCCTCACAGTATTTCCTTGTTTTTGGCGATGTTCGGGATAGCCGCTCCCTTACCACAAGGTGTTGGTCCTAGTGAATGTGGTACTGGAGGAGAGCAGTGCGTCGATCGCAAAATGTTGTCTAATTGACGGTTGTTTGATCAGGAGATTTCTATGTTCCTTTGTGGAATATTGAGATGTAGGAACTGTGTTCTGGATACTGAGACACAGCGCCTCGCAGGGAAGTCGAGCAGCCTAATTTCATTATCGGATGTGGTGTTGTGTGGGCTGTACTTTACGATCGTACAACCAAAGACGGTCTCTATCATTGCATTCAAATCCCCTAGGAAAATTTCAGTTTCAGATATAGTTCACTGCTCTTACGTTTTGTCCAAGGGCTCGTGGAAGTGTGTTTGGTATAGTCGTCATTATCTAATTTGTCTTTAAGACTATTCTCATTATCCGTCATTTGTGCAGGTTCGTTCATCCGATTTTTGCTCTTTCAAAGGAAACTAGAACCCGTATAACACTGAACACCGAAACAGCATCGATACCCTTCATTTACCACCATAATAGGGCAGTATATAGGATAACTGGGGCACCCTACTTATGCGACACATATTTCAGAACATTTCGATGTCAACAAAGATGCACAGAAGTCATATGGGACAGTTGAAAGATCCAGGAGAACGCTAAAAACGCCACATTTCGGTCCTAGCAGTCGTTTTTTTTTTTGGTGAAAATTTTGATGTTGGGAAATGAATACCAATGCTACCACCATCGAGATACTAATAGTAAGTCGATTTGCAGTCACCAGCTAGTAGAGCTAGCAGGAAGTACCTGCTTTTGAGACAGTCTTACATCGCAATGGGAATTGTTATGTATACGATCCGTGCGTCTTCTAGACAACATTAAAGCAGTCCCACCCACCTGCAAAATGTTACGTATTCGCCTCAGTGGCTCTACTGGGTTCAAATCACAGACGACAGCTTCGCCTTGTGTAAGTATTAAAAAACGATCCTGGCTGAACTATATCGCCTTGCCTTCTTCACGCAATCTGAAATTGTCAGTTATTCTCGTCCCGATGACGGATTTTGCCCAGTTCATCGTTTTAATTTAAAAACGGCAGTGAAAATGGTACCAAATTCGGAGCATTAAATTAGAATAACTATGTACACTTATGCCGCTTTACACATTTGTATAAGATATGTTACGTGATGATGGGCCTGGAAAATGCTCAAGACAGATTCACGGCCATTTGATAAATGTTACGTATACGCCCCGTGGTTCTAATATGCAATTCTTAACACAGTTTCAGGTCGAAATGCGGAATGTTACGAATACGTCTGAGCCTTAGGCCAGGCAGTGACCAATGGTCTAATAGCTGTTATCACAGTAGATAACATGACGATTGTCGAATTTCTTGAGGTGGTCGTTGTCATGAGTAACTGGCTTGTTATGCAGTTGGTGAAAAGGTAGTCCCCTAAATGAGAGTGTTTAGAGAGAGAGAGAAAGAGAGAGAGAGGGAGAGGGAGAGGGAGAGGGAGAGGGAGAGGGAGAGGGAGAGGGAGAGGGAGAGGGAGAGGGAGAGGGAGAGGGAGAGGGAGAGGGAGAGGGAGAGGGAGAGGGAGAGGGAGAGGGAGAGGGAGAGGGAGAGGGAGAGGGAGAGGGAGAGGGAGAGGGAGAGGGAGAGGGAGAGGGAGAGGGAGAGGGAGAGGGAGAGGGAGAGGGAGAGGGAGAGGGAGAGGGAGAGGGAGAGGGAGAGGGAGAGGGAGAGGGAGAGGGAGAGGGAGAGGGAGAGGGAGAGGGAGAGGGAGAGGGAGAGGGAGAGGGAGAGGGAGAGGGAGAGGGAGAGGGAGAGGGGAGATAGTTTTTTTTTTCAACGACTCACGATAACACTAATCAATCAAAGAAGGAGATGTATGGTCTCCTCCTCCTCCTCCATGGAACTTCTGCATTGGACCGAGCATGCATAGCAATTGCGTAATGTCCAGTTATTACGTCCATGAGAGTCCTGAGTGTTAACGTGCATAGTCTGAGCAGACAAAGTGTATGGCGGAAATTAATCGCTTGTCACATCTTTGTCTAGTCTTAAGGGTTATTGGGCCTGGCCTGGAGGGGTCGAACTTCTCTAAAATTATCGTCCATAATGTGGAGTGGAATATTCCGCCTGTCAGTAGCATAATCTTCGAACTTATCTTTCCAGATTCTCAGCATCGACAATGACCCTATTGCCTTCAACAGGCTTCTGTCCAAAGTTTGTATCACTAGGATCCATGTTTTATTCTTTGGTAGAACTTTCGGACATTACGTTTCCTCTTCATCAATCGCACGCTTCTCGTGGTGTTCCTATTTTCTTCTGAGAAGCCGGTGGTCTTTCCTTCTTTTAAATTCATAGACCTCATCGACCTGCCTCGGTAAGGAGGCCATTCAAGGGATTTCTTCGGAGTCCTTCAACAAATCACTTCAGAGGTAGGTTTCTCTCTCATTGTAGATTGTTCCGATTGGCAGAATTCGACACTCTGAGACATTAAGAAAAACTCTATTGGCAAAGTCCGAAGAGTGTCTTCCTAAATGAAAAAAAGGAAAAGATCTCAGTCAATGTTGGATATTCGGAAGGTTCATACATCGAGAGCACAAGAGGAATGTCATACGTCGATCGGAATTTGTTCAGTCTTGACTAATCTGCGGACCGTTAGGTCCGTTTATGAATGCTTCGGCATCCGAATCGCGTGCTAGCTACAGAGTGTTTTCCTCACAATGTACTGGTCAAGATCAATTCCATAGAACAGGCACTGGTACTCGATGTAGATCTGCCACCCATGCCAATCGGAAAAAATCTACTGAAGCTTGAAACGATTGCTCATACAAGACAGATCGTAGATGGTCCGCTCGCACAGAATGCCTCAACACCAGCCAACTAAGGCCTGCTCTCGATCCGCACAGCCTGAGCAGAATGAGTAGGCCGAATTTCGGAACTCTTATTACCGGGCACTACGCCATTGGATGTCACGTCTGAAAGATTAGACCTTCCCTGCAGCAGAATGTATTGTGCATCCTCTGTGTAATTGCAACGCCTTCTCCTCCTGAAACTTAGAAGACTACTATTTTAAAAATCTGGCCGCATTAGTCATCTCGAACGCATCATCAAAAAGACCAAACAGATTCTCTCTCTCTCTTCTCGCTCTTCTAAGTGAGATTCCTACCATCATTTAGTCACTCAAACATAGGTTTTGTTAGGTTAGAGTGGCTGACAACCTTAAAGGAAGCCACACTTAGGGCAAAAGTAGGCCCGTTCTGTTACTACGCTGTTCTAATAGATACTTAACTACAATTATATGTAGCTTTTAATAAAGCGATCAAGTTGACTTACTTTTGTCAAGTCGTTGTAATATGGGCATCCAAGTGGCACCATCCTAACCTAATAGCAGATTAGGTTGATATTGTCGAGTCCTGCCTAATGCGGATTGTTATGTGGAGTTCGCTTATGTGTTTAAAGGTTTAGACATCGTGCGATCCAGAGGGCGCCACGAGAAGGTTGCTTGTCAACTTGACCCGTTGATTTCCAGGGCACTTTGCTGGCATCTTACCAGATTGATGGCATCCAACAGCACTACTCTGGTTAAACTGACCTGCCCTGTTAGGTATGTAGGAATGCAGTAGTGGTCATGTGCGTCGACTGAAATTGTACCGACCATTGCATGTCTGTATGTCTGTCTTCTCGGCGCCGTCCCTTTAGGGTTACGGACAATGATCAGAGAAAGCCATTCCAAACTTCGCCGTTCAGAATCGACATCAAGATGTAGGGCGCCTTCCTCATAAAAAAAACAAGCACGTATAAAAACTGGGTCCAGATTTACTGCACTGTCTAGATCCACTCATATTATGTATGATTGTAAGTTTATCAATCAATTTACAAGCCTCAAGAATCGGAAATCCTGTGTGCTACACCCTTCCTCCATAATCGCACGCCAGAATGTATGCGGAAAATCCCGAAAAGGATGTAACCCCTTCGAATTTATGACACGAGTACTTCACGAATAAATTCAAAACACAACCGTCATAAACCAATGCCTTCAGACTTACAACTTAATCCCTCAGTCATGCTCAGCAATCGATTTATCATCTCTGATTGGTAGAGTTTTCGCTGCGAGGGACTGGGAAATCTCCATAAATTCCTTGTCACTACAAGCCATAAGTACACACTCGCAGAAAGGCTTACAGCTGTAGGCAACATACGAGTATTTGTGTACACCCTTCACCTCTTCAATGGAATCACCTGTCTCGCCTGTCAGAGAACGTTCCTTGTTTTGGAAATTGAAATTATTTCAGTTGAAGCCAATCGCATGTGCTCAACTGTCATCTGAAACATATTGGTGCCGCGTAATTAGATTTTATAATCCCACAAGGACTCGCGCAGATATAATGATTGTGTACACATGTTCCGCGCTCCGTTTGTAGACTCTCTCAAGGCGCTTTGGCCGGGGTCTCCCGGGCGATGTTCACTGTCAAACTTTTCTTTCTCCAGCTTGGCAATTAATTTTAATATCCTGCGAGATTCTTTTTTATCATTAAGACGAAACGAGTGTGCTGCTCCTGCTGCCCCCAAGTCCTCCGCATTTCGACGGGTTACATTCGTTCCGTATATTTGTATTTATATGTGGCAGTGCGCAGCAACGCGCCGCCCGCCGGTTGCTTGCGTGAAGGGTGTTCGAAGTTAGAACATTGATTTATTATGACAGGCTAGCTGCGGGAGAGTATCATTTTTTCCTTGCGCCCCGAAGAGTGCGTGCATTTATTTGGTAATTCCGAGGGCAAACTGGCAAACCCTTGAGGGTGCTCTTTTTTGTGTTGGTTTTGCTTTTTTCTCCTCGACGCTGAACCTTTATTTTCGGTCGGCGAGAATGCTTTTAGCTTGATACCTATCGGTTGTTAGATTTATGGACCAAACTTTAACATCATTAGGGGTTAGGTATGTTTTGCGTCTGTTGGCCAACGCTGATGGCAGTAAATCATAACTTTCTTCTGAATTATTACCGACGCAGGTCTGCGGTCCACTGTGTGAAGTTGAAGGAGAGCAGTGGGAGCTCGAGTGGCTGTGGAAAGGATTTAAGCTTCGGTGAAGAGAGAACAATTCAACACTTCTCTAGCGTTTATCTTCTGCCGTTACCCTGTCAATTATTTTCCAGGCGGTGGCTTTCGGTTATAATCTCGCTCATGAGGAGATAGTTGTCAAGATAATCCATGCTTTCGAAGCAAAAACATGGCAAGTAGGCAGAGAAGATGAAGCCAGAGAAGTTCTGGTTTGTTACGAAGACGCACAAAGAGAGACTCAAGATCTCAAAGCGATGAGGATGTCCTCATAGAGATATCGCACCATATGCCCAACTCATCCAACGCATTCCTACCTCGTGCTGCATTGGATGTCATTTGAAAGGCTGCACTGGGAAGCACGGGTTCAGCCACACCGAGTGGATGTACATGGAATAAACTCTAAGTAATGGCGTCTTCGAAACTGAGACCCTTTACCTCTTCCCAGATCTCACAACCTGCCTGAACTTACTTACTTACTTACTTAGATGGCGCTGCAGTTCGGGGTGAACCAAGGCCTAAACTAACAAACCTCTCCAGCTAGCACGGTCTTTAGCTAACTGCCTCCAGCTACGCACTCCAAGCCGGTTGAGGTCCAATTCAACTTAATGCGAGCCGCCTAGGACGAGGTCTTTCTCTACTGAGTTTTCCATCAGGCTTAAATTCGAAGACTCTGCGGTCATTTGTGACGAATTTCAATCTGCTGGTACTGAAGGAATCCGATGCATCGGAGCGCATTTCAGGACATCTGAATTTTTGGCTACTTTTGCATTTGTTGGAGCCTTTAGTCAGATCATCCTCCAACTGCCATATCGGCCCTATTAGACCTATACAGGACTTAAAAACACTTTTGGTGATGTGTTCGTGTGTGTATTAACAGAATCCGATGCGTTGGAGCGCATTTCAGGACATCTGAATTTTTGGCTACTTTTGTATAGCTAGCATCGTCGTGTTGGAGCGTTTTGTCATGTAATCCTCCAACTGCCATATCGGCCCTATTAGACCTATCGAGGACTTAAAAACACCTTTGGTGATGTGTTCGTGTGTGTATTAACAGAATCCGATGCGTTGGAGCGCATTTCAGGACATCTGAATTTTTGGCTACTTTTGTATAGCTAGCATCGTCGTGTTGGAGCGTTTTGTCAGGTAATCCTCCAACTGCCATATCGGCCCTATAAGACCTATTCAGGACTTAAAAACACCTTTGGTGATGTGTTCGTGTGTGTATTAACAGAATCCGATGCGTTGGAGCGCATTTAAGGACATCTGAATTTTTGGTAAATTTTGTATAGCTAGCATCGTCGTGTTGGAGCGTTTTGTCAGGTAATCCTCCAACTGCCATATCGGCCCTATTAGACCTATCCAGGACTTAAAAACACTTTTGGTGATGTGTTCGTGTGTGTATAAACAGAATCCGATGCGTTGGAGCGCATTTCAGGACATCTGAATTTTTGGCTACTTTTGTATAGCTAGCATCGTCGTGTTGGAGCGTTTTGTCAGGTAATCCTCCAACTGCCATATCGGCCCTATTAGACCTATCCAGGACTTAAAAACACCTTTGGTGATGTGTTCGTGTGTGTATTAACAGAATCCGATGCGTTGGAGCGCATTTCAGGACATCTGAATTTTTGGTAAATTTTGTATAGCTAGCATCGTCGTGTTGGAGCGTTTTGTCAGGTAATCCTCCAACTGCCATATCGGCTCTATTCGACATATCTAGGACTTAAAAACACCTTTGGTGATGTGTTCGTGTGTGTATTAACAGAATCCGATGCGTTGGAGCGCATTTCAGGACATCTGAATTTTTGGTAAATTTTGTATAGCTAGCATCGTCGTGTTGGAGCGTTTTGTCAGGTAATCCTCCAACTGCCATATCGGCCCTATTAGACATATCCAGGACGTAAAAACACTTTTGGTGATGTGTTCGTGTGTGTATTAACAGAATCCGATGCGTTGGAGCGCATTTCAGGACATCTGAATTTTTGGTAAATTTTGTATAGCTAGCATCGTCGTGTTGGAGCGTTTTGTCAGGTAATCCTCCAACTGCCATATCGGCCCTATTAGACCTATCCAGGACTTAAAAACACCTTTGGTGATGTGTTCGTGTGTGTATTAACAGAATCCGATGCGTTGGAGCGCATTTCAGGACATCTGAATTTTTGGTAAATTTTGTATAGCTAGCATCGTCGTGTTGGAGCGTTTTGTCAGGTAATCCTCCAACTGCCATATCGGCTCTATTCGACATATCTAGGACTTAAAAACACCTTTGGTGATGTGTTCGTGTGTGTATTAACAGAATCCGATGCGTTGGAGCGCATTTCAGGACATCTGAATTTTTGGTAAATTTTGTATAGCTAGCATCGTCGTGTTGGAGCGTTTTGTCAGGTAATCCTCCAACTGCCATATCGGCCCTATTAGACATATCCAGGACGTAAAAACACTTTTGGTGATGTGTTCGTGTGTGTATTAACAGAATCCGATGCGTTGGAGCGCATTTCAGGACAGCTGAATTTTTGGTAAATTTTGTATAGCTAGCATCGTCGTGTTGGAGCGTTTTGTCAGGTAATCCTCCAACTGCCATATCTGCCCTATTAGACCTATCCAGGACTTAAAAACACTTTTGGTGATGTGTTCGTGTGTGTATTAACAGAATCCGATGCGTTGGAGCGCATTTCAGGACATCTGAATTTTTGGCTACTTTTGTATAGCTAGCATCGTCGTGTTGGAGCGTTTTGTCAGGTAATCCTCCAACTGCCATATCGGCCCTATAAGACCTATTCAGGACTTAAAAACACTTTTGGTGATGTGTTCGTGTGTGTATTAACAGAATCCGATGCGTTGGAGCGCATTTAAGGACATCTGAATTTTTGGTAAATTTTGTATAGCTAGCATCGTCGTGTTGGAGCGTTTTGTCAGGTAATCCTCCAACTGCCATATCGGCCCTATTCGACATATCTAGGACTTAAAAACACCTTTGGTGATGTGTTCGTGTGTGTATTAACAGAATCCGATGCGTTGGAGCGCATTTCAGGACATCTGAATTTTTGGTAAATTTTGTATAGCTAGCATCGTCGTGTTGGAGCGTTTTGTCAGGTAATCCTCCAACTGCCATATCGGCCCTATTCGACATATCTAGGACTTAAAAACACCTTTGGTGATGTGTTCGTGTGTGTATTAACAGAATCCGATGCGTTGGAGCGCATTTCAGGACATCTGAATTTTTGGTAAATTTTGTATAGCTAGCATCGTCGTGTTGGAGCGTTTTGTCAGGTAATCCTCCAACTGCCATATCGGCCCTATTAGACATATCCAGGACGTAAAAACACTTTTGGTGATGTGTTCGTGTGTGTATTAACAGAATCCGATGCGTTGGAGCGCATTTCAGGACAGCTGAATGTTTGGTAAATTTTGTATAGCTAGCATCGTCGTGTTGGAGCGTTTTGTCAGGTAATCCTCCAACTGCCATATCGGCCCTATTAGACATATCCAGGACGTAAAAACACTTTTGGTGATGTGTTCGTGTGTGTATTAACAGAATCCGATGCGTTGGAGCGCATTTCAGGACAGCTGAATTTTTGGTAAATTTTGTATAGCTAGCATCGTCGTGTTGGAGCGTTTTGTCAGGTAATCCTCCAACTGCCATATCGGCCCTATTAGACCTATCCAGGACTTAAAAACACCTTTGGTGATGTGTTCGTGTGTGTATTAACAGAATCCGATGCGTTGGAGCGCATTTCAGGACATCTGAATTTTTGGTAAATTTTGTATAGCTAGCATCGTCGTGTTGGAGCGTTTTGTCAGGTAATCCTCCAACTGCCATATCGGCCCTATAAGACCTATTCAGGACTTAAAAACACTTTTGGTGATGTGTTCGTGTGTGTATTAACAGAATCCGATGCGTTGGAGCGCATTTCAGGACATCTGAATTTTTGGTAAATTTTGTATAGCTAGCATCGTCGTGTTGGAGCGTTTTGTCATGTAATCCTCCAACTGCCATATCTGCCCTATTAGACCTATCCAGGACTTAAAAACACCTTTGGTGATGTGTTCGTGTGTGTATTAACAGAATCCGATGCGTTGGAGCGCATTTCAGGACATCTGAATTTTTGGTAAATTTTGTAAAGCTAGCATCGTCGTGTTGGAGCGTTTTGTCATGTAATCCTCCAACTGCCATATCGGCCCTATAAGACCTATCCAGGACTTAAAAACACCTTTGGTGATGTGTTCGTGTGTGTATTAACAGAATCCGATGCGTTGGAGCGCATTTCAGGATATCTGAATTTTTGGTAAATTTTGTATAGCTAGCATCGTCGTGTTGGAGCGTTTTGTCAGGTAATCTTCCAACTGCCATATCGGCCCTATTAGACCTATCCAGGACGTAAAAACACTTTTGGTGATGTGTTCGTGTGTGTATTAACAGAATCCGATGCGTTGGAGCGCATTTCAGGACATCTGAATTTTTGGTAAATTTTGTATAGCTAGCATCGTCGTGTTGGAGCGTTTTGTCAGGTAATCCTCCAACTGCCATATCGGCCCTATAAGACCTATTCAGGACTTAAAAACACTTTTGGTGATGTGTTCGTGTGTGTATTAACAGAATCCGATGCGTTGGAGCGCATTTCAGGACATCTGAATTTTTGGTAAATTTTGTATAGCTAGCATCGTCGTGTTGGAGCGTTTTGTCAGGTAATCCTCCAACTGCCATATCGGCCCTATAAGACCTATTCAGGACTTAAAAACACTTTTGGTGATGTGTTCGTGTGTGTATTAACAGAATCCGATGCGTTGGAGCTCATTTCAGGACATCTGAATTTTTGGTAAATTTTGTATAGCTAGCATCGTCGTGTTGGAGCGTTTTGTCATGTAATCCTCCAACTGCCATATCTGCCCTATTAGACCTATCCAGGACTTAAAAACACCTTTGGTGATGTGTTCGTGTGTGTATTAATAGAATCCGATGCGTTGGAGCGCATTTCAGGACATCTGAATTTTTGGTAAATTTTGTATAGCTAGCATCGTCGTGTTGGAGCGTTTTGTCAGGTAATCCTCCAACTGCCATATCGGCCCTATAAGACCTATTCAGGACTTAAAAACACTTTTGGTGATGTGTTCGTGTGTGTATTAACAGAATCCGATGCGTTGGAGCGCATTTCAGGACATCTGAATTTTTGGTAAATTTTGTATAGCTAGCATCGTCGTGTTGGAGCGTTTTGTCAGGTAATCCTCCAACTGCCATATCGGCCCTATAAGACCTATTCAGGACTTAAAAACACTTTTGGTGATGTGTTCGTGTGTGTATTAACAGAATCCGATGCGTTGGAGCGCATTTCAGGACATCTGAATTTTTGGTAAATTTTGTATAGCTAGCATCGTCGTGTTGGAGCGTTTTGTCATGTAATCCTCCAACTGCCATATCTGCCCTATTAGACCTATCCAGGACTTAAAAACACCTTTGGTGATGTGTTCGTGTGTGTATTAACAGAATCCGATGCGTTGGAGCGCATTTCAGGACATCTGAATTTTTGGTAAATTTTGTAAAGCTAGCATCGTCGTGTTGGAGCGTTTTGTCATGTAATCCTCCAACTGCCATATCGGCCCTATAAGACCTATCCAGGACTTAAAAACACCTTTGGTGATGTGTTCGTGTGTGTATTAACAGAATCCGATGCGTTGGAGCGCATTTCAGGATATCTGAATTTTTGGTAAATTTTGTATAGCTAGCATCGTCGTGTTGGAGCGTTTTGTCAGGTAATCTTCCAACTGCCATATCGGCCCTATTAGACCTATCCAGGACGTAAAAACACTTTTGGTGATGTGTTCGTGTGTGTATTAACAGAATCCGATGCGTTGGAGCGCATTTCAGGACATCTGAATTTTTGGTAAATTTTGTATAGCTAGCATCGTCGTGTTGGAGCGTTTTGTCAGGTAATCCTCCAACTGCCATATCGGCCCTATAAGACCTATTCAGGACTTAAAAACACTTTTGGTGATGTGTTCGTGTGTGTATTAACAGAATCCGATGCGTTGGAGCGCATTTCAGGACATCTGAATTTTTGGTAAATTTTGTATAGCTAGCATCGTCGTGTTGGAGCGTTTTGTCAGGTAATCCTCCAACTGCCATATCGGCCCTATAAGACCTATTCAGGACTTAAAAACACTTTTGGTGATGTGTTCGTGTGTGTATTAACAGAATCCGATGCGTTGGAGCTCATTTCAGGACATCTGAATTTTTGGTAAATTTTGTATAGCTAGCATCGTCGTGTTGGAGCGTTTTGTCATGTAATCCTCCAACTGCCATATCTGCCCTATTAGACCTATCCAGGACTTAAAAACACCTTTGGTGATGTGTTCGTGTGTGTATTAATAGAATCCGATGCGTTGGAGCGCATTTCAGGACATCTGAATTTTTGGTAAATTTTGTATAGCTAGCATCGTCGTGTTGGAGCGTTTTGTCAGGTAATCCTCCAACTGCCATATCGGCCCTATAAGACCTATTCAGGACTTAAAAACACTTTTGGTGATGTGTTCGTGTGTGTATTAACAGAATCCGATGCGTTGGAGCGCATTTCAGGACATCTGAATTTTTGGTAAATTTTGTATAGCTAGCATCGTCGTGTTGGAGCGTTTTGTCATGTAATCCTCCAACTGCCATATCTGCCCTATTAGACCTATCCAGGACTTAAAAACACCTTTGGTGATGTGTTCGTGTGTGTATTAACAGAATCCGATGCGTTGGAGCGCATTTCAGGACATCTGAATTTTTGGTAAATTTTGTATAGCTAGCATCGTCGTGTTGGAGCGTTTTGTCATGTAATCCTCCAACTGCCATATCTGCCCTATTAGACCTATCCAGGACTTAAAAACACCTTTGGTGATGTGTTCGTGTGTGTATTAACAGAATCCGATGCGTTGGAGCGCATTTCAGGACATCTGAATTTTTGGTAAATTTTGTATAGCTAGCATCGTCGTGTTGGAGCGTTTTGTCAGGTAATCCTCCAACTGCCATATCGGCCCTATTAGACATATCCAGGACTTAAAAACACCTTTGATGATGTGTTCGTGTGTGTATTAACAGAATCCGATGCGTTGGAGCGCATTTCAGGACATGCAGGTAATCCTCCAACTGCCATATCGGCCCTATTAGACCTATCCAGGACTTAAAAACACCTTTGGTGATGTGTTCGTGTGTGTATTAACAGAATCCGATGCGTTGGAGCGCATCTCAGGACATCTGAATTTTTGGCTACTTTTGTATAGCTAGCATCGTCGTGTTGGAGCGTTTTGTCAGGTAATCCTCCAACTGCCATATCGGCCCTATTAGACCTATCCAGGACTTAAAAACACCTTTGGTGATGTGTTCGTGTGTGTATTAACAGAATCCGATGCGTTGGAGCGCATTTCAGGACATCTGAATTTTTGGTAAATTTTGTATAGCTAGCATCGTCGTGTTGGAGCGTTTTGTCAGGTAATCCTCCAACTGCCATATCGGCCCTATTAGACCTATCCAGGACTTAAAAACACCTTTGGTGATGTGTTCGTGTGTGTATTAACAGAATCCGATGCGTTGGAGCGCATTTCAGGACATCTGAATTTTTGGTAAATTTTGTATAGCTAGCATCGTCGTGTTGGAGCGTTTTGTCATGTAATCCTCCAACAGCCATATCGGCCCTATTAGACATATCCAGGACTTAAAAACACCTTTGGTGATGTGTTCGTGTGTGTATTAACAGAATCCGATGCGTTGGAGCGCATTTCAGGACATCTGAATTTTTGGTAAATTTTGTATAGCTAGCATCGTCGTGTTGGAGCGTTTTGTCATGTAATCCTCCAACTGCCATATCTGCCCTATTAGACCTATCCAGGACTTAAAAACACCTTTGGTGATGTGTTCGTGTGTGTATTAACAGAATCCGATGCGTTGGAGCGCATTTCAGGACATGCATGTAATCCTCCAACTGCCATATCTGCCCTATTAGACCTATACAGGACTTAAAAACACCTTTGGTGATGTGTTCGTGTGTGTATTAACAGAATCCGATGCGTTGGAGCGCATTTCAGGACATCTGAATTTTTGGTAAATTTTGTATAGCTAGCATCGTCGTGTTGGAGCGTTTTGTCAGGTAATCCTCCAACTGCCATATCTGCCCTATTAGACCTATCCAGGACTTAAAAACACCTTTGGTGATGTGTTCGTGTGTGTATTAACAGAATCCGATGCGTTGGAGCGCATTTCAGGACATCTGAATTTTTGGTAAATTTTGTATAGCTAGCATCGTCGTGTTGGAGCGTTTTGTCATGTAATCCTCCAACTGCCATATCTGCCCTATTAGACCTATCCAGGACTTAAAAACACCTTTGGTGATGTGTTCGTGTGTGTATTAACAGAATCCGATGCGTTGGAGCGCATTTCAGGACATGCATGTAATCCTCCAACTGCCATATCTGCCCTATTAGACCTATCCAGGACTTAAAAACACCTTTGGTGATGTGTTCGTGTGTGTATTAACAGAATCCGATGCGTTGGAGCGCATTTCAGGACATCTGAATTTTTGGTAAATTTTGTATAGCTAGCATCGTCGTGTTGGAGCGTCTTGTCAGGTAATCCTCCAACTGCCATATCTGCCCTATTAGACCTATCCAGGACTTAAAAACACCTTTGGTGATGTGTTCGTGTGTGTATTAACAGAATCCGATGCGTTGGAGCGCATTTCAGGACATCTGAATTTTTGGTAAATTTTGTATAGCTAGCATCGTCGTGTTGGAGCGTTTTGTCATGTAATCCTCCAACTGCCATATCTGCCCTATTAGACCTATCCAAGACTTAAAAACACCTTTGGTGATGTGTTCGTGTGTGTATTAACAGAATCCGATGCGTTGGAGCGCATTTCAGGACATCTGAATTTTTGGTAAATTTTGTATAGCTAGCATCGTCGTGTTGGAGCGTTTTGTCATGTAATTCTCCAACTGCAATATCTGCCCTATTAGACCTATCCAGGACTTAAAAACACCTTTGGTGATGTGTTCGTGTGTGTATTAACAGAATCCGATGCGTTGGAGCGCATTTCAGGACATCTGAATTTTTGGCTACTTTTGTATAGCTAGCATCGTCGTGTTGGAGCGTTTTGTCATGTAATCCTCCAACTGCCATATCGGCCCTATTAGACATATCCAGGACTTAAAAACACCTTTGGTGATGTGTTCGTGTGTGTATTAACAGAATCCGATGCGTTGGAGCGCATTTCAGGACATCTGAATTTTTGGTAAATTTTGTATAGCTAGCATCGTCGTGTTGGAGCGTTTTGTCAGGTAATCCTCCAACTGCCATATCGGCCCTATTAGACCTATCCAGGACGTAAAAACACTTTTGGTGATGTGTTCGTGTGTGTATTAACAGAATCCGATGCGTTGGAGCGCGTTTCAGGACATCTGAATTTTTGGTAAATTTTGTATAGCTAGCATCGTCGTGTTGGAGCGTTTTGTCATGTAATCCTCCAACTGCCATATCTGCCCTATTAGACCTATCCAGGACTTAAAAACACCTTTGGTGATGTGTTCGTGTGTGTATTAACAGAATCCGATGCGTTGGAGCGCATTTCAGGACATCTGAATTTTTGGCTACTTTTGTATAGCTAGCATCGTCGTGTTGGAGCGTTTTGTCATGTAATCCTCCAACTGCCATATCGGCCCTATTAGCCCTATCCAGGGCTTAAAAACACCTTTGGTGATGTGTTCGTGTGTGTATTAACAGAATCCGATGCGTTGGAGCGCGTTTCAGGACATCTGAATTTTTGGTAAATTTTGTATAGCTAGCATCGTCGTGTTGGAGCGTTTTGTCATGTAATCCTCCAACTGCCATATCGGCCCTATTAGACCTATCCAGGACTTAAAAACACCTTTGGTGATGTGTTCGTGTGTGTTAACAGAATCCGATGCGTTGGAGCGCATTTAAGGACATCTGAATTTTTGGTAAATTTTGTATAGCTAGCATCGTCGTGTTGGAGCGTTTTGTCATGTAATCCTCCAACTGCCATATCGGCCCTATTAGACCTATCCAGGACTTAAAAACACCTTTGGTGATGTGTTCGTGTGTGTATTAACAGAATCCGATGCGTTGGAGCGCATTTCAGGACATCTGAATTTTTGGCTACTTTTGTATAGCTAGCATCGTCGTGTTGGAGCGTTTTGTCATGTAATCCTCCAACTGCCATATCGGCCCTATTAGCCCTATCCAGGGCTTAAAAACACCTTTGGTGATGTGTTCGTGTGTGTATTAACAGAATCCGATGCGTTGGAGCGCATTTAAGGACATCTGAATTTTTGGTAAATTTTGTATAGCTAGCATCGTCGTGTTGGAGCGTTTTGTCATGTAATCCTCCAACTGCCATATCGGCCCTATTAGACCTATCCAGGACTTAAAAACACCTTTGGTGATGTGTTCGTGTGTGTATTAACAGAATCCGATGCGTTGGAGCGCATTTCAAGACATCTGAATTTTTGGTAAATTTTGTATAGCTAGCATCGTCGTGTTGGAGCGTTTTGTCAGGTAATCCTCCAACTGCCATATCGGCCCTATTAGACCTATCCAGGACGTAAAAACACTTTTGGTGATGTGTTCGTGTGTGTATTAACAGAATCCGATGCGTTGGAGCGCGTTTCAGGACATCTGAATTTTTGGTAAATTTTGTATAGCTAGCATCGTCGTGTTGGAGCGTTTTGTCATGTAATCCTCCAACTGCCATATCTGCCCTATTAGACCTATCCAGGACTTAAAAACACCTTTGGTGATGTGTTCGTGTGTGTATTAACAGAATCCGATGCGTTGGAGCGCATTTCAGGACATCTGAATTTTTGGCTACTTTTGTATAGCTAGCATCGTCGTGTTGGAGCGTTTTGTCATGTAATCCTCCAACTGCCATATCGGCCCTATTAGACCTATCCAGGACTTAAAAACACCTTTGGTGATGTGTTCGTGTGTGTATTAACAGAATCCGATGCGTTGGAGCGCATTTCAGGACATCTGAATTTTTGGCTACTTTTGTATAGCTAGCATCGTCGTGTTGGAGCGTTTTGTCATGTAATCCTCCAACTGCCATATCTGCCCTATTAGACCTATCCAGGACTTAAAAACACCTTTGGTGATGTGTTCGTGTGTGTATTAACAGAATCCGATGCGTTGGAGCGCATTTAAGGACATCTGAATTTTTGGTAAATTTTGTATAGCTAGCATCGTCGTGTTGGAGCGTTTTGTCATGTAATCCTCCAACTGCCATATCGGCCCTATTAGACCTATCCAGGACTTAAAAACACCTTTGGTGATGTGTTCGTGTGTGTATTAACAGAATCCGATGCGTTGGAGCGCATTTCAGGACATCTGAATTTTTGGCTACTTTTGTATAGCTAGCATCGTCGTGTTGGAGCGTTTTGTCAGGTAATCCTCCAACTGCCATATCGGCCCTGTTAGACGTACCTACGACTTAAAAACATCTTTGGTGATGTGTTTGGAACGTGTCACCTTAAAACACAGGTGAAAAAGGCTGTCACTACTTCAACTTCACATAAAAAACATCAGACTTATTCGCCTCCAGCTCAGATCCAGACAAGGACAAGAATTCCACTTGAAGAGAAAATGTCATGGAAAGGCACCACGATTAATTCGAACCACCCCCAACTTGGTCAAGAAGAGCAGTCGGTCATGGCAACCGTCGCCTGGTCACATTCAAAGAGGGAGCGCCAGAGCTGGGGAAACGGAATACATCTTAAGTGGTGTGCTCAGGAAAGTGGTTGAATGCGGTTGACCCACTCCTGGGCTACCTGGAACTGTAGTGCTATCAAAGAGCAAAAAAAATGAAACGGCAACTGTCTTCGATATTCGGACAAAAGGTATGATGGCCATCTCAAAAGTGCTTCTCGGAATAATTCCCTTTGTGTGCCCGGATAGTGGGACCGCACTCAAGCGGCTTATAAGCTCATTGTTGCAGCATTAACCTTTTTGTGCTCATTTTCTGCGCCGTGGTGTGGCGCCATTTGCTTTGTAAACATGTGTCCTCTCTCCGGATCAATTACGTCGATCACGACATCACATTTGCCAAATTTAAGGCACAAGGCCGTTAATAGAGACTGTCGGGTGGGGAAGCACTTTCCCGTTGAAAGGAACATTTTCGACAAAGCTTGTGCCTCTAAGGAGGGCGTTCTTGGTTTTATTTACGACGGCATCAGAGACGGTATACAATCCCCGAACGACGTAGAAAATATTATGAAAACTCAATTGACCCAGTTAGGGCGTCTGCCAGCGTGTTCCGTCGAGGTGGTGGGGGGGGGGGGGAGGGAAAATGATGACAGTGGTGAATCTAATCCGCCCCATTAACAGTCATCCCCCACACTCCACGCTCCGTTCAACGTCCTGGCAGACGACTGGCGGAAGGATAACCGCCTTCCGTTGAGGAGACATTCTCCCCTCTCTCCCCCCCCCCCCCTTATGTATTCAGCCTTAATGGGGCAATCGCCTCGTCTGTCATCTCTTAACTGCGCCGGTAGCTGTTTTTACTTTCATCACACGATGTGTTTTGCTTGTCTGGGCTGGGTTTTTTTTTGTGAAGTATGTATTTAGGCGAAGACCAAACTGTTTGTTGTTCTTCTTCGTGGGGATGATTTTGTTTTTGTTGTTTTCATGGTGTGGTCTGTCTGGTCACCACCGTGGAGGTAACAACTTATTAGTGATGATATTCTCACTGGCGGGCAAACACAGGCGTGGGGTGACTTGCGTGTAACGAAGGCAAGAGCGATGACTTAAGGACTCAGCTCAACTGGAAGGCATTGAATGTTGTCGTTTGCCGTGTTTGTCTGAATGTCAACTGATTAAGGAAAGGCAGAGGAGATTAAGGTTCAAAGTGGAGTTCCTCAAGGCTCCATACTGTCACCAGTACTGTTTCTGGCGGCTATCAACGATTTACTCCATGCGGCATTGATGGAAGGGTATTGTGGGATTCGTGGGACCTTGAACACTTTGACTATGTTGGCTACGTTTGTTAATGCACCTTCACTTGACTCACTAGATTGTGGGCTAAGTCATCAGTGGGGCTCAAAATCTTCAAAACCTAAGACCCTAAGGATTTCTAACACCCACGCGGGTGGGGTGCGGTCTTGAGTAATCGCGGTGGATGAAGCATCATCCTGAAGGCTGATGCAGGGTTTAGTTTGAGAACCAAGTTGCGTCTGTGGCTGGATAGGTTAGCTTAGGTTTGGGCGATTGCCACAACTGTTGCAGTTGTTGCCCACTTAGACCCTGGTTGGATCCTTTGTGCTATCGCCACTCGGTGCTTTCCACCTGCTCCTTTTAAGAAGGGGCAACACTAATGAAAATGAAATAAGCCTTGAGACTGCCTAGTGGCCTTCTTTGACCCCTGTGCCGATTTACAGCCAATTAGTTTTCCGGATAAACTTGGCTATGTCTTGTATCTTTAAATGTGACATTTCCTCTAGGTTTCTGAAAAAGTAGTTGCCTAGTCCTAGTTGCCTGCCTTTTCTAGTTTTCGCAAGGGCTGGACAATTGCCCTCCTCGTCTCTACAGCTTCTGCAGTAGTC
Organism: Eristalis intricaria; assembly: GCA_964034865.1. Classification (NCBI taxonomy): domain Eukaryota; kingdom Metazoa; phylum Arthropoda; class Insecta; order Diptera; family Syrphidae; genus Eristalis; species Eristalis intricaria. The sequence continues at coordinate 48,370,756 of OZ035875.1, forward strand.
GTTAGGACCAAATAAGCCTAGAAGTCCTACCAGGCTACTCCAAGTAGTCTCCAAGTAGCCTGGTTTTCTTACCAGATCTTTTTTCCCAAGTTTTGAACCCAAACTCGAAGTCTAAAGCGGGTGTTATATTATCTGTATGCGTTAGTAGTCTTACATTTCTGATTATCTCTGTATGACTTAAGCTATGTGAACTGCTCCAGGGGTTGCACTCCCGTAGCCTTAGCGCTGCCTTGGTGGCTACCAGCTTCCCATAGATGTAAATGGGAAGAAGCTTTAGCAATGTTTCCATGGCAGCTGTGGGAGTGGATCGCAATGCCCTTGTGATGCAGATACACACTGATCTTTGAATACTGTTTATCAATTTAAGATTGGATTTGTTATTCAGTGCTCTCCACCAAACAATGATACCGTATGTTAAGATGTTTATAACGACAGCCGTATACTTCCAGTGAGCCATCCTTGGTTTAATTCCCCATGTGGGGCCAAGGATTTTCTTACATGTGTAAATAGCTGCCGCCGCCTTCTTAATACGTTCCCTAATGTTTGGTTTCCAGCTTAACTTGCTGTCTAAGATTACTCCTAAGTACTTGGCCTGACTAGTGAAGCTAAGTACCTTTTTCTTCAGCTTAGGGGCTTGTGGATTGTGGATTGTGCCGGGTGGCTGGGTGGCTGGTCGCTCGTGGCTAGTGATTGGTGGCTGGTGGCTGATGGATCATACCTGGTGTCTAGTGGCTGGTGGCTGGTTGCCTGTAGTTGGTGGCTGGTGACTGGTGACTGGTGACTGGTGGCTGGTGGCTGGTGGCTGGTGGCTGGTGGCTGGTGCGTGGTGCCTGGTGGCTTGTGGCTGGTGACTGGTGGCTGGTGGCTGGTGGCTGGTGGCTGGTGGCTGGTGGCTGGTGGCTGGTGGCTGGTGGCTGATGGATCATACCTGGTGTCTAGTGGCTGGTGGCTGGTTGCCTGTAGTTGGTGGCTGGTGACTGGTGGCTGGTGGCTGGTGCGTGGTGCCTGGTGGCTTGTGGCTGGTGACTGGTGGCTGCTGGCTGGTGGCTGGTGGCTGGTGGCTGGTGGCTGGTGGCTGGTGGCTGGTGGCTGGTGGCTGGTGGCTGGTGGCTGGTGACTGGTGGCTGGTGGCTGGTGGCTGGTGGCTGGTGGCTGGTGGCTGGTGGCTGGTGCGTGGTGCCTGGTGGCTTGTGGCTGGTGACTGGTGGCTGGTGGCTGCTGGCTGGTGGCTGGTGGCTGGTGGCTGGTGGCTGGTGGCTGGTGGCTGGTGGCTGGTGGCTGGTGGCTGGTGGCTGGTGGCTGGTGGCTGGTGGCTGGTGGCTGGTGGCTGGTGGCTGGTGGCTGGTGGCTGGTGGCTGGTGGCTGGTGGCTGGTGGCTGGTGGCTGGTGGCTGGTGGCTGGTGGCTGGTGGGGGATGGCTAGTGATTGGTGGCTGTTGGCTGGTGTCTGGTGGCTGGTGGCTGTTGGCTGTTGGCTGGTGCATGGTGCCTGGTGGCTTGCGGCTGGTGACTGGTGACTGGTGGCTGTTGGCTGTTGGCTGGTGCGTGGTGCCTGGTGGCTGGTGGCTGGTGCGTGGTGGCTTGTGGCTGGTGACTGGTGGCTGGTGGCTGGTGGCTGGTGGCTGGTGGCTGGTGGCTGGTGCGTGGTGGCTGGTGGCTGTTGGCTGGTGGCTGGTGGCTGGTGGCTGGTGGCTGGTGGCTGGTGGCTGGTGGCTGGTGGCTGGTGGCTGGTGGCTGGTGGCTGGTGGCTGGTGGCTGGTGGCTGGTGGCTGGTGGCTGGTGGCTGGTGGCTGGTGGCTGGTTGCTGGTGGCTGGTGGCTGGTGGCTGGTGGCTGGTGACTGGTGGCTGGTGGCTGGTTGCTGGTGGCTGGTGACTGGAAACTGGTGGCTGGTGGCTGGTGGCTGGTGGCTGGTGACTAGTGGCTGGTGGCTTCTGGCTGGTGGCTTGTGGCTGGTGGCTTCTGGCTGGTGGCTTGTGGCTTGTGGCTGGTGGCTGGTAGCTGGTGGCCAGTGGCCGGTTGCTTGTGGCTGGTGGCTGGTGTCTGATAGCTGGTGGCTGCGGTGGTCGCTGGCTCCTTTGGCGGCTGGCTGGGCTGGAGGCTGATGGTAATTTTACTGTAACCGAAATTCACGGCCTCTTGATAGTTCCCATGAAATGACTAACTCTCGAGTATCGTTCCGAGCAATGTACATGGCACAAAAACCTCACTCTACTCCTTATACAGGTGTTTTTGCATTCACTCTGATTACCAAATGCTAATTTAAGAATCCGCCATGCAGCATCCAAGTTTCAGCCAAACCTCCAATTGCTGGCCGCCTAAATATAGCCAGCCTCATGCCTTGATGCGAAGAAACCATGCATAACCTTGAACTTATTACCTTTGAACTCCAGCTTTTTTTACCATCGACAGCGGTCCAAAATAACCAGACGACAGCAATTTACTCTTTCAATTCGTGAATTGTTATAATGCCAACCCACTCAACTTCGGCAATTCAATTCAAATTGAAATTCGTATTGGTTTTGAATTTCGTCGAAGAAACCATCCAAGGGCGTGAATACTGTTCGCATTCGAATTACAACATTTTAAAGTAGGTACACTTTGGTCTGGCCAAGGGTGGTTGTGCTTCTTCTCGTGTCCCAATTTCGTGGCCGTTTTCCAATCCAATTTGTCTAACCAACCCAATATTTATACACACAATATATGCTTTGTTTTGTTTCGTTTTGTTTTGCTTTGTTTTTGTTTTCATTTCCTTTGTTTGCTTTCGTTTCAACGCCCAGTAAAGCGATTCTTTGCGCAATGAGGAGAGGAGAACATCCCTAAAAACGATGGCGGCACAGGAGCATGAACATGCATTTTTAGATGACAGAATATAGGTCGGTGGTGGTTTTTGAAGGGCAAATGAAGAACAGTGCTTTCTGAGGGATTTACTTTTTACCCCTACACCTGTGTGTAGTAGAGTTGAGTGATAAAATGTGAACTCCTTATGCATGAAATTCAACAGTAAAGTGAGCGAATGGTGTTTTGAGGTCCGGTACCACAAGCACCTTCCGTGTGAACATTCTGGCCGATTGGCCAGTACGGACCAATGTCGTTCAACGCGAACTTAAACAGAGCGTTTCTAGTGACAAAAAGAAACGACGTCATGATGATTGTGGGAAGAATTAGGGGTCACTGCCTCCTTGGCCAGAGAGGAGAATGGGGTGTTTCTCTGGGGGACTCAATAACCTGGACCTGAAGTCAATACAACATTTTTGAAGGAAACAAGTTGACTCCAAATCGCCACCCGTAAGGCGTTCGAATTTGGAGATTTCTGCTAGATTTAGACTTGGTGAAAAACCGAGTAACTGGAGAATCACCATTTCAGAACTAGGGACATTACGAAGGACCTTTGGCAGTCTCAATAGGTCATGGACGATATCCCCCTAAAATTGTATCCTCACAACGTCAAGTACCACACCTGTTCGATTTCCCTCGTCGGAATATACGACAATAAGGTATTAATTCTAGAAGAGGCTGGGTGGTAACTTGTAGCTGAATTGGCGTTAACCTTAAAAAAATGGAACACTAGAAGATACAAGATCCCTATTCCTCTTTTATTCTATCACCGCCACTATTCTAAAATTGACATGTCAGCGCAATAAGTATGGATAGCCGCGATTCTCAAGGCTCCGGCACATAGAATACTTTACATGCGTGAGCGTCAGTAACACTTTGACCGATGTTGTTACATAGACCAACGCTGCCGCTCACGCGACAGATGTAAAATAGATAAAATTATAAATGAATGTTTATAATTGTGAATTTATATTAAAATAAATATTTTAATTGTGCATAAATAAGGAAAACAACTTCAATTATCAATTCAAACTTGAAACTGTGAAATGAAATCAGCTGTACGTTGAAGTATTCATTGTGTCATCCCCTTCCTTCAGGTACTTCACCGTGAACGGATACTTTGACGCTACGCATGTAAAGTATTCTATGTGCCAGAGCCTTCAGATCTATAATAATATACGGAGTCTTCGTTTCTGCAGGCAGCCCTAGCCTAAACCATAACTTGTAACATAAGCAACCAAATTCAAAGACTCCCATCCTGTTGTTCTGGATTATCGCAAAAGGGGTGGTTGTAACCAGAAATGAAGTACTACAGAGATGCCCGACTTCTACCCCTCTTGCCCCATAAAATTGTTGACATTTGTTTTTTATAACGTGTTCTCAAACCAAATCGACCAATCAGAGGACGCCATTTACGTTATTTCGTGAATAACCGTCAAAAATTCATGAATATCTGTCACAAAGGCACACAAATTCGTCAATAGATTAGGGGGCAATCAGCTGTGAAGTCGGCTGACTCTGTAATACTTCATTTCTGGGTGGCACAAAAAAACGTCTCGAATGTGTATGCAATCTAAAACTGAGTGTGTGCGTGGAAACCGGGCAATGTTTGAGTAATTTTCGTCCAATCACTGAAGGCTGAAATCTGAAGCATTGCGATACAAAATATTTGGTTGCTTATGTGGGTTTTCTCTGTACATCTTGGGGTTGAAATTGTTTTAGTACACTTATGGCAATTATGTTCTCTATGGACTAACACTTAAGCAATCGTAATTGGTGGCTTAAGTTAAACAACTACGTCGACATCGTCATTAAACCTCCACTGTGGAAAATCGAAAATCAAAAATTATGAATCGACATTAAAGCTCGTACTGTAAACATGACTATTAAAAATACATTTTTTTCATGGCATACTCATAGGCACTGGTATTTCACTCCTTAGCCGTTTGATAATACACCTAAGTCTGTTTTTACACGGTAGATTGGTTCCAGAAGAAGCCGTGTAAAAAAAACCGTGTAAAAAAAGACATTGATCGTATACAAAAATGGGTGATTTGTTCCTAATCTCTAAAACCTATTAAAATTAGTGAAAAACAAGAATTTTTAAGAACAAGAATTCATGTTTATTTTATTAAATCAAATATATAATGCTTATTTCCACAAGCATAGTAATTAATGATAAAAAAGATATGCACTCTAATCTTAAAAGTACATAATATAAATTAAATGTATGGCAAGTTCAGGAACTAAACAACTATGTTGTGAACGAAAAGAATAGGTTATTCAATTTTTAAGGTAAAAAATAAAATAAAATAAAATAAAATAAGTGATAATCATAAATACAGCAACATAAATTTAATTGCTGTCGTTATCAGTTATTCGCATTCGCTTGCTTCGAACGCGTATATGTACATTCACTATCATCGCTGGAATAATTTTGAACTGGACTTTCTCTTGCTCGTTCGGCATCTACATTTTGAAAAATGAACTCTGTTATGAGCCGTTGTTCGCCAATTCTTGCTACCTCTTTGTATAATTCCTTGTAACGAGCCATACAAGAATTCAGCTCACGTTGGAATTGTGCAGCTCTTTCGACATTGGGATCATTTTTGACGAAATGGTGTCCTAATTTATTTGCAAGTTGAAGCCCTTCTTGAATTAAATTTTCAGTTAATTTTACAGGTTCTTCACTATCACTGCTTTCTATAACATCAGCATTCTGTGAGGCAAAATGTAATATTTCGTCTTCGCTAAGAACTTTATCAATCATCAGTTCATCAATGTCATCAGATAACAAGTCATCAAAACCCTCCCCACCAACTGCGTGTGCTAAAGCAATTATATTGGGATATTCGTTTGTATTTTTCTCCACAGGATTTTTACTTTTTACACATTCTGGCCAAATTGCTCTCCCACATCCGTTTAAGGTTGATGGTCGTAAATCTGACAATGCTAAAGCAGCATGTGTAACGCAATCTTTAATAGAAAACTTTTTCCAGGCATCAATTACTGTTAGAGTTTTATCCCTATCCAAAGTGTCCAAAATGTACTGGAATGTTCGTTTGATATAATAAGTTTTGAATGTTGCGATAATTCCTTGGTCCAGTGGTTGGATTAGGGATGTGGTATTTGGTGGCAGGAACAAAACTTGTACATTTTGGTGTTCCAACTGAGGATGCCCGGGTGCATTGTCTACCAACAGAAGAACTTTAAATTCTAAGCCCTTTTCATTCAAATATTTTCTAGTTTCTGGCACAAAATATTTAATGAACCATTCTGTGAAAACTGTAGTCGTCACCCATGCTTTTTTATTGGCCATCCAATTAACCGGCAATGTATCAAAATCGACACCTTTCATTGCTCGAGGCTTTAATGCACGATTGATAAGCAGGGGCTTTAACATCCGGTCTCCAGAAGCGTTACTGCACAATAAAAATGTGACTCGATCTTTTTCAACTTTAAGACCCCCAGCACTTTTTTGCGATTTGGCCACATATGTTCATTTTTCTCCAAAAAAGACCGGTTTCGTCAGCGTTAAAAACCTGATCTGGACTGTATCCACCATCCGCTATTATTTTTTTAAGTTTTAGTTGGTATTCTTCAGCGGCTTTCTGATCTCCAGAAGCAATCTCGGCCTTGATTTTTATGTTATGAAGCGCATGCCTATGGAGAAATCCCCTCATCCAACCTGTGCTTGCAGAAAATACGTAGCTCTTCTCAGCAGTTGTTTGTGTGGATGTAGACGGTTGTTCGTCTTTTATCATTTTATAGAACCTTAATGCTTGCTGTTTGATATTGTTTCCGTCTACGGGAATTCTTTTTTGGGCATTTTCCTCCAGCCATATTATGAGTGCTTTTTCCATTTTTTCTTTAACAGCATCTCTAGTGTATGATGAAGACTTAACAGATAGGTTCGTTCCAGAAATCACCGATTGCCTAATAGCAATTTCATTTTTCTTTATAGTTCTTATTGTGGCTTCATTTAAACCGAACGTTTTACCAAGAGCAGTTGAGCCTTCTCTATTTCGAAGGCGATCTAAAATTTCAATCTTGGTTTCCAAAGAAATTGCCTTCCGTTTTTGTTTTATATCTGACATTTCCTTTTAGGGATACATAAAATATTTTACAAAATTAAAAAACATAAATAACTGAATAAATACAAAATATTTTTTGGCTTACCTTTTATCTTAATGCGTTAAAATTAAATTTAATGGAAAATCAAATTTGCCTGCAAAAAATTTCTTAACAAAACACGTCTTATTGCATTGACAGTTCACAAAATATTAACACGTTTCAATTGCTCTGACCAGTAAATTTTATTGTATGCACATAAAGGGAATTCCCCTAAATTAGTGCTATTCACATTTGCTTTGACCAGTAAAAATTGCTTGTACGCGCTAAAAGGGAATTCACTTAAATCTTTAAGCTAGTGTTCGCAAACTATCGATAGCACTATCGATACTATCGATGGTTTCAGACTTTTTTCTTTCATAAATACTTTTTTGTGATATGAACATACTTCGCAAAAATTAAATTTGACAAAAAAAATTTAAGTACATAAAATTTCAAATCGTGCTAAATGGAATAAAATCGTGTAAAAAAATTAAAAATATTCAATTTTCAAACCGTGTTATATCAAAACCGTGTAAAAAAAGACCGTGTAAAAACAGACTTAGGTGTATTTCTCATCGTTTCACGAGGCTCATGCATATATTAAATATTTTCAAAATCTTCCACTTTTATAGCGTTCAACAATCATTTTTCAAAGCTCCATTTAGCAAAATATTGTTCACAGCACACGTTGTCGCGACTATCGCGAAGTGCACGAAAAAGTGCAACAGGTCAGACACAAAATCTTCTCTGCCGTTTTGTGTAATCGCCTGAAGCCGTTTACAAGTAATCTGATAAGGTCTATCATCAGTGTACCTTCAGGCCAGGGAAGTCCACTATGACCAGATTTTCACACTACCGCAGATCCTGGAAAAGACGTAAGAGATGCAGATCGACATTCGCCACCTATTTCAAGGCCCCGTGCATAGAGACGAGATATACAGCGCCATGTCTATTTTTTTCAAACATTGGCATACGTCTAGTTCTGTCATACGCCAAGCTCGTCAGACTGAACAGGATGACGATGGAGAAAGTCACAATGTGCAGCTACAGCTTCGAGGTAGTCAAGGACTTCGTTTACTTAGGCTCCCAAGTAAATAGTACGAACAACACCAGTACCGAGATCGAACGCAGTGTAACTCTTGCCAACCGCTGTTTCTACGGGCTCAAGAAGCAATCGAGTAGTAGAGCCCGGAAGGACCTAGCTAACATTATATAACACCTTGTTCATCCCTGTCCTGCTGTATGGCGCGGAGACATGAATGAGGAAGCACTTGGTCTTTTCGAGAGAAAAGTTCTTCGTCCAATCTTTGGTCCTGTCTGCGTTGATGGTTATTGGAGAAGAAGATTCAACCACGAACTGTACGGGCTGTACAGCGGCATGAGCCTAGTCAGGCGTCTACGGATTCAACGCCTAAGATGGCTGGGCCATGTGGAGACAACACGGCTCCAGCCCGAAGAGTCTTCGACTCCGAACCAGTGGGACAACGCAATAGAGGACGCCCACGGAGGAGAGATAGCTGGCTAAAGATTGTGCCGGCTGGAGAGGCTTACTGGTTGAGGTCCAGGCCCACCCCGGACTGTAGCGCCACCAGAAGAAGAAGAAGGCTGTAGAATGAGGCAAAGAGGATCTATTCCTGGTGTGAGAGCTTCTCTCAGGTTGGCTTCTCTCTCCGGCTTCACAGTGCCCCAGGAAACATGTAAGGTGTATGTTAAAATGACATCTCGTCGAGAGGAAGACAACAGTTAGTGGACATTTTTGAGTGGATGAAGCTATTGTCTAGGGACTTGACTGCGTACAGACCAAGTACAGTGCGTCTGTGATTGCTATGGGTTCTGCCTGGAAGACGCTACAGTAGTTGGGGAGCTGCAGGGATGCAAGGAAAGAGCAATGATAAGACCACAACACTACACCCACCCCTTTATTCGATTTCAATCCATTTGTGTAAGTTAGATGAGGATCCACAGTCTGATTGTCCAATTTCCCATACGATCTGGAATGAATGGTGGGAAGGACATCTGTTTCGAAAATGAAATTGAATTCGTTGAAAAGTAGTTTAGTGGCCGATGCTGAGATCGGACCACAGTCGGCTTATCTTGAGTCTTGTACTGACTGTGCTACCTGCCCGCCAAATCAGTCCGGCGGGGGAGATGAAGAAAAACAGATTCACTCAATTCCTCGATTTTGCGCAACAGAAATTTTGTATTAATATTGACGCAGTAAGCTGTCGTGTGATTTCTTCAATTTGGTACTGGAGAATATAGTGCGGCGGGCAGCTGTAAACACGGAAGGCACTCACTTCTACAAGTCAGTCAAACTGTTGGGATATGCAGACGACATCGACATCGTCGCGAGTTCTCAACGTGCTGGTGTGGCATGTACGGCAATTGAAGAAGAGGCGAAGCTCGCTGGTCTTATGGTCAACGAGGATAAAACTAAGTATATGCTGTCGACCAAAAAACGACCCGTCACACTCCATCTAGAACAAAATATTACAATCGACAGCTACAATTTCGAGGTAGTAAAGGAGATTGTCTACCTCGAGGCAAACGTAAAGTCCACAAACGACATCACTGTGGAGATCCGACGTAGAACCGCGTCAAAACTCCTGACTTGAAGGATTAAGGTCATGCTCTACAAAACCCTTATTTAGCTTGTCCTACTATATGGAGCCGAAAGCTGGACGATAAGAAATACTGCGGAGCTGATTCTTGGTGCCTTCGAAAGAGAAATTCTGCGTCGGATATATGGTCCCGTCTGCGAGGAAGGCGAATGGAGGAGGAGACACAACCGCGAACTCTACGAGCTGTACCAGGATGTGGATGTAGTCCGGAAGGCAAAGATCCGTCGACTACACTGGATCGGTCACATCGAGCGCATGGACAACAATGATCCAACTAAGAGGGTCTTCGAATCCGAGCCTGGTTCGAGAAGGAGAGGATGACCGAATCTCCGGTACAAAGACCAAGTAACCGCGGATGCAAGACAGCTTGGTCTTGATGACTGGAAGCAGCGTGCCCAGGACCGTCTGGATGGGTCGTCAGCCTAATAAGTAAGTATTGACGCAGTAATCGCAACTTTTCCCGAACATTTGCAGTAGACAGAACCGCGATAGTTGCAACCAGAAATGGCTAGGAGTGAATGTTAATTCAATTTCAATACATTGTGTAAGTCATGAAGGGGGTAGTGACGGATTAAGGGATAAACAGATGCGTTCGTCATTCGTACATACGCCATGCATAAGAACATTAATCACACTGTGTAAATAACAAACACAGGTGATTACATACTTGTTGGCATTAACAACTGAGTTATTCATACCAAATCTAGATACATTCATATCCCAGAGTTGCCATCGTGATGAATGAATAGGAATGAATATTTCAAGTTGTGAGGTGATACATACAGTGGGTCACAGTGAAAATGGGCCACCTCAGCCAAATTTTTTTTTTCGTGTAGATCTAGCCACAAAATAAAACAAAAAATGTCTATTACACATTAAAACAGTTTTTATTAATAAAAAAATGAAATAAACCATTAACAAAACAATTCAATTACCGCAACAACGAAATAAAATCGAATAACAAAAAAATATAACAAAATCATCTCGCCGAAAATATGGCACAATTATCAAATCAGCCCTGTCGCCTTTCTTCTTCTTCTTCTGTTGGCGCTACAGTCCGTGGTGGATCTGGGCCTCAATCAGGAAGCCACTCCAGCCGGCACGATCTTTTGCCAGCTGTCTCCAACTGCGCACACCAAGTCGATTGAGGTCCTTCTAGACCTGGGTGCGCCATCGGTTCCGTGGGCGTCCTCTATTGCGTTGTCCCACTGGTTCGGAGTCGAAGACTCTTCGGGCTGGAGCCGTGCTGTCTCTACATGGCCCAGCCATCTTAGGCGTTGAATCCGTAGACGCCTGACTAGGCTCATGCCGCTGTACAGCCTGTACAGTTCGTGGTTGAATCTTCTTCTCCAATAACCATCAACGCAGACAGGCCAAAGATTGAATGAAGAACTGTTCTCTCGAAAAGACCAAGTGCTTCTTCATCCAATTCTCCGCGCCATAGAGCAGGACAGAGATGAACAAGGTGTTATATAATGTTAGCTCGGTCCTTCGAGAGAGGGCTCTACTACTCAATTGCTTCTTGAGCTCGTGCAAACAGCGATTGGCAATAGTTACTCTGCGTTCGATCTCGGTACTGGTGTTGTTCGTACTATTTACTTGGGAGCCGAGGTAAACAAAGTCCTTGACTACCTCGAAGCTGCAGCTGCACATTGTGACGTGTTTGCCCAGTCGTCGATGTTGTGCCTCATTTCTTGATGATAGCATATACTTCGTTTTGGCCTCGTTCACCACTAAACCCATTTTGGCCGCCTCCGCTTCGATACCAGCAAACGCTTCATTGACGGCTCGCTGTGTTCGACCAATCACGTGAATGTCATCCGCGTATGCTAGCAGTTGTACCGGCTTTTGGAAGATCGTGCCTCTTGTGTTACCGTGTGAGTTCTGCACGATCTTCTCAAGAATAATGTTTGAAAAGTCACATGACAGCGCGTCGCCTTGTCTTAAACCTTTTTCGACATTGATGGTTAATTTCCGAACCTGGAGGGCCGGGTCCTGGTTTAAACCCCTGGACAAAGGGGCCGCTGCATACATTGGTTCACCTCCAAGCGGTTGCTGTAAAGGCTATCCAGAGGGCGCCACGAGGTCGTTGTATGTCAACTTGACCTGTGCATTTTACAGGGATCGTTGCTGGCATCTCGCCAAGTTGAGAGCAGTCAACAACTTTGCCCTGGATGCACAGGCCCATGCCCTCCCTCTCTACAGTCTACCATCTTCTAAAGGGGCATACAATGAAAGAATCACGAACAAATGGCTAGTAGGCACTACACTCCCTAAAACAATGGAAATATGGCCAGCCCTCAATCACCAACAGTCGCGCTGTCTGCTCAGACTAAACAGACCTGCAACCGTGACTCTCAGCGGCACGTTTCAGGGCACAGTGCCATTGGCACTCTAGCCCCCATGATGGGTGCCCACATAATGTGAAGGAAGAAACCACACATGACCTCGTACAGTGTTCCGACCAATTCTAGGATCTTAATATCCGTTTGGACAATTACCCAAGTACCCGAGAAAAGTTTCCGGTACCCACAACCATACGGGCACCCGATTGTCCGTCAAGCAAGTAATACTCGAAAGTGCGAGTACCCGGGTAAATACCCGGGTATGCGTGTATTAAGAGTTCTTCCATGATTACGCCCACTTAAATAAGAGGAAAGTCTAATGCTTCCCTAAATTCTGTCCCTCTAAAAATCACCATATACAGTTGACACAGTTGATTTTTAAACAATACAACACCCGATTGTGCGATGAACTATCCGTCGGTCCATCTACACACTCGATTCTGTTTCGTCCTTGTATACAGTTAAAATTTTTTCCAAATGGCGACTGTCTTCAAGTACTTATCTCCCCCACAACCTCCCAGCCATCACACTGTAATGAGTTTGAGTTTACGATCCAATTCAAGTGAAATGCATCCCTTCCCTTCGCGTATTGGATTCCTTTGATCAGCTGCAGTCTTGGGCTTCGCAACTATCAGGAAATACGGGAAACACTTCAAGAGGGCGACACAAAACTGCCAACCCTTAGGCTTTACATTTTCTAATGAAGCAGCGACAACCTCGTCCATGACGAAATCTGCGTTGTATGTATGTCGACACGTAAAAGGGAAGCTCTGGTTCTTTTCATTCCATCCTCCAAATGAGATTGTATCATACCCACGTTATGAGGATGCTGTCTGCCGGAAAACCTGCCCTCACCCAGCTTCCCGTCTTCCAACAAAGACGCGCTATGTTCCCCATTCAGACTCCTAGAAAGGACCATCGCGGTTGCGTTAAAAGAACTTGTGCTCCAGAGGATGAAGCCATCCGTTTCGCTCTTTGCATCCCGTCCCAAGAGATTCGCTCATTTGTCTGACGTTTCAACTCTTACGGTACGACAACAGCCGGAACCTTGAAACAGAAGTATCCGCATGTGGGTGTGCCTCATCATGTCGTCTTCCTCAAGCTTGTCCTGAATAATGGAACGCAGCGAAGGAGGATGGCAAAAGGGAAATCCCGTATTCAGACATCAAGGAGGAGAGGAGTTCTCCGAAATCCAGAATATATGGTAAACAAATATGTACATACATTCATGCATTAGTAACAAACTTAGGAAATCATGCTTGTGTGTGTGTTTTTTCCGAAACAAGGTACTCTGCCATGGACTAAGGAGCTTAGGGGGAATGGCAATTTGTTGCTTTTGTCCGTCGCATGTCCATAAAGGCTAATAGGGTGCATTAGGTCAGGCCACGCTCACGTCATGTGTGGGAAACCGACAAAATGGTGAATGGGCGTAAATGGTCTCCCGTGTGAGTCGTGCGTACATGCGATACACTTGTAGACAAGCACATGGCCAGTGGAAGCAATGAACTGTCGCGCGGAGTGTGACCTTGGGAATAAATTAGTGGCCTTCCTTTTTGTCACGAGTAATGGACGAAGTCCATAATCATGTTCTATCGGTGAGCGGTACACCAGTCGGAGGCTTTAAGACGACAGTCTTCTTCTTCTTCTTGCGGGGCTACAGTCCGGGGTGGATCTGGGCCTCAATCAGGAAGCCACTCTAGCCGGCACGATCTTTAGCCAGCTGTCTCCAACTGCGCACACCAAGTCGATTGAGGGCCTTCTCCACCTGGGTGCGCCATCGGTTCTGTGGACGTCATCTATTGCGTTGTCCCACTGGTTCGGAATCAAAGACTCTTCGGGGTGGAGCCGTGTTGCCTCTACACGGCCCAGCCATTAAAGACGTAGAATCCGGTGTACAGGCCGTGCAGTTCGTGGTTGAATCTTCTTCTCCAATAACCATCAACGCAGACAGGACCAAAGATTGGACGAAGAACTTTTCTCTCGAAGAGACCAAGTGTTTCATCCGCTTTTGAGATTGTCCATGTCTTCGCGCCATAGAGCAGGAGAGGGATGAACGAGGTGTTATATAATGTTAGCTCGGTCCTTCGAGAGAGGGCTCTACTACTCAATTGCTTCTAGAGCTCGTGCAAACAGCGGCTGGCAAGAGTTACTCTGCGTTCGATCTCGGTAGTGGTGTTGTTCGTACTATTTACTTGCGAGCCGAGCTAGACGAAGTCCTTCACTACCTCGAAGTTATAGCTGCCTATGGTGACGTTCTGGCCAAGTCGTCGATGTTGTGCGGCGTTCCTCGATGACAGCATAGACTTCGTTTTGCCTTCGTCTACCTCTAAACCCCTTTTGGCCGCCTCCATTTCAATACCAGCAAACGCTTCATTGACGGCTCGCTATGTTCGACCAATCACGGCAATGTCATCCGCGTATGCTAACAGTTGTACCGGCTTTTGGAAGATCGTGCCTCTAGTGTTGGCGTGTGAGTTCTGCACGATCCTCTCAAGAATTATGTTGAAAAGTCACATGACAGCGCGTCGTTTAAAACCGTTTCTGACGTTGAAGGTCTCGGTGGGTTCGTTACCGGCCTTGATGGAGCAGCGAGAATTCTTCTTCCTCATCCTGCACAACCTGACGAGTTTCGCAGGAATGTCAAAAACCAGATATGGCGTTTTATAGCTCGACTCTATGCACGCTGTCGTATGCGGCCTTGAAATCGACGAATAGGTGGTGGGTGTCGATCTGCATGGCTTGGGTTTTTTCCAGGATCTGCCGTAGTGTGAAGATTTGGCCGATGGTGGACTTCGCCGGCCTGAAACCTCACTGATAAGGTTGTTGACGAATGGTTTGAGGCGCTCACACAAAATGGCAGAGAGGATCTTTTAGGCGATGTTGAGCAGACTGATCTCTCGGTAGTTGGCGCAGTTAAAGGCGTCTCCTTTCTTGTGGATCGGGCAAACGATACTGAGATTCCACTCGTCGGGAATGCTTTCCTCCGACCAGATCTTACAGATAAGCTGGTGCATGCTTCCAACCAGATCATTTAGTCATCATTAGACTTAGTCCAATATAGAAGGGATCCATTGTAAAGGAGTTGAAACGAATGGCACTCTCTACAGGCCGGAATTACGAGGAATTGTCCGTAAAGAATAATAATAATAATATGGGTGGCGCGACAGTCCGAGGCGGACCTGGGCCTAGCTTCTCAGCAACTACGTGTGTTGTGCGTGCTATTGTTCTTTCACGCGTGGAAGGGACTTACAGTTTAATGCCGACTCCGAACGGCGTAGTTGAGGAGCTTTTTCAAGACAGGAATAGTCTTTGAGCATTGTCAGTGACTCGAAAGAGGTGGATCCGTGAATTATCAAAGGTGGGAAATTCGGTATCGCGACCCTCTGCATAAGAGCCGACGCACTTTTTTTCAATTTAATTTAGTTTTAATTGAAATTAAATTAACTTACTGCTAGACAAAATATACTTAAAACTAGCTTAAATATCTTAAATAACTTATTGTATTTAATCCTAACCTAGTGACCCTATGCGAGTACTCTAAGCTATTCTAATTTATATATATACATGTATGCTGCTGATGATATTATTTCTGCTCCGTGGAAGAGAATTGTATGCACTGTTGCTGGCATATAATACCAGGGATATAAATTTGTAGCCATTG
This sequence comes from Eristalis intricaria, assembly GCA_964034865.1. NCBI lineage: Eukaryota > Metazoa > Arthropoda > Insecta > Diptera > Syrphidae > Eristalis > Eristalis intricaria. The sequence goes on from OZ035875.1 coordinate 48,386,332, forward strand.
TAGCGGTTTCCTGGGCATAAACTCCAAACTTGTGGGGGTCAATCCAAAAATTGCTGCATATTGTCTCCACGATAACACTGAATCTTTTAATGAGTTGCACATCTATTTCCGTTATTTCTGCCGTTGATAATGGTTCTTCAAAAAATCTTCTAGATGTGTTCCCATCGTTGATTGTGCCAAATCCTTGCTTTATTATATCTACTTTAATACCCATTTTTTGTATGAACTTCTGCTGAATTTGACTCTTCCTTGGCTGGTGTATGGGCTGTGTCGTCTTTGTTGTTCTCCAAGCTTTAAACTCCAAATTGAAGGCTACTTGTAGCAAGTATACCATAAAACGGATGCGAGCGTGCAAGGGTGAAATTCATAATCTTAGAGCTTCCTGCTTTCTTAGTTTTGCTCTAAGTAACTTCAAATCATTCATCTCTGATGGTTTCGCGCCACATATAACACATGAACTTGCAGAAGACGTGTTTGCCATCGCGAAAAACTTCAAATTTGCACAATAAATGCAGGAATGCAACTGCAATTTTTAAAGTATTTTCGATATCTATATAAAGCAAAACGTTATCTTCCTAATTGAAATCTTCAATATTTTCGGAATCATAAACTAATTCCCGATGCCTCAAAGTCAGAAATAGATATTCGCCAATAACGCTCTAATTACGCCCCTTTCTTGCCCCATTGCGACATGAATTTATGATACCGCAAACAGAACAAAATAAAAGCAATTAGTTTCATAATTATAACAATTTTATGACCCAAAGAATTCTAATTCACATTAATAAAAACATCCTCGGCATCTCGCATAGCGTTTGCACAATACATGCATTGCAAGGGAAATCGTTTGAAAATGCCGAAAAATACATAATTTTAGGAAATATGGCACATCAAATTTGCTTAAAAAATACGTCAATTTTTGTAATTTTCAAAGTCCCAACTTTGAGCTAACGGTACAGCCAAACGGATGATCCAAAGTCAACAAAATTTTGGCTTTCTAGGATCTCATATTTGTAGAATCGAAAAACATAAACCATTTGGCCGGGAAAAATATGTCACTTCGGGTATTTATTTCCACTGCTGGACCACTGTGCGCCGGAGACCGGTTCTGGTGCAACCACCAATGCACATTCTCTCCTGTGCCGAGTAGAGATCGATCTGATGAATCGGAGAAGATCCTCGTGGCTGCGAGCGACATCCGGCTCATATTGGAGTCGCCTGTCCATGGAAGATCAGCGGGCATCCCTCCTTATCCTGTATTAGGCCAATTTGATCGAGATAGACGAAGTCTTTAGGTGGAATAAGGCCGTTGAGGCGCACTCTTTCATGGTACATAGCGTTTGGGTAGTAAGCTCGTGCAATGTGCCTTCTGATCAGCTTCAATTTCAATTTTTTCAATTCAATTTCAATTTTATTTGTATAAATTCATTTTGCAATTTTTACATTGCTTATCTGCAAAGCCTGAATGGCTTGTCTGCAGATGACTAGTCACAAAAACGTTGCAAATATATGCGTTGAAATTCAAGTAAAACAGTTTTGAATACATTACAATTAACAATTAAGAGTTGTTTCAATTTACAGATATTACGCAAGAATATAATAGATGACGATTTTTGGATTTACATAGACATTTTAGATTTTAGTTTTAAGAGTTTAAATATATTTCTTTTGCTTTTTTAACCATGTCTCTTTTTTGTAGGTTGCGAATTTCCCTTGGGAGTTCGTTGAGGATGGTTGGAGTTGTGACCTTAAAAGTCCTTCGACCATACTCATTCCAGTACCTCGGAACTTCACATATCTGCTGCTGTCGTCGTCTGGTGTTCACCATTTGCTGCGTCTGGGTCCTGTACGTGTTGTCGTCACCGAAGTTGGCCAAGATTTCCAGATTGTATATATGGCTGATGTTGATAATAAAATTATCTATCCTCTTCAAGTTTGCTTCGTTGTACAGGATCTCGTTAGGATAGTACTTCTTGTACTTAGACTCGGGTGTACGATACAGACGGCGACAGCTCCTAAGACACTGCCTCTCGAACAACCTCATCTTTTCCATCTGGGAAGGACTCACGTTGAACCACAAAGGACAACCGAACGCCATAATTGGCCGTACGAGAGCTATGTAGCAGATTATCTCCACTCTCGTATCAAGTTGGCTGCTGAAAACCAACCTCCTTGCCGCAGCAAAAGCTTTTCTGGCTTTTGTCAGAGCAATCTCTATATGTTTGTCAAAATACAGATATTGATCCAGCCAAACTACACTTTTGACGGCTAACGGCCGACCTTGCGGGTCAACTATGCCGAACTTGCGCCAGTTTTGGCGCGTATCCCTTGGTGCCGTGTACAACGCGGGCCTGAACAGGGTAGTTTCACACTTCAGGAAGTTGATAACCAACTTCCAGTCGTCGCAGAATCGCTGTATTTTATCGAAGTCACGCTGCAACAAGATATTTTTTTACCTCGATCTTCGGACCTGTTCTGTACGCAACTAGATCGTCGGCGTACGCTATTAAGTGCGGCATGGAACCTACAAGATCTGCAGTGAATATTGAAAACAAGATCGGCGAACCAACCGCCACCTATTGCAGGCCATTTTTAATATCAAAGACCGTGCTAGAAGTTTCGTCGCCATTTTTCACGACAAACTTTCTGCCTGTTATCATGTCATAGACCATGTATAGCAATGGTTTACTTATGCCAAGCCTGATCAGCTTGAAGAAGAGGCTGAAGAGGTCAATCAGGCAGGCACCCGTGCATTGTTGTTTGCCTTTATTCCACTGAATGTCGGACACCAGTTTGGACGCGGCATGTATGGTTTCATGCCCCGCCCTGAATCCGAACTGGTTGTCCGGTATGATTTTATTTTCATCAATCCATTGTTTCAGAACTCGAATGACTGTCTTTTCAAAAACCTTGCTTAAGCAAGGAAGAAGACTGATCGACCGAAGATTTGTCGGAATGGACTTGTCTTTGTCGCGTTTAGGGATCGGCTGAACCACAGCTGTTTTCCAGTTCGCTGGGTAATGTGCATTACTCAGCGTATTGTTGAATAATGTTGAGTGGACTTTTACCGCTTCGGGGGGAAGATGTCGAAGCACAATATTCGGTACACCATCGATTCCGACAGACTTTTTCTTCTTCAGCGAGTTAAAAATACCCTGGAGATCTTCTTGAGAAATCAAGATGAGACTTGCATCGTTGGCGACGGCAAGATTTGTCATGTTAACGTCACTGAACCTGGTGAAACCTGGAATCTCAGATCGCCATTGACTCATCTCCATGCGGAGATAGAAGTTGTTTAGCAAGGCTCTGTTCTCCAGATCGTGATTCGGCCTACTAACCTCGTTGACCGTATACCCTCTCTGGAACGCAGCACCAATAGCATTAACGTTCTCCTGGGGATCTTCAACCACGAAGAAGTGATTGTCTAGCACTGCCCCACCTGGATCGATGCCAATTGAAGTCAGTAATTGTTCATTGTTTGTCGTCCTGGGAAGTCGAACGGTCAGCATGTCGTTTTGATCTTTCCTCCGGAATATTTTATTTACTTGCGGGAACATACGCGGGTTGTTGGATTGTACAGCCCAGTGCAAGCTTATAGCCAAGCTGTAATTAATTCTTATTATCTGTTGGAGGTTTTTGATCTCCGACTTCAGTGACCTGACTTCCGTGTTTAGTGGATCTGTAAAACGACTGTGCGAGAGTTTGAGTCTTGACAGCAGCCTACTTTTGTGTACGTGATAGTCGACGCACTTACCCACTACGACACGGCGACCCACGTAAACCCCGACCCACGTAAACCCCGACCCACGGTAAAGAATAAAGTAAGAGTAATTGTTGACAGACTTAAAGGCTTCCTTTGGAAGACGAGACCTTAAAAATGAGATTGTAACGTTGTTCCTCTCATAATGGACGAGTGTGAAAAGGTATCCGACCTAATTAAATGTTCAGCAACTGATGTACTTAATTGTGCGTAGGCGCAGTCCGTATGGATACCCAGTGCTTGATGGAAAATAAATAATTTTTCAAGTCATTCCGACCAATTCAGAGCAGTCTCCCAGGGAATGACAAGCAATCATTCCAACGTTGTGAGAGGACAATCAATGTTCCGCCATCAGCACTCCATCAAGCTCGGCAATGTGAAACGAATGCGTTTCGCACGCGGACAGGAGAATTTTCTAATTACAGTAACCTGAATCGAAGTGAAAGGAGAACATTTCAAATTTCATGTTCAAGCGATAGCAATGCATTTGCCATTGCAATCTAACGAACCGACAACAGAACACCGGGACTCTGTGGCCCAAGGGAGAGAGTGGAAGTTCCCATTCAGGCTCGGTGAATAGTCTGATTGTAATTACATTCCAGTTCAATGGGCCTTCCTACATTATTAGGAAATACAGAATTTGCAAATTGAGGAAGCGCAGTAATTTATCAACAAAATTGCGAGTGCACATGTCGCTGCTAAAATTGGGAAGTGCATCCGTAACCGAATCAAAGTCAAATCCTTTGTTGACACTGAAGCGGGTTCAGATTCAATTGTTGCTTGGAATGGGAATGCGAAACTGAACTTAATCAGGTACGAATACATGCATGTACCTTGAATCCAATTAATTGCACATCGCAGACAATGTCAACACTCGAGGAATTCGAGGCTTCGGGGCGAGTGTGGATACGTTGATTATTCTTGCATGCATTTGAACGTGTTGTAGGCCCATTGAATTATAATGTACTCTTGGTTATTCAATCAATTCACTTGATTATTTCGTCTCAAATGAGATATGACCAGATAATAAATTATGACCAACTCCTGCGTAAGGGTTTTATTGGATTGCGGGAGGTAGGTTAGGTTAGGTTAGGTACGAACGACTGGATGGCGCAGTTGGTAGATTGCCTACCTCTGGTTAGCGAGGTTCGAATCCCAGTGAAATCTAAGTTAGTACACTTTTATCTGGCGCTCAAATCTGGTCCAGTTACCATTTGGCGTTGGGATCAAATTAACGTCCTTATCACTGGAGTGGTCAATCAGTGTTAGAAGTCTGACTATGGGTAACACAATCGACCGATATGGTCTAAGTGTGCTGGTGAATGCACTAACAGCCCACCTACCTACCGTGGGTTGACGCGGTGGGGCCGCGCCTATTGGACCCATTGTGATGCCCAAGGGGTAAGCCTTCCTTTCTTCTCACTCGTCGGTGTTATGATTGAAACTCCGGACTCCAAGGTGTTGTTTGGTTATTGTCCTCCTTCTAGCCATCCAGAAGATCCTTACAAACCTGCAAAGAGATTTCAGTGGGATATCTGATATATCATGGAGGTCATGGAGGAAAAATTCTCCCATGGTTCTTTGACTAGAATTGACAAAGATAGTGGGATGTATCATCAATCTCCTCTTCGTCCCCACAGCCTCTACAAAAGGTGTCATGGGTAAGTCCATTTTGTGTTCATGATACTTCAGATGATTATGACCAGTGACAGATCCGAACATTATCCTCAGCAGTTTCCTGTTGCATTGGAGGAGGCAATCGGTTATTGCGCTGTTAAACCTTAGCCATATCGTACGAGTGGTCTCACATGTAGGGAGGTAGCTCCACCTTCCATTTGCCAGCTCCATGATTTTACTGTCCACCTTTCTGTTGATGTCAGACAGAGATGGGTAATGCCATGGGATTGCCTGGGATGGGTCGGATTCGGCCCCTTTCCTGGAAAGTTCATCTGCTACCTCGTTTCCGGACTCAGCACAGAGTGATCGAATGCTGTGTGCCAAGAACCTTGAGCTCTTCCCGACAGCTTACGACTAACTTGGACTTGATTTCAATTCGGCCGAAATTGCTTTGATGGCCGCTTGGCTGTCAATTAAGAAGGTACTATCAGCTGGAGGTATTTGAAACAATGATATCATTTTGGCCGCTTCTTTGACCGCAAGGACCTCCGCTTTAAAAACACCGCCGTAGTCAGGTAATCTGATAAAGTAGTGCATGTTTAATAATTCGAAAAGATGTCCGCGCCTGTTCCTTTTTCCATCATTGACCCCTCCGTATAAACATGGATGGAACTCGAGTCAGTGATGGGTTCATTGGGACTCCACTCCTCCCTTGTAGGCAAATACTTATTGAAGGGTATTTCGAAGTCAAGGGTGGGGAGAGAGTATTCGCTTTCTTTGTGAAGTCTGTCAAGAAAACATGCATGGCCCGAGGGGCTGGGGTGCCCGTTTTTGGATTGGAAGATCCTAATGGCTTCCATTGCAGCAGTCATCTGTGTATAGTGGAAGAAGATCCAGTAGCACCTCTAAACCCGCTGTGGGTGTGGTCGAGATTGCCCCTGTCACACCTAGGCACGCGCGGCTTTGTATGCTCGTGAACAGCTTTAAGTTGGACCTTTCCAAGAAAAGCTTGCCACCAAACTACATTGCCATATGTCAGGATCGGCCTCACAATGCTGCCGCTGTGTACATCCACAGAATCGTTTTGGGGTTCGGACCCCATATCTTACCAAATATCCAGTTGCACAGGTATAAGGCACAGGCCGCTTTCTTCACTCTCTCTTTTATGTTTAGTTCCCAGTTGAGTTACCTGTCTAGTGTAAGACCAAGGTACTTCGCGCTTTCTCTTAGAGTGGGGGTTGTACCCTCAATTTTGTTAAGATTGAAAGCCGGAATGACCCTTGTGTTGGTAAAAAGGACCACCTCCGTTTTTAATCAGTTAATCCCAAGACTGCAAGATTTCTGTCCATTTGAGTAGGGTGTTGATTGCGCATTCTACTAACTCACTGAGGGTCGGGGGAATTTCTTCTTCTTCTTTAGGTGGCGCTACAGTCCGGGGTGGACCTGGGCCTCAACCAGTAAGCCTCTCCAGCCAGCACGATCTTTAGCCAGCTGTCTCAAACTGCGCACACCAAGTTGGTTGAGGTCCTTCTCCACCTGGGTGCGGCGTCAGTTCCGTGGGCGTCCTCTATTGCGTTGTCCCACAGGTTCGGAGTCGAAGACTCTTCGGGCTGGAGTAGTGTTGTACATGCGCTCTACATGGCCCAGCCATCTTAGGCGTTGAATTCGTAGACGCCTGACTAGGCTCATGCCGCTGTACAGCCCGTACAGTTCGTGGTTGAATCTTCTTCTCCACTAACCATCAACGCAGACAGGACCAAAGATTTGACGCAGAACTTTTCTCTCGAAGAGACCATGTGCTTTATCCGCTTTTGAGATTGTCCATGCCTCCGTGCCGTACAGCGGGACAGAGATGATCAAGGTGTTATATAATGTTAGCTAGGTCCTTCGAGAGAGGGCTCTACTGGCTCAGTCTGACAAGTTTGGCAGGAATGTCAAAACTAGACATGGCGTTGTATAGCTCGTCCCTATGCACGCTGTCATATGCGGCCTTGAAATCGACGAATAGGTGGTGGGTGTCGATCTGCATTTCTTGGGTTTTTTTCCAGGGTCTGCCGTAGTGTGAAGATTTGGTCGATAGTGGACTTCCCCGGCCTGAAACCGCACTGATAAGGACCTATCAGGTTGTTGACGAATTGTTTCAGGCGCTCAGCTCACGAACCGCTCTCGTCCTTCTGTCCAGCGTCGCCTTGTATGCTGCTTGCTTCGCTGAATGTGCCTGCCTGCTCTCGTAGTCAAACCAGGGGTTTTTTTGGGGTGGCGTTTTAAAACCCAGCACATCAGATGCAGCTTCTCTGATCGCTTTTTGACAACGGTTCCATTGTTGGTCGATTGTTTCCACTGGCAGGGTTGGACTCTCTGAGAGTTTTAGGGAGACTCGATCGGCAAAGTTGATAGCGGTCAATTGCGATTGTAGCTTTCCAACGTCAAACTCTTTTGGTCTTGCTCTACTCCGTTGTCCTATCGATATCCGTGTTCTTACCTTGGCAACAATAAGGAAATGATCTGAGTCGATGTTGGCTCCTCGGAGTGTTCGGACATCGAGAATGCTGGAGGAGTAAGTGACGTCGATCGCAATGTGACCAATCTGATTAACGGTTGATTGATCAGGAGACCGCCAGGTCCCTTTGTGGATGTTGAGGTGAGGGAACCGCATGCTGGCTACAAAGAGGTTTCGCCCCGTTACGAAGTCCAAAAGCCTGAGTCCGTTCTCGGACGTGTTAACGTGCAGGCTGTGCTTCCCGATGACTCCAGCAAAGACGTCTTCCTTGCCCAGCTTTGCTTTGAAATCTCCTAGAACGATCTTGGTGTCGTAGCTGGGCATTGATCAGGCTGATGTTGCCTCGAAAAACAAACCATTCGTTTGAAAAACCAATCGACAAACCAATCGCCGAAGAATATATCGCAGTTTTTCAACATCTTTTTGCCCGGCCCATCCCCCCGCACCTCCTGAATGGCGGTGATATCTGCTTCAGGGACCTCACATTCCACGTGCAGAACCGAAAATCGTTGTCCTTATTTCGTTGTCCATGGTCGTCAGCAGTAGGGTCATCCGTATCCGAGGCTTCTCGTCGTTTCGGAACTAGTAGTTTTTTACACGATGGGGAAGTTAACCCCACGCGCAACCGCCGAACCTGTAGGACCGAGTCTTGGTTTAAACCCGTGGACAAGGGGGCCGTTGCATTGATTGGTTCCCCTCTAAGCGGTTGCTGTAAAGGCTATCCAGAGGGCGCCGCGAGGAGGCTGTATGTCAACTTGACCTGTGCATTTAACACGGATCGTTGCTGGCATCTCGGCAAGTTGAGAGCAGTCAACAACTTTGCTCTGGATGCACAGGCCCATGCCCTCTCGGGGGTCGGGGGAATTTGCCACAGGCAATAATAACCATGTCAACGGCGTAAGCGATTGCCTTGGTTCCCGAGCATTTCAGTTTCTCAAGAATGTCAATTGTGACAAGCACCCACACCAGGGGGGAATGACCCCACCATGTGGGGTGTCTGTTGAGGCTACGGCTTTAACAGAAGAGTATTGCGGGAGGTAAGTATTGTCGTCAGCCCGCAGTGGTTTGAGAGCGGAAAAAAGGTCTTTGGAGAAAGTCATCTGTAGCCCTCCTAGTTTTATGACTAATTACTCTGAGATAACCCGGGTGTATGATTTCAAAGTGCTTTTTGTACATACATACATATGTATGTACAGCCTCCAAAACACGACATCATATGACGGCTTTTGGCTCACAGACATTGCTGTAGCACGTAATAAGACGATATCCGGGCGGTTGAAAAAATCGACCAAGTCCTCATTGACGCAAGGCAATCCTCGCGGCAGAGCGATTCAGAGCTCGACTGTCCAATTTCAGAAGGCTGCACCAGCCAACAACCAGGAGTTGTGACATTTTACGCCTGAACACACCCGAATTTGAAAGAACCTACGAAGAGCAACTAAGTGACAGACTCTCTGGTCGAACACAAAGGCCAAAGAGATGTCCAAAGAGGTAGCCGAAACCACCCTAGGCTACCTACCACCTCCGACAAGGTACCCGTGTTATGATGGCGAGTGTGAGCAGAAAAAATATGCAACCGACGATGCATACCAAAAGGCTAAAAAGTCCGACGACCAGTAAAAAAACAGTGAAATTCCGTTTCATTTGCTTATCTAGTAACGCGTCTAAAAACATTCAAATTTTTGAAATAATTCCCCATCCAGTCAACACATTTTGGAAATTTTTGTTCGTTTACAGGCCAATGGAAAGTATTGTGGAAAATCTAAATTATGACTTCAATATCCAACTTTACAACTTCAACGTGTGCTTCCGCGAACGCCTTAGTCTGCCCGATAGACGGTTGGCCGTCGCATGGGCCAACAAACTGAAGTCCGAATCGACTTCGATTGAAGAAGCACGCCTCCGAAATGACTTGCTGTACTATTTGGTTAAGTCTGCTGAAGCTGGCTGCTTGAAGCCACCTTTTCATCAGAAGCCCCCAAAAGGACGAATTCTCAACATCAGGAGTGTGTTGGTGAATCGATTTCGACCACGGCGTATACGATGGTTTATACTTAATCGAAGGTTCTTTTCATTTCAGCCGCCAGAGATGAAAGTGAATAGTGCACCATCTCAGGCAACTCCCAGGCCGGAAATCTTTGAACGTTCACCGGATAAGGGTGCATTTTTGGCAGCTCAACCGGTCCCGAGAAGTGGGGCGTTTTGTTATCTTTCAATTGTGAGCCGAGCACCAAACTGTCGTTAGGGTATGTTCAGCATGCAGAACTGAAACAAAAATTAAGTGAATAAACGTTTAAAAGATGAAATATTCTTTCTAGTTCTTGTTGTCCGTTGTAAATATGTATAGCAGGCGACCTTTGTACTTTGTTGATCATCTTCATATAGCTTTTTGTGTTGCTTTTTCTTTCCACCAGACTAGTGCCCCATAATTTATAATTGGTGTGGTAATTGCTGTGCACATCCAATGAATAATGTACGGTTGCACGCATCATCTTTTTTGTCGAAGGTCTTTTTGCAATCCTAATACTTTGTTAATCCTTTCCTCCACGTTCCTCTTTTAGGTATGTTTGGAGTCGATAATAGCTGTATTTTTTTGCAAGCGAGACTAATGATGCATTGATACCAGTGGCGTGGCGTGGAAAGTTTGAAAAGAGAAGTCGGTAAAAATTTTCACCTGCTAACGCTTTCTGAAATTCTATTGTGTATTGCTAAGAGAGGATAGCTGAAATACGAATGACGGCAACACGGCCCGAACATTTTGTAAGGATCCAGCAAAAACAGCTGAAATAGTTGGCTTGGACACAAGACAGGCAGAACGGTTTTCAATTGTGTTGATGACATTATTATCAGGTTTTTTTTTATGAACTTATTGTTTGGACACGGCAAAATTATTTGTTTCCAAATATAATTGGTACTGAATGCCAGTAAGTGTCCACAAAATTCTGTTGCACGGTTCGGACGTCATTGGAAGTTTTCCAATCCCCATAGGACAGCTTGTCTTGGAAGCTCGTAAAAAGGATTACAAAATTTTTCGAAGCGGATTTTAAAAAAAGATGTCCCGAATTGCAACAAATACTGATGTGATTCACAACATTTGGATATCTTCAGATCCAAAAATAAGCGATTTGAGACATCTACCAACCCGGCATTGCAAGGTACCACACCCTGAAGTTATGCAACTTTTAAATTGATTTTAAAACATATTTCCAACGAGCAAAACAAAAGAAAAGTTAAATCCGATTTAAGTCCAGCTAATGAGCCTAAATCGACCACAGTGCGCTACAGTTGTGCGACAGAACGGTCGTGGTTGAGTCGCCCATCCAGTTGATCTGGCGATGTGGAATATGAGCGGTACCGCATTTGTATTTTGTAACAGTCCGTTCTTGTCTAGATGGAGAAAGGCTTCGGGGGGGACGAAGCCATTGTCCCGTACCCTTTTGTGGTATTCTGTATTGGGGTAGTAAGCCCCCGAGATCAAGTTATTGACCGAGTTCATCGCTCTAGCAGTATGACCTCGAATCAACTTCAACAGGAAATTGTCCACTATAAGACCTTATTGGAATAGAATTTCCTGTACTGGGACTCTGGAGTTCGATAAAGCCGAAGGCAAGCCCTAAGACAAGCCCACTCAAACAACCGTATCTTTTCCATCAAGCTTGCACTCACGTTGAACCACACGGGACAGCCATAGGTGAGCATTGGCCGGATGAGGGCCATGTAGCAGATAAGCTTCACCCTCGCATCGAGTTGGCTGCTGTAAAACAGTCTCTTTGTAAGGGCAAAAGCGCCTCAGCCCCTACAGCATCTACATGTTTGTTAAAATATAGATACTGATCTAGCCAAATTCCCAGGTATCTGACTACAGTCTTTTGCGCCAGTGGTTGCCCGTGTCGCCCAACGATTGAGAACTTTCGCCAATTCTTCTTCGTATCCGCCGAGGCCTTACACAACGGCGTCCTGAACAGAATGGTTTCTGACTTCCGGAAGTTGATACTCATCTTCCAGTCATTGCAACTTCTCATGAATGAATCAAAGTCACCCTGCGTGAGAATAGTGACTTCCTCGATCTTTTCGGCTGATCTGTACACGATAAAGTCATCGGCGTACGCAATTGCATGAGGAACAGAACTTGGCAGATCGCTCAAGTAAATGTTGAACAGGATCGGCGAATTAACGGCACCCTGTTGGACACTATTTTCAACTTGAAATATACCTGTCAAGGTCCCGTTGCCATTTTTGACAACGAACCGTCTGCCGGTAAGTAACTTACACAGTATGTACAGAGTGGTTTGCTTAGGCCTAGCCGATTGAGTTTGTAAATAAGACCTTCTAACCATACGGTGTCAAAGGCCTTCTCCAGGTCAATCAAGCAGGCACCAGTACATTGTTTCTGGCTTTTGTTCTATTGGATATCCGACACCAGTTTCGACGCAGCATAAATAGTGTCCAGAGATAAGGGATAAAAGTGTTATCCAACTTCGGCCATTTTTTCCCCTTGTCCACCCCGGAGAAAAATGCAAAAGTATTGGTGTTCCCTTGTATTTCACAAATACTCTTACACAAACCATGGATCCACCACGCAATGGCGGCCGATTCGTGGATTTTAGTGGGAAATTGCTGCAGATTCGTGAATTTAGTGGGAAAAATGGCGGCAGATTTTTTAATTTGCCCACATTCCATGTACGATCCTTGTAACATACATGGGTATGTTGTTCGGACGGTGTTCAAATGTTGTTGTTTTTTTACATTGTAATATGAACTTTCGTGAGTATAAATGTATTGCAATGCCTATTTAATTGGAACTATTTGATCTCAAATTAATTCTTAAGTATACAGTACCTCACAAAATTGAGCATACACTCACAGCTTAAACACATTTTTATCTTTTTTCGCCTTACAAAAAGTAGTTAATTAATAAAACATAAATGCAGTGCGAATTGACATATTTCAATTGCTAAAAACCATAAACAAAAATATGAAAAATTAAAAAAAAAAACTTGCTATTTCTAAGAAAAATAAAAAAGGCACTTCATTTTAACATACAAAATAGACTTAAAGTAAATTCGAGTTACGACTAAAACACAAAACAAAAACAGTTACAAATAAAATTTCAGTAACGCGTGGCACCTCCTTCAGCATCTATGACAGCTTGTAACCAGTTTTTCAGTAAAAGATGGCTGAATCCCTTCCCAAGCTGCCTGAATTTTAGCTTTCAGCTTCTGCTTATTGGAGCAAGTACTTTCTTTAACCCGCACTTTTATTTCGTGCCATAGATGTTCAATAGGGTTAAGATCCGGCGATTGTGGGGGTGTTTTTAGCTGCTTTGGAGCGTTATAAAGCAACCATTCGCGTACTAAATAGGAGGTGTGCTTCGGATCATTATCTTGTTGGAAGTACAAAACCGAAGGTAGACCTAATTTTACTGCGGAACTTCGTAAATTTCGTTTTAAAATATTCAAATACCCAATTTTGTCCATAGTATTTTCTATAAATTCGAACTTTCCACAGGCATTTGAAGCCATACAACCCCACAACAGCACAGATCCTCCCCCGTGTTTTATGGTTGACTTTTTATTTTTAGCTTTGAGAGCTGTATTTGGTTCCCTCCAAACAATTTGTTTGCCATCAGACCCAAATAAATTTATTTTTGTTTCATCTGAAAACGAAACACCTTCCCAAAAGCTTTCCGGATGGTTTACATATTGTCTAGCAAACTCCAATCTTTTCTTCTTATTAACTAGGGAAATGTACGGTTTTCTTCGGGCGATCCTACGATTTAAATTATTCTTTCTGAAGACTCTGCGAACGGTTTCCACTGAAAGAGGCTTATTAATTACGGATGACACCTCAGCCGTCAACTTTGGAACGTTAGATTTTGGATTGGACTTGATTGTCCGAACAATAAACCGCTCGTTTTGTTCTGAGAGCAATTTTTTTCTTCCCCTTTCAGGTCTGTTTTTTAGTGTCCCTTCATATCTATAATTGTTTATTATTTTTTGTATCGTTGCATGCGATCGCCCTACAGTTTCTCCTATTTTTCGCATCGACTTACCCTCGCAAAATAGCTTAATTATGAGCATTCTCGTTGACAAAGTAGTCTGTTATCGCATGTTTTCCATATTTTCGCACAAAGAAGAGAATATCGGTCTTTTCAGTTCAAAAGCGTGTGCAGAAATGATTATCAGGGACATTTGTTGCTTCATTCCTGAACAAATTTGCTGCGGATTCTGCGAAGCTTGTGTATAACGCACACATGACATCTGTATGCTCAATTTTGTGTGTCGATTTCAGGGGTTGTTTCCTTTTTCATGCGAAAAGTACCGGTAGGAAGTCGCCTGTTTGTGAATTTGGCATATACTCTTGTTTAAGATATGTATTCAGTTATGATTGTATACCAACAAAATAAAACAAAAAAGTGGTCGGCCTTAAAACAGCACGAATATGAAGTAATGATAGGTGTATGCTCAATTTTGTGAGGTACTGTACATCAAATCTTAACTTCACTTTATAAAAGTAAGTGATACATGAATTCTGAAAAACTCATGAATTCAATTTAAACAATTTGTTAAGAACAATGGCAAGATATTGCAACTATTACTAATGCATACAAATGGTTGTCAAAACTTCTTATTTGTGATTCACGCTTTAATAATATCTGTATTATTAGTTACCTAAGCGCGTGAGTGTATTTTTCATTTTTATTCATATGCAAAAATTCACAATATGTTGTGCATTCATTAATTATGTCCTAGTATCTCAGATTGTAATTTGTTCAAAGTCTTAATGAATCGACTTCATGAACATAAGCTTTGTTCGTTCGTTTGGGTGAACGAACCATACTGTGTTGAAAATTTAACACCGAAATTTGAAAAAACGTTCAAATAACAAGCGAATTTTCAAATAAGAACCCTTATTCACCCCATTACTAAGGAACGGAAGTGTATCAGCTGTTCTCAAGAGCCACGGGACAAAAAGCGTATAAAAAACGCTGTCAGAAGAAATCAAGGGGCAAGGGAGGTTGAAGTTGCATATCTCTATTATAGGTTATCTCTGATAGTGTCATGCCCCGCTTTGAAACCGAATTGTTTATCCGGAATTATATTTTTGTCAGTTGGGGCGGTGTCGTACCGAAAAGATGATACTCCATACTCGTAGTTGTGTAGTCCAAGCAATCATGGCAGTGACTTAGTGAGGACCTAGGGATACTTACCCTTTTTCTTATTGATTCCAAATAGCTTTCGAATAAATATAAGACCGCTGAAATGCTGGATTGAATGATGGAAAAAAAAACGCATGACCACAGAAAAATGTTTTTTTTGTTTATATTTAACATCAATGACATTTATACACTTAGATTTACATATATTAATTTATCCTAACACTACAATGGTATTTTAAGTTCATTCAGTTTTACTCATTGAAATCATTGCTAAATAGAGAAATGTTAATTATTTTCTTATTTCTTACGCATTTATTTTATAATTATTTTTTTATGAAATAGAAATTTTGTATAAAAATTAGTTTTACATAATTTTGCTTCGAAATATTTCGTGTCAAATGTTCAAAACAATTTTAGCAGGTTTTTTAACAAAATTTGTATGTATTAATGTGTGTATAGAATATTTGAAAAAATAGTTTTATATTAATTTTGTTTTTTTGTTACATGCATTATCGAGCCTGTAGTAAATTTTATATTTAACGACTGACTATTTTGACTGTCATTTTATAACAGATAATTTTTTTTTATTATTGTGAATGTGCATACATGTGTAACACCGAGATAGATTATGTGTTTGGATTATTTTTTGCAATTTAAAGAGAAGAAGAATTCTAATAAACCGATTTCTTACATTTGCATTGTTTAATTTATACCACCGATGACTGCAAGTGCTAGCTTCTAGTTCCTTTGATCTTGGGTGCAATAATTGTTGTTTTGTATTAGTATGTACTAAAGGTGATCTTACACTTATGTCGATTATATTCTTAATGTAGGTTAAGGACTTGATAGAATTAGACATTCATGGGGTTATCTGTATTTAATTATGGTTCACAGTTATACCATAATTATTTACAGTTATTCATGGGGTTATCTGTATTTAATTACGGTTCACAGTTATACTGTTTTCTTGGCTACAATTTAACTTTTAAGTATGTCGACTATTACAATATTTAATATAAATATATAGGAATCTAGAGAATAACATTGTTCAAAACCTTAGACCCACCATACATCTAGTACTAACAACATTCACATTTTGTGATTATACGAATGAATACGCCTCAATTAAAGCTAATCTAAAACACGTGTATTCGCTGATTATTTAGCTGTCTTAATGTTAACGTTATCTAATTTGTCTTATTGATGAGAGTATCCTGGGTACTTTCAAAAGTTCTTACAGTCGAAGCTGTCAATCCACATTGAGGAATGTTGACATTTGCTACCACTTTACCTAGCTTCTGGTCAGCAGTTTCAAAAATCGACCACCCTTTTCCTCCATGAATCTGAATACCTACCTATCTGAGTAAAAGTAAAAAGGAGCATCAATCTGTCGTCTGCGCAACTTACTGATTCCCTGAAAGCACCCTCCACACCAACAAAGTGCGGGTTTAAAACTTCTTCCAAGTGTGTGATTTGTTCTCCTAATCCTATTCAGCTATCAATATGAATTAAAGCATTGAACATTGATAAAGCTAAAGAAACATCTTTTTTTGTGTGTCCTTAATTCCTCCTGGATTTTTTCAAATCAGCAATTATCTCATCAACGCTGACCTGTTTCAAATCCCATGAAGATGAAAGTTTAGTCTCCCGGCAAGTGCCTACTCTGCTGTCGTTTATGTCAACAATCGGAAAGTGTTTTGTTCCCAATTCGCCAAACTTATTCTTGTACCGGTCTTTGGACTTTTCTTTTGTTTCTCTCTGCGAACTCTGAGCAGAGCTCTTGTAATTTGATGAATTATCAATTGGCTGACGTTCTGAGTATGATTTCGATCTCGATTGCGCTTGGCTGTGTCGTTCGGTTTCTTTGTAGCGTCCTTTCATTAGTTCATGCAAATGTTGCCGCTTTTGTTCGTACAATTCTCTTGTATGCTTCCTGTAATTGTGCTGTGCATAGGTGTCTGGTTCGGGTAGTCTATTCAGAATATTCGAAATCGATTTAATCTCGGCAGTTAGCGAAGCGATAAGCATTTTAGTCTCCGAAGACGATGACGATCGTGAATGAGTCGATGACGTGGTGGGTAGTTTTTTGTGTTTATTATTTTCTGCTAGATCTGCTTGTGAATAGTGACTTCTAGAGCTTTGTGATGGTCTCGGCGTTGCACTTTTATCAGCTCGCGAGCTGTGATAGGACGAGGACCTCGAGTTCACTCTCTGACTGTGTGAATTGGTGCTGTAGCCATCTGACATCGGCGATGAGTGGTCGAGGGAGTTGTTTTCCGATATTCTGTACCTTCCCCTGCGAGAGCTGTCGGATGATTGGGATCCTGAGTGCTTCGATGGTGAGACTAATATGGATTTCATCGGCTTTGGGACTGGCCTAGGGGATTCAGTTTTCTCCTTGGAAGCACTCAAGAGCAGGTCCACTTTTGGTATTTCAATTATTTCAGACGAAAAGTGTACTCTTTGAATTGGTTTCACGTCAGGTCTTGGCGACGATACAGGTATAGCTGAGGGCTTCTTCAAACGCTCGAGATTCTTATCGGTTTTGTGAGTCTTTTCTGTCGAAGACTGAACATGTTCTAATTTGTCTACGTTGTCAGTGGCCTTCATTGGAATTTTCCTAGGCGGCTCTTCGGGTGCTTTACATTCAACTTTGCCATGTGAGCGCTTCAAGTCCTTACTCGTGCTAGGAGCTATATAAGTTGCCTCACTCTCTGTAGAATGCAGATCGAGCCCTGGCGAACTCTTTGCCATTCGCAGTGGCTTTGAAGGCTTGGTGGCGTCGGCAGTCTTAGTATTGCCTTCGGGACAACTGTCATGTCTAGACGGTGTTGAGATTATCGGCATTGAAGGCGCAATAATCGGAAGAGGTGATTCGCACGCGAATGTAGCCGGAGATGGGGCATTCGAAATGACTGGATGAGGTGATTGGGGCACGGTTAGTAAGCCAATGCACGAATCTCTGGAGGAATTGTCGTCGGTGTCAAATGACGCAGTCTTCTGCAGAGTGTACTTTATTTTGTGCATTAAGGGATTGACGGGTGACTCGCGTTTGAGGCGATCAAAGAGGTCGTCTTTGGAGAGCTTGTTTGGGGTGTCGCTTCGAGTCTTTTTGCTAAGATTGTAGTATGTATGCTTTGTGCTTGGGTTGTGCTTGTTGTCGGGAATTCTATTGGATTCTGAACATTTTTGGACAGTGCTGGTGGGCGGTTTCGAGTTGCTTGAATATTTTTCAGGGATCTCATTCAATTCTGGAAGCTTGTCTGAGGGAACCTGAATCTTTTGAGTTGATGTATATGTATGATCGAAGTCAGGCTTGTTGTTGACTACGTTCTTTAGTTCTGGCAAGTGAGATATTTGAGTCGACTCCGTTTGGTTATCTTGGACCGTGTCATTCAGTTCTGGCAATTGTGAAATTGGAGTTGACTCCAATTGGGCGACGACAGTGTCATCCAATTCAGGAAGTTGTGAAATTTGGGTTGTTGAAGCGCAGGCATCCAATGGAGTTTTGTCTTCGACAAGTTCATTGAATTCTGGAAGTTGTGGAATTTTGATCAACTGTGCGGCTACTGCATCAGTGACTCCTTGAAGTGGTTTCTCACTAGGTGGAGATGCTTTGTTCACGACCTCACATGACTCAGATGTGACGACAATTGTTTCAACTCCCTCCACGGGTGGACCAACAGCAAAACTGAACTCAGTCCTTTCACTGACTGTTGGCGTGGCACTTTGCGGTATCTCCTTGGATTGAGCTCCAGAATCGCTCTTGTTTTCAATCTTTTTAATCTTCCAAAATGGTATTGGCCGAGACTTCAACTTCACAGGTGCGCATATTTCTTCTCTGATCTCTGGCTTCAATGATTCTATTGGAAGCACTTTTATTCTATCCCTTTTGGTCTTGGCAGGCACTTCCTTCGTGTCGACGACGGAATCTCCAGCAAGAGCCGAGTTGCCACTGTCAACAGAGGGGGCTTCATTTTCTTTGATCGAGTTCTCCAAAATATCTTCCGCTGTATTTGGCGAATCGGTTTCTTTGTCTGGCTGTGTTTCACTCTCGTTGCTCTGCTCATCTTTCAACGCGGACGGCAAGAAGAACGGATTACTCTCCGCCAGCAGTTCATTGTATGACTCGAAACCCACTTCACTCGACACCTCAACTGGTGGTGATTGATTCTGAGGGCTGCTTGTATCCTGTATGACTTCTTCTGCAACCACTTCATTCACAATTTCGCTATGGTTTACTGGTGTTTCTGCAACGGTCTGCGATGGACTTGCTGAATTGAGATACGCGTCGACTGGTGGTGTTGGTGTTTCACACTCTTGTTCCCTCTTCTCGTCCGATGAACCCGAGCTATCTTGGCTCTGAATACAGCCTGAATACAGGAAAAGCTCACTGCCGAAATCAATCTCAACATCGGCCAAATTCTCAACTTTCGGCACCAATAAGCCATCGCCATCACTGTTGTCATTTTGAAATTGATTCTGTACACCCAGTAGGCTTATGCCTTCAAACTCTGGCAACAGGTCGAGGTAGTTGTTCGATCGATAGTTGCCCGATATCATGTAGTCTCTGATGAATGGAGTTGAAGTGTCAATGTTTGCGTCCAGTACCTCTTTGTTTATCTTCTCGTCCAGTACCTCTGAGAGGCATTCCGCCTCCGCTGACAAATCCGGAATACTATCATCGTCGCAGATTATTCCAACGTCTGGAATGTGCGGCATTTCAGAGGCATCCAATTCGAGGTCTGGCGCTGTGTTTCCATCTGAATTGTTGCCGTTTTCGGCATCTTCATTCTCCGACTCCTGATCATCGGCGTCACTGCGTGGCTTGATCTTTTCCTTTTCATCCACCGCCTTGGCGTTCAGATTGGCATCTTCCGACGACTTACTTTTGAGTATGATGTCGTACGGTTTTGGCGGAAGAATAGGCGAGTAATACTTATGTTGTGTTTCAATGTTGTCACTGACGTCACCATTCCCCGCGAATATATCCTTCGGTACGCGATCAAAGACTTGTGGTCGGCTAGTCAAGAGCATGCTCGATGAGTCCTCGCTGTCTTCCAGGATTTTCTTGATGAATGAGTTGAGTTGTTCTGCGAGTCGTTCGCTTTCGTCATACAACTTGGCCTCGTAACGGGTTGTCGGTTCAGTGGAGTTCATTTCTTTCAGAGTCTTGTGACATGCCTCCAGTTTGCTTATGTTCAACTTGAATGGTTTCAGTTTTCGACTTTGCTGATCACTAGATGGGGACCGCTTCATGTCAGTGCTCTTGCTTCGTAGGCGTAAGGATATGTCAGAATTCGCACGACTGTTGTCACAGTCCAGAGATCGTCTTTGGATATTCTTTCCCGAGTTTGTTTGCTTGGGCTGAACTGTTTTTGAGTTGCATGCTTCTTCTGGCGTTCTTTTCACTGCTTTTGTACTTCTCAACAAAACTACAAGCCTCCTCCTGTCGGTTGTGTGCTGGGAGTTTAGTCTCTTTCGGCTTTTCGGCGCAGGTTTGTGGCCTTGGGCAACTGTCGAGCGTACGATTTTGAAAACTCCTAGAGTGTTATCCGTTGCAGGACTAGCTTCTGCTGACTTTGTGTCGATGATTTCGTTTTCCTCCGAATCAGAACTCGTCACTTCCTCCACCCGTCTTCTTTTTGACTTCTCCTTTGCCTTTTGGCTTCTCGGTGCAGGTCGTTTGTGAGATTTCATAGACTTCCTGTTCTTGGGTGGTTCCTCGTCTACTTTCACTGGGCGCTCGTCGACTGACGACAACTTGATCTTTTTAACTCTATTTGTCTTTGGTTTATCAGTGCCTTCAGCTTCTTTCGGATCTACTCCTTCTTGTCCATCTTTGTGGGACACATCCAAATTGGAGTCCTCATCGTCTGTTGAACCTTCCGTATCCACAGTCAACGGGTCCGTTTTCGATTCAGCAATTGATGGGTTATCACATGCCCCGACGTCATCTTTACTTGGGGAAGTGGATTTAGCCCTTGATCCAGTGTCTTCAGTGCGTTTTGACTTGATCAGCTTGAAGACTTTGTCATCGTTACATAGTCCTGCGTGCGCTTTGAGCCTGCGCTCGGTTTCTTCATTGCGCCGTATTATATCGCAAATTTCAGCTGAGAACCTTCGTGCCCTCTTGGAGTGTTTCTTTGCGTGTTTACTGTGCTTCTCCACAATCTCCTTGGACTTGCTGAGTGTCATTTTCAGATTGTTCTCGTCAATGGAGAGCCTTCGAATTTGCATTATACACTTGCGCTTAAGGTGACATTTCTCCACTTCTACGTTTGGCATTGATGTAGATTTACACACTCCGGCTTTCGGTTTGTCGGCTGCAACTGGTGTAGGTGGTGCTTCGACGGATTCTTCTGTTGGGATTTCACTTAAGTGTGCATTGTCTACTTCAGGAGGCGTAGTCTTTTGTGTGGCTTCTGGATCTTGTGACATTTGTGCCATATCTTCTGGCGGTGACCTTGTCTGATCACTGTTTTCAATTTGTTCGTCAGAGTTGCGGCACAGTTTAGTCTTGATCTTCGTTGCGGATTTTTCTTCTTCTTTCGCCTCAGCCACAAGTTTTTTGTTTGAACTTCGACGACGCTTGGGTTTATCAGCAACAACTGGAGATGTAGGCTCAGCTGTCGATGATTTGTCAGGTTGCTGGGAATCGATTTCCTTACATTCCCGCTCCTTATGTGACTTCCGGCGTGTCCTGGGCTTATCAGTTTCAACAGGTTCTGGCTGAATCGCTGTTGTTCCGGACGAATCGTTTTCTTCTGACTCCTCTCGGCCTTCTTCTTTCTGTGACTCTGCTTCCTTTTGATCACTGTCACTATTTTCAGTTTGTTCATCTGAGTCATGACATAGTTTAGTCTTATTCTTTCTTGTCGATTTCCCTGCAGGTCTGGCTTCTTCTTTCGCCTCAATCACTTTATGGTCAAGTTTTTTATTTGAGCTTCGCCGGCGCTTCGGCTTATCAGCAACGACTGGAGATGGAGGCCCAGTTTTTGCTGTAATTTCGATTTGTTTGGATTCAATTTCCTTGCATTCCAGCTCCTTAAGAGACTTCTGTCGGGTCCTCGGCTTATCCGCTTCAAGAGGATTTGATTGATCTACTGGCTCGTCTGGTTCTGGGGTTTGGTCTTCTTTGGGTGACTCTGTTTGATCACTGTTTCCAATTTGTTCCTCTGAGTTGGGGTTTAGTTTAGTCTTAGTCTTTGTTACAGATTTGCCGGCGAACGTGTCTTCTTTCTTCGCCTCAATCGGTTTACTTTCAATTTTTTTGTTCGAGCTTCGACGGCGCTTGGGTTTATCGTCGACAACTGGGTGTGCGTCCTCAGCTATTGCCTGGGCTGGTTCCTTGGCATCAATATCCTTGCTTTCGAATTCCTTTTGTGACTTTCGTCGGTTCATGGACTTACCCTCTACGGCGGGTATTGGTGGAATCGCTATTACTTCGGATGATTCGACTTCTCCCACCTCATCTTGTGCTTCTTCTTTCTGTGAATCCGGTTCCTTTTGATCCATGTCAGTGTTTTCAATTTGTTCGTCAGAGTTTTGGCTTGGCTTAGTCTTTTTCTTGGGGCCAGTTGTCACAGACTTGGCATCTTCTTTCATCGCTTTGTTTTCAATTTTTTTATTCGAGCTTCGACGGCGCTTGGGTTTATCAGCATCAACTGGAGATGGTTGCTCAGCTGTTGGTGATTGGTCTGGTGTCATGGACTCAATATCCTTACCTTCGAGCTCTTTAACTGACTTCCGTCGGTTCCTTAGCTTATCAGCTTCAACGGGTATTGGCTGAATCGCTGCTTCTTCGGATGAATCGATTTCAACTGGATCATCTCGTCCTGGCGGTTTCTCTTCTGTTTCTTTTTGGTCACTACTTTGTTCGTCTGAGCTGCATATTTTGGTCTTCTTCTTGTAGCCAGTTGTCACAGACTTCTCGTCGGATTTTTCTTCTTCCTTCGACTCAATCGGATTATTTTCAGTTTTTTTATTCGAGCTTTGACGGCGCTTGGGCTTGTCGGCATCAACTAGAGATGGTTGCTCTTCTGTTTCTTTTTGATCACTACTTTGTTCGTCTGAGCTGGGGTATAGTTTGGTCTTCTTCTTGTGGCCATTTGTCACAGACTTCCCGTCAGATTTGTCTTCTTCCTTCGACTCAATCGGATTATTTTCAATTTTCTTATTCGAACTTCGACCGCGTTTGGGCTTGTCGGCAATAACTTGAGATGTCTGCTCAGTTATTGGTGAATTTTCCGATTGCTCTGGCTGCTTATTTTCGACTTCTTTGATTGAGTTTCGACGGCTCCTAGGCTTATCCGCTTCAATAGTGATTGTGGACATTTCGCATGAATCATTTTCTATTGGCTTGGTTGTTTGATCCTCATTCAACTGGGTTTCCATTTTATCCTCGACGATGACTTCTAGAGATTGCATCTTCTCGGACTTTCTTCTTACCCACTGTTGTATATTTCCGATGCATTCAACTGAGAGGTCAGGCGTTTCACAATTTTTATTTTCACCTGCAATGGCAGACAACTGAAGGGAAACTTTCAACGACTGGGGAGGTTCACAATTGAAGACGCAGTCTGACTCCCTGGGTTCTTGCTGTGGTGACACCTCACCAGAGGCAGGAGTGCTTTCGGGCAATCCTGGTTCGATCGACAACCTTAGCTTGGACTTCCTTACGGTTTTACTCAATCGTGCGACAATGTCTTCAACAGATTTGCTTTTCCGGATTTTCTGACACACCAACAGGGGTTTCTCCACCGATGGAGTTGGTGCTGGATCACTTAATGCAGCTGGTGTTATCTTACTAGCACTGCTGTCAGTCTCTTTAGCTGCTGCCTGTTCCTTCGGAATTTCCGGGGAATCTTCGTTGTTCTGCTTCGTGGATTCACTCTCTAGAGAAGCGTCTGTGGAAATTATTGCTTTTACGGTGCGGTTGTACTTGCGGCGATTCGCTTTCGGTTGTACAGTCTTCGGCTTGTCTTTGGCGGCTGAGCTTTCCTTTTCGCTCTTGTATACTGCCGTGTCAATCAAACTCTTCGGCAGTTTCCTTGTGGGCAGAAGGGATTTCTTCCTCCGGTGGGTCTTATCTGCAGACTTGCCTGCTGCTTCTGGTGCTGTAGCCTTCAAGTCTTCGACAGGTAATGCTTCAGAAACTGGAGAATGCAAGCTTGGTGCTAGAATTGGCTGCTCCTTCGGTTCACTGCTTACTGCCTCCGTGGACTTCCTCATAAGTAAGAACGCCTTTAACCAATATTCTTGACTGGTTGTTGCCATCTCTGGTGGTGTCGATGGACTGTCTGCTTCTGGAGTTGGCTTCTGCTCGGAGCTCTTGCAACCACGGAGAATAGCCTCCACACTGAAAGGCAATATTTTGTCCGGAGTCTCCGACGGAGAGTTGTCTGAAGTTGACAATTCGCTGGACGACTCAGTCGGTGTCTTGGCTTCCGTAAGCGCTTGCTTGTCATTCAGCGCGTCCGCTTTTGGCACAGCTCTAGATGCTGGCGATTTTCTTGATTTTGCCGTCCGGCCCACTCTTGTATTTTGCTTTTCTGCGGTCGGTTTTGGACTGTTCAGAATGCGTCTTCCATTTTGTCGAACGTAGGAGCGAGGTTGGTTGTGTCGCCTGGGCCCACGCTTTGGCTTAGACTTCGGAGTAAACTCAGTCAGTTGGACGATTGGGTACAGCGCCGAAACGTCATATTCAGGTGAAACGTCAAATTCAGGCTTGTCCACCGAGTGTCTTTGCAACCTCGGTGCAAGGCCAGTGTCGGGTGTGAGTTTATATGCGGAATTTATATTCCTCTTGACGGCTCCTTTTGAAAGATACACATTTGTCATGTCAAGGATTTCACCTGCAGTTGGAATACCCCCAGTGGTTTGGTCAAGTGCACAGATGCTCGGATATATTGCAGCAGATCGGGGCGCGGATTTCTTGCCGGCCCCGGCGCCTCTCTTGTGATCCAGGTCGATAACAAGCTTTCCAACATCATCGCTGTCCGAGGAAGTATTCGACAGGCTATTTGATTTCTGGGAGGACTGGCATGGAATCGGATTGCCTGTCTCAAGTGAGGTGGGTGCAGTTAGAGAGCGAAGAATCTCTTTGGTCTTGTCCTGCTGCCAGATTGAATTTGTGCAGAGGTTCTCCGCGACAGGCGGGGAATCTTGTGCACACGGCATCCGTGGCGAGGTTGTTGGCAAAATCAACTGCAGTGTATTTGTGGGCCCAATGAATGGGGCTTTATCCATCAGATGACTGGTGCTTCTGGTCATTCTCCGGAACTGAAGTGATGCCTGCTTATTTGACCTTGGACTTGTAGTCTTGCGCGCTTTGGGCGTCTTCGGCGATCGGTATTTCAGACTCTCGTCAATTTTGTAAGACGTCTTGAGCATATCGCTCAGGATTGTTGCTGCTTTTATGTCTTCCGGATTGTATGCTGTTTCCAAAACCGATATCGGTTGCAGTGGCATGGTGGTCTCAACGGCTGGTTGAGGTTGTCCCACGGCGGCGGGGTACGTGAACAGAGAATGACGTGCACTCATGGTCGGTTGGAGTGGGTATACACTCGCTGGCATGTCTGGCTCATTGGCAATGTTATCTCGATCGTATATGTCTGCTAACTTTCGCACTCTAATCGGTTTTCTGCGTCTTCCTTCGTTTTTCGCTGACAGAGGCGTATCCTCTACGGAGGAGGATGCGTTCAGACTGCCAGACAATTGCAACATTGCCAAAGCATCCGAATTATCGGAGGTGCATTGAGAATTACTCAAACCCATCGGATTCGGATGCTGTCGATGGGGAGTCCTGTCGATTGTCTTTGTCTTGCCCAACTTCTTGTACCACGATTCTTGATACAGAAGATTCTGATCCTTCTCTTGTTCAGGCGTGTTGTCAGTTCCCTTCAAAGAGAGATCTGTTGGATAGTTGCAGATTGAGTGATTGACACTGTCACCGGCACTCTCGATGACTGATTCATTATGCTGTCTCTCTAAAGCCTGTGTCGCAAGAATGTCTATGGGCTTCAGAGACTCGCTGGGGCCCAAGTTGAAGGCTTCATTGATGTCAGCGCACTGACTTATGCGACGCTTGATTCGCATCTTGAGTGGGGTCTTCTGATACTCCGAATCGATGTCAATAGCTGGTTTCGGCTTTGGCGATGGTTCTATGAATCCCGAGTTCGAATTTACCAGTGGTCTACTTTCACACACAGGTCCGGCATCCTTTGGGGCGCTTGTCATGTCAATTGGAATACAGTTTTTAGATGCGTCTAGACACACATACGGAGAAGTATCTCCCTGGAATTTGTTTACATTCATTGTTGGGTGAGTTGGAACTGATACAAGCGAAGGTAGTTCCGGAATCTGTTTCAGCACACTTAAGGAAACGATTTTCCCTTGGCAAGGCGAGCCGTCCGCGTCTTCAGCGTCCTTCTCATCCATTACCGGAGTGCCACAGTCGTCGTTGTATGCACTGTATGGGGTGGGAGCGACTTCTTGGGAAGTTATCGCTGAGACTTCCTGGTCTTCGAGATCTTCGGGTGGTTGTGTCACTGCGCTTGAGCTGCAGTCCTTCGAGTTCTCGCGGTATGGTGTCTCAAATCCATAGGCTGGTGAATTGTATCCCGTTCCACTGTCAAAACTCGATAGCGTATCCCCCAGATCTTCGGCAGCGACTTCAACTTGAATCGATTGATTTGAATCGTCGCCAGTGTCGAGGCTTCGTTTTTGTCGCACCTTCAGTAAAAATTGAATATCCGCGTTCAAAGAAGGCGCATTCCCCCCTTCCGCGCTTGAGTCAACTCTCATCTCCCTTCGAAGCGAAGACTGTCCCTCATTTGAATTTCGATTAGTCGGCATCGGTCGCAGGCTTTCGGTTTGTTTGGAATAATCAATGCAATGATACGAGTCTGCTGGAACTCTTTGCGGTTTGGGTTGGCTGAGCTGTAGTTGACGGGTCTTACTTATGCCAGCTATTGCCTTTGGCCATGTGAAATTCTGGAAGTTATCCTTTTCGGTTCTTTGGTTGACAAATGGGACACTTGGAACCGGTAGACTGTTCGGCTTGTACGGTGGTTCCTGTCCTCTAAAGGGCATACTTGGATACGCAAAGCCATTGGGAATCATTTTCGGAGCACAGCAACGGTCGCTGAAGCAGCAACGAGCACAGAGGTCACTCTCAGTCGGCATGCACATATTGGCATTTCTGGGAACGTACTGTGAGAGATCATTCGGCGGTCGCTTGGATTCCATCAATTTTGCGTTCATGGCATTCAATACGTTAGGTATTGAATACGTTCCTGCGAATGTTGAATCACGCAGTTGTTGGGTGAGGGCGAGGATGTTCATATTGGCTTGGTTGTTTCGTTCGATCTCTATCGCCGTGATTGGTCTGAGTTTGTTCCTCAAATGATGAGCCTTGATGGGTTCAGCTTCGAACATTGGGCTGCGTTTTTCGCTGGAATTCACCGGATTCGCTGTCACCTTTCTTGAGCGTGGCTTTCTTTTGTAGCCGATGTTGTCGCGCGTTGCGCTGGGGTTTGAGAAAATGACAGTCGGCGATGTCGTTGAGTAATCCGCTGGTGTGTTGTACTTATGTTGTTCTGGACAGGGTCTTGGTCCATTTTGTGGAAGGGTTTGGATTTTATCAACCACTTCATCACGGACGAGGTTGTGTGCTTGACTGACAGTCGTTACGTGTGCATTACAAGGCTCTGCAAGACGTGGCGTGACTTTCTGAAAAGACTTGACCATGGCGTAATCTTCAATGGAGAGAAGTTGTTTCGCGGCACGGAAGACATGGCGTTTGCCTTGATTTTGAACTCGATGATCATGAGCTGGGTGTGGATCTTGACATTTGGCAGCTTCGACATTTGCCGACAGATCTTCAGCAACAAATTCATCTCGTAAGCCATTGGTCGGTGGACAGTTCGTTACTGGAGTTAACTCTTTAGAGGGGCTGCCTACTGGATCTTGCACATGACTCGTTACTAAGGCCACAGAGTTGCTAGAGACAAAGTCGTCGTTTGGTGCTTCACTGTTCTTTGCTTGGTTTCGAATGAATTCATGGTCTACTCGAGGAGGTTCAGAGAGTCCAATGGGAGCATCTAAATTCACCTCGATTGCTGTTTGAGGTTGAATTTCTCTTGGCACAGTAACATGCGGTGGAGATTTGTCTTTTGAAACTGTTTGGCTTCGATCTTCGACTGTGGTGTCATGGGGTGACGTGTCTGTTAATTCTGTATCGGGAATGTTTTCTGAGAAATTATCTTCGCTTCTCGTTACGGAGTCATCTGTGGAAAGACGATCCTTTTCCGTCAGTGTGTCAGAATCGTCGTTCTTTGCGTGTTTTTCATTGTCCATCAGAGTGTCCCCTTCATCTGGAGGTCCAGGTATTTGATCTATTTCATTTTGAATTGATTCATTTGAGATGACTTCGACTTCGTTGCCAAGTGACGCAACTGTTAATTCAGCACTCGAAGAATTTTCTGCAACGCTTGCTAAAGTTTGGACAACTTCTCGGTGATTGGATTCTATTTCAACAGAGACCCGTTCACCTTCAGATAAAACCTTTTCAGAACTTGAATTTGATTCTGGATTAATTGGATCATCACTTGGTGTCGGAACTGGATGATCCTCAATTGTTTCCTTGTTTTGTGGTGTGTCTTGGTGTTCATCGTCTCGTAATGGATTTGAAGTTTCTTCACTTCCCAGTTGTATTTCGTTCTCAATTGAAATGTCATTCGGTTGAAGTGGAACTGCAGGCTGTTCTGGAGACACTTCAGTTTCAACAACGACTTTCTCCTCTCTGGAGACTTCATTTCTTTGGGATTCAGTTGAAACATTCAGATTGATGTTTCCCGATGCAGTAGGGACGACTTGTTCTGATCCCTCAACAGCGGGTTCTTCTGGGGCATTTGTGCTTGACATGTCAGTTTCGGTTTCAGTATTCTCTTCACTCCTTCCTTGTGTTGGGGATGTTTCAATATCCTCCAGTGGAAGGGTCTCGTCTTGTTTGGTCTGAACATCTGAAGGAGCTATGTTCTCAACATCTGTCAAAGGATCTGTCTTAGATGCTTCTTCTTGTTCAGAAACATCGCAGTTGCTGCTTGAGGTGTCAGAAGTACTCAACATTTCGACATTTTGAATGAAGTCAGATTTCACATCAGACTCGCTGCCTGACTTTTGAATGAGCAAGGATTCCTTTTTAGCTTCGACATCAACATCTGCAGGAGCAGTTTCATTGGCAGTGGCTTCATCTACCTCAGGTTTATGTAATGAACGTTGCTTTTCATCGTCATGCTCTTCCGCATCACATTTGGTCTCATCCGAGACCCCTACTGCTGGGACAGCGATGTTCAATTGCTTTGTTTCTTGCTTTGTAGATTCTGTTTCTTGATCTGGTGCTGCTTTGCATTCCATCTCTTCCACACTCGACGGGACTGAAGGCAGAGTTTTAACAGAATCGTTGATGATAGGCACTGACTCAGACAAATTGTTTTCATCGAATTTTTCTTGCAATCCAACTTCACCCACGTGCGCTGAGTCAATTGAAAGAGGCCTTTCTGCGGATTCATTTTCAACAGAGGACTCCTCCACACGTTTCTGTTCCATTATCTGATCTCCAGTCTCAACGCTTGTCGGAACCACATCGTTACCTTTCTCTTCGGAAGAAGGAGACACGCCGACATGCTTTGGGGAGGTGCAGCGTTTTTGGTTTTCAAGAACAGATGGTGTGTGATCTCCTCCGGCGGGGCCTTTACCTGCCAACAAATCTGTTGAACCAGAAACTCCGACTGAGACTGATGAAGTTTCTGATTCTGATGGAGATTGACCTATACTAGCCTCGTTTGATTCCTGCTCTTCTTTGTCACCATCTTCTTCCTCGAAAGATGGAATGTCAGTGCTTGCGACAGTTGAAACTGATTCATTGTTTGAGAGGTTGGAAACATTTTCACGTGTGCCTTCATTTTCCTCAACACTGATTTCAACAAAGGCGCGTGGTGAGTGATCAGCTAAGACCAGAGCAGACTTTTCAGAGCATGCTTTCGATAGTGTCGAGTCTTCAGTCAAGAGCGGAGCAGGACTTACTTCCGGCTTTTCACATGCGTCCGTTTCTAAAAAGCTTTCATTCAACTTCTGGGAGCTTTTTGCGACATGTTCACTGACTGACTTCTCAACGTCTCTAACTTTTTCATGCTCATTCGTTTCGCCGACTCCCTCGTCTGATTCGGATTGATTCAAAGCCACTGTTGGCACCACTTTACTACTGGCAAGAGATGGATCTTGGACATTTGATTGGCACTTTTGTGCTCCTCTTTGAATGGCTCTGTCAATATCTTTTGCGAGTGATGATTGAGTTTCCTTGATTTGGACTTCATTGATTCCCATTTCTGATGACGGGCGCTCGCATACTACAGTAGCGTCCAAAGTCAGACATTCGATTGGAGATTCGGTCATCGAAAGGATGTCGGACAGAGGTGCAGGCAAGCTTGTTGTTGATTTATTTCTCTCTAAGAGAGGATTTCTCGTGTCATCCTCGTTCACAGAAGATTCTGTAGGGATAACATTGTCTGATATTGCAACATCAAGACTTGCTCCAGCGTCAATGGGAGCTTTGTTTGTCATCAATGTGCAATTGCTGTTTTCAGGAGGTTCGTCTCTGTTGAGATCATGCATTTGTTCACTAAGTCTAGTTGCTGCGAGATCATTTTTATTTATGGCAATACTTTCGTGCGTCGAAGTGTCATTATCACCGACAGTCTGCTTGGGTGAATGTTCTCCAACAACGAGGACAGCCCCTTCTTTGTCTTGACATTGTACATCTTGTTGTTTCTCTTTAGAGCTGTCGGAGCTGTCTATTGCTACTGGCACTACATTGAGAAGATCATTGTTGTCCGCTTCTTCTTTCGTCGTGTTCTTTGAATCATTGGAAGCAGTTACATCTTGAACTGTCCTCTTATCCTCAAGGACCAGTTCATCGTTTGCCTTGTCAGGGTTTTTCGGAATTATCGGTTCATAAGCTGGTGATTCTATGTCATCGTCGTTGTCTAGCTCATAGCTTGATAGCTCATCTTCGACCAAGAAATCATTTTCCACCGAACTCAGTGGGCTACGTTCAAGCGAATCCCTTCTTTCTTTTCGGAGATAAGTCAAGTCGTTGTTGAGAGTCATGTCAAACATTCTTTCGTGGTCTTGCGCAGAAATTGAGCACTGTGACTTATTGTGCTCCAGATTTTCTGTCAAGGACAACTCAGACATTTGGGTGACATTCTCACTCTCTTCATCATTCGCGTTCTCTTGCACAGTGTCAGTTGCAGATTTATGCATCTTGGAGAAATAGGAATGCTCGGACACTGGGTCTATGAAAGCATTCTCACCACGATCCTTTGAGCTGCATGCATTCGTTGAAGTGCTTTTGTCTATGGCACCCTCTTCACTAGGCTCAAGTTCAACACAGCCTTCGGAATGTGGAACGATTTGATGTACAAGCGGAACTTCTGATCCCTTCGAACTTACATCAACGCAAAGGATTTGTTCGCTCGCCTCATCGGCTGGCTTAGCTAAACCGCAGTCAGTCTTCGCTTTGCTATGCACTGGAGAGTCAATGAACTTCGAAATATCCTCCATCAGCTTATTCAGATCAGGGTTGACATTTTCCGAGATAGGAGGGGTTTGCTCTTCGTTCACATTTTCTGTACTCTTTGCTGCGATAGGTGGTTCTTCCGAATTTTCTTTTCCCCCTTCTACGCCTTGCTTGACAGACTTCTTCTGAACATTCCGAGAACATATCGCTTTCTCATTCGACGGGGAATCGGTAGGGTTTTTGCGATTTTCCAAAACTCCATTTGGATGCCTTGATATACGCCTCAAGTATCGCGAACATGTCGGCAAGTCACTGTCATCGATAGCACGAGTCACCGTCCTAAACCTCCGCACCGGAATGCGACTGAAATGTCGGGCCCTATACCGCCTGACTCTCCTCGTTCGGAAAGTGCTCGATGGAGATATCAATCGACTGTTATCTGATGGGGAGTTCGCCCTGGTGTGACATGGACTACTTGAATTCGATCTCCGTCGCCGGTTGCATGGAACTGAAAAGATCACGTTGTCAGAGCGTGTTTCACTTTCATCCCTTATGGGTAGTTCGGAAGTCGATGAAGTAGCTTCCTCGACTACCTTTGCAAACTTACTCCAGCGCTGTCTAGGAGCCAAGCAAATGTCCAGATCATCATCAGATATATCACTATAGTCAGCAACCGATGGACCATTTCCACTTGGAGACGATGTACGAACCACACTTAGTGTTCCAACTTCTCGCGCGTTCTCTAGTACATTTTCATTTTGAATTAAGGCATTATCTGCGTTCGGTGTACCTGAGCAGTCAAGAGACGTTGTGCTCGACACTTCACCCGTAATACAACGTGTCTTTTCCCGTCGCAAGGGTCGCTCTTCAACATCTACT
The DNA here is from genome assembly GCA_964034865.1 of Eristalis intricaria. Lineage (NCBI taxonomy): Eukaryota > Metazoa > Arthropoda > Insecta > Diptera > Syrphidae > Eristalis > Eristalis intricaria. Next base: position 48,418,832 of record OZ035875.1, read on the forward strand.
GGTGGAGGAGTGCGTCTAGGTGACATAATCTCCCTTTCCGCAGCGGGAGCTTCATCCTCTGATGAACTGAGAACAATCTCAGCGATGATAACGTCGTTTTGATTAACCTCCTGCACTGCTGCAGGAGGTTGAACAACAACTGGTTCTTCATCGTCTGAAGACAACACAATTGGCGTCTCTGGTCTCCTATTTTGGATTCGTGGACCCATCTCTAGTGCTCGTCGCTTAAGCTCTGCTATAGCAGACGCCACTGCAGCCGGAGGTTGTTTAGCAATCTCCGCATCTTTTCCGAACAACTCCTTGTCGACTAAGTCATTGATTGTAAAGTCGTCGCCAATTTTGTCAGTTACTTCGTCCCTAACAAAATAATTATCATCATCGTCACAATCCTTATCGGTGGTATCGAGTACAATGCAAACGTTATTTTCATTAAATGAACTTCCTAAGTATCTACAATTACAATTACCTCTTTTCTCGTTCTTAAATAAACTTAAATAGACACTTATTTGAATGCTTAGACTACGTAAACTAGAGAATCCTAATGTTTTACTTAAACTAGAAATATCACAGACTTTTGATAAATGCTGATTGACAGCCATAGTCGTACCTTGTTTGCCAGTTCCGCACCGACATTGAAGGTTTTGAAGAGCCTTCTCCGTGTCCTCCTGTTCCTCGGCCGACTTCGGCGGTGTATCCTCCGCAAGTCGTTTCAATTTCTCAACTATCCTTAGGTGATCCATATCTGAGATCTGTATGGGAATCCACAAAAAGAAAAGTGGTCATTTAGTTAAGCTTTGCTTTTGAAAATCATTCATATTCTCTTCACTTAGACAAATTTATTTGGTTTCCTGGTGAAGTGAAAAAATTCAAAAAAAAATTATGATCCGTAGATTGGTTGTGAATTTACAATCTTAAGCATTAAAAAGCATTGTCTTTAATTTGTGTGCGTTATGCTAAGTTAGTACGATATATTGTGGCAAAAATCGACGGTTGATTGTAGATCGGTTGATTGTAGATCGGTTGATTGTAGATCGGTTGATTGTAGATCGGTTGATTGTAGATCGGTTGATTGTACATCTCTGGATTGTACATCGGTTGATTGTAGATCGGTTGATTGTAGATCGGTTGATTGTAGATCGGTTGATTGTAGATCGGTTGATTGTACATCTCTGGATTGTACATCGGTTGATTGTAGATCGGTTGATTGTAGATCGGTTGATTGTAGATCGGTTGATTGTAGATCGGTTGATTGTAGATCGGTTGATTGTAGATCGGTTGATTGTAGATCGGTTGATTGTAAATCGGTTGATTGTAGATGTAGCTTGATGATGTTGCACGTGGGTTTCGTTTCCTCTTTCCGTTTATCGCCACTAGGATATTTTATGGTCTTAATCTAGTCTCGCTTCCGGAACGAATATCTCAACATTTCTTCGCAAATACAAATACAAATTACCATGCAAGGATAAACATGATACGCATGTTCGAACAAAGTTAAATATTCTTTACATAAACCAATTAAATTAATCTACGGAATCATAAATTGTACAAATATTAATCAGATAATTCAAATTAGAATAGTCTGTCATATATATTGGAATGTTTATGTGGTGTTCACTTGAATGCTGAAACTGTTTAATCGAATTATGAATACAAAATAATGAATTAGCTTAGGTTAGGTCAGGTTTGGGCGATTGCCACCACTGTAGCAGTTGTGGCCCACTTAGAACCTGATTGGATCCTTTGTGCTATGAATTAGCTTAAAATTATTACTAAACATTGCATATACCCAGGAAACACAGTACCCATCAGACATTTTAGACTGGACAACGGAGCATTTTCACACAGAAAATAATTTATGTCCTACGTGCGATCTTTAGCCCTGTGTGAGTATGATGGGGGACAAGGACGTCTTCGGATGCAACGCCTAAAGTGGATGGACAATTTAGAGCGCATGAACAAGTTATCTCCGGCCCGAAGAGTGCTTGACTCCGGACCTGTAGGAGAACGCAGCAAAGGTCGCGACTAATGTGGCGCACTAGAGTTGGGTAGATCCGTATGTATAGTTCCTGGGACTATTTCCCCTGTCGAAAGTAGTGCCTATCAGTCCGAACACTTGATTTGAACATGTCCCATAGTTTCCACATGCCCGACGAGGTGCTAAACAACAACGCATGTATTCATATGCCAAGGAAGGCGAATTTCGCTGACATGGTTCACATGTCTATGCATGTATGTACATCATAAATCAACGTTCGTTGTCCGGTGTAATTACGTTCCTAGTTATTTCATCAACAAATTTAGGGGGAGGATTAATCACGCATGCTTCACAGATACAAACCAAGCTTTCCTGCATACCAAACATGTCAGATGGAACTACCAAGTTCCGCGAACATGTATCATTCCAGGGATTAGTTCAACGCAGACACATGAATGGACCTACAGGACGTGCGAGGACATGCTTAAAGCATACTACATAGATCCGCGGATATGTTTCCGGGAAACAGTTCCGACTACGAACAGAATCGTTCCGCATCCGCTCCGTCGCCGGATCTGTTTAGCAGAACTCCACGACGCACACAAGTTGAGAAGCAACTCAACCAACGTAGTGTCGTTGTGTGTGAGACATGTGAGACCACTCGAACGTTATGGCCTAAGTTCAATATCACGAGGACTGGCATACTTCTTCAATACACCAAGAGACTGATGCGGGTGATAGTCCATAATCATCGGAGATACACAAAATGGAACTTACTCATGACACTGTATGCAGAGGGCTGCCAGGATGAAGAGGAAATTGAGGATATTCCTCCTTTGTCGATGCCTCTGCCTATTGACACAAAGAACAATGGGAGACGTATTTTCCATGGTCGCCATGAAAAAGCAGACATCCCACCAAAATCTATTCACAGGATTATCAGGATCTCTGGATGGCTGGACGGAAAAGCACAACAACACCTGTAGACACGAGTAAGACCGGAAAGGTTATAGCCCCCATGGGCATCACACTGGGTCCAACTGGACCTATATGCGACGTGGACCTACCAAGTCTACCCACCGAACTAACCTTACACTGTATTTTGGGTAGTTGGTTTGAAAATTTCGCAAAATAAATAAACTCATTGTGGTGAAGTAACAACACTGTTTGTTGCCCAGTCCGAGGAGGTTCCAGCTTCTACGGCAACCACTGGTGTTGAGACCTTTATCTGAGCGGTCTCACTAGCAATGGAACACGCGTACAACATTCTCAGTGAATCTAAGAATTTCGGACTGCGAATTAGAAGCCAGTAGCCACATACACTACAGCATAGAAGTGGATACACTACGTCACGGCGGTCACTTATATAACATAACAACGCTATGGATAACAGCAGAGATTGATTGCGATACGCAAAATTAGGCAACACCCTCTCGCATTTCATAGAAAAACTGCTATAAGATGTGCAAGAGAAGTAACCTAAAGTGAAGGAAATAGCCAAAATATAAAAACATGGGTTCTGAATGGATCGAAGTCAGAAAAGTTTGACAGAGTCAACTAAAGAAGCACATAGAAGTCAAAGCTATCAAAGTTGATGGTGATCTACTTTACTCGACGTATAACTGTTGTTTTTTCAACTATTATGCATCAGTAAACTTCCATCATTCCATCAGTTTTGACATGAGTCAGTAGGTCCCTACAGTTTTATGCTGACTTCGCTTTAATTTAAGACATTTTGTGTGAGAGAAGTGTGTGTTGTGCGTGCTATTGTTCTTTCACGCGTGGAAGGGGCCTACAGTTTAATGCAGACTCTGAACGGCGAATTTGAGAAGCATTTTCTAGACGGAATACTCTTTGAGCATTGTCAGTGACTCGAAAGAGGTGGAGCTATGAATTATGATAGGTGGTAAATTTGGGTATCGAATCTTGCACCCTCTGCGTAGGAGTCGACGCACTTACCCACTACGCCACGGCGACCAAGTTAAAAACAAACAAATGATAAAAAATTATGATTTCGAATAAGAAGACGTGACATTTTTCCACACAGAAGAATATCGCCTTGAACGAAATCAATAATGACTGTAGACCTAAGCTGTATACTTTTTTACGTATTTAGATAGCGATTATTACTGCTTTCACTTAAGCAAGCAACCAGCGAAAGTGAGCGAAGAGATCTCGTATTTGCTCGATTACATAAGTACGTCTACGTACTGTCATGATGATCGAGCGAACGTTAAAGTCAGTGATCAGTGGGGTTACGTAGCGTAGTGAAATTAAAATCAAAAGCATCCGCAGAACCGTATTCCACAGCTAGGACACCAAGAAACCTGAGCATCAGTCAATAGTACAGCTTGTCATTTCTAAACAGATGAGCATTCGATTTAGAATCAAATCTAAGTTCCTACAACAAATCTCCGTGGATTGAATCTCGACAGGTTAGGTTAAGGTAGCTGACTGATGTCAGGAAAGACAACAGCTCCACTTAGGCAAGCCTAGCCCCATTGTGCTACCGCATGGGTCTTTAAATGCCTATTCGGCACACCAGTTTGTGCTATTAGTAAAGGGAAGGAGATGGCTGCCTCTTATGCTACTTTGTTCAGCCAGGTTATGTAAGTAGTAGGCTTAGGAATATTTAGGGTGAAGTAGCTGACTGCAAGAAGACAGTCACACTTAGGCCACTTATATTTAGAACCAGTTGGTGCTTCCGACGAAGCGGTTTAGCTGGCTAATACTGATGACATTTAGCTCATTAAGTGTTATTAAAGTAGTAGGCCCCTAGGTGCAGGTAACTACGACTTACATGAGCAGAGTAGGTGATTTGTGGTTTTCACCTCATCATCATCCATGCAGTTTCTGCAAAAATCGTTGTGAGGGATACCAATAATGAGGGCACGAATGCCAATTGCAGAGTCCGAGAGTTATGTCGCCGATGAGCGTCTTCAGTGAAGATCTGCCAAGTCTAAGCTGATTAAGCGATCGTTTGAGATTCAATGATGGCCATATTTTCATTGTTTTAAGGCATATGATGCCTTCTAGCCATTAAGTAGTAGGCTTCCAAGTGTACAATTGTTTCTTGCTCATCCTCGCAGCTTCTGCTGAAGTCGTTTCAAGGAATGGGCTAGAGGTGCGCCCTGTTATCATCGCTTAGAGTCGAACGTATCATCGCGAAGGTATCATCGCAGTAGTCTCGTTTTCAAACGCACATCAAGATCTGGGACGGGATGCTGGTTGAGAAGTTGTTCTCGAAGAGGAGTTTAGGTATCGTGAGGTCTGAGTCCATGGGTACAGAACTACTAGTGAGGAGTGCACAGACCAAAGCTTTTTTCCACATTATGCAGCGATCTCAGCCTAATCAGTCGATGCACTAAGTCTATAGGTGGGAGATTGAGGAGTATGCTCAGAGCTGCGGAGGGAGTTATTGATGTCTGATGGGTTCTCCGTACAGTAGCTTTGAGGGCTTCCTTAAAGGACGCTCTGATTCCGAGTCGTACAATAGGAAGTTATTGTTCTTCCTGTTCTATGTCCAATGTCCATGGGTCTCAATACAAATGACAAATAACCGCTGAAAATAAGACATAGTTTTCTACAAAATAACTCACCGAGCCACCAGCACTGGGCAAGTCATCGTCGTCATTTATTACTATTACATCATCGTTTGGTATTAGAATTACATCATCATCGCTGTCAACATCCTCGTCTCGCTGTTTCACAGAGGGTACCTCCGGCTCGAGGCGCACACTAAACCCATTATATTCCTCGTACAATCTGATGAACTTCCGAAGGATAAATGACCAATCTCGCCAGACGCTCGCAAGCAACAACCTGTCGTAACATCATTCAGTACATTTTTTGATTTAAATTTAATAATAAACATACCTGGTGCCGTTTTTCATTTCCCTCGCCGTAGTCAAATGTGGGTGCAATTTGAAAAAGATTTCACTCCTTCGAGTTGCACTCGGTACTTCCCATGGCAACACCGGATTCAGGGTTAAATCAATTGGGCGATAAGTGCCCATTAACCTTTCGCTTTGCCCACAAGCGTATTCGTTTACAGTTTCCCTGCTCTCCTTTGTGCGTATTAATCTTTTCCACTGTCTATAGCACAGTACGAGGCAAATGTATTTACAGAAATCATTCGCATCGTAGTCAAATGGAGAGATGAGATACGCTCTGAAAGAATGATACAAATGTTGGCTTCAGCATAACGGATGTTCATCACAAGTCACAGTCTGCATTGGCTTACCTAAACAGTGGAATCAAGATATTGCGGTATTCATACCGAATTTTGATTTTTAAGAATGTGATCAAAACGAATTCGGTTTTACAGGAAAACGCTACTTCCAGCATTCGTATGATCTCCTCAACTTGTTCTTTGACAACTGCCTTGTCCCTTTCGTGATAGTATTCACACTTGAAGTTGATGTACTGCGTCATAATGTCGGTCACGATATAATTATACTTCCAGTCATCGAAGAGCTTTAAGCAAAACAAACGTTTCTTGATAAATGAAAGAGTTCCGTGAATTGTAAATTTAGCTTACGGGGATGGGTTCTCGAATGCAGTTCTTCAGCGGCACGAGCCAACGAACCACACACCTCCAAATGAATCGCTGAGTATTTTTACTCGGAACCGTGGCGAGGGCTGTTTCCAATTCCTGTGCGAATTCAACGAATCGACCATATGGAAAACCTTTTGTTATGTATGATCGCTTGGTTCGGTTGAAAATGATTCTTTTCACTTTTTTGAATAACCTTTGGAAGTGATCATCCGTACCTGAAATTAAAAGAGAACGGTTTTATGGAATTAAGATGCTTGTGAAGGGGGTTTGGCTAGACAGAAAATGGAAAATGGAGTCGACATAAGTTATACGAGATTAATGAATGAATGCCTGGACATTAGCCAAAGTGCATTTAGACCATGTTCAATGACTTCACTCGAACACGATCTCTTGGTCTTTAAAACTGACACAGGATGCGCTTCTTCTTCTAGAATAAGAAGGCTCGGATTCGAAGACTCTCTAGGCCGGTGCATTGGGGTAAGCCTGATCTGGCCGAACCAGTATACTAAACGGCATCGGACTAGACGACTGGATAGCGCAGTTGGTTAAATGCCTTCTTCTTCTTTATTTGAAGTCTCTTCAGCCGGCACTACGCACACCAAGTTGATTTAGGTCATTCTCCACTTGGGTGCCGTGGGGTCCGCTATTGCGTTGTCCCACGCGTTCGGAGTTGAAGACTCTTCGCGCCTGAGCTGAGTTGTCCATACGCTCTCCATGGGCTTGTCATCTTAGGCGTTGTATCCGAAGACGCCTGACTAGACTAATATCGCTGTACAGCCCGTACAGTTCGTGGTTGAATCTTCTCCTCCAGAATCCGTCAACGCAAACAGGACCAAAGATCGCAAGCATAGCTTTTCTCTCGAAGAGACCAAGGACTTCCCATCCGCTTTTGAGATTGTCCATGCCTCCGCGCCGTACAGCAGGACTGGGATGATCAAGGTACCTGCCCTTGGTTACTGGGATCTCCGGTTGGAACAAATTTAGTACTGTGGTTTAGTACTAGTGGTTTTCGGTAGAGATCGCGGTAGTATCTTAATCTTCTTTAATCTTCCTCGCAAGCAAGACCAATCATTCAACGCAGAATGTGGTTTGTGAAGATAGTAAAAACCAATTCCATCGTTTAGCCTTCGGTTTCTTATAAAATAGGATAGATGACTCTGCAGACTCTACAGTGTAGAGCATGATTGTGCTTTGCTCTAAGTAGGAAAGTAGGTAGGTATTTGGGTGCCCAGACGGCCTTCTGGCCGGGACTCACTGCGATAAACGTGTTGGGTCCATTGTCCCGAGCTAGGGAGTGTTCAAACTACCGTAAGACGTACTGTAGTTCTAAAACGAGCCAAATTCATGCGTGAATCTTAGGATGTTTTGAAATTCAACTGCGCTTCAGTTCTCCAAGTCTAAGAAGAGGTATGTATTTTCCTAGAGAACTCCTTCTTTTTCTTTCCAGAGCTGGGCATTCGCCAAGCAGATGTTAAATGGATTATGTTTCTTCATCATCTCTGCAGCTTCTGCAAAACTCGGTGTGCAGGTCAGGTTAAGACTCTTATTACTATTCGACCTTGCCTTGACTAAAGACGCTCAATTATTTCTTCCTGCTCAGCATCGGTAATAGGGCTCTTGTTGTAGCTGCAGTATTCAGGTTTAGCCAGCGAGCAGCACTGGCTCTGCCCAGGACTTCCTCAATTGAGCCAGAAGTTTTTATCCAAGCTCTTTATACAAAAGAAAGAAGGGAGGGCCTTACTTTCCGGGATGGACGAAAAGACAAAATTGCGAAGTCCGTCAACTGCACTTACTCTATCACATCGAGTGCATGAACACCCCAGCTCCAACTAAGAGGGCTAGTAAATAAGTCCCTCCCAATTTGAGAAGGAAGCAAAAGCCACCGAGATCGCCGATGCAAAACAACTGAGACTGAAACCACAGTGATCGGGACAGTCCAGTACAAAGATGAGCTCAGTCTCAGACCTACCCTCCCAAGGATAGCAGCTCTGATAGGTTAGTAATGTCTCTTTAGTAGATTTTTATCTCTACAACTTCCAAATTGTAAAATTCGTGCTTTAAATCGGACCAAAGGTCTAAGAAGACCACGAAGACGACGTCTGAACAGGGAAGCAGTATATTATTTAATTAAATGTGACTGTAACTGTTCTTATGACATGATGTGGAACTAGATTATGGAACTATATTATACACAAGCAAGTTATGCACGTTAGCTATGAAATCGCGAATGTCACCAATTGATAACCAACTCGCCGAAAGCTGGACGATACGTAAAACTGCAGAGTTGATTCTGGTATATGATCCCGTTTTCGAGGAAGGCAAATGGAGAAGAAGACACAACCGCGAACTCTACGAGCTGTACCAGGATGTGGATGTAGCCCGGAAGGTAAAAATCCGTCGACTGCACTGGCTGGGTTACATCGACCGCAGGGACAACAATGCCACAGATAAGAGTCTTCGAATCTGAGGAGAGGAAGGCCGAATCTCCCGTAGAGAGAGCAAGTAATCGCCGATGCAAGACTGCTTGGTTTTGATGACTGGAAGCAGTGGGCAATGGAAGGCAGCAATTGCTCAGGCTCCGACCCTCCATGGGTCACTAGCCTGATAAGTATGTGATCAAGTAATTGATAACCAACTACATCATTTTCTTATAATTCCGCTCCAGTCAGGAGGTTGGAAGTCATCGATGCTACTGTTTGTTTTATTGTAATTCTTCTAAATACAGTGGACTTCCCCTAAGTCGAATTGCTACGGGATACCATAATATGTTCGAGTTAGAGGGAGATTTCACTGTATTTCTATTCTCTTAGGTTTGACAACAAAGTGGTTCGCTGTCTTCCGTGATTTCTTCTTCCTTCGATCTTTTCTCCCATCTTCAATTGGAGTTGATATTTGCTGTTCATCATGACATGCCCCACCTACTCGATCTTGCTGCTCTTAATTAATAGAATGATTTCTCTTTTGCATCAAGACATCGTCGTTTGTTATTCACTGAACCCATGAAGGTTCTTCTTATTGTTGTATTGATCTTCTTATTGTTGACCTACTAAGTGTCCATGCTCCTTTACAGAATCAACCAGACATAGCATTGCAACAATCTTATTTTAATCTAAGATTTATTTTTCTGCTCGAAGCCATTGGTCTGTTCGAGAGAAAAGTTCTGCGTTCAATCTTTGATACTGTTTGCGTTGATGGTTATTGGAGAAGAAGATTCAACCGTGAACTGTACGGGATGTACAGGGACATGAAACTAGCCAGACATCTACGGATTCAACGCCTAAGAAATTGACTGCGCTGCTACAGTCCAGTGGAAATCCCATCAATGTACCTACGCGCGATGTTCACTTGTTGTGCAAATTGAAATCAATCTTCATGAACCATGAACAAAATTAGCCTATCTTGTAACACATTATGTAGTAATTAGTCCAGCTCTGAACTTTTATCTAAATCGGATAAACCGTTCAGAAGTTCAATATTCACAATTTCAGCAGCAAAATTGAATGATTTGTGTGTAGCTGGGTATGTGTACATGCATAGATAGTTTGGGTATGACAAAATAAGAAAAGTGGGAAAATGTTTATTGTTTCCTTTTCGTTTGGTGACTCATGCAGTCGTTCGTATATGTTCGATTGATACGTAGAAAAAAATGAATGGTTGCACCAAAGCAAAATATGAAAAATGTGTGTGTATATATGGAAGTTACAACACACTGGGGGATGGTTGATATCCACGACTACGCAACTTGAAATGGTTTCATACCGGATTGATGCAACCACCCTTATTTTGAGAATTTTATTCCCGTTTAAAAAGTGCTCGTAACTTCCGAACCGTATGTCGTACCGACTTAGAAATTGTCACATTCAGCATCTAAATTTTAGAATGTTTTTGTTAAAAAAATTTTAGAGCTCTGCGACGTGTAGTTTCGGAGCCTTTGTCGGTCAGACACACCAACTTTCTGCTTTATAGTTAAGAATGCCGATCTCTACCGGGGAAACTGTATAGTATTTGAGCGAACTATCCCTCTGATAGGATCTTCCGTGTGAAGCATGGAAATGAATACTCTGATTTTAAAAATATAAATGCTGGTGTACGGCAAGGGAGTGTTCTTGGCCCTCTGCTATACCTACTGTACTGTATACTAGTGATTTACCACAAGAAGAACATACTGTTGCAGGCACATTTGCTGACGACACCAGCATTGTGGTAACAGCTAAAACGGTTAAGGAGTATACAAAATACCAACATTCACTAGATCGGATACACGAATGGATGAACTTATGGCGAATTGTTCCCAATGAAAGCAAATCAGTCCATATTAACTTCGCCTATAGGCACGTTAATAACTTACCAATTTACCTAAATAGTGTCCAAATACCTTTTGGCAATGAAGCAAAATACCTCGGGATGACTCTTGACGTGAAACTCAACTGGAAGGAGCACGTTAAGAAGAAACGTCCAGAACTTGACATGAAAGATAAAGATTATTGGTAAACAATCCAAGTTAAGTACTGACAACAAACTGCTTGTATACAAGCAAATCCTAAAACCTGTTTGGACGTATGGCGTACAACTTTGGGGTTGTACCAAACCACGTAATTTGAACATAATACAGACTTTTCAATAATGCACCATGGTATATCAGAAACGTCGATATCCACAGAGATCTTAAAATATTACCACTCCAAGATGAAGTTAAGAACTTTGCTTGTAAACATAAGCGCCGCCTAGAAGAACACATAAACTCTGCACTTTACCCGATCCTTGAAACTAATGTCTTGCGACGACTTCAAAGGACTAGACCCCTTGATCTCGTGCGATAGTCTACACCAGCGGATGGTAGCGGTGTTAGCAGGAACTTTCATTGGAGAGGAACCTGCCGATCAGTACCTAAATCATGAAATACAAACGACTGGTTCAGTGCTTCACTTTATTGTAGTCTTAATAAATTCAGGAGGTGGTTTTAGTGAATAAAAATCTCACACTTCTATGTGCGAATTTTCGCCATAGAGTCTTGTCGAATATTTCCACCTAATCACAAAAAAAAAAATTGATGCCGCCCGCCATTATTACCGCGTCAACTGCATATCTGATGTTATTGATTAGAACTTTAAGTTCTGCATCTGTAATAATATGGGCGGCGCTACAGCGCACAGAGGGCCAGGGCCTAGCTTCTGAGCAATCACTCGTGTTCTGCGTGCTATTGTTCTCCCACGAGTGGAAAGAACCTACAGTTTTATGCCCACTCCGAACGGCCAAGTTTGAGAAGCTTTTTTTAGACTATTATTTATTACTCTTTGAGCATTGTCAGCGACTCGAAAGAGGTGGGACCGTAAAAATTATTTTTGGTCGTACCCGGCTGGGAATCGAACCCAGGCAGAGAGGTTAAGTTGCGTAGGGGTTGACGCACATACCCACAAAGCCACGGCCACCAAGTTCTGCATCTACTATCTCGATTATTTCTTCGGGGTGCATACTGAAGAGCAGCGCTGATAGAATGACCGCCTTGTTTGACTTCTCTTTTAACAAAGATCTCTTCTAACTCTTCACCTTCTACAGACATTTTTGATTCCTGTATAGATTCGCAATAATTCTAACCTCATTATTATCTATGCTTTGCATACTTAAAACAGTACAAACGATATCATATATATGAGAGTAATTGAAACCATTATGAAGTAACCACGATATCCCAAGTCCAACTGTTTCATATAAGAAATTCGAATGAGTCACGTACATGTGGGCAAGAATGCGAAATAGTAAAGCATGACTAATTACTTCGTCTGGCTATTTCGCAGAAAATAATTTGACCGACTCAAACTTAGAAAAGCCATCAAACAAAATAAGCAATCTTAATAGTCGCACGTCCACTGCTTGTTGCACACTTGCCTTAACGTTTGGTCAAAACAAATCAAGCGAATCCTTAAGCCATGAAACAAAGGCACTTGGGACAATTTCTATTAAATTTTATCGAGTCAGAATAACGTTTGCCAATAATGAGGGCCCTGGTATTCCGCCTGGTTTCTGCACTTTGATTTTTTATTGGTTATTAGTTGTACCCACTCTCCATTGTTCTCACACGTTTCCCGTCCGACAAGTTTAAGACGCATTTCCGTGACATCCACACTGCCAGGGCTTTTAGTAGCTCGCGAGAGTGATGTTTGACTTTACCCATCGAGTGAGAACCCATAAAGTAACGAGTATCCAAACGTTAGTAAACACACAGGAAATACGACCCAAAGATTGTTATTTGCAATTAAATTGTGGTGTGCTGAATAAATGATGCTGGGACACAACAGTTGTGGAACATACGCTGATGCATAGGAGAAAATACATTATAGCGGGGCGAACGAATTCGCTGCACTCACACGAGCAGTACTAATTGGCAGCTGGAGGATAGGTAAAATGCACCCATAAAACCATCGGTATAATACTGAGGTCAGCACAGACCGTGTGGAATTGGGAGGTTAACGTATTAAAATAATAATGAAATGGGTGGACCGAGGTGAAACTTCGCCAAAGTTTTGCAGCAACCACTTGGGTTGTGCATGTAATTATTCTCTCATGGTTCGGTGAGACTTGCTGATAGTTTTGTGCCGGCTGAATGGAGAATGGAGAGGTTCCAGGAGATTGCTATAGATAGGAATACTATTGTCTTGTTTTGCCTCAAGAAGGCAATGGGATGCAAGTGGGGACCACAGTCGAACCATGTTGTACTAGCTCATTGCATCAGTAGCCAGGGGTTTTATCAAGATCATAGCAACTGCACGTTTTCAGGATACGCGAAGCAAGCAAAACGATATCTTTCAAACGCTGTCCTTTTTTAATACTAGGTTAGGTTAGGTAGAGGGGCTGTTAGTGAATTCACCAGCACACTTAGACCATGTTGGTCCATTGTGATACCCACAGTCAGACTACTACCACTGTTTGACCACTTCAGTGATAGTGCTGTTAATTTGATCCCAACGGCAAATGGTGACTGGACGAGGTATGAAAACCAGATAAAAGCGTATTAACTTTGCTTTCACTTGGATTTGAAGCGGGGACCCCGCTAACCAGAGGCGGGCACTCAACCAACTGTGCCATCCAGTCGTTAAATGCTAACTTGAAGCGAAACTAGCCTGCAAACACCAACGCGAGGCGATTTGTCGTCTTACGCGATGAAAATTTACTCGATATAATATTCTAGGGCAACCATTCATTAAATCCCTAAATGATGTGGCCATCGTGAAACCAGAACATCTTATACATTTCGCTGAAAATGGACCATTCTGCTTACATAAAGCTACAGTGGACTACAACTAAGTTTACTCTATTTAGTGGTCACACTATGGACGAACAGATCTATGTCAGGCTGAGCCGCCACTCCCTAACCTAACCGTACGTACGCGATGATGAGAGAATGAGAAGGCCAATACTACTCCATGCAGTGGCAATATAGTGGACAGTGCTTGAAAAAGTGTGGAAAAGCAACAAACAACATAGCGGTTATATTGACCTCACTGCAAATGTGGAAGGAACTCCGCCCTGAAGACTACCATCGGCAGACAGCAGCCTGAACTCCTCGTCGAGATGAACGTCTCAACCGGCATCCAACTCGGATGACTGGATATCTGACACTAGCCAACCCCAACAGATGGATCGAATATGGGCGTGGTGTTGGGGCATGGGTCTATTCTGAGGATCTAAATGCGAGCCACTGCAGTTATAAATGAAGTTTTATCCTTGCTCAAGAAGTATGGGATATCAAAGGAAGTTATCGAAGACTTCCTTCACCTGTCACACATCTCTTACCGAGGTGAGCGAGTATTCTAGCTTCCACCACATGTTAAACTGCAAGGCTCATGAAATCGCTAGAATTGCACTAGCTCATCGCTCTTTCCGGGGGTCGAATTGTCATTTAAGCATTTCGCTACCACAAAACATCGTTTGATTCCAGTAATCATAAATGTTTTGTGTATGTCATGTGACGGAACAGGCCTTCTATCACGGCACTTCTAAATCAGACTAACCTCTGACTTCTGGGCGAGTTGCGTAAACGAGGAAATGGAGGTATCATTTTTGCTTCTGCAGCGCCATCGCCTCTTGGAAAGGAAATATCAGTTAGGTGCTAATCATCTCCATCCCATCAGTTGGAAAGCTGATACGCGTGGTAACACAACATGCCTATGCTGCCCTAAATGTGGCTTTTCTAAGCAACTAACAACTAGGCAGGATATCGTAACGGCAAGGTTTAACTTCGATGTAGTCAATGGCTTCGTCCGCGACTGTTTAAAATCGCGCATAAAAGTTGGGAAGGTTATGTTAGGTTAGGTAGGGGGCTGCTTGCGAATTACCAAAACATTTAGACCATGTTGGTCCTTTGTGATACCAACAGTCAGACTACCACCACTGATTGACCAACATTCCAGTGATAGTGCTGTTAATTCGATACCAACAGCACATGGTGAATGGAGCAGAGCAGGCCAAGAGCAGGCACTTAACCCACGCCATCTAGTCGTTCTTAAAAGTTGGGAAGGTGATTCACGAATCAACTTGGAATTCAAAACTTGAGGTATATCGTTCTTGTCACAGGTTGAGGCCTAGTTGCACTCACACGCAACTGTAGCGCCATTCTCCTTAGGCCGCTTTCGCACTTGCTGAATTCATTGCCGACTTTTCAATGACGTTGGAAAGGGATATGGGGTAACACGCATCTTGCTTAAAAATTCTCTTGTGTGTGGAAGCAGCCTTGGTGATTAATGAGAATTTAGTATTTGTATCGGGATGGCTCCTGTGGTACAGGAAAAATAATTTGAAAACCAAAGCCTAAGAATTTGACAGCAAAAGCGTATTGTCGTGAAGAACTGTGACTGGATATTTAAGTCGCAGTTATTATAACACACTTGCCAATAGTGGCCCTTACCCCCACTCAGACTGAACCAATCCGCAATGCGAATCTTCGTTATTAACCATGTTCAAATAACCAAAACATACTAATTACATTATCTACAATCATGAGCTTCTTATACATAATTCGAATACAAGTCCATATATATCGGATAGAAAGTTTGAGAAGAATGCAAAATATGTACATATGCAAAGTAAAAGCTAAAAGCCCACAAAAATGCAGAATGACAACTTTGGATGGGTTTTGGGGGGCGATAAACGGCCTGTAGTTCAGCCAGACAATATTGGAAATACTGAGATTAAAATGTCGAATCTGCTTGGAGTCTGATGAATGATCTTGAAATATAGCAGTTGCTCCACACTTAATCGGCTTGGTGACAACACTTGGAGACTAACAAACAAGATCATCAGCGAGTGACTCACTGTTAAGAGATAATCAAAAATTCAAAACAAGCAAATTTATCAATAAAAGCGAACTAAACATGTGCGAATAGCGAAGCTCTGATGAAATGTAATGTAAACGATACGTGTATTCCGCGACGGCGCCGCAAAATATCAACTGATATTTATTTTGATTCCAAGAAATTAAGATTTGTTTAGAGTTCATATTTCGCTGCTGTTTATGAAGACGGCCCGTCGAAGAAATGTATCCATTTCGCCGTCTTCTCTATTGCGCATTATTTTTTTTTCATCAACGGGCGAAAATGCGAAATTCAATCTGTTTATGAGTTTATGTGTCGAACTCTTTCGGTTGTTTATCTATTTATGCATAAACAGTTTAAGTCTGCAAAAAATGCAATCACTGTGCACTCGGTGGTTAATGATTAAAAATCACATTGATGGCTGGATGACACATAGTTCATGATTGATAGCATCCGATTAAGAAATTCTGTACAGACTGAAAATACTCATAACTTGACATGCAGCAAAATCAATACGAAATTAATTAATTAATTCACACTTTTCATCGAAATCAATTTTATCGCACAAGGTTTCGCTATGCAGAGAACATAATCACTGTCACTGAACTTACCATTCGTTTTCCATAGTGCCTTTTCATCCTCCTCATCAGAGCCGATGACAATAACGTTGTTGTCGCCCATTGTATGTCCTTTCTTTGTACAGAACCCTTAAAAGAACTAATGTTAAACATTCATTTGATTTCGGCGCCACACAATTCAATATTCACAATTTTTTCATCAATTATTTGTTGCTGTACTGCTTAACCTTGCTGCGTTTTTCTCCTTGCACTCATTGCCAAATGGGGAAAAAAATACCAGCAAACGCTGGAAACTTGACTCCCCAAAATAATGTTGTTGCTAGTTTTTATTTTGAATTGTGTAAACATGCGATTCATTTAAAACTTTCCCGTCAGACATTTAATAATATATTCAATGTTTTCACTGCGAGATAAGGAACACCAAATGAGCCTTATCAAGTTAATTTCACTTCACTTTAAAATATGGAATTTCTACAAAGAAAGGTGATTTTTTTCCTGTATACTGCTAAACGCTGTGATGTATCAGAGGACGACACACCAGCAACCGCGCATGAAAATTTTTCAAAACAGAATTTCACTTTAATCCCGTGGACGAAAGTTGATGCGTTTATGCTTAAAATGTTATGTAACTTATAAATAACTTTTTGTATTTATTTTACATTCGATTTGCGATTAATTAATGGTATTATTTTATATTTTTATGTGTACAAAAATTGATACCACATTGGCCTAGGAAAATATGTAGACGTTCCTTTTCAGATTTGCAAATCCAAATTGTTGTCTTTGTCACGCAGGCGGAGTAGTGCTTGTATTCCATTTCGGTACTCGGTATTTGGAATGTGTGCGAGATGAAAAAAACATGTGGAATGTGTGGAACTTAATTATATCAATTGTTTTTGTGGGTGTACCCTGGAAGTTTGGTTAGTTCGCTCTAATTATTCGTTGATGTCGCATATTGTGTGCGAAAATATTTAAATGCATTTTCCTGTTAATCCTGAAAATGCACCCGCAAATATCTGCTCGTCGTTTTTCATATGTATTTTATAATCGCTTACTATTTTACTTACAGCGATAGTGGATTTCAAAGACAGCCATTTGTCTTGACGATTTGCTTGACAACCGTGATTGATGGAATCTTCAATGTGAACGCTCTTTACAACAAAGCTGCAGACCTGTTTTGCGGTAGACAAAGCATTTTGACTTTTCAGATTGATTAAACAAACAAATCGTCACGACAATTTGTTGTGCGTAAAATATTCTTCATCCTTCTGCAATGTGGGTTAGTTTCGAAAATGTAACATACACCTAACCTAAGGGCATGTATTCTTCCCGTGCAACTTGCAATCCACATTTCACTTCCAACGTCAGAGCTGTCAAAATCAGCTGCTTGCGGCGACAAGCAGTTGTCAAGTCACCAAACGTCATCATAATTTTTGTCTCAAACTAATTTTCGATGAACAAGTGTGGATATATTTCTAATTGAAGATGTTTACCCTCTGGACACTAGTTGAAGCGTCATTACTGTGTTTAAATGCAGTTTGCGTTCTTC
This sequence comes from Eristalis intricaria, assembly GCA_964034865.1. Taxonomy (NCBI): domain Eukaryota; kingdom Metazoa; phylum Arthropoda; class Insecta; order Diptera; family Syrphidae; genus Eristalis; species Eristalis intricaria. Next base: position 48,436,800 of record OZ035875.1, read on the forward strand.
ATGATGAGCGTTTCCTTGCGAAAAGTAAGTTCATCCCTCTTGATCTCTTCAATCTATTGAAAACATGTTTTTCTTTTCTCGTTTGCATACAGTTGGTTGGGGACCCAGCGCTCATAATCAGGACTTCGGACAGCCGACCGTGAAATCTCAAGTGCTCAACTTGATACGTTCCATAAGGACTGTGGCAAAAAGTAAACAACTTGCTCCACCTTGATTCACTTTAATAACTTCTTTTTATTTTTCAGTACCTTTGATCTTTCTAAATATTGTGGCAATTATTATAAAACTCATACTTGGATAAATAAACGTGAATCATTTTATTACAATTTTTTTATTTATTGTGGTTTTCTTTGTAACACAGTTTTAACACGATTCTCTAAAGCTATACTATACGCATCGAGCTTGTAAGCCGCTGCTTCCAGTTTGTCGACTGTGTCTGATATTTCATGAATTTGATGCATAAGTGGGATCTGAAACAGAAAACTTAATGAGCGTCCAACTTGTGATTACACTTTCAGACTTCCTACCAGTTGTTGAAATTTATCATTCAACTCATGTGTCGACACACGAAGTCCATCGGCCACTTTACGCATATCCGAGTACTTTGCAATTGTTGCTTTATTCATATCCTCGAGCAGTTTGTAGTCTTCTAGTGGTGCATTCAGTTCGTTGGTAATATATTCCTCAGTTTTTCGAAACATTTTTGTTGCTAATTTGCTGAGATTCGGGTCATGGGGATCTAATGCCTCAAAACTAGACGTACTAGTGGAGAGTGTTGGACCACGAATTGGCGAGTCCAGTAGATCATTGTATTCTGATTCTCCTTGATTCATCTTCGGCACTTTGTTCAATGTTTACTATTTCTCTTTAAATAAATGCAAGGATAAACAAACGAGTTTTAGTTGGAAAAATGTCGATTTCGATTTGGGTTGGAAAGAGAACTGTCATTTGTATTTGTTTTGTTGTTCTTAGAAATCAACCCTACAGAGCAGAAAATAATTATTTGGAAGATATTCAACTTTCCAACGCAAACCCCGTATGCTTTTGACAGTTCATACATATACTTCATTATTTTCATGTAATCTTGTTAAATTTCGAAATTCCACCTCGAGAATGGTGGCACATTCATAAGTTCCCCTGATGTCATTTTTTCTTGTAAATTTTACCACTGTTGGGACATGTGCGTCAGAATTTCTTATATAATTCTATATATAGAAGAAAAAGCTGATATTGTATACTACGTGTGTATAACGATTGAATAAAACTGTTCCCCACATCGTAAGTCCTATCATTCTCAACAAGTTGAAATACCATTTGCTGTGTTTATTGGAGTAATGTTTGAGAATTTTAAGTTCGACTTTAATTACAACTTTGCGTTAAGACTTTCCCACTCAACTTTAGCGGCTTTCAGACATAACAATTCGCCGTGACGATTTGCTTGAAAACCGTGGTTAGAGGGCCAAATCATTTATTTGAACGCTCGTTACAACAAAACGGCGGATTTTTTTTTTGCTGTAGACAAAACATTTTGACTTTTCAACTTCAGCAAATCGTCACGACAACAGGTAACAGGTAACAATAGTTATGTCTGAGTGCTGCTTTTCTCAGTATCTAAAAAAAAACGCCTTTTAAATACAAAATCAAAACATAGGCAATATTCACCTGAAATGATATTCACCTCAGAAGTGTCAAAATCATTTGAATCCAATTCAACCTTAAATTAATAGGATCTCAGAGTAATTCACCCAACAATGGATCTTAAAGTTTTTGTACGAGTATAACTCACCAAAATTTCAGTTTGTGACTAGTCCCTAAGCTCAGCAGATAGTTCGGTTGGGCGCGGTTGAGGCGATGGAAACAGAAAAAATGCTGCGCGCTTTGGCCCATTGAATGTATCGACTTTAGAAGTCTGGTTTATGGACGGATCAAAAATAAATTCTGGAGTTCGAGCTGAAGTCTTTGGACCCAACACAAGGATTTCTGTACCTAGGGCTCGATTCCTACCGCGTTTCAAGCTGAAGTCCGTCAGAGCTGAAGTTACAATCCCTAGAGGTGGGTAGATACCTACGTTCATAGGCCTTGAACCGTATTGTTGTCTCAACTGGACAGGCTGATTAATGAATGACTAACTTTAACAATGGAAACGGTCCTGAACAATCTAAGCAATTAATCAGACCTTTCATAAGGAAAACACTACGCCACAATGTTAATTGAAATAGGTGGTGAAGAGTTGAACTGTATCTTTACCCTTTAATGCCGGCATTCAAATGTAAAGTGGACACAATTGCTTTGCTGTGGAAGTCAGGAACGAGTTGGCACATGTGTTTTTCGCTCAGCACCAAACAAAGTATACACAGCTTTCAACTCTTCGGTACATGAGGTAATCTATTCGATTAATTACGCGTAGTTATTCGTATTGCGTAGATTTTTTTGAACCTCAAAGAGTATTCATCGAAAGTGTTTTTTAACAACTATATTTGAAACTACTTATTGAAGGTATATTTGAAGATTTTTTTTAATATGTTGTTTGTATTTTAAATAGCCAAAAACAGACCAATAGTAAAATACAGTAATCCCCGGATAATTGACGCTCACTTAATTGCGTTCCTCGTTTAACTCATCGAAAAACTAAGCAAATAAAAACTAAAAATGTACCTAACTTTTCCCGTTTAAATGCGTACCCTCTTAACTGCGCTACCCGGTTAATTGCATTGAATAAAGTTAAGTTTTTCATAAAACTGCATACAAAATCTCATGGATAGTTGAACACAGGCAACAAAAAATAAATGTTTGTTTTTCAGCTTAAATAAAATCAAGAAGAGCTGAAAATTGTCAAATTGACGTGTGCTTACGGCTTAGAGTTGCTAAATCAATTGTCAAATTTGAATTAAAAAGTTTTGCGATTGCTGCGGATTGACCTGAATAATTACATGTTTGAATGAATAATTAGGAATGTACATATGTCATACATTACATTTATTAGATTAATAATTATGCTTGAATCCATTTCGTGATGTCCATTTCGATATTTTACAGGCAACCATGAACAAACCTCACTTTCTTTAAAGCAAAAGTTGCGAATAATTCCTGAAGCTACAGAAAACAACAAAAGTGGATTGCGTGCCAAATATGGATGCTGCAGGTCGACGCTGAATCGGATTATACAGAATCAAGAAACCATTCATGAGTCGGAGACTTGTAATCTGACAAGCGAACGATTCAGGAGTGAAGCTTTTCCCCAAGTGGACGAAGCTATTACAGGTTAGTTTAACTAACTAAGGTTGTCTGGAGCTATAGTTTCTTCAAACATGGTTTTGGAGAATTCAAAACCGTTTTTTTAATTTTTAAAATCGGCTTTATTGCGATTTACAGGTAAATAAAGCGTGTTTTCCTTTATTGCGTCTGCAAAGCAATTAAGCGGGGTTCTTGTAATTGCGTTCCTCGGTTAAATGCGTCTAAAAACATGAATTTTAGCAAACGCAACTAACCGGGGATTACTGTATTTGCAAATTCTACCCGTAGCTATCCGCAAATAGCGAAAATTCCATGTGAATGAAATTTCAGAGCTTGTGAAGATCACGGTTAGCGTGTGTGCACGGCTCACGTGTACATCACTTTACTGCCCTCCTGCACATTTCGCCTATCTGATTCTCCTCGCAATCTGCAGTTCGATTGATTTTCTGATATTCGTTGAGTTAATTAATCTACCGTTTTCAATGCAAGAGGTTTTAAGAAATTCAAACGTCATTAGATATGTGATTTTAAAGCTCTTTTCAATTGGCTAACAATGATGGAACGCAAGAACTCACATTTGTTTCCCAGAACAACATAAATGAATTTTGAATTATCGTCATTATAACGGAAAAGCTCAGTGAACTTCAACAGCTAATTCAACACGCATTTCAAGGACGCGGCAACTCTAGCCATAATCTTATTTTCGCTAAACAGCTGATACTTGTTCGAGGTCAGCTAGCTGTTCGCACAGACACAAGTACTGAGTTTTCGCTCGTTTAGATTTAAGAGTTCATTTAAGTGATAACAAGTTATTCGTCCAATATGGAAGTGAATTGTTTAAAGAAAAACATCGATAAAAAGAAGAAACACTTGTTTGATGGAAGTGATCTAAATGTTTATGAGAAGAAATTTTTGAATTTGGGTGTGGGTGCTCCGGGGCCGGATATACTTGTGAAGTGCTGTGATATATTTGAGAAGGCAACTATTCACAGAATGGTATGACGTCACATTAATACTTAAATATGTGCTATCAGTTGATGTAATCTAATTTGCAGAAGACCGAAACAGCTGCGAATGGAATGCTCTTTCAATATGGACCAACTGTTGGAATCCTAGATGTGCGCCAAGAAATATCTAAGTACTTCACAGGTGTATACAAGGGTGATGTCAAAAGGTACGTCAGTGATTCCGTTGTAGTCTTTGCATTTGAGTGGTGGCACTGTGTAGTAAAACATATTTGACGTTATTTCGAACTGGAATGCGTTGTAGATTTATTTGAATAGGTACGAGCACGTTCGTTGTGAAATACTTGGGCCTTCCTTTCCAAGATGAGCTGATGTATGCCTTTTTAACAATTTACTAAGAGAAGCTTAAATGATAAGGAATTAAAGTAAAAGATTTATAAAACTGATTTTTCTCGTGCATCACAATTCGGCATGTAGTACCTATCTCGTCAAGCCAATACCGGACATTCTTCCTTCCCTGTGTTACATTATGTATTTCACATGCGCGTGTTAGATGGGCTCGTGATAATGTATCGTATGGAGAGGTATGGCCATTAAATTCGGCTTCAATTCAGTGAGGCCTTTTCAATGTTGTTGTCAAGGGAGGTGAGACGTGCGTGTGGAGACATTAGATGCCGTGCTTCGTGATGCTGCCTTAGTTTTCGACGATTGTCAAGTGCTTGCTGTTGACGGATTTTAATACGTTCGAAATATCTTTTATGCGTGTGTTACATGTTCAGTAACAGTATTCCCATGAGAAACCGAATCAAATAAGTTAAACGAATTTTACTTTAATTTGCCAAAACGCTTGTTGAAGCGTTTGTTGTTGAACAGGATTCTATTATATTTATCGTGCGATATGACAAGTGTGACGTGAGAAACATTACGACGATTTTTGCGTCTCTGTCCCTGTACTGATCATTAATCAAACAATAAAATCAGCCGAAAATCCCAGCATTTGCAAATGCATTTCCATCTCAAACCACCAGCATTTCTAATCTCATACATACATCACATCTTATCAGCTTTCTCCGTCAACACTTTACGATACGATGGCGATAATTAACTTGACATAAACTTGATTGTGAAGTGTCATGATCTGTAAGCAAATAATTATATTAAGCTATCCTTGTTCAAATTATAATTGCGCATACAAATTATGTGTACATGTATATCCATATGGGTGGGTTGGTTATTCCCACGATATGGGCTCCGCAGCCACAGGTTCACTAGTGACTGATGGCTTATTTCAACGAAATGTGATACTAGTATATGAATAATAATAATAATCCCTACAGCCCATAGAGAGCCAGGGCCTAGCTTCTTAGGAACCACTCGTGTTGTGCGTGGTATTGTTCTTTCACGAGTGGATGGGATCTACAGTTTAATGCCGCCTTCGAACGGCCATTTGAGAAGCATGCTCACTCATTTGTCACTCGAAAGAGGTGGGACCGTGAAATTTATTTTTGGTCGTTCCGGCTGGGAATCGAACCCAGGCAATGAGGTTAAGTTGCGAAGGAGTCGACGCACATACCCACAATACCACGGCAACCCACGGCCACACATTGCATCAAACATGTTGCAAGTGTTGTTTACGGTACCCTGTTTTTAGCAAAAGGAATAACATGTTAGCATGAAGGGATAGAGAAATTTGTTCAGTAAACGAGAATAAGCTACAAAACGGTGCCGACAAAATAATAAGACCGAGGTACTTGTTTTTAATTTTTGGTTTATGGCGGGTTATTTTTATTTTATTTATGAAATAATTTTTAGTGTCCTACAAAATCTTAAATGCCATAAGGTCCTTGACGAAAAACTTCCCTAAAAGATGTTAACCAAATTAAAGGTCTGTCCATGAAGAGCCCTTTCAAATCAGCTGCAGATATTAAACTTACCAGTATAATCCCTAACAATACAAAAAAACTTGAAGAACAAAATTTCTTCGGAAGATGTTCGGCCCTATTCTGGCGCCGGTCCTTACCAAAACCACAGGATAAACATTCTTAAAGATTCAAAACCAAGCAAATAAAAAAATATTCATTAGTCCGGCAAGACAAAAGTGAATTTGGATTGATCTGATGGTCAAAGGTAGATATGGCATCAAAAAAATGCAGCATACAGACCTCAGCGTATTGGAATGGAATCTACTAAAGATATTCGGTGATCCTATTGTTTTGCCCGTACCTGTACATATTCATTTATATTCATATATTATAGATGCGTTTTTTTCCTAAACTAAATATGTGAATTAACATGGAAACCTTTTTTGTCTTTGGTAACACTTTTCTACTACATTTTTTTCTGGTTATCTACCACCATAATTCATTTCCTAAGTCCCATCAGTGATTCAGACGTACATAAAAGTTTTATTTGTCAATTTTCATTTCGATATACCTGCGCATCTCCCATTTGGATCACTCTCTAAGAAGACCAAGAATGCCAAAATTCGGATTACAATTAATTGTACCGCACTACTAATTCGAGAAAATGCATTCGAATTGCTACAAATAAAGATGTGATGCATCGTATCCTCAGTTCCACTAATAATAGGCTTGAGGCCACAGGCAAAAATGGAACACTACCAATGAGCGCAGACGCTAGACACATTTTTCTAGCATTTTAAAATAACTACTGCTTTTTTGAAATATAGTAATAATAGTAATATAATATTAGTGGACCTGGGCCTAGATTCTCAGCGACCACTTTTATTGTGCGTGCTATTGTTCTTTACGAGTAGAAGGCACCTACACCTACGACTCCCAACGGCAAAGTTGAGAAGCTTTTTCTATACAGGAATACTCTTTGAGCATTGTCGGTGACTCGAAAGAGGTGGAAGCCGTGAATTATGAAATTGGTAGATTGCGGATTCGAACCTCGCACCCTCTGCGTAGGAGTCGACGTACTAGCCCACTACGCCACGGCAACTCACGACTATTATTTGCAATGTAATATTTTATTCCAAATAAAAATTACAATAATACATTTAATTCAGTACAACATCAATTAAATTTAGAAAAAAAATGTCAATAACTTCTTAAAAACAACCAAATTTCATGGATCTCAACGTTAGATAGATCAGATTTAACAGATTTGTATCCGCTTTGGCATACAAACCAACCATACGACAGCACAAAAAATAAGTATGGAGTATGGAGTACGAATTATTTGAAGATAATGTGGAAGTGATATCTAGATATTTCTACAAAATTAGTATTTTTGTTTTTGAGGGACTTTCATTTTTACAAACATTTTCGGCTAGCCAAAGACATAACCATGATTGTTTTGCAGCAGATTTTCAAATCGAGAATGTCCTTTCAACGGGTACGGTTTGCATTTTTAATTTCCTAATGCAAATTTTTAATGAACAAACATTTTCAAGGAGTAATTCTATTGCACTCGTCAATCAACTATTGCCACATTGATGTTTTATGTAACAACTTATTTACAAAGGGTTACACTTCGTGTGAAAGCAGGAGCGTACACAATTTACCCGAGTCAGCTATGGCAAATGCCAAGAAATATTTCTTTCGTAATAGGTAATTCACAAAGTATATAATAATTGCAATATTTAAGAACAAAAACGATGTGCTTGGTGTTGCGGTCGAGATCCAAGTGAGCGAGACCATCTGCAATCGCCCAGCAGCAGCTACCATCCATCCGCGTACTACCATCATACGCATTCTATCATCGATCCGATTAGACGAGACGACCACGCATTGGTCCCTGTACCTATGGTCCGATCAAAAATTGTAACTGCACAAATGTGGCGCGATGTGTGTGGTACAGTGACTCAGGGTAAATTTGGGCATGAATGAAGTGACTCAAAAATAATATAAAATTGAATAAACAAAAATAACAATACGATTTCTAAACAATGACTTTAACTCAATGGCCTTTGTTCACGGCACCGGCAAATATACATTGACTATTGATGATGATTACAATCGATTTTTGTGATAAAAAGCAAAAAAGAATCAATACGCTTTTTTTACTTTTATGCGAACAAAGGGATATGCTTTTACTCTAAGCGTAAAATTATTCTGAAAACAAACAAAAGTATTTCTATGAAAACGGCTCAATACATCTTAAATTTAATTTTAAGCGTAAGATACACATTAGTTAAACGGAGTAGAAATTAGTTACTACTTAGCAGATGCATAAGCATTTTGTTCGTTTGTTGCTTGATACGTATATCTATGGACAGGATCAAATTTCGTCTGAGTGTTGAGTCGTCGCGCCGTGAACTTCTTGGGAAGGCCGCGCAAGGTTTCACTGAAGAGAAGAAGAGAAAAAAATTGAACTTTTGATTCTCTTATTTCGTTTAGCAACTATAAAAGAGCGCGTTCCATTGATAGAATATAATTCACATTTGTTTTTCGTTGCGTTGGGATGCAACAACGCTCATGTGTTGTTGCTCACCTCCCTCTTGAGTGTAAGAGAGGGTGGCCAACGATCGGTTCAATCAGAGAGGAAATGCAAGAGGAATCGTCTTTGGATCGCGAAAGGGTACGGTGGTTGGTTTACCCATGGTAAATACATTTTTAACTTAATACATGCAAGTTATGGCAAAATCGAATTTATTTTCATCTTAAAATAAAAAACAGCGATCTTAGAGCGCGACTTGTGAAAATAAAAAGCGTGATTCCCAATGTGCCAATATTTCCTTGAGCTTTTAAGCTCGATGTCGCAAAATGCCATCGCAGTCCGCAAGCACTATCTCGCGAAAAATTAAATGCTTGTTTATATGAAAAAATAACAATTGAAGAGTCTTGATGATCTCGAAAAAATCCCTTCAACTTTTTTTAAAGGCACGAACCACATGAGGGTACTTATTAATGGCACTATCATTGGAGTTTGACTACTCCGTCAGTGGAAGTAGTCTGACTGTGGGTGTCACAATGGGCCAATATGGTCTAAGTGCGCTGGTGAAAGCACTAGCAGCCCACCTACCTAACCTAACCTATACTCAATTACTTTCAGTGAAGATATTCTAATTACAACGGGGGCAACACAAGGACTTCAAGTAGTTGTGTCAACGTTACTGGACTTCAACGGGTACATATTTGTGGACGAAGTCACTTACATGATCGCGTTGGATGTGTTCAAAGAGTTTACGACAATCAAGATAGTTACAGGTGTGTTCATTTGCGTTGCTGAATTATTTTATCTAAACGTTAACTAAATTTATTATTTTGTTTCAAAGTTAAGCTTAATTCCGATGGCGTAGAAATCGACGGATTGAGGGACATTTTAAAGAAGCTCCAGTTTGAGTCCGGCTCGAAAATGTTTTGGGGACTGTACTACGCCATTCCGACATACCACAATCCAACGGGCGTCTTGTTTTCAGATTGTAAGCAGATCGGCGCGGCGTTCCAATGAAGTGTGAAATTTAAACAAAAATTGATTACCGTTGACAGCTGTTTGCAGGAAGCTGATTGCCCTTGCAAGGGAGTTCAACATTTTGGTTGTGTGTGACGACGTCTACAATGCCTTGTACTATGACGATGAAGATGTGCCAAAACGTCTGTTCGCGTACGACGATCCAAATGATGATGCTTTTGCGGGAAATGTCATATCGAATGGATCTTTTTCAAAACTCATCGGGCCTGGCGTTCGCTTGGGTTGGCTCGAGGCACCGGCGAGATGCAAGAACGCGCTAGAAATGAGGCACGTTTTTGTATAATGTTGCTATGCTTCTTGTTTTATATGTTCGCTTGTGTTTCCATTATCCTCCACAGTGGTATCATGGTAAGCGGTGGTTGCTTGAATAACTACACCTCGGGAATCATGGCAAGTCTCTTGGAACTGGGCCTGGCGCAGTCGCACATCGATTTCGCGAGAAGCCTCTACAGGGAACGGATGCACGCAGCGATTGATATTTTGAGAAAAAATCTACCAGACTCGTGTACATTCCTGGCACCAACGGGCGGCTACTTCGTTTGGATTCAAATTCCACGAAATCTGAATTCAAATGACTTGCTGAAGGTGTGCCTTGACAAGTATAAGGTATTCTTTTTACCCGGCAACCGGTTCTCTCTCCACGATGACTTCAAGAACTGTTTGCGAATTTCAATCGCTTTTCAAACTAAAGACGTGTTGACAGATGCAGTTATGAAGCTTTGTGTATGTATTAGAGACTACTTACTGGAGAATAAATAAATATGAAAGAATGTCAAGGAAAGAGGTTTATTAAAAAAGTTTGGTTAGGTTGAAGTAGCTGACTACTAAGCAGAATGACAGCATATGCACGTAAGCCAAGCGTAGGCCAACGTGTTACGACGCAGATCTAAAGGTACATATTCCGTAAACCAATTATTGCTGTCAATAAAGCGAAGAAGAAGGCTGATTCTAATGTTGCTTATCAGCCAGGTTATCAATCTCGGTCCACCCCAGAAATCTGAATCTACGGGGTGAGATGGTTTCTTCCTCGCCTTCGTTCATGCAGCTTCTGCAAAAATCATTGCAAGGAAGGCTTTGTCAAGAGGCGTGAGTTCCGATGGCACAATGCTTTGTTCGAATGCCTATAAGAGATCTGAGATTCGGCGTGCTTAATCCGATCAAGCTAAGCGATCGTTCGGGATCTATCATAGGCCAGAGTTGATTGGATTGAATTGACCATTGAAATAAATATTAAAAAATGAAAAATATTGCCTTGCTGCATACACTCATTTGAAACTACTTTTGTCGTTAAATTATTTTGAATCAGCTGTTTTCGTTTCTTAAATGACAGTTGATACAAAATACTCTCAATTTGGAAGAAAACTCTCAATCATGTTGAAAAATGACGTGCGATAGACTACGTTTTACGTTTTATTACGATCCTCTCAATCTCTCTCATTATTCATTGACGCAGGTCGACGCTGTATTTTGTGCTTGGCCATTGAATTGTGTGTGTTGAAAGCCAACGCCAGCCAGTTTCAGGCATAAAACACACAAATAAAATTCTTAGAAAATATATACACTCAAAACCCATCAAATATATAGTCACCCTGTCAATGTCAAAAGCTCGCACCTGTTACGCTTTCGATATGTACTGTCACTGGCAAGCTTTCACAGCACGCAACCGCTGTATCGAAGAAAAATAAACTTCATGCCCCAATCTGACTAATGCTGAAAAAAAAGTGTTGTAAAAAGAACACTATCTCGAATACGTATTGTTGTTTTGCCAAATCGCTTCTCACACATCCTCAAAAAAGCCTGTTTTCCAGAAGTATCGGCCTAAAATCAAACACCATCGAACATTGTGTTTATCTCTAGTGTTGGATAAATCACCGCTACTTATTAAATATTCTAACGAATTCACCTCAGTCAATTGTTGATCGTATAACCGGAGGAGTGTGTGCATAAGTTATTCGTACTTACGAAGACTACCGACGAATTGAATTTATTTATTTTATTTTTTCTCTAACTCAAAAGGCGAACACAATTCGGCTGTAAATGAAATGGTTTAACTGATTGTTAACGAAGACAAGAATCGAAAACTTTTTTTTCGAGCGCAGTGCAGTGCAGTGGTGTGCTTAAAATTAAAAGTTTTAAGTCACAAAAAAATAAAGAGAATAGAAATTACATACTTGTGATAACAAAATTTGCGGAAGAAAATGTCGCACGGATTTCCACTAAGGGGTGGAGTACAGGTATGTCATATTTATTCAGTGGCCCATATCAAGACATCAACTACATATATCTACGCTCAATCAAATAATATAGAAACTAAAACATTTGCATGGACAATGAAAATACAAATGTACTCGACGAGTGTGGAGGTAAATTAATCATTCTAATCGTTTGAGGCGCGGGTACCGCCGCGCCGCCGTCTATCAACTCCAATCTGATCGGATTGCTTATTTGTTCATTGAGAACGAACAATAAAACTGGAGAGTACATTTTGCAATATCTTTTCTCAAAGTAGAATGAATACATATATTCTTTTGATAAAACGTACATGGCGCGGCAGGGCGTTCAATTTCTAATCGCTTTTGGACGCTGTCTTGGACGGTCTAATAGCTGGTCTAATACATGACGTGTTATTTTGGATTATTTGGGCAGCTCTAGTTTGTAAAATTTGGTATTTTCTTTTCCACATTCAAACGCTTTGAAGATATGTAAGATGCTTTCTTTGAGCGGTGATGTCAGCTACCTTTGTTGTAATATATTATCAAACAGCTTTCAATTTTTTTTTCACGACAGAAAAGGTCTAAGCGAAAGCTTGACGAGCGCCTAACATATCATTAAAGGTTCATTATATTTTAATTATATCGCAGGTTTAATTGAGTATGTTAGAGCTTTACAAAAGTGCTATGTTTTGCGAGATATTCCTGCAGCGGTTTTTCTTTTTTTGTAGAATTTCGAACCATATGGCTAGGAGTGAATGTTAATTTAATTTCAATACATTGTGTAAATACTGAAGGGGTTGGTCAATAAGGGATGAACAGATGCGTTCGTCATTCGTACATACGCCATGCATAAGAACATTAATCACGCTGTATAAAGAACACACACACGTGATTACATACTTGTTGGCATTAACAACAGAGTTATTCATACCAAATGTAGATACATTCATATCACAGAGTTGCCATCGTATTTGAATAAGAATGAGTATTTCAAGTTGTGAGGTGATACATACAGTGGGTCACAGTGAAAATGGGCCACCTTATAATAATAATAATATGGGTGGCGCTACAGTCCGAGGCGGACCTGGGTCTAGATTCTCAAGCTTTTTTTTTCTAGACAGGAATACTCTTTGAGCATTGTCAGTGACTCGAAAGAGGTGGAGCCGTGAATTATGATAGGTGGTAAATTCGGGAACCTGGCACCCTTTCCGGAGGAGTCGACGCACTTACCCACTACGCCACGGCGACCCACAAATGGGCCACCTTAGCCAAATTTATTTTTCGTGTAGATCTTGCCACAAAATAAAGCAAAAAATGTCTATTACACGTTAAAACAGTTGTTATTTATAAAACAAATGAAATAAAACAACAGCGAAATAAAATTAGATAACAAGGAAATATAACAAGGTCGTCTCACAGTAAAAATGGCACAATTGTCAAATCAGCCCTGTCGCCTTTCTTCTCCCTCTTCTGGTTGCGCTACAGTCCGGTGTGAACCTGGGTTCCGTGGACGTCCTCTATTGCGTTGTCTCACTGGTTCGGAGTCGAAGACTCTTCGGGCTGGAGCAGTGTTGTCCATGCGCTCTACATGGTCTAGTTCGTAGACTCTTGACTAGGCTCATGTCGCTGTATAGTTCGTACAGTTCGTGGTTTAATCTTCTTCTCCAAGAACCATCAACGCCAAAAGGACCAAAGATCGCAGTCAGAACTGTTCTCTCGAAGAGAACAAAGACTTCCTCATCTGACTCAGATATTGTTCATACCTCCTAGCCGTACAGCAGGACTGTAATGATCAAGGTCTTATACAGAGTCAACTTGCAACAACTGCCTCTTGAGCCCGTAGAAACAGCGGTTGGCAAGAGTTACTCTGCGTACGATCTCAGTACAGATATTGTTCGTACTATTTACTGCGGAGCCGAGGTAGACGAAGTCCTAGACTACCTCGAAGTTCTAGCTGCCCATTTTGATGGTCTATCCAAGCCGTCGATCCTTCCTTGGTGACACCATATATTGCGTTTTGCCCTCGTTCACCGCTGGACCCATTCTAGCCGCTTTCGTCTCAATGCGAGCAAACGCCTCATTGACGTCTCGCTGGGTTCTATCAATCCAATCACTATCATCCACTAATGCTAACAGTTGTGCTGACTTGATAGTGGACTTCCCTGGCCTGTAGGTACACCATAATAGACCTTTCAGATTATTTGTAAACGGCTTCAGGCGATTACACAAAACGGTAGAGAAAATTTTGTGTCTAACCTGTTGGACTTTTTCGCGCACGTGCTGTAGTCGTGACGACGTGTGCTGTGAATAATATTTTGCTAAATGGGACGTCACACTGTAACAGAGCTTCGAAAAATTATTGTTGAACGCTATAAAAGTGGAATATTTTAAAAATATTTAATGTATGCATGTAGCTCGTGAAACGATGAGAAATATTATCAAAAGGAGAAAAATGGTTCTTTAATGGTCATTTTTACAGTACGAGCTTTAATGTCGATTCATGGACAAATCATAATCAATACAAATTTCGATGATTTTCGATTTTCCAAAGTGGAGGCTTAACAAACAAATTCCACGTAGTGGTTTAACTTAAGCCACCAATTACCATGTCTTAAGTGTCAGTCCGGAGAGTACATAATTGCCATAAGTGTACTAAAACAATTCAACCCCATGATACACAGAGAAAACCCACATAGGCAACCAAATATTATGTCTCGCAATGCTTCAGATTTCAGCCTTCAGTGATTGGACGAAAATGACTCAAACATTGCTCTGTTTCCACGCACACTCTCAGTTTTTTGCATACACATTCGAGACGTTTTGTGTCACCCAGAAATGAAGTATTACGGAGATAGCCGACTTCACAGCTGATTGCCCCCTAATCTACCGACGAATTTGAGTGCCTTTTTGACAGCTATTCATGAATTTCTGACGGTTATTCACGAAATAACGTAAATGGCGTCCTCTGATTGGTCGATCTGGTTTGAGAACACGTTATAAAAAACAGCTGTCAAAAATCTTTAGAGGCAAAAGAGGTAGAAGTCGGGCATCTCTGTAATACTTCATTTCTGGTGCCACCCAAACGTTTTGTATTCAATCACAATTTTTGTCATTAATGGTTCACAATGCCATTGATCCTAATACCCCTAATGCCACAATACCTAAACCATCCTTAAAAATTGACTGCGAAAACTAGAGTTTATAAGCAGTATGTAGCACAATTTTATTTGATAAAAGTTATTAAAATTATTCCATTTTAATTTATTAGGAAACACCCTGTACTCAAACGAATGCAATTATGTTTATGTAACTATGTAACTAATACAAATAATATAATAACTTTAGCATTATTGAAGCATAGAACAGTATGCACTTTTTAAGTCACCTATGTAAGACACCATTACTTGCGGTGCCCATCACTTGTTAAGTTAAGTTCAGTGTCGAAACGAAAACTTCTCACCTATATTTTGTTGTCTCAGCCTCCTACATGTACACCGTCATAACGTCGCGACGAAAAATTGGGCGTTTTATTGAGCTAAGAGTAACTATGCCAAATTTTTTTGTTTGCCGGTTTATTTAATTCCAACTCTTTGTGTTTTCTTCCCCACTGTGCGTCGTGAGATCTATTTACCTTTCACTTAAAAAAGTCGTTTCAATTAAAAATTTAAATAAATAACGACAAAATATGACACCAAGCCCACGACACTACTCTTTCTGTGTTTTTCCATCGCTCCCAGACTAGTTTGGGGGAATTCCAAGCTCCACTTGTAGACTACACAAGATGCCATCATATCTCACAGAAAAAGTGTGACACCAATTGTTTTGAATAATTTGATCTATTGTTATATAGTGTTAAATTTGTTCCTGAAGTTTTCGCTTTATAGATTCGCTTTATTCTGGGTGGTATAAACCAGAAATGAAGTATTACAGAGATGCCCGAATTCTACCTCTCTTGTCCCTTAAGATTTTTGACAACGGTTTTTTATAACGTGTTCTTAAACCAAATTGACCGATCAGAGGACGATATTTACGTTATTTCGTGAATAACCGTCAAAAATTCATGAATAGCTGTCAAAAAGGCACTCAAATTCGTCGACAGACTAGGGGGCAATCAGCTGTGAAGTCGGCTATCTCTGTAAAAATTCATTACTGGTATAAAACAAGCATCAAGCATAACTGTTTTTCTTTTTTTTTTAAACGCTCCCAACTCGTCATTGGAAGAAAGAATAAATCTACAGTTGCACACATTGTGTGAGAATATTGGTTGAAACATATGACACACATTTGTTGTGAAGGAACAGATTCCCTCTCACTTCTCGGTTGATTATCTCATTTGACCTACTACGAGCTCCCAGATTGGTAGGTTTATTCTTGTCCCTTCAAATCTCCTGCAGTAGAAAATCGTATGTTCTGCGTCTTAATCAATGTCCCCACATTCTGGACAAAGGGGGAAGAGCTATCGTGTCCTAACCTATGAACATATTTCCGATAGGCTCCGTGGCTCGCGTGCTCTCTTTGCCCACGATTTGATTATTGGAATCAGTCGGTGAGCCCACCTACCTTTGCTTGAGGTTTCCCATCCGACTTGCCACATTGTAATTGAGGTTCCTCGTTCTTCCTTTCTTATTTTGCCAAAGCCAGTCTCTGGGTGGTTTGTCAATCTCTTTAGGTTGACCCTAGGCATCTCGTTGGCGACTGACGGCTCACTACTACTGCTACTACTCGGGTCACAACTCCCCTGAGACAATTTTGAACAACAAGGATAATACCAAAGATGCATGTCATGAGAATTATGACATATATCGAAGAACACTTATCGCTCTCACACGCTATATCGTAGTGTTGCCAATATACTACTTACTTACTTATAATGCATAGGACTCTTGGAGGGTCTGATCCTAAGCAATTGCTGTCTTCCATCGCCGGCGACCCTGGCACGCTGCTTTCAGTCTTCAAGACGAAGGGATCATACTCCCAATCACACAGGCTGCTTCGTCCGAAATTGTTCGGAAGCCGCTAATTGTTCTTCTGACGCAGAGCCTGTATGCTGACGAGAGCTTCTTTGTTGTAGCCTTCATAAAGAGAGCACCCGCCCAGATGGCGCACCATGCAGGAGAATTGAGCTTACTTACTTTGCAAAGCTGGATCCTTCTTGGGTAACCGGGTACCCCGATGTTCGGCTGTCTACCCGCAAGCTCTTTCTGCGTCTTTGACGCTTTTTTGTTTCCGTATTCGACGTGTTTTTTGAAGTTAAGTCAGTTGACGAGCATCACTCCTAGGTTTTCGAGCCAATTTTAGATCCGGACGATTGCTTCGTTTGTAGCGGTTTCCGCATCGTCGATAACCTTGACTCCATGTGGTAGCATCAGTCTCAGTACCCGTCATTCATTAAGTTACACAGAAACGGTCCAAGAACTGTGCCCCGCGGAAAGCACGTGTCAAGTTGCAATTTTCCGTCCGTAAGGACTATTATAATATTTTCGTAAACGCGGCGACGAACAAACGTTCTTGTGCACAAGGCCTAGCGACACGTGCAACTCCTCAACTTATCGTGATTTTTGATAAAAGTGTAAAAATTTTGTAATTCGACCGCTCTTTGATAGGCACATGGCAATACGAGTAGATTAAGAATATGATTAGGAAATATGTCCTTGTATAGCTTTTGACGACACAACTATAGCTTGTGGTGAACTAGGGAAATGTTCTGAAAACATGAAGAGTGAACCCCCTCTCCCCTTCCCTCCACTCTCCCTACACCTCAGTCCCACCCTAGCATTCGCCACACAAACCAAATTGGTCATAGAATCTATTTTCACATCTTTTTTCCTGAAATACCTTGCCAAGCGTTATCTTTATATTTACTTTACCTCTCTTGAGTAAAGCATTCGGAATTCTACCGCCCTTATTACACATCATGAATCAGTGATTGATCTTCAAGTGATAAATAGAATGCTAGAGACTTGATAGGTCAGTTTGAAGTGTTGATATGCGCAGTAATCAGTACAGTCTACAAGTGATCCGAACTTGTTGTTAGATCTCATTTTTAAGATATCGTGCACAAGGCTATAGGTCGATAATGATCATACACAAATAACACGTGATTTTTGATGAATTACATGTAAAGGGTGGTCCAACGAAAACGCACGATGATAATTGTAAATAAAACAAAAAGTTTTCAGAGAATTGTCTTTATATTTTTTATTATGATAGAAGGATCTATGACAATTATTTGGGAAACAAAAGATTGGTAAATGTTTTCTTGGACAGTAAGTCTTAAATAATAAAGCCTCCCATAAGGACTAAAAATAAAAAAAAAGATGACGAAAGGAAATAGTAAGTTAGATTCGATTATTTTAGAGTACCCGCGAGATAGAATTAAGGACATGAATTGTTAGATATTAAGATTAAGTCATTTTTGTCTAGTATAAGTTGTTCTGTGAATTAAATAAAAATGAAATTAAAAAAAAAGATCGGTAAATGCTCGCCACGACTTCGATAGCATACCCCTATCCGATGGTCCATATTTTCAATGACTCTGAGACATAATTTAGGTTCAATGTCGTTATCTCATCCTTTAGCTCTTGAATTGTTCTTGGCTTATTGACGTACACTATTTCTTATAAATATCCCCCAATGAAAGAACTCCAACGATGTCAAATCACATGATCGTGGCGGCCATTTAACAAATCAACGACGTGGGATAACACGGCCGTTGAAATTCTCGCACAGAAGATCCATTGTATCGTTGGCTGTATGGCAAGTGGCACTGTTGGCAACGCCCGTCACCCGAGAAACAAAATGAAACGAAACAATGTCAGCTAACAAACTTTTAAAATGCCTTTTAAATTCATTCGATTCGTAGCGTCGCCAACTGACATAGCTGAGCCAGCCAACTAAATTTGTAAGTCTTTTTTATCTTAATTAAAAATGAATAAAAATTGAAGTTGACAAATATTGGGTTTCTATGTTTAACAACGGGCACCGTTCTGTTGGAAGCACATATCATCCGGGTCCATATCCTCTATTTCTGGCCACAAGAAGTCCGTTATGATCTCTCGATAGCGAACACCATTCAGTGTAACTGTTTGACCGACCTCATTTTCGAAGATGTACGGCCCGATGACGCCGCCGCTCCAAAAAACCGCACCGAACAGTCACTCTTTGTAGATGCATCGGCATGCACATTAGTTTTCACACTTCCTACGGACCCGGTTTGCTCAAATTTGCTCACAATTCTACTGACACACATTTGTTCAATTATGCTGACCAAAAAAAATCACAAGGAGCACGAAATGCATTTTGATTTGTAACTCCCATTTTCGTAAGGCTTCAAAAATCTTAATGCGCTGCACAATTGTGTACCTCCTCATGGTTAAATTTTTCAAACACTGAAAGAAGGAAATGTCGAATTAAGTTGGGCAAGAAAGCTTGACGTTAAGATGTGACTCACAATTAACATCTTGCATTATGGTTGGACCACCCTTTGCATATGTACATAACATATTGCTTGCTGGGCTATGTAATACGATTGAAGTCCTGAAACATAATTTAAATGCCGTCGATAATACAGGGCGATTGATGTGGGTGGACCAAGACGAAGATACCCATTATTACCTCTAGTCCACACCGGTGAAGGATTAGTCATATTCCCTTGTATTTCATATATACTTTTACACATCCACCACTCAATGGTGGAAGCTTCGTGGATTAGTGGGGAAAAAATTGCGGCTGATTGCTGAATTTGCCCACGATCCATGTATGCGGAGGGTGTTCAAAAGGTATCTCATATTTTTAAGAGCATATAGTTATAACCCCGGACGAGCGATGACAAATTAAGAAGACACAGTTGTAATTAATTAAGTTTTATATATTATTAAAGAAACAAACACAAAATAATAATTTGAGACCCTTGTCGAATAATCGGTTCTCAAGTCACAACCGCCCAACTTAGTACAGCCATTTTCAAAGCATCTATATTACAGTTGAAACGATCACAAATTGTAAACAAATAGCAAGACAAATGGGAATAGAAGAAACGATATTGCATAAGCAAATAGGGAGGAAAGGAATTAGGATAAGACACTACTTATGACAGACTTAGTCAAATTCAGTCAAACCCGATAGACGGGCTATCTACTATCGTTATGTACATAGACAGACAGGCGGCCATCAAGGCTCTAGATACACCATCAATCAAATCAAATATGATTAAACTTTGCAGTTGCTTCTGGATGTTATGATCTTTCGACAAGGTGGGTAGTTTGAGTTTCTCGAATTGACCCATGTTTTTCAAATATTTTAAACTTCGAATAATTTGTAAAGGCTGGTCCCGCGTGCGTCCATTCATTCTGACTTGTCTTGACAAACCAAACTTACCTCAAAACAACCAAGTACAGTTAAATCAACTGGCACAGAAAACAATTAGGACAATTTAATGCTTTAATTAAAAATATGGATATTTTGCGCCGTTTTTTGTTCTGCACGTTTCACTCAACTTCTTTGTTACATTGTGGCTCTTTTCGAAATAGGTGCTTGTGTGTGAACGGTTTTTGTGTAAACAGGGGTAATGATGGAAGCACTATGCGCCCCTTAGCTTGGCGCCCTGTGCGTTTGCACATCCTGCACATGTGATGAGTTCGGCCCTGTCCCTGTGTCTGATGGTTAATATTCTTCATCCCGGGGGGCTGCCTTTTGAAGACCCCGTCTTTATACACGTTGTAAATTCGGTGAAGAACCGACATTATCTCCTACCACTGCGTATTCACATAACTGTGAACTGTGTAACGATTGGTTCAGAATCTGGACTTCAAGCCTTGAACAACAATTATTCCTGTGGAATTCTTAGGGCGAAAGTGGCTACCATTCCTCGCATGAATGCATAATATTTCAAATTATATTCTACCTGTGCCTCCAACTCATGTTCAACGGTTACGCGGATTTTATGGTAAAATTCCGTACTCTTGACAACCACAAACGTAAAGAAGCCCTCAGGGTTCGGTCAAATTTTGAGATGGGGAAAACCATTCAACCGAACTGAACCCAGAATATATTCACCTAAAGCTGTATCTTAAATGATGTACGATATTTAAATGCTGACGATTTGCATAAACCCGAGTGTATTCATGCAAATTGTAACGTGTATGTTTAATTCATTGCCAGATGACACACGAACAAGATGCGAAGGAAAATGAAAAATAGTAAACTCCTTGAGTTGCCCTAATAAGGCGAACGTACATCGCTCTTTACCGGTGTAATACGATTCGGTCCATACTGACTCAGAGGAATAATTGCAGATGTGTGGAAGTCAGTTGGTATGTTTCCAAATCGAGTATCACATGTTCTTAAACCGGTTTTACATAAAGTATGTACAAGCATTTTGAGGGAACATTTTTGCGTACATCACGAGAAATTCATGTGAGCAACTACCGGCAAACAGTCAAGCAAGTTGAAAACAAATTCAAAAGGCAAATAAATATGCCTGTAGATTCAACTCGTTAAACACCGAGTGACATAGCTTTGCTAATGGCTTGTGCACAGGGTGGGCCATCTAGTTTTTTTTTTCTAAAAAAAATAACAGAAAGTCAGTGAAAATGTAACCACTGTGTCACCTAAAACAGTGCGTTTTTTTGAAAAGAGGCTTTGGCCGAAATGAAGTACACACAGCAAGTGCAAAAAGTTAGTGAGACTGGTATGCTAGTGGACAACACTAATGGTGCCCGTCATCGTCATCGGTGCGCACAGAAGAGGCTTCTGTTGACTGTTTTTCTTCGAAAATGAGGTTGGGAACAGCTTTTCGATGAACGGTGGCCATCGTTACAGAGCCATGTTAACCGACTTTCATGGAATTGAAGACATGGATTGGGACGATTTCCGCTTTGTAGGCCAGTGCGGAAATAAATATGTAAAATCTGAACTACTGAACGTAGAGCAAAGAGATTTTGCACACATTTTTAGATTGGGCTTTACCACATCTCCAAGTGTTAGAACACAAGTTATTGGCACATTTTGGAATTATAAAGTTTATAAACTTTTATAAAAATATTAGACGTTATTACTAATAAAGCCATAATAGACGAAAAAATTCAATTTTGTTGATTTTACTGCATTTTTAAAAAGAAACTTGTATTTGGCCCACCCTGTACGTACATGGATACTCCCTGCACGGATTGGAGGGTTTAACATATGAGATGTGTTGTATTCTGGGACTTTACAAATTCCCTTTTGTATTCCGAAGACATAACACAGACGTTGAACTGGCCCATTTTCGATTGTGGCTAAATTTTTTTGTTCCACACATGCGTCATCTCTTTCTCACGCTAGTATTGCATGCTTCCAATACCCAAAGCTGGGAACACAGGAATAAGCCAAATTGTGAAAAAAAAAACACGAGGGAGATAAAGGAGAATTCGCAAAATCTCAAGCAAGCCGCGAGCACAAGGGACCCTTACTAGGACATTGAAAACTCTTGCGATCAATTTAAAGCATCTGTTTGCTATTGTGTGTGGTTCTATTCTCGAAGTCGAATGCCACGCGAGTGTCAGTAAACGTATGTATATTTACATTTGTTTTACATTTGCATTGTGTCCCAACGCGTGCACCAATCGAACTTTGAATTAAGTACAGTGCTGTTGAACATATACACGATGCACGCAATGAATATTGCATAGCCCAGTGTGTTGCCGGAACACTCGAATGAAATCCACCGAGGTATTGGATTAGGACAGGAAGTGAATTGATCCGGTAGTTATTCCAAAAACATTCGTTCAACGTTTCATTTGAATCAAATGAGTAGACATGGGTGCCTTGTTTTGAAAATGTTCTTTCAAACTCTGTTTGTTTGTTTTCCTTTATCGGTTTTAGCTCATGAAATTAAAGTAATCATTTTTTTTATTCTCTCCTGCCACTTAACATTGTTTCACTCTGTGTTTCATAATATTTTCACTGGTGTACTCATGAACATATACCAACAAATGTTCGTTCATATGAGCTATTATGCGATGCTTCGTGATTAGCTGTTATAAATTCATGATAAGCTGTCAGTGGGTTATAGATTACCTGTCAAATTCATCGGTGGTCTAAAGTGCCATTTATGTGAGCAGCGAACTGCGATCGCGAACTTTTAGAAACAATCAATTTCCAGCAAATATATTACATTTGAAATAAGATTCGGATTGAATTATCGAGTTTTTCGATCGACTAAAATCTCAACAATAATTAGTTTGAATTTATTCTCCATGAATCAATCACTCTTTTTGCGAACTGTCAAGCTGCTGTTGAAAGCAGTACTGCCTTTGAGTTTCGATGCAATAATTCTATAATGCTGAGATGCTTCAATTTGTTGACGTTCTTGATGGCTGAAACAAAAATGTGCGTTTGCGCTGGCGTTGGCGTTGGCTTTCAACGCACACAATTCAATTGCCAAGCACAAAATACAGCGTCGATCTGCGTTAGTGAAAAATGAGAGAGATGAGAGGATCGTAATAAAACGTAAAACGTAGTCCATCGCACGTCATTATTCAACATGTTGGATATTTTTTGACAGAGGGGTGCGATGTGGGAGAGATTTTCTCCCAGATTGAGAGTTTTCTTCCAAATTGAGAGCATTTTGTGTCAACTGTCATTTAAGAAATGAAAACAGAAACGACAAAAGTCATTTCAAATGAGTGTATGCAGAAAGGCAGCAATATTTTTGGAATGCAGTGCGTCATCGCACTCTCTCCGTAACATAAAGTCGGCTGGCGCAGCGCACTATTGTGTTTCAGGCATTAACGGCTAGTTTGTTTGTCTGTCAATCAGTTCGTTTTCATAAAAAAAAATGTTAAAGAAATCAGCAGCTATGATTCTTTTAAATAATTTGCTTAATCATTCAGGCGGAAAGTAATATATTTATTAATAATATTAATATTTTTATTCATAATATCAATATATAATCGTTGATGCGTAGGTTGCTTTTCTTTGCGCAATGGTTGCTTTCATATGACATTTAAGAACGCGTTGCATTGCATCATTGCGGAATGTTTAGAATTATTATCGCTTGACGTTGTAGTACTGCGATTACGAATTCAGCCTGTGTTCGCACAAGACAGGCAATCGCGATCCACAAATTCTCGATCAAAAAATTCGCGATGAAGTGTCTGTTTGTTTGCTCAATTTGTAGCCACTTCTCTCTGCTAATGAGATATGAAAAGGTTTTGATTCATTTATTAATAGTGCATAGGTCTACGATAAAGATCGAATAATCGTTAAGGTGCAAGGACTTTTTCTGTATAAGTGTAGAAATAAAATTAATTTGTTTTTGTCTCAAATTTCTGTTGACAGAAAAGTTACCGCGATGACGTTACACATCGGCACGTCAAAGCTGTCAAGCACATAGTCGTCTTCCTTAAGGCCCATACCCATGGAATCCGTTGCGTTTTGTCAAATTGACAACTGATAAACACTAATGAGAGGGAGGGAGAAAGGAAATGCGGCACCCAAGTGGAATGCTATTCATCTTTTTGTGGGTTTGACAGACGTTTCCTTGAAAAATCATTCAAGTGCTATTTATGTGTTTGTCCTTACGAGATTTTATGAATGAATGAATATGTTTTGTTTTGTTTTTAAATAAATCCTCATATTTCAGGGAACAGTTCTCAACATCTTTGCCTTAAAGAAACCTGAATTATTCTTGATCTCAGCGCAATGTCTGTTCCTGATCTACGGCCTCTCTTTACACCTTAATTCGACAGTTGAAATTTTCGCTCACGGTTCCCAACACTAGAATTGACCGAATCTATACGCATAAAATTCAATGCTGCGGTAATGCTTCCGTGGTGTGACATTTCACTACAGACACGCGCAATTAAATGGAACGTCCTAAAATATGGCGCTGTTCTATCTACCCAAGTACCATAGAGTTATGTATCTGATTCCGCTGGTGATTGTCTCCCCTTGTTCACCAAATGTTTTTTGACTCTTTAAACTTCACTTGGACTGACAGTTTTTGTTAGTGTCAGGTGACATTTGAGAAATGATGAATTTTGATTGTCATATCAAAGTATGGCTAATGCCTTACCTACAAACGGTAACACCAAGCCTATAATTGTGAAATGTTGTAAAATAATTTTCACAATATTGTGTAATTTTTACATTTGAGTAGTGAAGTGTTGTAAGAAGATAATCAATTATTCATACGCAGTTGCCGGCGGCGTTGATAGCACTTTTCATTACATATCTTTCGTTACATCAAGTATTGGCGAATGCCGAGAATAAAACTAATAAATGTGACTACTCGTCGTGCTTATCTGCTATACTTGAGTGATGAAGATAAAATATACTGATCGCAAATAACACTTTTGCTTCGTTGTTTACACCTCAATAATGGCTGCGCACTTATGTACAACGAATCGTACAGTGCTTCAAAAAATTATACATACAAGCTCCTGCCTGACAGTTGTTGGCATATAAGCGGAGCGACGAAGTCAGGTGAGCGAGTTAAATCCTGCGGAAAAAGGGGTTAGTGAGCGAAGCGAGCCACCAACCACGCCTGTTCTTCCGTGAGAGCCGTGAAAGCGTCCAATACATCACAATATGAACGCTTGACAACCAATAGTTGGACTGATTTGTAGAATATAGTGCCTTCCATGCTTATAGATGCCCACCGCATTATCTTCTATCTATCTAGTACCAAATTGAAGAATTTTCACGACAGCTCACCTTCTGGCCGAAATCCGTCGCCCGTCGCCACATTCAGGATAATCTCGACCGAACGACTGGCCAGTGGCGTCTACGCCATGCACGGTCTCCTCTGCTTCCAGCCTGTTCGAGTCGAGTACATCGCTCCATTGCTTGTCTGTTTGCATACTGCGATGTCTTGTTCACAAATGTCAAATATGACAGACGACTCCATTTTCAAAAATTATAACATCTCCTGATAGGATGATAGTCTTGCGCCCTTGTACATTCAAAAACAAAATGTCAAATCTCACGTCCAACATTTGAACAGAGCTCTTAGTATGCCGGAAAATCGAGATTCCCCGAGACGATATTTCTATGGACATTGATTTCATGTATCTCAATCTGTTTAAGTTATATTCAAAAACCTCTGCTGGTAACACTTTCAACAGACGCTGTCCATAATTCAGTACAATGCGTCAGATTATAGCCAGACTTGCTAAACAAAAAAAAGAATGAAAGTGTGATTTGTACGTCATCAACATGAAAAAAAATCTCTTAGCCGAATCATCGTTTACGATTACTTCACCACACACAATTATATCATATTTTAGTCAATTGAATGCTGAATATCCGGAAAATCGACTTTCGATGAGCTGACAAACCGAAAGCCGGCAAATTGCCGAAACAGGGTGAGCTTTTTCTGATTTGGATGAGTCAGTTTTGATTTTGCCGACTTCTAAATGATTGTAATGAATGAATAAAATTGGGGATGCAGAAAATACATCAGATTCTATAAAAAAGTCTACTACGTCAAAAAGCTGCCCAATTTGGTGGAAAAGTACAAACATTTGTGTCCAAACACACATGACCATTGGACAAGTCAGTGACTTCGATGCACAATGACGCCCCGCCTCTGACATCTTTGTTTTTTCTTGCCGGGGGTAGACAAAAAGAAAACAAAAACAAAGAGATCTGTCATATTTTTGGATATTTTCTAACCGCAAGACGAAAACGTGACCGAAGAACCACACTGTAGATTGACGGTCCAAAAAGTGGATTTATTTCCAATACCAGTTTGACAGATCATAAATCTTTTATAAGACTAGTTCACAATTACGTGATAAGAAATTAATTGCATCGGAAATTTCTTTTATACATTCTCTCTTCTCGCTTATTCCACGCAATCTTCCAACCACCATCTGAGCAACTAAAGGGCGATGTACGGTATCCGTACAATCCCGTTTTCGATTCGTGTAAAATCGCTTCCGTGGACGCCGTGCCATTGTGTTGTGATAGATGCGTCGTCTTCTCCGCTGCACAGTGGCAGTGAACAAAATTTTGTAAAACCGAGACCAGCGCACCAATTTTAATGAAATTTGGAACATATTTCAAATTAGAATACTTCGTTTTGTGGTCAAACAAACAAAATTAAGGTATACAATCTATAACATAGTATTTTCTAATACAAAATAAAATAATAAAATTAATGTGAACAATTTCTGTTTAATTTAATCAATGATGCTGAATTAGGTCTTGTATTTGAGAAATATATACTAACTTACATACTTACTTATCAGGCTGGCGACCCATGCAGGGTCTGAGCCAAAGCAATGACTGCTTTCCATTGCTGACAGTCCTGGGCACGCTGGCTCCAGTCATCAAGACAAAGCTGTCTTGATCTCCTGGTCTTTATATCGGAGATTCGGTCTTCCTCTCCTTCTCGAACCAGGAGGTTCGGATTCGAAGACCCTCTTAGCTGGAGGATTGTTGTCCATGCGCTCGATATCGCCGAGCCAGTGCAGTCGACGGATTTTTGCCTTCCGGCGATTGTGTCTTCTCCTCCATTCGCCTTCCTCGTAGACAAGACCATATATCTTGCGCTGGTGTGCAGGTTCAGTGTCAGAATTTTATAAAATTTCATGATTCACGACTCCACCTCTTTCGAGTCGTTGACAATGCCCAAGAGCTTCGCAAACTTGACGCTTAGAGTCGTGAAACTGCATGTCCAACGATTTGCGATACAAGAATAGTACGCATAATTCAAGTGGTTATTATAGAAGTTGGTAAGCTCTGGTCTGCCCTCGACTGTTTTGCCGTCCATACATTTATTATGAGTTTGCTACTTAATCTTGGTATGATTTTTTCTCCAGCCAATATCCGTCAAATGCATCTAATTTCTAAACAAATCGCTAGTCTATAACGCAACACCACTTTATTCTAAAATTATGGCCTAATAAAGTTTGCCATCTTCGTCATCAAATACTCGCTGTTCCACTTACCTAAACACACACCTTGTTATTCTAGCAAACGAAGAAATAAATTACAATAGTTTTTTTTTCTCTTGTGTGTCTCTCTTGTCTTTTGTTTATGTTTATTAATGCGTTTCTGTGGGATAAACACTATTTGCGTGTGAGTAGACGTGGAGAGACTGTCCACAAGTAATGCAAAAATAGACGCATCTCACCAACACACCAGCAGTCTCCTGTCAAGATTAAAACCTTGTGCAAATGTTTTACTGGCAGGCAAAACTGGGACACTGAAAATGTGCTAAAATTGTAGACTCGGCGGAAACTTGCACTGGAACAATATGATTCGAGCTGCACAATATAAATAAATAAACACTTTAGAGGAAAATTGTCGATGATGCAGTGGGGGTATTGAAATGTCCGGCACTATGAAACATCAAACAAACGCTTACACACGACGGGGAATATAGATCTGGATAACTAAGTCACTGATGGCAATTTCTTTGTGATCGAGGTGGTGTTGGAAATAAATAATGCACGCAGTGGGACGATCTGGGAATCTCGACAAGTAAGGAAGTCAGTTGATGTCAACAAAATCTCTAACATTATGCAATACTGTGCCGGTGTCAGCTAGCAGAAGTCGCATTAAGGGCATTTGGTACTTTTAATAAGGCGAGAAAGATGTCCGACACAAAGTCTGCTAAGTCCGGCCCGGTTTTTGAAGTCGGTAGCCCCTTAAAAGACTTCTCTTTCAGGAGAAGAGGGCTATGCAGTTACAGAGAAGGTTGATAATAGTTTAGTCATCTTCCTCGTCTCAGTAGTCAGATTCCAATGGCGCAGAGCCCAGTAATCCCGCCGATGAGAGTCCTGAGACTCCATCCTATCATTCTGATCAGGTTGTGTGATCGTCTCGGATTAAGGGTAGGGCACAATAAATTATCCACTTAATTATTTTAATCGCCATGTGTCCATCGGAACAAATGATGAAATGACATTGATCGGCATAGTTTTTGCCTGAAAGACGCTGCAATGATTTGACAGACTCTAAGTAGCAGACACTTTTTCCGACATGGAATCAAATAATAAATGTGACTACAAACAAGGAACTATCCATGAAGATGACCTCTTCCTATTATTTTCAGAGCACTCAAACTGTAACGAGCTCAGTCGTTTAATATGAAGCTGAAATCTCAAAGGAGCAAGGCAGCGCTTCAGATTAGTTGAAGCTGTTTATTGAACTAGTTCGTTCATCTAGTTCAATTTTCGTTAATGTAGTTCACTGCTCTTTTCATGAGTCTTGTGCATATTGGCCATTCGATCGTCATATCATCGTTATACACAACAGCGCTGTCACTAAAAACCATGCAACGCATGTATAAATACTGAACTAAATGAACAAAAATAATGTTATACCGTGAACTAGTTCACTTGTTTGGAGTTCGGGTTTGAACTAGTTTTTCGTGAACTACACAAGCTTAATGTACTGACTGCGGGGAAATTGGCGGAGAAAACGCAAACGCGAACTAAATAAGTTATATAAAAATGTGGATGTAGTCGGGAAAGGAAATAAACGTTGACTACATTGACTTGGTTTCATCGCGCGAAGATCAATGCTCCAGAAAGGTAGGGTCTTCGAATGTGGGACTTCTTGATAGAGAAGTGTTCCAGCGATCTTCGAATCCGAGCCTCCTTGTTCGAGAAAGTCAGTAAGACCGAAACTAATATGAAAAGCGCTAGTGATCTCGGATGCAGCTCAACTACACGATCGTCAAAAATGGAAGACAATTTAGTTCAAGCTTAGGCACTCCATAAATCAATGACCTGAAAAGCAAATAGAAATAAAGGTCTTCATACGAATCTACTTGATGACTTGATAGTCTACAGATGACGACGTCTGAAATTTGCGATCATTGCAATGTGACATCGAGTGGATGAAACGATATTACGTAGACTTACGAGGTGGAGGCCAACTATTATAAGTCGGAAATCATAGTATTTAGGTTGTTTGTATGCCTACAAGAGTCAACAACGCTACTGCAAATCTTCGTATCTTCGACCAGAGTCTCCTCTACAAAAATCTTATAGGATACTACATGGCCAAGTCTCGGTCAATGCTTAACTATAACGGTCACTTGTGGTTCAGCGTAAAAGTGTGGGTAGTGATTGGCGCTGACCGAGTCCTAGATAAAGCTGTGCCCAGCTTCGTATTTTACATTTGAGTTAAGCTATTTTTCTGGACAAAACCAAAACTATCTGAAATATATTTTTAACATTTATAATTAAGTCGAGATGACGGAATTCAATCTTATAAGAGCTCAGCTCCTACAGCAATCACTCGTATTGTGAGTTCTATTGTTCCCCCACTAATGGAGCAGATGTACAAACGAAGCTAAACGAAATTTGGTCAAGTTTTTCTCTACAAAACTCTCTGAGCATTGTCAGTGACACAAGAGATGTGGAAGGCAGAATAATGGCATCTGTTCGTGTTGGCAATTGAATATAATTCTTTAATCAAACCTCTGAAAACGTATTGAACATGAATACCCCTGGGTGACTTCTCCTTCGCGAGAAAAGCCCATTGCAGGTACAGAGAAGGTGGATTGTTAAATCGTCTTATCTCTGTAGCTTTTGCCGAAGTCTTTGTTGGTCAGACACAATCTAGATGTGAAGTTCCCAGTAATGACGTTGATGAGTTCCTAAGATTTAGACCTCTGTCGAATGCTAATAGTTTAAATTACGTTTCAGTTTATTATTTCCGCACTACTTCAGGATGTGTTGAAAACACCCGTCTGCAACAATGGACAATCATTAATGTTTTAAATTTTTTCACATCATCAGGATACATAAAAGAATTAGTGTGCTTAATTCAGGAGCAACTTTGATAATGAAAATAACAAAAAGTATAGACCCTAAATGACTACCTTGCGGTACCCCTGAGTTATAGTTACAGAAGTGTCTTTGATAAACAGTTTTCGATGTTAGAGTAACTTAGACTTAGAGTTATATTTAAGAGGAAAGAAGGAAATGCGAATCAAACCCAAATACCTTAAGTTTATTTATCAGCAGTAAGTGGTTCACAGACATACTACAAGAGTGAACTCGGTCCATTGGCTGATCTCTTGGTCTTGTAAATATGATCTTCATTACCAAGCTCGTAAAAAATCAGGAAGTACACATCAGATCTGTTACGCCCTTAAAATAATCTTTCCACAATAAGTGTGTCCACAAACTCAATAGCCCCACACGAACTGTAGTGTCTTACTTCAGGTATTCCTAAGCAAATATTTACAACGCAACACTAGACTATGTAATTTAGTTAGACTGCCTTATCGTGTGCCCATGCGAACACTCTTATCAAGCTATAAATTATTTGTTGCTATCAGGGCAAACGTGAGAAGTGCTGGTGGATATCAATAAAACCTAATAATAGATAGCCCACACCGTCAACAACTGTAAAAAAATTTTTTAAAAATTATGCGAAAGCTTGATAAATTTCACGACGATTTGCAATTCGCAGTATCGATTGTGTAAGTAGTGCTTTTCTTGTTCTTCTTTTCTAACTCTTTTGTTTTTGAGTACTGCCTCCACTGGTACTCCGCATTCCTCTTGAGCTATGACGCGGTGGTTAAATTCAAGCGCATGCACATCGAGAGTGCTACGCATCGGAGTGTGGGGAATGAATTTCAAACACGAGCTAAATTCCTTCTCGCTCTTAAATAAGTAAGTTTAAAGCATTGGCGTCAATTAAAGGCCACAGCACTCTACTTAGATATTTTCTTGTTCGGACAAAGCGCAGTGTGTCATCCGACATCCGATGAAGGTGAAGGCCGTCTGAATTCGAAAAAAAAAACAACAAAGAAACAGACACCACACACAGCCTGGTGGAACGAATAAAGAAAAACATTTCGATAAAACAAAAATCGTAAAATGTGAATTCGAATATTTTCCAAGATCGCCCCCGCCCACGGCACGTTGCTGATGTCATGATGGTGTGCGGATATTTTCAAAATTGGCCACCAGGTCAATAGCATTACCTTCAGAAAATATACATAAATCTTTCTGTGCGGGTTGCAGTTCGTGTGTGGATTTTTTTCGTTTTTCACTTTTCTAATTATGGAAAGCTTTGTTCATATCGGCAGTTAGTAAACGACGATAAAGAACATATTCCCGCAGTGACCGCTGCGGAGCGCCTATCGTGTGCCCGCTTATCACACACAAATTTAATTAGCCATTTCTCTTGAGTATGTGCGTAGCGAGTGTGCGTCTTGGGTGTTAGTTTCGATTTCTTGTTGCCAAATTGCTGCTGTTACAGATTGATTAGGGGGCCTGATAAGGGCACCGTCTGGCAGACTGCGCAGAAAAGAAAACAAAATAAAAATGGCTGATAAGACCGACAAGGAGGTCTGTCAAAACAAAGCACGTACACATGTTGGAAGTAGAAGAAATCATAAATTATGACTAGGGTCTGACACATTTGTCTTCGTGGCTCGACCGGAAATTTCGTTGTCAGCATACGTGTAGATTACTTGCAGACAAGGGATTTCGGAAAGGTAATATAGGACCTACTTGGAAGTCACCGTATTGGCGTCTATATGCGCGAAAGCTAGTGTGCACGAGAAAAATGGCAAATCCTTTTCATCTTGTTACGTGGATTTGACTGCTAGTGCAGTCATCAGCAAATTTTGACCATATTAGTCCATTGTGACACCCACTGTCAAACTACAACTACTAGTCAGACTTGACCACTTCAGTGATAGTGCCGTTAATTTGATCCCAACGATAAAGATGGCTGGACCAAATTACATCGTATTAACTTTGCTGTGGTGGGTCGCCTTGGCGTAGTGGGTAAGTGCTCTCCTACGCAGAGGGTGCCAGGTTCGATACCAGAATTTACCACCTATCATAATTCACGGCTCCGCCCCTTTCGAGTCACTGACAATGCTCAAAGAGTATTCCTGTCTAGAAAAAGCTTCTCAAATTCGCCGTTTTGAGGTGGCATTAAACTGTAGGTCCCTTCCACTCGTGAGAGAGCAACAGAACAACGCACAACACTGAGAAGCTAGGTCCAGGTCCTCCTTATAACTTTGCTGTCACTGGGATACGAGCCGGGGACCCCACTAACCAAGGGCAGGCACTTAATCAACTGCGCCATCCAGTGTATTGCTAAGACTTATGCGATTTCTTTCATTCTCAAATGCTATGCTTCGAAAACAAAATGTTCAGCTGATCAGGCCTTTCAGGCGTCTCACTACTCACAATAGCTGAAGAATCGGCCAATCTGATGATTGGGTCTCTTGTACCTGTACTTTCAGTATTCCGAAGATACCCAATAAATCAGGAGAAAGTTACTAGATGCTTCTTTCTTAGATATACAGTGTTAGATATCGGCTGCGATGATCATGAGTAACGCCACCACCCACCCATAAATATGCATTGTTCTGCTGCATCAGACTTCCTGACTATGATAGTGTTGTTCAACGAAGGTCAGTCGAAAAGCGGCCAGAATAATAACAAAGTTGAATATACCACCAGCTGATATTACCACTCTCATTGACAGACAAGTGGCAATAATGGCAGTGGCTTGCTGAGCTAGAAGGCCGGCTTAAAATTTTCCTTAACTGGGTTGCAGGTGGCAGTGACATCCCAAAAGATGAATTTGTCATTCAGTGCTCGCTTGCAGAGGAGGTGCACGTCCCAATGCAGGCAGTCAAGCCTAACGTCTCAACGCACTTCCTTGAAATAGTCAACTTCAGATGGCCAGACATCAAGTAAGAAATATGGCCTGAGTAGAACCAATCTAAAACGAAAGATCTCCTCCAGTGAACTTGTCATGATATCGCTAGATTGATGGCGGTCTGCATGGTGCACACACATTGTCGCAGTTGAAGTAACATAGCTGAGAAGTAGATCTTAACACATTTATTTTGAGCCTCTCCAGCTACACAGCTCTCTTGATGAAATATATTAAATATCTACGGGTGGATATAGAGACACAGTCAAACTTCTCTTTACGAACGCTCTATAGGTTAGGTTAGATTGAGGTGGCTGACTGCCGCGCATATGAACAGCAGACACACTTAGGCCAAGCATAGGCCCATTGTGTTACCACGCGGATCTTAGGCTACCTATTCCGCAAACCAATCTGTGCTTTTGATAAAGCGAAGAAGAGGGCTGATCTTGATGCTGCTCAGTTTAGCCAGATTAACAAAGAAAAGGGTACGGGATGAGAGAGCACTGCAGCTGCATAGTAGGTGCTCAATGGTTTCTTCCTTATCCTCGTCCATGCAGCTTCTACAGAAGTCATTGCAAGAAAGGCCTAGTCTAGAGGCACAATGTCCTGTTAGAACGCTAATAAGAGATCTGAAATTTGGCCTGCTTAATCTGATCAAGCTAAGCGATCGTTTGGGATCGATCATAGTATCATAGGAGTTGTTTGGTAATGAGGCATCCTGTGCCAGATATCCATTTGCGGTTTGTTTGGGCAAGCCTTTCAAGCTTTAGCAGAACTTTAATAGTAGCGATAGGCATGGAGGGTGGGTCTCCACCCGGAAAGAGCACGGAGTTTGTGCCCTTTCTAACGATCTCGTCCGCTTTGCAATTCTCTGGAATGTCACAGTATACCGGCACCCACATCATTTGGCCGCAAAAATACTTGGCGCCCCTCTATAACGGACATCCCTTTTCATGACAATTCAACATGGCCCCGGCATGAAGGTATTCGTGTATTTTTACCCCTTCAGAAGGGACACTTCTACATGAAGGACAGTCCTGATGGTCCCACTGCTGTCTGCTATAGAGAAGATTTACTGTATTTCAATAATACATTTTGCATATAAGGCAATTCCAGAGCTGTGGCCACCTCTTCTTCCTGCCTGACCCCAAGGATATCATCATCATGTCCTATATCCCCTTATAAGTCCTAGGACCTATGCTCACAATGGACCAGCATAGTCTTAGTGTGCTGGAAAATTCACTAGCTCCCTCTACCTACTCACCTAAGGCCTATGCAATGAATACGCCAACGTATGCGGACTGCTTCAAGGTTATGATCAGTCAGACAGAAAGTCTTTTTACTTAAACTCCTGCAAGACGCTTTGCTTGGTCTCCTGTATGACGCTTGAGCTTAGGTTTTACTGTGGCAAGGCTTATGAAATTACTTTAGCTTCACAATAAGTTGTTAGCAATGGTGTCATGAAAATACGGTTTGAATGCATATGCAGAGGCTATAGCGATAGAGAGGAAAACGAAATGGGTCTAATTCCCACCACTTTGCCAAAGTGGATTTAATTACCATTTACTAGGAACTGAGACCTTCAGTGGATTTAGTTCCCTGCAATGACGTAGACACTGTCTGTCTGGGACCACATGTTCTTCAGGTTCAATCGGGTGTGTGGAGCATTGGGATTTGATCAGTTACAGAGCCCCAATATCTTCAATGTCCTCTGATTCCATACAATTTGAAACAAATTCAAAGAAAAAAATTAAAATGTCTAATACCAAGTTTTCACCGAACTAAATCGCGAGAATTCAACAAATTACTCCCAATCTGTTATAATCGGGGTCTCGAAACCTCACGATTTCATTGAAATCTAGTTGCAACCCCCTCGAGTTTATCGGTCCGTGAGAGGTTTTCAAGCGAATTGGTATTGATTTTCTCTCTCTTTTCTGGTGTTCCCACTCTATTATTTCCTGTCAAAAAACAGCTATGTCAAATTGAAGGCTACTGACATTTGAAAACACTTCAAAATCGATGGGAACGTCGTGAGGGGTCAGTAAATGTTCATCCAAACCTCGCGATTTCTAGCTTAAGCTGCGTCTCCACCAAACCGAAACCGGGCGGTTCGGATGAACTTTTACTGGAACCTCAATTGGTTGAAGTGGTTTCGCTTGCTATTTTTGAGTCACTCGCTTTCAATGTATAAGTGCCCGCACAGAAATGAAGTATTCCAGAGATGCGCGACTTCTATCTCTCTTACCACTTAAAATGTTTGACAACTGTTTTTTATAACGTGTTCTTAAGCCAAATTGACCAATCGGAAGACCAATGTTACGTTATTTCGTGAATAGCCGTCAAAAATTCATGAAAATCTGTCAAAAAAGCACTCAAATTCGTCGATGGACTAATTCGCCTGGAAAAAAATTAATGAAACCTCGCGGTTTCGTTAGGTCGAAACGTGATATTAGAATAGAAACAAAACATATTTATTTTTATTAAATTATCAATGCCACGTGGTTAATAAATTAAAATTCGATTCTCATTTCAGAACTTCGAAACTGGCGAAGTGGAATACTTCTTTGCTGAACAAGAAGCGACGACCATGCGCAAGATTGAATTCGATGCAGAAACTGGCGAACCGGAATCTTCAAAAATATCAGTGCGCTATCATAAAAAGAAATCCTTCCAAATTCCGCGCAAGTACTTAAAACTGTCCGACGATGAATGCCCCGAGAAGCCATCATGCTCAATGCAACCCGCTGAATATAATCCATTTGACAAAGAAGCACTCATGCAAATGGACGGCGTCAACAAGGTAAACATCAGCAGTCCGCGTGATTTCATATCGAATGAGTTTTCAGAAGAAATGCATTTCTTTTTATATTTTCAGGACATTGTTCTCGGATTCACCAAGTCAAGCTACCTGCTCTTCCTTATACCTTCAGTCTTCTGCTTCACGAAATGGACAGCTCTCTTAATTGTTGCTCTGGAATCGCTGTTGCATTGGCTAGCGCATTACAAAAATCGAAAAAATACCGACTGTCAAATCTTCTATCAGAGTCCATTGCATGTGCTCACGTCGCAATTCTGCACCCACTGCCGGGCGGAGAATGAAATGGACTGCATCAGCAAGCACCACAGAATGAGTGCATCCTCAGTTAATATTAACCTAAAAGACATGACAAAGGTTATTGGATAAATATAATTGTTTAGATTTAAGTTAAGACTATTTTTTGTTTGGTTTATTTGTAATTATTAATTTACCTATGTATAGCGTTGTGTGTATGTATGTATATGCGCTTTTCTGTTCTTTTTATATTTTTCTGTTTGTTTGCGCAAAATAAACAGTTACTAATTTCACATTATTTATTAAACTAAGGTGCACACAAATGAACGCGTGTGTTTTGTTTCAATTTTGTCTGACTGGGAGTACAGCCATGTGTTTATCTTTAGAAATAGCAAGTTCATCCTTGTGCAGGACAAGTTAACAAATGATGGACAGATGAACAGTTTTTTTTCAATCAATTGTATCTGCACTGATGTCTCCGCAATATTACCGTAGCAAAAACTATAAGTAAATCGCGTAAATAATCGCATTTGACTCGCATTCTTTTGGTTTTTCTTCGGCAACTAAGGATACAATTATGATGCACTCTCAGATTTGGCACTCTCATTAAAACAAAGCTTGAAGCTGGAAGCTCAATATCCACGAACATGTCAAGAAAGCATTCAAGACTCTCTACTGCTGTAAAAAGGCCACAGGGAGACAGACAGCAGGTAGAACAGCGATCAAGCTGAAATCGCTGCATATGTGGAAAGAACTTCAGGATATGTGGGCGAGATCTATACCCATCGACACTGACCTCATAATACCCAAACTCTTCTTCGAGAAGAATTTGGGTGTTTTCATAAACGTCTGACTAACAAAGGACTGTGTTAGACATGTTCAATGCAGCTGTTGTGTTGACATGTTTTAATGCAGATGTAGGCTCAGACTAACTTAGTTGAACTGCAGTACCTACTGTTCATAAACGTCGGGCAGATTGTGCAGCCATTATTTTCTGCCTACCAAAAAACCGCGATTGGAAGAAAACATTTTTACTTGAGAAACATTCTTCAGACATTCTGCAGAGCGTGTGTGTTCAAAACCCCATGGGAAAAGAAATGCGATTGTACTAGAACAGATTTCCGACGTTTATAAAAACACAACTAACATTCTCCCTTGAACGTCCTGTTTGAACTCCAGATGGTAGATGGTCCGCTGGGAATATTCACAGATGAATCGAAGATGGATACAGGTGAGATTGATGACGTCTATTCTAAGGATCTGAAAATCCAGCTGTCTTTTCGATTACCAAATCATTGCAGTGAGGGTGAAACTAAGGCGAGAAAGAAAGCACTGTCCTGGCTGAAAAACTATGTAATATCAAGTAAATCAATCAAATCTCTGAATTCCGTGCCCTTCATCTCTACGACTTCCCTTAATCGCCGCCTATCTCTGTCACATTTTAGAGAATTACGAAGCCGACGAACTAGCTAGAAAGGGTAACAGTTCCCCACTCTTCGCGGATGGTGATCTTATATCCATGCCTATCGCATCTACTGAAGCTTATAACCCTTGCTCAAGTAACCCACAGATGGTCAAAAGGCACATGTTGCTTCATTACCAAAACAACTCTGGCCCAGGGTCGACCCTAAGCCATCGCATGGGTCATATATAACGGGGAGTCACGCTGCTACACTGGGCATTCCTTACAACGACTTCTGTAGAAGGTCGAAGAGACGACAGAATCTGTTGCACATTTGCTACGTAATTGCAGTGCCTTACTTCCCGCAGAAGAAGACGTTTTGAAGCCCCCTACTTAAAAAACCGGGCACAACTAACTAGCATAAAAGTGAGACATCTCCCTCGCCCCAATGCCCCAGCCGATAGAATCCGTTGCGTACGTTGAATTTGGAATCCACAAAAATCGTAGTTGCCGTTTTGCAAAAAGATGCCAAATGAGTCCACTCTTTTATAAATCTAAGAAATTCGAAAGTTCCTCAATTATTAGGAAGAATTCAAAGCCGTTTTAAAATAAAACTAAAAGTATTCTTTCATTCATAAAAAATCGTAAAAACAATCACATAAGAAATACCCGAATAAATTTCCTTCGAAGCATCTGTCAAACGCAATCTGTCAAATCTGGTCAATTTGGTTAAGAAATGAAGTTTTACATAGATAGCCGACTTCACAGCTGTTTGTCCCCTTGTCCATCGACGAATTTAAGTACTTTTTTTGACAGATATTCATGAATTTTTGACGGTTGTTCACGAAATAACGTAAATGCGGTCATCTGATAGAAGTCGCGCATCTCTGTAATACTTCATTTTTGATTGTGAAAACTACATATATAAAAAACAGTTGTCAAAAATTGTACTGAAATAAAAAAAAAACCATTTATTTGTGAAGAAAAAAATCGCACATACGCCACCCTCAAAAATGTAAGTGAAATTCTTCTATTAGAAGGCTACTGTGAATTGGTTGGTATATTGATCGGGATTCAGGAACCAACAACTTACGACTAATCATATATGATCGGACTTGCATGTCGGAGAACGTTTTGAAGTAGGATGACATTTAGGAAATGTGACGCTGATAGAACTGAAGGTTAAAAATGAAATATTCGAAAGTTCAAAGAAGTTGGAGAAATTGGATATAATTGGATACATAATTGTTTGTATTCAAACATGCAAGTACGTAACATTAAATAACCTATAACAGTTTTTTTGGCAATTGCTTTGATCTCTTAATTATGCAATATGTAAGCCCATACCTACCGCTAATTATGAGCAAGAGATAGGAGACGGAGACACTTTTTTTAGTACGAAATCTTCTCTTTCGCCATTTGTAGTCAGCCTTATTCTGAGATTCACTTTCATTTGAAAGTGAGTCGAATTCGAAGAGATTGTATTCTGAGTATCGAAAGTTTCGAAAGAAAACATTCGAATCATTCTAATCAAGTTTCATTTTCTTCTCGTTCAATTTTTTCTAGAGAGTAGATTCACAAAACATGTAAGTTCAGATATTTTTCTTGAAATTTCAAATTTATGATGTATACATTCCAATTGGACTAATGTGGAGCAAAAAGAGTGATGGAAGAAACTCCCGAGGTATTGAACGTAAGTATACTTACGTAAGTATGTATGTACATACTTTATATTAGCCAAGCTTTCTTCATCACTATCGATAGTGAAATGAAGTAAGATTCAGATTTTTATCTGTCAAAATATATTAAAAAGTAATTTATCTGTTCGCAATTGATGTCAAAATGTACGAAAAAAATATGATGCCTGAAACACAATAGTGCGCTGCGCCAGCCGACTTTATGTTACGATGACGCACTGCGTTGAAATAAATACTCAATTTATTAGCTGTTCTCTCTCTCTCATCTCATCTCATCTCATGCGCTGCGCCAGCCGACTTTATGTTACGGAGAGAGTGCTATGACGCACTACATTGAAATAAATATTAAAAAATGAAAAATATTGGCACCTTTCTGCATACACTCATTTGAAATTACTTTTGTCGTTGAATTATTTTTAATCAGCTGCTTTCGTTTCTTAAATGACAGTTGATACAAAATCCTCTCAATTTGGAAGAAAACTCTCAATCTGGGAGAAAATCTCTCTCACAGCGCACCCCTCTGTCAAAAATTATTGAACATGTTGAATAATGACATGCGATGGACTTACGTTTTACGTTTTATTACAATCCTCTCAATCTCTCTCATTATTTACTGACGCAGGTCGACGCTGTATTTTGTGCTTGGCCATTGAATTGTGTGTGTTGAAAGCCAACGCCAGCGCAAACGCACTATTGTGTTTCAGCCATGAAGTCGAATTTTTATCGGCAGCCACTTTTCACTGCCGATATTATAAGCAGTTATAGGCAGTAGTGTTGTATGTGCCTTAAGTGAAAAATCCTACTTCACTATTTATAGATTTTTGAAAAAAAAAACACGGCTATTGTTAGTTTCAAACGGATTAAATGCACTAGATCCTCGCCGTCTTCATTGTTTATAAATAAGACAATTGCAATTTATGTGACCTAATGTTATGCTCAATGTTATTTGTATACTCTTTAGAAATGAGTCAAATAGAAATGTCAGAAAATTTCAAACATCTGATTTAAAAAGTCAAATTCAGTAAAGTTCACTCGAAAATGAATTTTTATTCGCTCGAATGTCAGAATATACAAAATTCATTCGAATGAATAGATCTATTCGAATGATTAGTCCAATTGTTCGAATCTCAGAATAAGGCTGGTAAAGATATCTGTTTAAGAAGCTAGAGTATTAGTTTCACTCAAAGGCTTGCATTACTGTAGGCGTATGCCCTCCCAGCATGTTTGTAAGGGAAGTGATTCGAAGCATATCAAGCTATGTATTTTTTCTTACAGCACCGTTGCGCGTTATTCGAAAATGATACTCGTTGATTCACAACTAATAATAAATAGTTGTATGTATTTCTATAAGCATAATACGAACATTTTTTATTGCCGGATCCACAAAATCGTTTTTTGGTTGCCCTTCGAAGAGCCAATCCTTTATGAAATTTGTAATGGCACCCAAGAAATACAAGTTGATATTTTGGACAAAACATTTTGCACATTCTTAGTAGTTGTCCAAAGAGGAATTTATACTTTAAAGTTAAAAGTGGTAATTTGAAAGTGTTTTAGGGATCACAAATGAACAGATTAAGTGGTATAGCACCGAACGAGCACCCCACTGCAATCCCAATTCAATGTGTTTCCCAGAGTTTGTTTTGCTCAGTATACTCTTGCATTATCGTGTTTTAAGCCAACGGCGTTCTGTTGTCAACAGTAGAGGCCATCATTCTTTGTTTGTTTCAGCACTTTAAAATACTCCTTACTTAGCTGGATTTGGTGACAATTCATTCGAACGCTGCCATGGTGTAAGGAGGTGTGCGAACAGCTTGTCAAAACCGCCATCTTTTTGTTTTGGGACGTCACTCAGGTTCCGTTTTTGACATTGGATAGAAGTGTTGCTTAAGCTTGCATCACAATTGAATTTCATCTATAAAAAAATTGTGAAT
The DNA here is from genome assembly GCA_964034865.1 of Eristalis intricaria. NCBI lineage: Eukaryota > Metazoa > Arthropoda > Insecta > Diptera > Syrphidae > Eristalis > Eristalis intricaria. The sequence continues at coordinate 48,478,366 of OZ035875.1, forward strand.
GAAAAACACGAATTGAGTTTCAAATTGTTGAAAGTTGAAGGAATTTAATCAATTTATTAATGGTGTTAGGTAGACTAATTCCATAATGTGTAGTGATTTGTTGTAGAACCCTTAATGAGTAGGAAAATGTTAAATATCCACTTTTCTTTTTAAGTGTGTTAAAAATGTTTATTTGTTTCCGCCTTCAAGTTTCTGTTGACATAGAAATTCCCGCTATGACGTCACGCGGGATCAATAGAACTGTTCATAACGCGCTGCCTTAAGTCATCTCCAATCAGCCATCAAAAGCCGCTGCCATATTGCGCCTCTAAAATTAATAGCTTCTTATTGTGCTCGAACTGAAAACCCACTATGCAACTCCTCGATTGTTTAGTACCGATTTTCCCTCGTGTCATTGTCTGCAGTTGATGATCTCTCTGATAAACACTAGTTGAAAACTGATTGAATTTATTGGACTACAAATTGCCAGCTCAAAACTATCAGAGTTATTAACGCATTACTCTAACTTGTAAAAACAAATATTGAATATGGTGTCCAAAAAATAGGACCTTGGGGAGTAATGGGTTAAGACATCATTAGGAACTGTCAAAATATTCAGTATGATTGACGTTTCATCGTGTATCGTTTCACGTTTGTCGAACATTCGGAAATAATTAAAAAATATCAAAACTCTGGCTCAGTTGTAAGTATGCACTGTGAATTTCTTCGCCTCAGTGTGTAGGCTGTGCGGAACATCTTGTGAGTACACTCTTATGGACCTTAAGCAGACAGAGTTTTTTGCTAAACATAGCCATCGTCGTGAGTTAATTAATTGGGCACTGGAAACCTTGGCCGGAGATCCAGCTTTTGATCAGAAATCATCTTTTCTAACGGAGCGCATTTTAGGCTCAGCGGCTTTTTCAATAAGCACGGTACAATAATCGGCCATTATTTCCTTCAAAATGACAATGAAGATACTGTTATCGTCAACGGTCTCAGATATAGGGCCATGATAACCCACTCTCTGTGGCCCGAGCTCGACAACATCAATATTTCAGAGCTGTGGTGCCACAGGAAGCGATACCTAGCGGTTGTGGAGGAGGAATTTGACACCTCACAGTCACGTAGATATTTCGTTAATTAGCAGCAGCCATCATGTACATTGACGCCACTCGATTATTTCCTCTGGTCCAGAACATACTTTTACGCAAATAAGCCAATATTCGAGGCGCTACTGTCGGAATAACGACGCACGAAGTTGTCGAACTCTGGTCACAGGAAGTCAGTTAACATCGTTCTATACCTGATGGCAATGGTTTCTCCTTTTTTAAAGATATTAGCATACACCACACCATATATGTAGTTCCGTGTGGATTGTGTTATCTGCAACAATGGCAATTTTGCTAGTTGAGTGCTAGTTTGAAAACTGATCATTTGAGTGTAATAATAATTTGAATAATATTTCTAAGGCCCAATTAACGAACTCACGATTCGCTTCGATTCTTCCAATGGCGTTTGTTTGTTTATGCATAATCGCATAATCGCAAATCGATTCAAAATGAAGCCAGAATCAATAGGTAATAATTTCATACACTGTTGATTTATATATTCGTTCGTGTTCGCCGTTTAGCTATCGCGGTTGGATAAATAACTGACTTTCGAACAAAATTGATTAAGGCCGCTTTCACACTCGCTAAAATTCGTCGGCGATTTTTTTAAATTCCCTTTTGTGATCTCAAGCCACTTTCACACAGGAAATCTTCAATTAAGATCTCAATTCTGAACTTTTTCTGTATCCCACCCTCTCTCACACATGCGTCATCTCTTTCTCACACATGTATACCATGTTTCCAATACCCAACATTGAGAACATACCAATAAAGCAAGTCGAACAAAAAACTAAGAGACCGAGCAAACCCGAGCACACGAGACGCGGGCTACCCGTAGCACGTTTCACCTCCCTTGCCAACAAGATGGAAAAATCGCCGACACAGGTTTCCTGTGTCAAAGTGGCCTTACCAAAGGTTATAGCACGTCAATCTTAACAGATAGATGCTGTCACGAACTTTTTATCTTACATCGTTTCCGGGGCGGACGCAAGGGAAGCTCTCAAAAGGGACTACATTTTTTCCTGGGCTTGCTACATTTTCATTGATGGTCGCAGCTGTTTTTCAATTTTCAAGTCAGTAGTTCGAGAGATAAGCGCCTTCAATTAAACAAACACTTCAGCTTTATAATATTAGTAGACATTTTTTTCCGAAAAGGGTTTTCATGTAAAGGGTCAGTGAATATCGACATTCCCCATGAACAGAGACAACGATTTTCCCACCCCTCTTGTGCACATTTGATATTTCTTTTCAATTTTTTCGGTATTCACTGTATTAAATGTTTAACATTTCTGTTGATAACAGCATAATTGTCAAACACAAACACATGCGCGAGTTAAGTATTGGTCGTAATTCTTAAAAATAAAAATATACAATGTGTCACCATACTTGCTTGTGTTTGCATTCTTCAATTGCACACCATAAATTCTTATCGTCATCACTTTTATGTGACCCATAAAAGTAACGATGACCGAAAGAGTAAACAAGGAAAGTGAACCAATGCATTCGGTTAACCTATTGAGAAATAGGGAGAATAAAACCAATGCATTCGGCTGACCTCTTGAGGAATGTAAGCCCAATCAAGTCAATTGGGGGACCGTGTTGAAATATTAAAAATAACAAAACCTTCTTCGGGCATTCGATTCGATCTGAGTGGTAGTTCATAGTAAACTCTCATCCGGATAGTACGGTGCAGCCCTGCTTAAGACAGCGGCCGTATTATTAATAGTAAATAAAGAACTAAAACCGTAATTATAATAGAATATATATAATAAAGAGAATATATAAAAAAAAATTACGAAGTTCAGTTATTTATTTCGCGTGCCTCTTTATTCAGCGCACGTAAAAGCTCTACTTCGCTGAAAGCTCCCTCGTTAAGCAAACGTCAAAAACAGCTGTCAAATAATGACGTAATAAACTAAAGCGTGAGAAAAATATCTAAACTATCGTCGAAACTTTTGCGTCTGTTCGCTCAACCACTCCGCAGAATTTCGCAGAAGTAGTATCTTTCAATTTCAACCATCTAGTTCAGTTCAGTGTCTAGCTGTCATTGCCGCGCTTTGGGTGTAGGTCTGCAAAGTTCTGTGCGAAAATAGTAAATCAACTTTTGACAGTGCGTTGAGTTGAAATAAAAATTCATCAAAATGTTCCTTTCTCGAGCCAGAAGAAATGTTCTCATTGACCTTAACAAATGGAGCAAGTCGCCAGCCTTCAAGGTGAGAGATTAATTTTGCGTCTGCTGTACATACCGATACCAAAGTGTATATACTTGTGTCTATCCAATTATGTAATAAATGTTGTGTGTGGCTGTGTGTAGTCAAAATTGATTTCCGCGGCAGTGCCAAAGCAACATGTGAAAATCTGTATGTACCTGTGTGCACTTGTTGCCGATAACTGCTGAAGGCATTACCACTCGAACAGCTGTTTGCATTATTATGGTTCATTGAGCTACAGTTGCACAAAGTAACAAATTCATAAAACGATGGGAATCACCACGTGAATTTTATCTCGTAGCCAATGCGAAATTTGTAAAGAAATGACGAATTTTTTTAGGCAGCCGAACAGCTTTACGTGTGTCTGTGAGATAGATTAAAGATTTCAACTAAATTGGTGTGTATTGTCGCGTGGAAAGACTCTTTAGAATAGATAATAAAATAAGCGGACTTGATAGGTACCAGCGTGATTGAATTAAATTAACAAAAATTTATCTGAAGTATCCCTTTGTGTTCGAATGAATAGATTACATTTTTTTAGCTAAATGTACATTTTCTACCTCTGTCCATGCTATGCGATATTTTTTGCGTTGGAATTATTTTAGGACGCGTGAAATTGAATAGCCCAACTAGGTTTGCTTTCATGTTAAATTCGAAAAATCTTTCCATTACTAAGTACTTTAGATGTGACCATGTGGGTTCAGAATATGGTAGTAACCTGTTAGGACGGGTCACGTTGGTTCAACTGAAACAAGCGCAGACTGATGAATTGGTTGAATTGTACCAGAAACTGTATATATGTACATATCTACAAATAGAAGATATTAAATGAAACTGATTTGAAAATATAGTATGCGTCCCACCCATGCCGAGGTGAACCTGAAGAATTAACAGCGACCACTCGTATTGGGCGTGCTATTGAGCATTGGGTGGTGTGGATACAAATTGAGTGTTTTCTCAGCATTTTGGAAGGAACACTTCATTTGGTGTGAACAAAACGAAGATTTAGTTAAGTTAACGAACAGCCGGCATTCACATACTTTGACACATGAGTGTTGCCTCCATTTTGGTGTGAATAGAGATGAAATGTGTTGAGTGAACTCTTGAAGTAGTCTAGTGGAGGTAACTTCAAGAGAGAAGAACTTTTAAAAAATGTAAAATTCTGTCTCAGAAGATGAATACTTTGTCAGGTCAAGTTAAAAACCTTCAAAACAACGAAATCTGGAATGGAAGAAGACGATTTCATAAAATGTTTGCAGTCTTATCCGTGCTTGCTGGAACAAACTCCACACATGTTGCGTTGGAAACGTTAGAAGACAAATTTCATCCGTACTTTTTTTTGCACATATAGCACAACACTTAGTGGGTTCGCCTTGGCGTAGTGGGTAAGTGCGTCGACTATTACGCAGAGGGTGCCAGGTTCGCCACTTTTGACAATTCACGGCTCCGCCTCTTTCGAGTCACTAACAATCCTCAAAGATTGTTCCTGTCTGGAAAAAGCTTCTCAGATTTCGCAGTTCGGAGTCGGTATAAAATCGTAGGTCCCTTCCACTCGTGAAAGAATAATAGCACGCACGACACGAGTGGTTGCTGAGAAGCTAGGCCCAGGTCCACCTCGGACTGTAGCGCCACCCATATTATTATTATAGCACAACACATACCAAACTGTGGATCTATGAATCCCAATGCCCAGCTCGAACTTGGAATCTCGTGTCACCAATGTATCGAACCAAGGTTATCGAAGATTCTTCAGGAATATCGGCAAGGAAATGATTACTTAATCATTCTAAGTCATCAAACTCGAATCTATAGAGGTCCTATACACTATCCCATGTGTCCCCGAAACGACGTGTTTACATATAGTTTCTTTGTTTTCGCGTTTGTATATTTAAAAACATTCTTGGATATACTTTGCACCCATCTTTACCCGACTTTGCTCTCATCCTTAAATGTCAAGAACTCTAGTTCTCAAACGTCAACTTGAGGCAAAGAACCTACTTTGAGGAAAATGTTTATTCACACCACATTCAGTGTTCCCCTTAATGAAAACACTACACTCATGAGTGTTCACTGGGAGTGCTCCCTTAGATTTTATTCACATCACACAGTGATCTCAAACGAGTTGAATGAATCTACACTTTTATTGGGTGGTGTGAATAAAAACTAAGTGTGAGCATTTTCTTCTCGTTTTGGAGGAAATGCTCCATCTGGTGTGACCAAAAATTTATTTGGTTTAGTTTAACGAATCCTCTCCGCTCTGATATTTTGACAGCTGAGTCTTTCCTCCCTTTTGGTGTGAATAAAGATGGAATAAATGGAGAGCTCACTTGTGGAAGTTGAGTGTGCATAGGAGGTGACTTCAAGAGAAAAAAAGTGAAAACAATTTAAAATAATGGAAAATACTACATTGGAAGAGGAATACTCTGACGCATTAAACCTTAATCCTCAAAAAAAAAATAAAAGGAAATCTGGAATGGACGATGACGATTTCATCTAGTGTTTGCAATTTTATCCGTGCTAAAATGCAAAGCTGAGTTGAAAGCTAAAGAAGAAATTAAGAAAAATTCCTGGCTTTAATTTGAACATCTCGGTTAATAAGGAAAAACATTTATAACATGAAGGCCTGCGTCAAATCAAAAGGCGATAAGAAAGACGGGCAATCTTCCCATTACATTAAATGACCAAAAACAATCAAAGGTATGGCACCCCCACCCGTTTCTTCATGAATATCAGCAAGGGAATGAGTACTTAACCATTCCATGTTATCAAACTCGAATCTATACACGCTCTTGAAATTATTCCCCGTGTCCCCGAAACGACACGAGTTATAATTCTTGGTTTTTTGCGTTTGTATGTTTAAAAACTTTATTGCATATACTTTGCACCTACCTTTACCCGACTTTGCACTCACCCTTAAACGCCAAGAACTCTATTTTTCAAACGACAACTGAAGGGAGGGTACCTTCTTTGAGCCAATTTTTTATTCACTACTCGGCTCATGTGTTCTTAGTCGGAGTGTTTTCACAGTTTTTATGCACACCAGCAATTATCTGAACAGCAAAGTTCGATCCTTTTCTAGACTTCTTGAACATTGAAAGTGAGGCAAAAAAGTTGAACTATAAACACTGCTCGTGTTGGGGATTGGACCCAGACATCGCCTCATAGACGTCGACGCCCCTTACCACCACGCCTAGGTGGTCACATACATACATGTGCATATTTTCTGAATAATTCATGTTTGCGTCAAAGCTTTTTTGTATAGAAATTGTTTGTCTATTTAATTGATTTGTGTTTTTTCGTAATAATAAAAAAATCACTTACTAATGCGAGTACTTAAAGCAACGATAATCTTGTAAAAAAAAGGGTAAATTTACTTAGCATTTACCTACCTAGTTACACCTTTTTCTTTTTTTTTTACACAGTAGACCCGTTCCAGAACAAACCGTGTAAAAAAAGGCACACACGTGTACAACCCTTGCCGTGTAGTCAACGACAGCGCGACCAGGGTAGATCTATTGTATCGAAGGTCAAAAGGCATATCATGAAAGATTCATGAAAGATAGTAAATCTTTTGTAGTAGATTATTTAATTCCTTTTAAGTGAGTACCTTCTTGTTTCCTTTACCAGATTATTGCCGGACATTAACACAATATGTGCTCGTCTCATCCTCTTCGAGACAAAGCCGACAAACCGTGTCTTGACACAGGTTAAGTTTGTTAAGATGATATTTCAGGCCGCAGTGGCCGGTAAGAAAGCTTGTTAGCAATCTTAAGCTATCCTTACCTTTAGATGGAGTATTTCCTTGTGTGAATAAAGCCTGATTAATCTCTTGGACTGCCTAAGAGCATAACCATGTGTCCACTGGTCTGAGTACATAGTATAAACTTAATATAAATTATTCATACAAAACTAATGCTCTAATTAAATCATAAAAAGACTGTGGCTGAGAAAAAAAATCTTCTTCCTTGAAAGTTGAATCAAATAGTTTTTTATTATCATAATTCTTATTTATTAGTGTATAGTAACACATTACAATTTTAATAATTAAGGCACAGGCTGTAAGGTCTTTCAACTCGCTTATATTGAATTGTTGTTAATGGTGTTGATGTTTTTAAGGGATGTGTTCGTTAAACATTCGGCGCAATTCGACGCTACTAAGAAGTTGCTCTGCTGAAGGATCTTTAACTCGCACTGAATCCAATGGAATCGTCTAAAAATGGATATCTATCTAAACCGTGTAAAAGCAGAATTTAGTGTAAATATATATATGTATGTATATTCAATGGCGGTCCAGTGTAACGAATGATCGATAAAGCGTACACTTTTTTCAAATGCAGTATACCGTATACTCATAAAATATCGTATACTGGGTAAGTACGTCGACTCCTACGCAGAGTGTCCAAGGTTCGATACCCGAATTTTACCACCTTTGATAAATCACGGCTTCACCTCTTTCGAGTCATTGACAAGGCTCAAAGTATATTCCTGTCTAGAAAAAGCTTCTCAACTTCGCCGTTCGGAGTCGGCATTAAACTGTAGGTCCCTTCAACTCGTGAAAAAACAACAGCACGCGCAACTCGGAGTGGTTGCTGAGATGTTAGGCCCAGGTCCGCCTCGGACTGTCGCGCCACCCATATTATTATTACAGTATACCCACACCGCAACGTTCTGGTATTCGGGCTTTGACATAGACCCTGATTCTCTACGGGCTGTAGCGCCACACATACTATTATTATTATAGCGATTATTAGTAGCCTTTATTTAGTAGCCTCTGGTGCGTCTTTTATCGAGCTTACGGAAACCTCAGTTTTCCAAATCATAATAGAACGCACGCGTTTTTTAAAGTTTTTTGTGGATTATGAGTTGTGTGTAGGTTTCCAGTTGATCAGTAACGCATATTCCGTTTGTTGACGAAGTCGTTTAGCCAAAAATGCGCTTACACAGTATCGTCTTGAGTGATAGACGATTTTGCGATGAATTCGTTGATTAAAGTCGCCGTCACCGAATCGGAATTTTGGTCATAAACTTTAATTATTTGGAAACGTCATTCGTACGTGAACTTCACCAAGACGGAAATTCTGTTTTTGCTGAGTGTTTTAACAATTCATTGGTCATTGCTTTAAGAGTGCGTTCACAGTGAAAGTTCAAGGGTTTTAAGTCTCAAGTGAGGGTATTAGAGCAAAAGAGGCATATCTCACGAAATCCAAAAAAAAAAATACATTCTCGTTTTTCAAGACACTCAGCCACGTGCTAAAGAAACACGAATACACATCAAGAGTTTGCAAGAAAAAAACTATGGCCTATAGTTTTCTATTCGCTTCACAGTACATCCTTCAACCAAAAGTATATTGAGACGACGAAACAAAAATAATGCTTTACTATAATAAAGGTCCCAACAGAGTGTGGCGAAAGCCTTAGGTAATAGAAACATAATCCGGACTGTGCCAATAGTGGTTTGCTCTAGTACAACAAGCAAAGGCGTCGGATATATCGCTTTTATTGACAACACCACGGATACGAGAGCATACATTAACATATTAAAAGGACATTTTCCTTAACATTACCAAAAAGTTTGGCCTTAACCCTGCAGGGTCACTCTTCGTCGAATCGACGAGAATCAATTTTAAGTGATTTCTCTTAAATTGGTTATTCTGATCCCCGATGGAAATTTTATATATTACGGAGCCCCAAAAACACATATGGATATTGGGCGGACATTGCAAACAACTATGACATAAGCAAATTAATTGGATCAATGCAGCGAGTATTGAAACCAAAAGTACCGGTTCTAGTACAACGCATTAAGGAAAGGAGAGAGAAACAGAAAATACAGTCATCTGAAAAATCTGAAAAATCTGAAGTCTGAACACCACGTAACCACAAATGACAATAGAGAGTCATCTGTCAAACGGAATCAGAGAGTGGTTAAGACCCCCAAAACATTTCATTGACTGTCGGCAGGGCAGCCGGCAGGCATTGTAGTCTTCTACAAAAGAATTTTGTTATTCAGAAGTTTCCCCCCAAAATTGAAAGATTGCAACAATTTTAAAGAGATTGAGGGAGGTTTACTTCGCATTGCCAATAGTTCCTACATTTACTTCACTATTTTCTTTTGACAAATCTAATAGGATGCACAAAATGTGTGCAGATTCCTCTGTTAATTGCAATTTCTTATCACTAAAATAAACAAATTAGAATTCTACTAACCTGTTATTCTCGTACATTTCTCACATGCCAGATAAACCTTATAATTACGACAGTCTGTAGCTAAGACGTTGTATTTCCCTATGAACAGATGGCAACTTCAAACTGATTCCATCCCTTGATCGAAAAGCAAACACGAATGTTGAAAACAAAACAACTCGGTGGTTGTGTAACGCTCGACAGTGTTTTGTTCCAGCAGCCATTTCAAAACATGTTCTTACGCTTTTCAGTATTCCTACAAGATCAGGGTCATATGACGTCACGAATCGTCGCAAAAGCTGTCGAGTTAGATTATGTTTTCTATTTTAACTCGTACGTATTTTCTTCTATTTTTGTTTTCAGTTCGTTTTGTGATTTCTGCTTTGAAGATGGAAATTGCGTGAACGACAACGTTCATGTTTATGTGAATGCAATAGCTTCCCGAGTTGAATCTTGTAAATAAGTTTGTAAACTTAATGCACGCTCACTTGTGAAGGGTCAGGTGTAGCACTATCTTCCACTGGAGTTGTTAAGATATTGCGTTTTTCATCTGTTAGATACAGATATCATTTTGAATACAAAAATGGCTTTTGGGAATGACATTATTTTAATAGAAGATGTGGAACTGTGGCATCTATCACATTTTGTTGAAATCTCAGAATCATGTGTTGGAATCATGACAATTGATTCCAAAAGGAAGACATCCCTTGAATGTCCTCCAAAAAATAACGATCTGTGCTTCTACAGCACTCACTAGTGTTGGGCTTGCTAGGTGAGGGGCCTTGCACGGCCTTGAACTTACACACCCCAACGTTGGAGTCAACGAACCTCCCCACTACGCCACAGCGGCAACACGGTCCAACAGAGGGGTACGCATCATTAATTTCGTTGTACACATATAATTGGAAACATTTCCATAGATCTAAGTGTATGCGTCTATGTTTACTCAAAACATTTTCACATAGGCAAGAGCATACACATGTATGTGTATTAATTATAAAAATGATTTAGCAACATTTTGTGTTCACATTTTAGCATGTGACACACGAACGTTTAATTAATATTAAATTTCACACTTTTCTTAGATCGTTCAGATTCTGTGAAAAAGTTCGAATATTTTTCTTAGCAAGGGACAAGCCTCTCCTGGCTGTGGGATCTTTTGAAATCTGTCTCCAGTGTCGTAAATCAAGTCAGCTCAGTTTATATATTATACTATACAAGAAGTGTTCATACAACCTACAGGTTCTAGCTAAGTAGTGCTTAGTTGATGTACTTAAGCGTCCAGACACAAGTTACCAAACAACGCGTATAGTTCGTGGTTGAATATTCTTCTCTCAGTCTCTCTTGAAAATACAAACAGTTTCAGGACCAAGTAAACATAATCAAAGATCGCATGCAATACTTGTCTCTTGAAGATACAAGAGACTCGCTTTTGAAGTTGTCCACATCTCCACGTCGTAGAGCAGGACTGAGATAAAGAGTGCTTTGTATTTGTCAGCTTGATTATTCGGAGTGGAGTCCATTGCGCAGTTTAAGATTAACCCTTGAGCTGATTGGCAAGAGTTATTCTGCTTTTTAGCTACTGGGTACAGTGGTACATATTCGTTTAAACAAGCAGGGTAATTTCTTATAATTTTGCCATTATTTTCTTAAGTATTAAATGTACGAATACTACTATTTACCAAAATATGTGGTTACCTTTATTTCATTACTCAACAAAAACATCTTGGACAACTGCACTTTCTGTGTTGGGGCATTTAGCTTTTGCAAAAAAAAATAAGTTGATACTTCCTGGATAGGTCTTATTATCTAACGGTAGGTTCGGTTAGGTTAGGTAGAAGGGCTGCTAGTGGCTAAATTGCAGAGGAATTTAAAGAAACATTGCTAAATTTTACTGTTGGTAGTGTGTTATGATTTGGGGTGCTTTTGCCTACAATTTAAAACTGCCAATTTGCTTTGTTTGAGTAAAAATTACTTCCAGGATGGATTGTGCGAACAGAACCCACACGAGTTTATTTCTCTACAAAACAATGCTGCAGTGGTTTCACGAAAAATATCACATTGTTGAATTGGCCAGTATGCAGGCGTGACTGTATATCAATTAAAAATCATTGGGCAAAAGAAAAAAAAAAATAGCGGTTGTAAGGTTTATATTAATGGGACACAATTTGGTTCAGTTCAGCACTTACAGTGCATCCAAGAGTGTTAGCAAGAAATTGTTGCCAATTTTATTCAATTTCAATGCCAAATGGAAAATTTGATGTCATAGAAAACAAGGGCAATCGCACTAAATGTTGAATGCTTATTTGAATTTTAACAATAAATTATACCTCATATTATTTTTAAGTATTACAATAACAGTTAGTAAAATAAATACATTGGATTTTAACTGCAGTTAATTATTGCACAATGAAATCATATGACTAACAAATTTCCCTTCCCACGGAGTTATTTCATTTTAACCTCAGAAAATCTTGTGCGCTTAAACGAATGTTTACCACTGTAGTGATGTGATGTTGTTTATCGCGTAGCCGAGGCGGACTAAGTCCTTCACCACCTCGAACTATGACATTCTGGCCAAGTTGTCCCTTTTGTGTGTATTTTCTCGAAGACTGGTTGATCAATCTGGCTGACATTTGGATATTTGGACATTGAATTGTGGGAATCACATTAATTTAACTAAAAGTTAAGAGTCCGTATTCGGAGATGGTGTTTCGCAGGCTGTGTTTCTCGATGTCATCTTTACACAGCCAGTAGAAATCTTAACAATATGCTTGGAGCGAAGCGAATATTAAAACATCCACTAAATTGGTTAGGAAATTTGATTTGAGATATGCAGATCCTTACAAACCAACGTAAGACTTTTATTTATATAGACTTCATCTTCAGTGGCTCGCGTGATCCACTAAAAAGATCGCAATGCAAAGCACACACGAAAGATATCCAGCCGACTCGATCCTCCGGCATTGATTTTAACTCATTAGGAGTTATACCCCAGAGCAACCACGTGAGTTTTTGAGCGCTTGATTCTGAGTCTTCTAAGTGGAAATTAAAAGCTTTAAGTTGAGATGCATTCCACTTGTGGGCCGGCTTGTTGATTGTCAGTTTCTTGGCAGAAAGCAACGCACAAAATGGTTTCTATGGAGTGTGTCTTGATCCTTCGTTCATACGTGGTATCAGGCGGCCAATTCATCAGAGATAAATTGCTCTCCGAAGTCATCACATCCATTAGTTCAGAAAATTCTACGAGACACTCGTGAGGTGTCAAAAATAGAACACTGAAAAACCAAACAGCAAAGCAACCACCCATTACCTTAAATTTGTATGTTATTAAATTAAATAATCATTAGAAGCAATCATAGTGCCTTATCGCTCCACTATAACCACCGGGTGACTGGTGGGATGATTCAATTTGCACAATCTTGTTGCCAGACACGGCCGCCTGAACTGAAGATAATGAAGAAGCCGGTCTACCGCTTGAACTCCGAATTATTTTGCACAGTATGATTCAATAATCTCACTGACACGATTTCAAGGCCTTCAGCAATAATCGGACGATGGTTTTTTTCCGACACCGAAAAGCGTGGCTTCAGTTTTTGATAGTAAACGTATGCCTGACCTACAGGGTCAGTTCATAAGTGCGACTAATTAGTGATTTCATGATCAAGGTCATGAGTTGAACAGTTTTCAATGGAGGTCACGGTTGACTGAAGTGGCGAATACAGGCGTGGAACTAGGATTGATGTTTCCATAAATGTGTATTCTTAGACTTTTTCTCGTCCTTGAGTCCAACATAGAAACAAAAAAATGATTTCTGAGACGTCGACCGTTTTCAAGTTATTTCGTGTGTTTTGTTTTTCCTTAATAGCGATAGTTAATGATGTACATATCATATTTCACCGGTTGACAATTCGATTCCGACGTCTAAGTGGATGGATGGGGTACTTTAAAGTGAAAGTGATAAGTGTGCATATAAAATGACAGTACAGTGTACTCCCCCTAAGTCGTATTGTCACGGGATACCATAATTTGTTCGAGGTGGAGAGAATTTGACAGAGAGAGATTTTTGTATGGAAATGTGTGAAAAATATCACGAAAAGTTCGAGTTGGAGAGAGTCTCGACTTAGAGACCGTTCGACTTAGGGAGAGTCCACTGTAATTGAACATCCATTTTGGACTAGTTCAGAGACATTAAATTGCACTAGTGCCAGGAGTAATTTTACTCTCTGGAGTGAAAATAAAACACGCTTTGAATTTTATTTCTTTATAAGAGAGCAGAGAGAGGAACATAAACGAACATCAGATATTGAAATTTGAGAAAACAGATAGAAATAATGCACTAAGACAACACAGGTTGATTGGCTTTAGTGAGAAGCAAGTGTGAGTGCAATAAAAAGGTCAGCGTGTCAACATGATATACGTCGCTTTTGGCGTTACTCACGCTAATATAGCTTCTTTTCGATTTACTTCTGGAACTGTACCAAAACATGATTGGACACTTATTTTTGGTAAATATGTTGTAATGCTCCAAATGCATGTTTGTTACAGTCCACATTATTACAGCTTAATGGTCTTGACACCCACATGTAACTCAGGGGCGACCTGAACCAAATGAGCACCCTGTGCAAGCTCTGTGTTCAACGCCCTATTCATCGGACTTAGCGAATCAATTTAGGAAAATAACTTTTCTGGCCTTAGTAAATTCTGTTATCAAAGACTTAGCCTTAGCATGGGAATCGACCCACCTACCCACCATAAAAACCACGGCATCCACTATTAGAACAATTGGATGTTGTTATAAAATGTTTGAGATGATTGATGTTGTTTAACTTTCTAGGGTTACTGAAGAAATATGCTCACGGGTTCTTGTCTAGCTCCCTCAACATATTCCATGGTGCGGCTACAGCTCAAGATCAAGAAATCCCACTCAATTGACGTGTCTGACAATGGTGCAGTCTCCCGTGACGTGACTTATCAAGGTGACTGTCCTTCTCATGCTTGTAGGGTGAGGGTCCACAGATCAGGGAAGCATATAAGTCTAGGCATCTAATTTGTGATTTGTTCGACAATAGTGGAGCACAATAGCTTGGATGTATTGCAGGTATAATTCATTTCCCTTTACCTGCTTTATGTGGGTGGCCGTGGCGTAGTGGGTTAGTGCGTCGACTCCTCCGCAGAGGGTGCCAGGTTCGATACCCGAATTTACCACCTGTCATAATTCACGGCTCCACCTCTTTCGAGTCACTGACAATGCTCAAAGAGTATTCCTGTCTAGAAAAAGCTTCTCAAATTCGCCGTTCGGAGTCGGCATTAAACTGTAGGTCCCTTCCACTCGTGCAAGAACAATAGCACGCACAACACGAGTGGTTGCTGAGAAGCTAGGGCCAGGTCCACCTCGGACTTTAGCGCCACCCATATTATTATTATTACCTGCTTTATGAAGTTCAGCATCGATTTCGGAGTTTTGGTGATTCATCGTTAGTGCCATATTGTTATGCTTTGTTGCTGGTTGAGCTCCTACCAGCAGTCCATTAGTTTTTTTCCTTACTTTGAATAACTTAATTACGGCAAGGATGGTAACATCGAGATTCCCCGTCGTCCCAAACCACCTTCCACGGAAAGAACTACATCCTGGAGCAGTCTATTTTCATAGACTATGCCATGATATCCAGCTGAGATCATGGAGGGAATTATAGCACCGTAAAGTAGATTTAAATTTTGGCTTGGCAAAGGGCATTTAGGCTCTCCACAAAGATATATGGTTTTCATGCTGGCCTAGAACGATGCCAAAGTGAGCATTCAATCTTTGCCCTTTTTGCAATGATGACATTTGAAGAAAATTCAATCACGAATTATATAAGCTGTACAACGTCATGATTCTGGGCAGGTGTCAATGGATTCAAAGCCTAAGATGGCCTAAGACCAGAACTTGTGAATAACACAGTTTTAGCCCGAAGAGTCTTCCACTTCGCACCAGTGGGACAGCGCAATAGAGCGCGCTCATGAAGCCTATATCATAAAAAAATAGAAGAGTGGTAAGACGTAATTATAGCCTTATTCCTTACGCTTTGTTGCTTGAGATCCAGACCCATCCCGGACTGTAGCGTCAGTAGAAGAAGAAGAAAGAGTGACCTTAGCAAACGTTTTTGAATGTCGTGACGTTGGCAAAAGAGTAAAAATAGTAGATATCAGTTTGAGCGTTTCTCTTTTTTTTTCAAACATGCTCCAGACATCCTGAGACAAAATATTAGAAGGACGTTACTAATCATAAAGACGTAAACAAATAGGACAGTCGTATACCTTGATTAGGAAAATACGTAAACAAATAAAGAAACAAGAAATTAGAAAAAAGGCGCTAAAACTAATAAAAAGAGGAAGAACACGATGATTAACACAAACAATTAGACGAGGGCACATATGCACTGTTGCTATTCATACGGCATGTTGGGGAACGTAACTCGCGCCGTCTTATGGTTGGATTTGTTAATTTTAATAAGTTTATCTAATTAATCGATTCTCAACATGATTTGTGTAGAAACTCCTGAATAGACTGCGAATTAAGAGTTTTCGATCGAATGTGTTCTCTACACAATGAATGAGAGAAGAGAATTCCGTCCAGCCGATCTAGACGTATTCAAGACAGCGATATATAGTACGAAAAACGTCAGTACCGAAATCAAACCCAGAGTAACTCTTGCGAACTACTCTTTCGTCACGGTTAAAGAGCCAATTGAGTAGTAGACCTCTTTTTCTCGAAGGACCAAGCTAAAATGAAATAACACCTTGCGCGGAAGCCTGGACAATCTCAAAAGCATATGAAGACTCCCTTGATCATTCGAAAACAAACAAAAAAAAACAAATGTTCAATCTTTTGTCCTGTTTGGGTGGATGATTTTTGGAGAAGTAGATTCAACCATGAACTGTACAGGGACATGTATTGAACGCCTAAGATAGCTAGCTGCTCCAGCCCAAAGAGTCTTTGACTCCGAACCAGTGGGACAACGCAATAGAGGTCGGTCTCGGAACCGAAGGCGCACACAAGTGGAGATAAACTTCAACCAACTTGGCGTGCAAAACTGGAGGCAGCTGGCTAAAGATCGTGCCAGCGGGAGAGGCTTTTGGCTGAGGCCCAGATTCACCCCTGACTGTAGCACACTTAAAGAAGAAGGCGTACATTTTTTTCGTACCAATCTTTTTAATCTTGCGGATCCCTCCCCACTACGTTTCTTCGGCCTTTTCATTTGCTGGGATGTGACCCGGTGACCTGGAAAACAGATAAGGTACATTTTAACCTGGCCTTCTAACCACGCTCTGTCAGATCTGCATTCCTGTGATAGTGTGTTCGGCCTAGAACACACTGAAATTGTACGGCAGTCTGGGGGCTTTGGAAATGTTCAGGAAATCAGTAAAAAAAAAACTAGACAGCTTACCGCTATCCCATTTCCTTCTTTCAGGCAGAAGTGAAGTATTACAGAGATGCTCGACTTCTACCTCTCTTTCCCCTTAAGATTTTTGACAACTGGTTTTTATAACGTGTTCATAAACCAAATGGACCAATCAGAGGAAGGCATTTACGTTATTTCGTGAATAACCGTCAAAAATTCATGAATATCCGTCAAAAAGGCACTCAAATTCGTCGATGGACTAGGGGGCAATCAGCTGTGAAGTCGGCTATCTCTGTAATACTTCATTTCTGCTTTCGGGGGTTAGAGTGTCAAAGACATTTCATAGATTAAGTCAAATAAGCCTACAAGATGTTCTGATAACTTCAGTAACGTACGAGTATCAGCGAAAGAGATAATATAGTTTTTACTTAGACTGGATGTAAAAGCTTGTTGAAATAAAGATTAGACAGACAAATCGTGCAGAACGAAAGATTAAGATAACACGGTCTATATGCAGATCTTAGAAAATACGATCATTTTACAAAAAAAAACCAATTTGACATACATTTATAATTATTCCAGCTCATTGCCAGCTATTCAACCTCGGGTACCCAATCGAAGAAGATCTACGCCAGTGCCGACGAGGCAATCGCCGATGTTCCAGACGGCAAGACAATCCTTTTCGGCGGCTTCGGCATCTGCGGTATCCCTGAGAAGTTGATCGATGCTCTTCTGAAGAAGAACGTCAAAGACATCACCGGGGTGTCGAATAATGGAGGTAAGCGCATTCGTGTGCGAGTCTGTCTTAAGGTTTGCTTCATTTGCATTTTCTTTTACGCAGGCGTCGACAGAGTGGGGCTTGGCGCACTCATTCGTAACAAGCAAATGTCAAAATTCATTGCATCGTATGTGGGCGAAAATGACGAACTTATTCGTCAGTTTTTCAGCGGAGAGATTCAAATTGAACTCACACCCCAGGGCACCATGGCTGAGAAGATACGTGCTGGAGGAGCAGGTCTGTTGCAAGTTCCTCCCTGACGTTCATAACTCTTTAATGATTTTCCTCTTGTTTCGTCGCAGGTATCCCCGCCTTTTATACACCAACTGGTTACGCTACCCTCATCCAGAAGGGCGGTGCTCCCATCAAGTACGGCAAGGATGGTAAGATCGAGATTGCCAGTCGTCCCAAGCCAGTGGCAACCTTCCACGGAAAGAACTACGTCCTGGAGGAGTCTATCTTCGCAGACTATGCCATGGTCAAGGCGCACAAAGCTGATCCCCTAGGAAATATCGGTAAGCTATTAGTGGCTATGTCTTTGGGATGGAATGAATAACGGAGTTGTTCAGTTTTCAACAAGGCCGCAAGGAATTTCAACTCGCCAATGTGCCGCGGAGCAAAGTGCACGATTGTGGAGGTCGAGGAGATCGTGCCAGTCGGAGCGTTGGGACCAGATGAGATCCATGTGCCTGGAATTTACGTGCAAAGAATTGTGAAAGGCACGAACTATAGCCGACGCATTGAGAGATTGAGGCTTCGCGATGAGAACGGTGCCCCATCGTCGCCTGGACAAGCCAATCCTGGCCAACTCATCCGCGAGCGCATCGCCAAACGTGTCGCCATGGAGTTCTGCGACGGAATGTACGCTAACTTGGGAATTGGTAAGAATTTCTTCGTCAATATTCATGTCATTTTCTAACCTTTTCGATCGTAGGCATCCCTGTTCTCTCATCGAACTACATTCCAAAGGGAATGAACGTGATGCTGCAGTCGGAAAATGGTATTCTTGGACTGGGTCCATTCCCCACCAAGGACGAGCTCGACCACGACTTGATTAACGCCGGCAAGGAGAGTGTGACAGTCTTGCCAGGTGCATCGTTCTTCGGATCCGACGAGAGTTTTGCCATGATCCGAGGTGGCCACGTGAGTTTGACAATTCTGGGAGCTATGGAGGTGTCGGCTACTGGTGACTTGGCCAACTGGATGATTCCCGTAAGTAGAACCAATGACTTCAATGGAAGAACAATCTACAATCCTCTCTTTACCCAAGGGTAAACTAGTGAAGGGAATGGGTGGCGCTATGGACCTCGTTGCTGCACCAACTAAAGTGATTGTCTCAATGGAACACAATACCCGAAATGGAGAGCCAAAAATTCTGCAACAATGCTCCTTGCCACTGACTGGACAAGGTGTCATCGACTTGATCATAACCGAGAAGGTACTTCTATTCAAACTAACCTCAATTGTAAGCATTTCTAAGGATTCCTTATTTGCAGGCCGTCTTCGAGGTTGAGAAGGAAGTTGGCCTCACTCTGATCGAGGTTGCTGAAGGCTTAACTGTCGATGATATACGTGCATGCACGGGAGCAATATTCGAAGTCTCTCCAAATGTCAAGAAAATGGGACAAATTGATGAAGTCTAATGTTCTGAATAAACGTATAGTATATAAAAATCGAGAACAAAGAACAATAATCCACAGAATCGAAGGGCTTGCAACATATCGATGAAATGTTTCTGAAAAAAAAGAGGTTACCTATTTGTTTTTTTTTTTTTCGAATACCTTTCATTTTGGAGCGAATCTGTGATTGTTGGTATTGTTCCTAGCGAACGGACTCAGGTTAAAACGTATTTGATAAGTGATACCGTGTGCATTTACTACATGAATAAAAATAAGTTTATTTTTGGAAAATATGTCATCAGTTGGTCTATTTATTCAACGTAGTGCAGTATATAAGTGGACGTGGAACACTTCTTACTCAAGTTGTTCCTTATTCAAATGGTATGAATGCCTTTTTCACAGGCGTCAGCAAACTATTATTAACTGCCTCCACTGGGCATGCAACATCACAACCGCAAACTGTGGATTCCGGTGGGCAAATTATGTCATGTCATTTCACATCAATGTTGGTTGCGGCTGCTTTCACACCTAGCTAAATTCGTCGCCGACTTTTCAATGATGTTGTCAAGTGAGGTGAGGTAAAAGTAAACAAACATAGGAAATCGCAACCATACATTGAAGTTTTGTCGGCGACGTGATTAGCGAGTGTGAAAGTGGCCCAAGGAGTCAACATCGACCATAGAACCACCTTTCAACGAGGAGAGATCACACTAAGAACAGTTCCAAGAAATTCAATTCATTAACACATACTTTTATTCTCATCATCTAACTATACATTAAAAAACAAAACTTGAACGTATAGTAAAACGTCAAATCTCATGTTTAAGATTTTGTGGTAGATCTCGAAGAAAATTAGTGGTAGATTTGAAAAAAGTGTGGTAGTTGTCGGTTACCTACTCAATTTCAAGGAAATTTTATTTACAAAACTAACGCTTTCATAAATGAAATGAAACAGCTCCTTACTTTCCCATTGGTTCAGATTGTCGATTACTAATAACTCTTCTTTGTAATTCATTGCAGATATTTTCCTTTGAAAATGTGTTTTTTTTTAAGAAAGGTTTCAAAACAAACAAACAACAACAAATTGTATAAAAAGGAAGAATCGAAATGTGTGGTAGAGATTGCACTTTGCGTAGTAGGGTAAACTACCCTAATTCAAGCCCCAGCAATAGCGAGCCCCCTTCATGAATTCGGTCCAAAAACAAAGCCCCTGCTTTACAGACAATGAAACACGCTGTGTCCAGTCATCAAGCCCAAGCTGTCTTGCACCCGCGATTACTTGGGGTTTATACCGGAGATTCGGTCTTCCTCTCCGTCTCGAACCAGAAGCCTCGGATTCGAAGACCCTCTTAGCTGGGGCAGAGGGGGCCATATATCCGACGTAGAATTTTTCTTTCGAAGGCACTAAGAATCAGCTCTGGAGTTTAACTTAGCGTCCAGTTTTCAGATCCATATAGCAGGGCAGGCAAAATAAGGGGTTTGTAGAGCATGATCTTAGTCCTTCCAGAAAGGAGTTTTGACGCCACTTGAATTGACAAATCAAAGTAACACCGGTTGCCAAAGGCGGTTCTACGTTGGATCTCCACAGTGATGTCGTTTGTGGAGTTTACGTTTGCACCGAGGTAAACAAACTCCTTTACTAGCTCGAAATTGTAGCTGTTAACTGTCATATTTTACCCTAAGTGGTGTGTGACGGATCGACAGCATATACTTAGTTTTATCCTCGTTGAGCATAAGATCAGCTCGCTTCGCGTCTTCTTCAATTGCCGTAAATGCTTCCACTACGTCACGCTGGGAACGCGCGACGATGTTGATGTCGTCTGTATATCCCAACAGTTGGACTGTTGCTATTATTTGTTACTGCTTTCCTTAGTTGGCAGTTATCACAAATGTTTTTATACATACGTGGTATTTTTCGTAACACATCTCTCGCGTATGTGGGGGGATTGCTAGACTTGATTATCCAGTTCCTGCCTGAGGACCCATCATAGAATCGGCTTTGACGATTGCTGTAGATTGTCTGACTAAAGCTATTTCCTGCTTCCTTAAAATGAAACATGTTAAGACGAAGGCAACCTTTTTTGCTTTTCAAATTCAGACACTCAATGCGTGTTGTTGGGGTCTCCTTGAAGCAGGTGGAGAAGTCTGTACCTCGATATCTTTTTCACTACTGATGGGAGAATTAATGCTGAGTTTCCTTATAGCATTGACCAAGCTGGGTCAATTTTGAAACAGCTTGGAATATCTGTAATTGAAAATGCTGAGCTTGGTGTCAAAACCAAGTTAGTGCCTTTCAAATCAGTATTTATTCCAACTCACATGAAATTTGAGAAATCACTGCTGAGATGAGATTTCTTCCCTTTGTTGTGGGAATTACTCGCCGGGATAGGATGAGAAACACGGTTTAGGTTTGAGCGATTGCCACTACTGTAGCAGTTGTGGCCCACTTAGAGCCTGGTTGGATCCTTTGTGATACCCGTTCGATGTGCTCGAAGAGTGTAAAAGCGATTAGAACATGCTCGCCTCATGAAAGAGAATCACGGTAGTACTCGAGGAACGCAATGTTGAGCCTCTTCCAACGAAAATTACTATACTTTGATTGTTTCGTGGCGCGAATGTCCCCATCATCACGACTTCCGAGTTCTCCCTTGGATGGGATTCCATCAGTTAGGCGGCCGTTTGACAGACCCAGGATGGTGGTTAGGGCGAGTTCTTAAACTAGCCCGGTTCCACTTTGGCATAACTCCTGATGAGTGAGACTCGATGGCGGAGGATAGAGTATAACGTTGATTCGATACCAGGTCTGTATTGATATCAGTACTAATTACAGTACTTGAAACAAGGTATCGATACCCATGGAGTATAGAATAAAAAGTATCGATACTTACTCGTATCGAAACAAATGATTAATTATAATGCAGACACACAGAAAGACACAAGACCACAAGGACACAAGAAAGAATAATAATACTTAATATTTCTGCGTAATTTCAATCGATACGATACGAGTGCTTCCATTCGATACTTAATGTAATCGAATCCGAAATGTATCGATACTAAATTTTACTTGTATCGAATTGTAAGTATCGGGTATATACTCGGATTTATTTGAATCGAATCAATCCTATTCGAGTAGCCTCCAGATCTATCCTGTTTGCTTCGCCCCCGCGATCCATTTATTGGATCATGCGGCTCACTTAAGATGAGATGAGAAGTCTCTATGAGCTAAACTCTAAAATTCCCGCAAGGATCGTTCTTGACTCGCTTTCTCGTGGTATTTCGGGCATCCTTCATAGATGTATGTCACACAATGAATTAGAAGGAATGTAGTTTGTTGGAACGTAATTGTAAATGTAATTCTTAAAGTCCCAACTTTGAGCTAATGGTACAGCCAAACGGATGATCCAAACTCAACAAAATTTTGGCTATCTAGGTTCCCATATTTGTAGAATCGAAAAACATAAACCATTTGGCCGGGAAAAATATGTCACTTCGGGTATTTATTTCCACTGCGGGACCACTGTGCGCCGTGGCGTAGTGGGTTAGTGCGCAGAGGGTGCCAGGTTCGATACCCGAATTTTATCACCTTTGATAAATCTCGGCTCCACCTCTTTCGAGTCACTGACAATCCTCAAAGAGTTTTCCTGCCTAGAAAAAGCTTCTCAACTTCTCCGTTCGGAGTCGGCATTAAACTGTAGGTCTCTTCCACTCGTGAAAGAACAATAGCACGCACAACTCGGAGTAGTTGCTGAAAAGCTTGGCCCAGGTCCGCCTCGGACCGTCGCGCCACCCATATTATTATTGTTATAGTTTGTTACTATTGAAAGGGCTTTCAACAAAAGAAAATAAGGATACGAATGATAACATGAATAATGTGGGAGCAACGCTGGCAACTATAAACTATTAGATGTAGTCTTCACGAACTGGATTAAGGTTATAGCCGTATGCCTATAACGTTTTATAAAAACACAAAAAGGTAAGGAAAAATGCAATTCATTAATTTTTGATGTATAGAAGTTTGTCACTTTGATTTGCTTCAACACATTGCTTGACTGACCAAATCGTAAATTTGAACGCTTTTCCAACAAGAGAAATTCAACATTTTACCTTGGTTGAGCGATTTTTCTGTTCATTGATTCGTTTCAATTCGTTGCATATATTATTACGGACTAGGCCAAATTTGCAAGCATGGTAACACTGTTGGGACATAATTACCGTGAACGAGTGTATCGCACTCGCAGTACAACTTTAATAAAGAGATTGTCTGGTTTTGTTGACGTTAAAGTTTGTCTGACACATTATGGTAATATGGCAGAAAGAATGGAGGATAATCGATATGTATGTCTTTCTTCTTATGTGGAAAGCGACAGGAGGCCTGATACCGCCAGATAATAAGAAATAGTTTGTGAAGACCCCATCTTGCCCTACTTGACTAGTTATTCTTCATGGAACCATATGTATTTGTTGTCGGAAATGCTGCACAAATAGTGAGAACGCTTTTACGGACAAATCGTTCAGATCGGTTTTTTCTTTTACAATCAATTTAATTTTTTTCTTTTGATTGGGCGACTTGTACGACTGTGTGATAGCAAGTCGAACGGCTTTCGAGCATATTTCAATTTCAACGAGTGAGCATTAGAGCGGAACGAAGGGAACAATGTCTATTTCAGATAAAGAATTTGGTTCATGAGACGATTCTGTATTACTTAGATCTGTATATTGTTTTTATACATGAAGAGTGCAGCCGTGGCGTTGGTTCGATACCCAATTCGCCAACTTTCATAATCCACCGCTTTACCTCTTCCGAGTTACTGAAAAAGCTCAAAGAGTTATCTAGACAAATCTTCTCAAAATCCACTCGGAGTCGGCAGAACTCATCATAGAACAATTACCCGTACAACACGAGTGGTTGCTGTGGTATCTAGTCCCAGGTCCGCCTCGGACTGTCTCACCCTCCATATTATTATTATTATATGCGGAGCTAGAAGAATTTATAAAAGGCGTTTTTCTAACGTCCCTTGTTTCATCTTGAAAATGTATTTTGATTTGCTCTCCTCGTTTTAACCCTCATTTCTTTTAACTCTTTCTTATTGATTGAATATCAACACTGCAAGAGAGCACGAGCCTCTAAGTTCGTACTGCGAAACTATTCTCATAAATAAAGCCTCTCAAGCAAATAGCACTGTGTAAACGTAAGTCATTCTTCGGTCGTCCGACTTTGTCATACCAATTGCAGAATAGTGTTACCGCCGCTTGCGAATTTTCTAACTTTTCTTTTTTTTACTTGCCTCTCATATAATAAAATAAAAAAAAAGAATTTATAATCTAGTGGTCAAATAAATTAACCCATCAAGTTTTTCGCAGCACGCCTCTTAACGAACACATCCCAAACGTCAAACACCTGACTGTGATTAGAAGATGTTGATATCATTCGTGAGCTATAAATATGTGCATACATATGGATGTATGTATATGACTTCCAATAAGAAACACGAATCTTTTGTGTATTTCACACACCCACCACCAAACCAATTTATTTGTGATGGCCAAAATTCACTCCCCTCAATTCAGTAAATCGTTTCATTCTCAAGTTCATACGAAAACGAAACCTTTTTTCATATGTATATACCGCTCTGACGTCATAAGCTTTCGCGAAAATCCATACACTGGCAGAGAACTTTGGAAAGCTCAACTCGTCCAATAGACATCATCTGTCAGCTGTTTAATGTTTTCGTTTATTTTAATTTCTTCATTTGACTGCGCAAAATAAACAAAGGGGACAATTATATTTTTGGGAAAAAAAAGTACATTCAAGTTAATAGATAAAGGTTACCAGTTATAAACGAACTGTACATTTTAGTACAGATTAGTGTTATGATTTAAAAGGCATTTTCTTTGTGCTTGTTTGTTCCAGTCTCAAATTATGGCGTTTTAATGCAAGTTTTCCTGCAATAACATCCGTAACAGTTGTGTAAAAAAGGAACAAACGAAAGAAATCACTTTCAGTTTGTGTGTTCTTATTGTAAATTGTAAATTCTTCATTTCGTCTAAAAATAAAACCCGTATTCAGTGCGTATCGATTCTTGAGTTGTACACAAGTTCAACACTCTCACTTGCCCAGAGATCGGAATTCGCTCAACGACATATGCCGGTTTAGAATGTACAAAAACTGTGTTTGTTAATAATTCTGTTTGTATTTACCATATATGTTTAACTTTACGAAATGCAAACTAATCATTGAAATATAAGAAACAGAGATAACGAACTGCGGGATGAATCCAAGAAGCAGAACAGAACAGAAGAAAAAAAGTGATAAGTGATGCATTCGACTTCTCCCTTTCAGAGTGATCTGTACATATCAAAAGCAGTTATCTGTCACGTTTATGACTTGGGCTTGCACTAGTGGATAAGGATTCTGCAGCCGAGATGGTTCAACATTCAGAGAAATCAATTTTACAATTGCAAGCACTTTGGTTGAAGTACAATGAAGAGGAGGAGAACATCACGAAGAAGGTTTCTTATTTTGCAAAACATGCCAAATGATAATTTATTTATTTTTCAACAATTCACAGGAAGAAATACTGAAGGAGTTCTTGTATAAAATTCATTTTATGAACTTGGAATTGCCCAAAGAACCAAATCCAATCACAAGGTTAGCATTTGTTCCATCGGACCGTGACGATGTTGAATGGTTTGAGTTGAAATACCTCAGGCCAGAGTTATTTGTGGTGTTTATTATTCAAAATGCATCTCATCGATTTGTATTTCATTTCAGTTTCTTCTCATCGGTTTTAGAAGAAATCTGTTCCTTTTTACTGGAACGTGTACACCACATTATAAGCAAAGCAAAGCTCTTCAGTGTTTCGCAAGATGATTGCGATCAAGACGGAGATTGTGATCATAAAATGGAAACAACGACTTCGGACAACTCTAAAATGCTCAGGGATAAGCACAACTTTGCACAGGTCAGTACAAGTACATACGAACATGTATATGGTCTACCGAAGGTCACGATACAAACAGAGGTACTTACTATGTATTTACTTAATGAAACAATCGAAGCCACTGTTTGAATCGAAATAATCAGCTTTCGATTAACATAACAAATTAACTGTAACACAAGATTAATTGAGAATGAAATAATAGATGTATTGATGCAATATTTGAATCGGAAGAATTGCACGTCGTGCAAATATGTGTACTCTCCATTTCATTCTCGACGTTGACGTCACATTGGGAGCTGATTCTTTTCTTGGCCTCTGTCCATTTTAAATGCAAATGTGCTCATCGCAATTAGAAATTGACGAAACGCCTTTTTTATGTACACTGTTTAATTGTTTTGTCCATACGTTTTGTCTTCCCCTCACGTAGCTGGTTCTAAGAGCTCCTAGTGATTACGGCAAAATCGTAGCGCTGAGAACTTTCCTTACGCATGAAGTTGGTCACCACATTCTTTACTTCCTCCGTCGGGTTAATTTAAAGGTGAGCTCTGCTATTTTACATTAAATATAACAATTCCTCACGACCAACCTCTTCAGCTTCTAGCTTCACAGAATAGCCTCTGCAATCTCTGCATCAATCTGTTTCCCAACTGTCGTTGGGATGACACCCAAATCAATTTGGATTCATCAAATCCACTCGAATCGATGCGAACATTTGTGGAAAGTATACAAGTGCACCTCTCGCCGAAGGAACGACAATTCAATAAATCCGGAGCATCGAAAGACTTATTCAACGACATCATTGGGCACAACGACGACTTTCCGAAGCACGACTTCAGGAAGTACACACAACAAGTACGAACAAGCGATGAAATCGCAGCTATCCTCATCGACCTGCTGATAAAGTGCGTCGATGTTGAATCTGAAATGGTTTTGTCGGATCAATCGATGAGTGTGGTCTGTTGGAAGTTCGCCATGGAAAAACTAGCTGCCAAAGATGATACATTCGGTTCGGACAACAACGCCAAAGCAGTCAAACGCAAACTCCTGCGACTCACTGCTAAGTGTTTCAATAATGTCTGTTGTCACAAAGATAACTTTGGATTGCTCGACTTGAAGGAGACTATCGCTAAGCTAATGAATGCGATGCAAGTGAACACCAATCAAGAAATCATATTCGGCATTAATTACTTAGTTTTTAGCCTTATCAACAATGTGATAATCCAATCGGATGGCAAACTGCACGATGCCATACGATTTGTTGATGAAGAGACTCTGGACAAATATGTTGCTTCGCTGATTGTGGTCATGCATCAGCCCTCGACGGAAATTGAACCGCTATTTCAATCGATTATCGATGTTCTACTGAAGATCATCGACAACACAAACAAGGTGCTGCGCACAAAGGCGAAGAAAGTGCGGAAAAAATTCAAGTACAGCATACAGAAGCACTGTAATCGTTCGAATTTCCCCTGCTTCTTTCAAAAGATACTCTTCAACATATTGGAACACCTGTCGTGTGACCTGCAGAAGCAAGTTATTCGCTATCTTCATCGGCAGGGCATCTGCTGTTGTCTATGCAATGCGGACACAATGAAGATACTCTTGAGCAAGAATATTCATCAGGCGAACCGGAGAATTGCGCTGGATTTTATACACAAGAAAATACTGAAGACCGTGTTAATTCGAAACGGTTGCGAGGTGTGCGATTTTAAATACAAATCATCAGAGTTTAGCCGAAGCATCAGCCTGGCCTATTATAACGCGGTTATATACATGGACGGACCAGAGGAAATGCACTATTATATCAGGCACTTTCGCCACATATCACATGTGATCAACGGAGATATGGCAATCTGCATTATGGGAACTATTGTTCTGCCGGTGTTTCGACGAAACGTCAACTGTGCAATGAGCAACCGCAGTTGTACCGCACTGTTACTCGAGTGTCTGAACATCTTCGTTGCATATCTAATGGACACGAGACTGATTAAAGCCTTTTTCAACAACGACAACATATCACTTTTGCAAGACTTAATGTACCAACACGATTTTACACGGTGTGTGTCGGATCTAATGAGGATTGGCATTGATTTTGGCACATTTTTGGGTGAACACGTCAGCGAGCAGGATTTTCTGTACAAGCGGCTGATGAAAATGCAGCTAAGTGCGTGCAAGAAAACAATGAAGTGGGTGAACGACATGCTGAACTGTTTGAAACAAAACGAGTCATACGCCATGAAGAACGAGATCGGATACGTCATGGATAAGGACATGAAGCCAGCGCACATTCTGAACATGGCCTACAGGTTTTGGTGCATCAACTACGATCTCCTCAAACGCAATCGATCGTACCGCAAGGATTTCGTTTTGATATTCCCCATCGATGATCTCATCGATTGGGTTTGCAATATTCTACACTCGTTCTTGCATTATTCAAACGAGAATACGTCGAAGTCACTACCGGACACCAGCAGGGTTAAGACACTAAATGACGAATTTCTGCGTTTGAAAACATCTTCCCTGTCATCGAAAGACAAGACTGTGCTGGTCAGCGAAGAACTGCCGAATTTCGAAGACGTCGTTAGATCGTACAGTAATTGCGAAGAGAACAGTTTCTTGAACGATCTGCAAAGAGTCAACATCACCGAGGAGAGCATTGTTCTTTTTGATATAAGGAATCAAATTTCGTCATCCACAGCCTCGTCTGAGTTGGAGGATTCGTTATGGCTGCCATCGGAAGACTCAACGCCTTCTGCGAACTCAAGGGGAATATTCGGTCGCCTATTTGGATTCATCTTTGGGTCACGTGAGATGTCAGCTGTGGAGAAAACACCACCAAACTCAGATCGAATCAATGTCGAACTGAACAGCCTCGCTGAACCTGGAGAATGCAAGGATCTACTCTTGAGTCTGTTCGAATCCGCATTTGCCGTGTACATGAGACTGTGCAAAGGAGTTGGTAAGTCTAATCCGTTTATTGATATCTTCTTACTGCATTGGCTGCTGAAGAAATTATGTGGAGTACAATTGGCTAGACACAAGTTCCAAGCGGAAAAATAATCGAGTACTTCGCTTGTAACACCGCATAAATCTGCATTTCCCGATGGCTTCACTTCTTAGTTCTTGATGGCGAAGTGGAATTAGGTACTATCGCAGTGTAGGGAAATAGATGTGAATTCACGTAGACTAGGGTGTCTCGTTGTATGTTGGGTAATGTTAGGTACGTGGTGGGCCACATAGGATGGTTTATATATTGAGGTTGAGACATCAACTAATTTTATAGATACTTTTTATGTTATCCTCTCAATTAGATTTAGGTTATAAATCATATGTGACAGTTACTTGTTGGCAAGAGAGAAGGTGCGTAATGGATAGCGGCTTGCTGATGTTGCAAGGATTGCACATTGGCTGGGGTTCTCGGATGATTAGGTGTTTGAGTTGCTGGGTTGGTATGACACATCCTTAGTCTGATTTAAGTTTTAAGCTTATTCCGGGTTATAGTTTTGGGATATAAGGATTTTCTGCGTTGGGATTAAAGCTGCTGTATAGGTGTAGTTTAGCCAGTTTGTCTTCCTTCTATATTCCCAAGTTTTGATTAAGAAATTCCATATAACTTTATTTTTATGGGCGTAGACGCTTATCAAGGGTTATTCGGTTGGTGATTTGGCGGCAGCATCGGCAACCTCGTTACCTACAGTGCCTATGTTTATTTATTCCACAGCGATAACTGTTCTTGACGCGGACGAAGTCGCGGGGAACAGCTAGTATAAAGATAACCTTAAAGTTTTACATCGTACTCGACTTATGCTTGACATGTTGTTGCTCTTGATGTTGTCTTCTTCTTCTAGTGACGCTACAGTCCGTGGTGGATCTGGGCCTCAGCCAACACGTCCTATGCTGTATCTTCTTTTTTATTTGGTGCTACATTCCGAGGTGGACATTGGCCTCAATCAACAAGCCTCTCCAATTAGCACGATATCTGGCTAGCTGCCAGACTTACGCCAAAATTACCAAATCTATCTAGGTGCGCTACCTTAAGTGCGTGCCTCCTCTGTCGCGTTGTCCCACGGGTTCGGAGTCGGAGACTCTTCGGGCAGGAGCTGAGTTGTCCATACGCTCTACATGGCCTAGCCATACTGTGTTGTCTAGCCATCTCGAAATCCTAATGAACTTAAACAAAGAGGTTAGTGTGATTTCTGTTAGTTCCTGGAGGTTCTGAAAGAAGTGTTCTCCTAGTGTTTTATATCTCAGTTGGCAGAGGCTGGGTCAGTGGCAAAGGTAGTGAGGAGCATCCTCTTTTTCTTCTTTATCGTCGGCCTCTGCGTAGGAAGTGTGCGTATGAATCCCATTTTGTTTCCATGATAGGTCGGTAGCAAGTGCCTTTAAAGATACTCTTAGGCGAAATTAGGCGTATTGTACTCCCACGGGGCCTTAGGTTATGTTGGAGTGACTGACTGCCAAAAAAGGTAGCTACACAGAGCCCAGAGTAAGCCCATTGTGTTACCACAATATCTAGTAGATCCTAGTCCGAAAACCTAGTTAGATCCTAGATCCAGATCTAGATCCTAGTTAACAAAACGAAGCACTTGACTGACGTTAATATTACTTAGCTCTGCCAAGTTGTTAAAATATGGGGCGTCAAAGTGACAAAATCTGAGAGATGAGTGAGAACCACGTGGGTATACAAACAATGGATTGGATCTGCGTGGTTACTATGATAGCCAAACAGTCTTGACAGTGATTTTCAGAATTGATTTAACTTGTGTTTCACTAATGTCACTTTAATTGTCAGAGAAGTAGAAGCTTTTTATGGATTTCATGATAGAGGCGAGGGCAGGGGAGCTGGAGAGAAGGTGTTGCACACTTTCCTCATTATTTTCATCAATTCAGAAAATTCCTGCAGACATCATTTGAGAATAGTCCTAGTCTTTTTGCGTGTTTAGGACGACAGGAGGCAGTGTTATTATTATTATTTCCAGTGCAGTGCTAATTTTAAAGGAGATCAAGCTATCTGATTGTTTTGGATCGAGACAAGGCCTGCAATGCCTGTCCACCTGGCATTGTTATTTTATTTACTAAGAAAGTTCCGCTCTAATTTGAAGGTGGCTAAGGGAGTATCTGTGTCACAGGAAGTTCCATCATTTTTCAGTTTAGTGGCTTCACAGTTTCCAAAAATGTCTTTATGTCCTGTTTCCATGGTCCTTTACATGGTTATGGCCAGATAAGTCTCCGACTAATATTCGCACTGTAGGAGTTTGTAGGTTTTTGCAAGTTTGAACCTGGGTCACTTGGGCACTTCACTTATCGTTTTCTAGCTCTATGAATTTGTCAAAAAGCTGGATTAACGCATAGGGTTGCCTGGGGCGGGTCAGTTGGGTGCCTCATTACCGGCTATGGCCCTATGAGCAGGGACCGATTATAGGGTAATCGAGTGCTCCGTACTGAGAGCCATAAGCTCTTTGCGGTAGCATTCGACCAACTTGGATTTAATTTCTTTTCCGAGATGGCTTTTATGGTCGCTTGACTGTCAATCAGGATGACATCCATGACTACCAGGACCACCGCTTCAAAACCACTGCCGTGATCAGGAATTCTGATGGATCAGTGAATGTCTGACATTGGCTTGGTCATTTAGAGCGGTCGTGGAGTTGAGGGTAATGTGCGTCGGCCCCAACGGAATTGAACCTCGCTGCCTGGGTTCGATTCTCGGTACGACCAAACCAAACAATGCTCAAACAGTATTCCTGTCTAGAAATAGCTTCTCAAACTTGGCCGTTCGGAGTCGGCATAAAACTGTAGGTCCTTTCCACTTGTGTGAGCACGATAGAACGCACAACACGAGTGTTGCTAGGCCCTGGTCTTCTACGGGCTGTAACGCTCCCAGTATTATATTAGACCATGTAGATCGCATGTAGAACACTCCTCCAGCCCAAAGAGTATTCCATTCGAAAGCAGTGGGACAGCGCAAGAAACCGATGGCGCATACAAGGAGGAGAAACTTGTTGGTTGATGCCCAGGTCAACCCGCTACTGAAGCGCCTCTAGGAGCACCTGAACCTTTACCTTTGATCCATCCGATTAAAAGAGACTGGTCACTTTATACTTGTTCAAGCTATAACCTATCCAGTGTAGACGATTGGATGGCGCAGTTGATTAAGATCCTGACACCTTGGTTGGTCGGTTTTCAATTCTGGTCCAGTCACCATTTGCCGTTGGGATCAAATTGAAGGCACTATCACTGGGGTGGTCGGTAAGTGGCAGTAGTCTGACTGTAGTTATCAAAATGGCCCAACATGGTCTAAGTGTGCTGGTGAATTCCCTAGCAGCCTCTCTACCTAGCGAAACCTAGCTTCTCCAGTGTCATTGCATGACCAATTGGGAATTGGGAGCCAGCCTTCTGCAGCAGTCTTCTGCATACAGAGGTCAAGTGTAAGAAGATCGAGTAGAACCTCTAATCCCGCCGTTGGAGTAGTGGAAATTGTTCCTGTGGCACCTAGGTATGCAAATCTCTGTACTCTTATTAACAACTTCAAGTTGATGGATTTTAGGCCAGCCTGCCGGCCTGCCGATCGTTTGCTTCGGTTTGGTTTCCATTTTCTTATCGAATATCCTGTTACTTATGTTGAGGGCGCACGCTGTTCTTTCAATTAACCTCGTTGCATTTTACCGACTGTTAAGCTAAACCAATATTTGTATTCAGTCTTCTGTTAAATTGAATGCACAAAGGCAGAGAATAACGAGAGAAAGTTGAAGCGCTTCATGTATATCTGAAAGCAAACAATCATTCCGGTTTCAGATTTACATGTTGACAACATTTCGTAAACACATCACTCACTTACACACCACACCACCAGCAATACATTCATATGCAGGTGCAACAATTTTCCTTCCTCGCCTCCATCCACTCCGCGGCAGTGTGCATTTTTCTCAGAGGAAAACAGAAAAAAAACAACAAGCATCGCAGCAACATGCGCGTATCAAACCTCAAGAAGCCATACAACGTAAGTTCAACCTACGACAATACCCGTCGTATAAGTTAGAAGATTCAGTTTCATTTACTACCATCTGAACTTCATTAGAGAACAGAATCTTATTCTTCAGTCACCAGTTAGTTTATGCGGTGTGTTGATGTGTACGCTTGGTGTGTGTGTTTTTCTTTTTGTCAGTCTCTTAATCTTATCTGATGCTAAGCAGGTCGTCATGATAATATCACAACAGTAGTCGCGGAATACATTGTCATTTGTGCTTGATAATCCGAATTCTTAAAATTTCTTTTCATCCACCCTAGTCACCGAGGCGATGCAGCGGAATTTGCGAAAGATAAAATCTATAATCCTATCGAAGGCAGATACAGATTGGGAGCATGAAGAGACTGCTACGCTGGGTGTAATGCAAGCATTGCAGTCGTTGTTAAAAATCGCTGAGCTAACCGGATCGTTGGGTAAAAACCTCGACAAGGAGAGACGATATGAGGCTCCAGCTACGGCGGGTGCCGTCGAAGAGCGAACCTTGGCGTCGACCGAAAGTGAAGGAGATTTTTTCTCGACAAGAGCCAGCCTCGTGTGTGGTGACAGTGAAGTGGAATTCAGTGAAAATGAGACAGAAGAATTTTATCTCACCGCCGATGAGGGCTATGAGGCTGATGGAGAAATTCCCGAGAATTCAGAGAGCGACGGAGCAACGGCCGACCCATGGTCTGCATTCACACCCGCTTCACGTTATCGCACAAATGTGGTACACGATGGAATATGCAGAGTTATCGTGGAGATTCTTTTTGAATTGTCCTCGAAGTGCGTTGCTAGTCCAAATGTCTTGTGGTCGAGCAACTTAAGTCAATTGGCATCTAGAATGTTTGCCATTCGCAATCTGTTGGGAGGACCGCTGTTTCTGCTTCAAGGATTTGCTCCGGTCCTGCAGAGCAGTGATAGCGAATTGAAGGGTAACGTAAACGCAGTCGTGGCTTGGTTTTCTTACTTCTTTCGAATTTCCGATTTTTAGATCTTCAACAGTCGATCTTGGACCTCATAGTTGACTTGAATTCGCCCGAAGTGCTTACGACCTATTTCAGTATTCTGGCGACGAAAAACCCCCCGGTAGACATTCTCATGAGGTACCTGTCCTTCATCAGCACTTCGACGTTGAAGAAGCAACCGAGTGTCGAACTGAGTTTCCCCATATTGAATGGTACCATAAAACAACCTGACTCGATACAGCTTATGACTTGAACTTTCTTACAGATGGCAAGTGCATTACGAATGGGCAAACGCAATTCGTCGAGGAAATCGAACGAGTGCGAAACTATCACCTCTGCAACAATGTCAGCACGCTCTTCCTTAAATCGGCTTGTGTCTTTCCCATCTCCCACGGCAAACTGTGGAGCCCCGCCGGGCTGACTATCTCGCTTTGGATGCAAATGAAAAGCAATATACACCACAAAAGCTGTGGCACAGTTGTGGAGGATGACTCCAAGACAGTGTATGACGATAGCATGGTAATCATCACCCCGATAAACATTTTTCAATTTGTAATCATTCTTTCGTATTTCCAGCGAACACATGTCTTTTCAGTTGGAAGTAATCAGGCAATGATCAGCGTTTATGTCAACGGCAATCTGAACTTGGTATTCGAGTGCTGCCGGCCTAATGCCGAACTCTCGCCGAAGAGCTCCCCACACGAGCACACCATCAATGTGAACTCTTCAAACAACAAGGAGAACGTTCCTCTCAATGCAACGCCACCACACAACGCATCACCATTTCGAAATGCGCTCAAGCAAACGAAAAAGGTCATTCTGAACAGTTTCAATCCGATGCATCTGTTCAATGGCCATGGAGTCACCGATGGCTACTTTGAGGGATCCAGCGTGGAATTGAAGTATTTCCGTTTGTGCAAAAGCAAATGGACGCATTTGTGTCTTGCAATTGACGTGGCGCCAGATCGTTTTAATTTAACGCTAATTGCAGACGGCTTGGAACAACATTCAATCTGCCTTCCCTTTAGAAATGTTCGGAATCTAACCAGAACGTGGACGTTCCAATGGCTCTCTCTGGGCGACAGTGTGCCCAAACCCAACCCGGAGGGTTCTCGCAGCGCTCTAGATGGTGTCCTCGGCGCTGCGCTCAAATATTCCGTCTCGAATGTGATTATGTTCAATCGAAAAATTGCGGAGAGAGAGGTTTTGCTGAACTTAACGGCTATGGGACCAGATTTTGTCGATCTGACACAGTGTCAGGTATAAATGGATGCTAAACATCTTACAAACGAGTGCAGGCTGATTGTGTTGGGTTTCTCTTTCAGGTAGGAGGATGGAAGCCGAATTTCGGGTATCTGAACTTAAACAAGTCGTTCAACATAAACACCGGGAATTTTCATGAGGCGATGAAAGTTTTGAAGCACTCAAGATTCTTTACTTATACCGCTAGTGAGCCGTTCACATTTATGGCCTATGAGCCGACGTATGATCGAGACTATAATGTCGGTAAGTATTTGACAATACGAAAGATTCGGTGAACAAGTTCTACTCTTTATACTTCTACTTCGCGTGGCACTGCGGTCCGTGGAGGGCATGGAACTCAATCAACAACGGTCCTCAGTCAGTTACCAGTTTCGAACACCAAGTTGGCTCTGCTCTACTTGTTCATGCCAAAGCAGGCACCCTCTGTTGGGTTGTTGAACTGACTCGGAGTCGATATCTGGTTTTGAAGTTGCAAGGCCGTGTGCCAATTGCTTAAGGATGCTTACTTAATTATCAGGCCGGCGAACCAAGTGCTGCCGTCCATCGCTGACGGTCCTGGACACACTGATTCCAGTCTCCAAGACCAAGCTTGGTCTTTATATCCAAGATTCAGTCTTCGGTATTCCTTGGTTACTCGCAGACCGAGAAGTTAATTTTTAAGGCCTTCGAGCTCTTTCGTCAGCTCTATCTTCGTTTTGGTTCTCAGAGCGGAGCACACTTTACTTTGACCATCTTGGCATAGTTACGCGCCGTTTACCAAATCATTGTAGCTTCTTTCAGACTGAAACTAGAGCTTTAAAGGAAACAGCTAAGAACAGCTGTTCTGAAAGCCAGCCAGCGATCATATTCAACTCAAAGACTTCCCTGAATTGCCGCCTATCTCTCAAGGAAGGTGCCAAATATTTTAGCATCCAACTTATGGGAGTGCCGGGACATTGCGGCATTCCAGGGAATTGTGAAGATCGCTAGAAACGACACACAATATGTACTCCATGCCAATCGCTACCGCAAAATATCGTCTGTAACTCGTAACGTTTCTTCAAATCAATCGTATAACTGGCACTGGGTGCATCATCACTAAACAAGTAAGCCCTAGTCTTGATTCTAAACGCTCACCCAGCCTGATCAGAATGTGTAAACCGAATCCTTAGAACTCTGATGGGCGTTATAACCGGACACCGGGCGCCATTAAAATGAACGCCTCTGGATTAAGCCTTCTTTATGATGACTTAAGCAGAAGCTGTAGAGACGAGGGAGAGGAAGAAACTATAGTACATCAACTATGCAGTTGCAGCCGTAGAACAAGTCACCTAGAAGCATCTTATTTTGACAACCTGGCTGAACGAAGTTGCATCAGAGTCAGTCATCTCCAATAATATCTAATATGAGTTGCGCGACAGTCCGGGCCTTGCTTCTCAGCATCCACTCGTGTTGTGCGTTCTACTGTTCTTTCAAGAATGTCTTATGCCGACTCCGAACGGCAAATTTGAGAAGCTTGACAAGAGTACTCTTTGAACATTGTCAGTCACTCGAAAGAGGTGGGGCCATGCATTACGAATGTTGGTAAATTGGGTATTCGAACCTGGCACGATCTGCATAGGAGTCTAGGCACTCACTGGTTTGCGGAATATGATTAAACAGGTTCTCGTGGTAACGCAGTGAGTTTTTTTTATGGTTTGCGCCAATCGATGTGGAATCTTCTTCAAGATACTTGTTCGATAGCTCAAAAAAGAGGAAGAATTAAAACTAAAGATTAAAGTTGCACAAACAAGTAAATCTTTATTTTGTTGAACGTATTTTTGCACATCAGCACTGCTCGTAGTGGTGAACTTTAACGAAGTGAAGTAAGAGATGCTGATCGACACGACATCTCGGTCGCAACTACCGCTATTCAACGCACTGTGGAATATAGTGTGATCTGCGCATTTTCCCTGATGGTGTCAGACGATTTGTAGTTCTCGGTCGCAACCACCGCTATCCTTATCGAGGATTGCTCCGGTGTGGTGCACAATGCTTGCCAAAGTGCCATTGATTTGCTCTTTCTTAATTCTTCCGACCTTTTGCACTAGTCTCCGCGTGAGTTGCAGTTCTCCGTAGGTAGATCCTTTGCATTTCGTGGCGAGAATGTCGATACCATATCCGTAATGACGCAGGCTGCTTCGTACGAAATTGTTCGGAAACCGCTTGCAGTGAGCATATGCTGGCCTAAGTGTGACTACTTACTACTCCCAATGCAGTCACCCTCTACAATCTAACCTAACCTACTCAATTGCCGCAGTAACAATATCCATTCCGACATTCTTCATCTCCACACGGTACGTTTCTTCTTACTGACCGCATTCAGTGAGTGTGATATAAACTCATGGAGGCATAGTCTCACGTTTATGTAGATCGTTCTGGAACTCATACCATCAATAACTCAGTGCCATGTTACTACGTGTTCTTAGGCCACATATACCTTGTTTTTATATACCTGCAAATGTTAAACAGAGTTGTATTCGTGGCGTATTGTCCATGTGCACTTCTAAGCACTAATCCTCCGAATTCGATTCACAACTCCGTACAATAGCTAACAAAAGATGAGACAGTAATCCTAGGAAGGTGCCCTGATGATCTGTTACCATGACTCACTTAGACCAACGGGCTGGATCCATTGCGCCCATGTTTAGGACTACCGTGAGATCTACTGCAATTGTATAACCAGAATCCTAGGAAGTTTTTCAAACCAAAGCCACTTAAGTTCAAGATCACAGTGAATATGGTCTAAGTGTGCTGGTGAAATGCACTAGCAGTCCCCTTACCTAAGTCCTCTAGCTAGGGCTGGGCATCCGCAGAGCAGATGTTGAATAGGCTCTATTTCTTCCTCGTCTCTGCAGCCGTTCAGTCGCATTGAAAGTGTACCTGTGGTACAGTGTTCGGTGAGGACTCCTATTACTCCCTGCGACTAAAGCCGATCAATGATGTTGATCTCTTTCTGCTCATCATTGGCCCTTGCTGCGGCTGCTGTTTTTAAGCTGAGCCAGTGAATATTGGCTCGAGTGGCGTATGTATGGCGTACGGAATTGCTAGAGATTCTCACAGCTTCGAGACCTTCTTCGCGAGACTGTCCGCCATTTCATGACCTTAGATTCCAGTATGTTCCGTTTCCCAGTTCCATTCTCCAAGGATATCTCGTTGAGGCTTTGTTTGCAAAGTCCAAACAGCATCGATGTCAGAATATCTGATGCTATGGCCGCTTGGCTATCAGCAAAGATGGTGATCGATTCGCCTTGGTCTTTCAGTCGCCTCATGTTAGTGCCAAGAATTTTTCGAAGAGGTCACAGAAGATCCCTGTACCAGTGCTCGCCTTTGACCCATCGGTGTGACGATCTCCCCCGAAATGCATTCACTTTTCCACCTGCTCCAATGGGACTTCACAAACATTCTGGAAACGACCATAATCTCAGATTTTTCACGTTAACCTTCATACCAGCATCAGCACACATGCTCACGAACCTCTCGAGCACACGCTGAAGTTCCATTTGCAAGCAAGTAAGCAAGCAAGGGAGGATAACAATAAGTCATCTGCCCCAAGAAGACTCTAATGTGAAACATTTCCTGCCTCGGCTGCTCACCATCCAGTCCATGTATTCAATGAAAAGGAGATGTGCCAAGACTCACGCTTGGCGAAGTCGGACGCCCATCTTGAAATGTGTGAATTAAGCACTGTTAAGCCAAACAGAGCTGCTATAGCTTGTGAATAGATGACCCTCAACAGAGAAACTCGGTCGCATGCATTTTCAAAACCTAAAAAACAGTTGTCGATCGGTTTGGCTTACTCCCAAGCCTTCTCGAGTATCCTTCTTAGAGTTGATTGGTTGCACTCTTGCCGAGACGAAAGCCGCACTGTTCATTCGAAATCCTGGGCTTGACCACAGCTCTAGAACGCATCTTCAACACCTGAGTGTGGACTTTCCCGGGGGGACTTAGAAGAGATATGCCGCTGAGGTCTGTTTTACCCCCCTTTCTGAAAAGAGGAACAATCATTCCAAGTCATGTGTCTCACCGCGTTCCTAGATCACATTCTTCTTCTTCTCCTTATTTGGAACATAGGGCCTCCACGATACTTCTAAACCTGACTCTATTTGATGCTTCTCTTGAGATCTCATTCCATGTACACTGCTCACGTAGAAGGTCTTCCTCAATTGTCCTTCGCCACGTTTTAGCTGGAGCACCAGGGCGTCGGCAGTCTTGTGGATTCCAACGAAGAGATTGTCTCACGTTGTAGCTGTTTGGTTGCCTCAGTGCCATTTTGTGCGGCTCCAAAGTTCCAGATTACTTATCCTGACCACAGGATGAACAGATCACATTGATGTGCACCAAAACTCACTCTTTACCCATTGTCTTAACTCTTTTATCCACACCGGCGCATTTGCCAGCGATTCACTTGTTATAATGACTTCCTCAACCATTGGACTACAGTCTAGGGTTTACCATCCTCAGTGCCCTGTTCTGGATTGAACTGCTCGAAAAGTACTTGCTCCATCTGCGAACAACAACGAGCTGGACTCGTTAAGAAGCAACACACCATCTTTGGCTTTGTGTCCTTGGATGATCTCACGTCTTCTTCTCACTCTTCTGGAGTTCAATCGGTTCTTATTTATTTAAATACTTAAAATGTCATGTGTCTGTTCTCTTTTTAGGTAAAAAATATGACATCGTTCTCTACGGTGACTTGCTGCCCAAGGCACTGAAGTCAATACACACTTCAACGCTCCTCTGCGGCGGCCTGTCGTGTTTCCTGTATCTCTTTGCGCGAGTGGTCGAACTCACCAGCGATTCGACGAATCAAGCATCGGCACTGGACCTCCTGCTCACGATTGCCCTCTCCGACATGCAACTTTACACGGAGTTCCTCCGCAACGACTACGTCAGCGTCATTGGATACGTCATCAAAACTGAACGATGCACAAAGGATGTCAACTTGCTGGCGAGTATAGTGAACAATGCGTGCACACAGCCCGTGATCATGAGACGAGGCTCTGTGTCGCAAGTGAATGAAAATACCGTCTCATGCATAGCGCATCCAATCTTACTGGTCAGCATTCTGCATCGTTACTCCGACTGGTATCGATCGGGTTCGGAAAGCTGCGAAGTTCTCGAAATGCTCTTCAAAGCGATCTTAGCTTTGGTCAGGGACAAGCACCCTTGCAAGGACTTCAA
Organism: Eristalis intricaria; assembly: GCA_964034865.1. NCBI lineage: Eukaryota > Metazoa > Arthropoda > Insecta > Diptera > Syrphidae > Eristalis > Eristalis intricaria. Next base: position 48,519,009 of record OZ035875.1, read on the forward strand.
CATAAAGCAACTGAACAGAGTGGGCATGGTGAAGGAACTATTGAATCTGTGCAAAGTCTATGTGGTCGAATCCCCGAATCCGGTGTACATATCAGTGGAGGCCGCTAATTCGTTTGCAAATATTCTGAGCGTGTTTGCTGGATCGCCGCCTTCGGCATCACTGATGGATGAGATTATGAAACTGTTGCTTCTGTTGCATAAGCCGAGTGAATGCTTTGTCATCCATAGTCGATCAAACTTTTATTTCCTGCTCAAGTCCACAACTTCAGACAAAGGTAAAAGCACAGAGCCGCAATTGGCAAAAAGACCCTTCGGCCCACTAGCCAGCGAGCGCAGGCAGTCAACTAATCGAGGACCAGAGGATGAGGACAATCCAAAGCTGTGCCGGTATAGTCTAGGCCGACAGCCTTATCGTAAACCTTTCGACATATCGAGTCTTGAAAAAATCGCAGATTGCTCAAGGCTCAATAAGAGAGCGCTGCAATCGTTGGGACCAGCAGATCCTTTGAGTTGGAGAGCACATCTGCGGCGGCGTTCAACGATACCCATGCACTCGCATGGCAGCCTGAGGATTCGTTCCCACGGAGTGATTCGAAAGAGGGCTCGAACGAGGTCACGCTCGAACTCTAGTTCAGACAGAAAGCGGCGCACCGATTCCACCGGTGAAAGTTGCCCGGAGTCTTCATTGGGAACCAGCTCAGCAGCGAATCCGTCAGTCAATAGCTTCAACTTTTCAACGGACAATTCAGTATTCCCTCAAGCGAAGGCCAAAACGTTGTGCCAAGTGGACTTTTGTCAACTTCCTGGGATAATAAAACTGCAGGAGAGACTTTTCACGTTGCTCAAGGACTTCCTGTGCATACTGCCTGACAGTGTTGTGGAAGAGGTGAATATACCAGCGTTTGTCATTTGCGCCAGTCATCACAACTCCTCTCCGTTTAGGTTCTAACGCACTACGTTAAGATTGAGATCATATTGGCGCTGGCGAATCACTGGAGTCCAAATATTCGAGCCGCAATTTTGAAGCTTCTGTCGGCGCTGTCGAAGCGCGTCTCAGCGAATGAACTTGCGGCCATCACTAAGAAATTCTACCCGCAGCTCCTTGCTAATCAGTTGGCCATCCATACAACGGACGTGCACATGTTTGAAACATGCCTGGAATGGGTCACCGGACTGTATGGAACCCTAGACGCCTTCATCAGCTATGAATGCATATCCATTCAAAATAAGCTAGGCCTCAATGCTCTGTTGTCGATACTCACCCAAGCGGTGGGTCAGAGCGATTACGCCGCGAATGGATTTAAAGTTCTGCGAATTGTTTACTTAACCGTGAGTTACTTAACCGTTGACTTGTTTTTTTTTTTTAATTAACTTTTCTAAAACACCGTAGGATCCTGAAAATAATCAATGCCTCCTGGAGAATGGCCTTTTGCAGTGTTGCGTGAAAACGTTGTACAATATGTACACAATGACGACTATGGCTACTGCCTCGACTGAGAATGCCATTATAGACCTGCTCACAGTGGTGGGAGAGAAGGCGTTGAAGACTGCGGGACAAGTTTATGTGAGTGGGATTGTTTCAATTAACTTTTTGTATAACTTTATGGGTATGTGCTGTGTGTGAAAGCTGGACAGCGACGGTCGCAACACGTTTGTCTGGCTAAGGGAGTTGTCCGACCATGGGAATGTACGGAACTTAAATTCTAGATCCGATCCAAGGGGATTGTCCGTCTAGGAGAGCTGTCCGCAAAGGAGCCTTCACTGTATTACCAACCTTAGTCGACGGTATTTCCGGACTGCTGTGTTCTATGTCTTACGATTCCTAAAATGAAGCCAATGATGCCATTCTCAAGATAGTACAGCAAACTTAGCGCGAAGATAAAAAGCAACTGCAAACTGCAATCGATACAGTGATACTTCTCCTTACGGACAGCTCTCTTTAAGGGATTCCTTTCTTCACGGACAAGCATGATGAGCATGATGGACTGTCCGCTACAAAGAAGCTTCACTGTAATTCCTTCTCCTAGAGATTTCTCTCGCCCTCTATTGATCTTCTTTTGGTCTACGACTTAAGTGCAGCCTTCAGAAATGTGATAACCTTCTAGATGGACATCCTTAGAATTGTTTCCATGTTATGTTGTCGGGCAAATCTTGAGCCGTCGGTGTACTCCATTGTTTCCTACCCCTAGCTATAATGCCTACAGATTTCTGTGTTGGTAAGGCCCATTTTATAAAGGCGGTAATTACACGCTACGAGTCCTGTTAGTGCCCCAAATCTTCTTCTTCTTTTTCTGGTGGCGCTACAGTCCGGGGTGAACCTGTGCTTCAACCAGTAAGCCTCTCAAGCCGGCACAATCTTTAGCCAGCTGTCTTCAACTGCGGACACCAAGTTGATTGAGGTCCTTCTTCACCAAGGTGCGCCATCGGTTCCGTGGGCATCCTCTATTGCGTTGTCCCACTGGTTCGGAGTCGAAGAGTGCCCCAAATACGACTCTTAATTCTGCATTATTGTGTTCTTGTGCTTCTTTAGCTCGTTTGGGATTGTAGTTGTGTTCCACGAACATCCTTGAGTGCTTAATACTCTCCCGGTTGTTCGAAGACTGATTCATTTATTTAATTAACCATTTGTGTAGATGACGGTAAAGGGTATCTGAGCATTTTTCTTGGTTTGTGATGTGCGGATACTTTTCGATACGTGCTGGCATCTAAAGCAGCTTAGTCTGTTATTTCTTCCAGCGTGTTCATTATTTTATGACATACTCAGACTGCCTAAGCTGTCTTTCTGGGCGACGAAAGAGCCCCTGAATTGTCAAGGAAGGGGGTAGGTATGCCACTGGCACAGAATCAGGATGGGTCCCATATTCCTTACTAAACAACCGTCATCGAAAACGATGTGGTCTGCACTCATTCTAAACACAGCTAACTTAGGGTTAAACAGTAAGCAAATTATCAAAATGGTAGGTTTAATAGCTGGATCCGCCTAAAATGCGATCAAGCCAGAACTTGGAGCGCCCTACAATGACTAATGTAGAAGTCGCAGGGATGAGAAGATCGATCTTTTGTCCTGTTTGCGTTAACGGTTTCTGGAGGAGAAGATTCAACCACGAACTGTACGGGCTGTACAGCTACATGAATCTAGTCAGGCGTCTTTGGATCTAATGTCTAAGATGGCTAGGCTATGTAGAGCGTATGGACAACTCAGTTACGGCGCGAAGAGTCTTCGACTCCGAACCCGTGGGACAACGCAACAGAGGACGCCGGCGTTTAAGGTGGAGAAGGACCTCAACCAACTTGGCGTGCGACACTGGAGACAACTAGCCAGAGACCGTGCTAGCTGGAGAGGCTTGTTGGTTGAGGCCCAGGTCCACCCCGGACTGTAGCGCCACCTGAAGAAGAAGAAGGGATGAGAAGAAAAAAGAAACAGTACCGTTCTATGCTGGTACACTACTGGTGCCCCTTCCTTCCAGATGCCAGAAGGATATTGCTAAGTAGTTTTCCTTAGCGACCCAATAAATGTAAAGGAGCACCGATTTATCAGAAGAAAGAAGAAAGAAATCGAGAAGCGCGCGATTGGAAGGAAATGGAGCGGTGCTACGCTGGGAATGATGTCCGAAAGATCTACTAATTCAAAACTGACTGCTAAGCTAGACTGTTAAACGACGATGAGGAGAACAATCCGGCTGTCAGGCAGAATAGCGATACCGAGACTAGACTCAAATAAAGCTGCTGCTGTGGACGAACTGTCTGCGGGACTCTTTAAGGGTGTAGGAGATGAGTTGGTAGGGTACATGCACCACCTCATCTGAAGTATATGATCGGAGGAAAGAGCATTCCTAACGAGTGGAGCCTCAGTATCGTTTTCCCGATTCTCAAGAAAGGAGACCCCTTCAACTGAGCCAACTACTGACGAAAAAGTCTCCTTAACATCGCCTATCGATCCTCTCTGCCGTTTTTTTATGAGCACCTGAAACCATTCATGTATAACCTGGTAGTTCATTCAGCGGCTTCAGCCTGGGTAAGTCTACTATCGCAAAGTTGTGCACTATGGTAGATCCTGGAAAATACCCAATAAATACAGGTCGACACCCACCAACTATTCGTCGATTTAAAGGCAACAGATAAAGGCGTGCATAGAGACGAGCTATACAACACCATGTCTAGTTTTGACATTCCTGCCAAACTCGTCAGGTTGTGGAGGATGACGATGGAGAACATTCGCGGCTCCATCAATGTCGGTAACGAAGTCCCTGAGACCTTCAATGTCTGAAAATGTTTCAGAAAGGGCGCCGCGCTATCAACATCATTCTTGAGAAGGTCATGAAAAATCCACTCGCCAACACAAGAGGCACGATCTTCCAAGAGTCCGTACAACTGCTAGCATACGCGGATGACATTAACGTGATTGGTCGAACACAGCGAGCCGTCAATGAAGCGTCTGCTGGTGTAGAAACGGAGGCGGCCAAAATGGGTTTAGTAGTGAAAGAAGGCAAAACGATGCATATGCTGTCTTCAAGAAAGGACACACACCATCGACGGCTCGGCCACAATGTCCTTTGTGACGTTGTGGTCTAGTCGTCGATGGTGTGTCTCCTTCCTTGAAGATGCCTCCCAAAAGCACAGTACGAATAGTAACATTCTTTGGGCTCAAGAGACAATTGAGTAGTAGAGACCTTTCTCGAAGGTAACATTATATAACACCTTGATCATCCCTGTCCTACTCTATGGCGCGGAGGCATGGACAATCTCTGAAGCGGATGAAGAAACCATTGGTCTTTTTGAGAAGAACCTGAGTTGAATCTTTGGTCCTGGTTGCCTTGATGCCTATTGGAGAAGAAGATTCAACCACGAAATGTACGGGCTGTACAGCGACATTTACGGATCCAACGCATCTACAATATCCTGGCCTTCTAGAGCGCATGGACAACACCGCTCCAGTCCGAAGAGTCTTCAACTTCGAATCAGTGGGTCAATGCAATAGACAAGGTCCATGCAACCGAAGGGGCACACCAGTGGAGAAGGACCTTAGCGAGCAAACTTAGCGTGCGAAATTTGAGGCAGCTGGATAAGGTTGGTGGCAGTTGGAGAGTGTTGTTGGCTGAGGTCCTTTCCGTACTGTGGTGCCAGAAGAGGATGAAACATAAACATAAAGGAAATCCTATAATTCCTTAATACCAGTAAATGGTTCAAAACTGGTCAACGCAAACATTTATTCAGAAATTTCTTTCAAAAGGAGAAATGCTGCATTGTCTACGAGGAGCCAGAGCACTGGAAAGTGATGACACAATGGACTACAATGGGCATAGGACCATTGTGTTACCACGCGGATCTTAGGCTATCTATTCCGCAAACCAATTTGTGCTTTTGAAAAAGCGAAAAAGAGGGCTGATTCTGATGCTGCTCAGTTCAGCCAGATTAACAAAGAAATGGGCCCCAGAAGTCTGAATCTTCGGGATGAGAGAGCTCTGCAGCCGCATAGCAAGTGTTCGATGGTTTCTTCCTCATCCTCGTCCATGCTGTTTCTACAGAAATCATTATAGGGAAGCCCTAGTCTAGAGGCGTGAGTTCCGATGGCACAATGCCCTGTTAAAACGCAAAGAAGAGATCTGAGGTTTGGTCTGCTTGAGCGATTGCTTGGGACCGATCATAGGCCATAGTTGTTTGGTAATGGCATCCTGTGCCAGATATCCATCTGCGGTTTGTTTGAGCAAGCGTTTCAAGCTTTAGCAGATGTTTTATAGTAGCGATAGGCATGGAGAGTGGGTGGGTCTCCATCCGAAAAGAGGGCCCTTTCTAGCAATTCTCTGGAATGTCATCACTCACATCAGTTGAATGTTAAAGTACTTGGCCATCTCGTTAAGCGGCAATTAAGGGAAGTCTTGGAATTAAAGGTAACTGAATTCAGAGATTTTATCGCTGCCTGGCTATCGGACTAGATGACGATATCTGTGCGCGATATTACATTTTTTTTCAGCCAGGACTGGGCTTCCTGAATCGCTATAGTTTCAGCTTGAAAGACGCTACAGTGATTAGATAGTCGAAAAGATAGCTGGAAATTTAGATCCTTGGAATAGGCACCAGCACCCACACCTGCATCCATCTTCGATCCATCTGTAAAGATTCGCAGTGGACCTTCTAGCGTCTGGTGTTCAGACTCCCAGTAAGATCTGGGCGGAATGCTGGTTGAGAAATTCTTCTCGAAGAGGAGTTTAGGTAGAGTGAGGTCTGTATCTATGGGTATAGAGGCATACCTGCGTAGGATCGTTGAATGTCCAGACTGCGGTTCTTTCCAGCTGCTCGACGCTCTTAATCTGATCGCCGTAATCGCTGCTGTCTGTTTGGCAATTTGTTCTATGGGTGCCAGATTGAGGAGTATGTTTTGTGCTTCGGCGGAGGTAGTCCTTAGCGCCCCGCTAATGCATACGCATGCCATCCTCTGCACTCTAGCGAGTGGGATGATGTGGATTCTCTTATCGTGTGCGGTCTACCAAATTGCGACACCATACTTCAGTATGGGTCTGACTACTGATATAAATCGCCAGTGAACCATTTGGGGTTGCAGTCCCCATTTCCACACAATGGCCTTTTACAGCAGTAGAAAGCCGTGGTGGCCTTTTTGACATGTTCCTGGATATTTAGCTTCCAGCTTAACTTCGTGTCTTGTATACGGCCTAGGAATTTAGCGCTGTCGCTTAGCACCGAGGGGGTTCCACATAGGCAAACAATCCATGAACTGTCTGAGCCTGAGAAATAGCTTACTTCTAAGATTTTAACCACAAATTAAATTTACATTCCAAATCTTGTCTTTCAGATTATTTGGGATATACTCAACATGTTGTATTTCTATCAAGAGAGCAATCTTATCAATGTCATCAAGGGCTTCCGATCGGTGCAGGGAAAGCTGCAGTTCAACTGGCTCAACCTCTTCTTTAACAATGAATTACCTACGCCAGGCTTCAAAGGTTTGTCATCATCGATTGCTTATAGACTTTGGCTTTTTCTAAATTTCTCTCCATTTCAGTGGGCTTACTACCCAATTCTTCGCTAACACTGCCGGAGATAAAGACAAGACTGGATCTTCTGATCGATCGTTGTTCTCAGTTCTTCACGAGCTTCGGACCAAACTACATACCAAGTGAGGGTGAGGTAAAACTCTTCGAACTACTAGTCTTGTTTGGCATCTCCACGAATTCTCGTTGCAACAATTTCATTGCCTGGGGTCTGCTGTCATCACGCCCCCTCGAGCTTAGGCAATTCATCATCGATGCCTTATGGATTTCGTGCCAGAACGAGGCGCTGCCATCAATCATCTGCGATGGCAAAATGATCAAGGCTTTACTGTGGCAACGTTTGCTCGAACAAAAGTCCAGCGATGAGGAAACCATCGAGAATCTCGACAGCTTATGTGTACGTCTGGGCATTCGTGACACGGACACGACCTGGAACATGGAACAGGAACTGGAGCGCATTGAACACATCCGACACAGCACATCGGGGAAGCACAAATCTCTGTTGGACAAAACGATGCAGAAGTTTGAGTCGCTGGCGGAAAATTGCATCGACACCGCTATGGCGATAACAAGAGTGGTTAACGAATTACAGGTTTGTTGGGTAACAGTTTCTTTTCAAGCTTGTGCGCAGTGATTGCTTACGGTGTGTCGATTTTCTTCAGAACTCGGAGAGGACGAATCTCATGAACCACATGAAGGAATATGACGAGAACTACACGTTCCATAAGTGGCTGGAGATAATTCGCCGGATGACTCATGAGGGTGCTCCCTGGTATTCCAGCAATCGATGTGAAATGTAGGTTGGGTCCTTTGCGAGGGAAACACGTGTTTCATGGCATGTCACATTTTTGCAGATCATTCGAGTTAGACGCCACGGAGGGACCTTCTCGGGTGCATACCCGAATGCGACGCTGCCACCTGGACATCGACAAACGCTTCATAATGGACGAATACCGAACAAGGGGTGGTCGCTGTGAGGAGTACATTCGTCCACTGGACTACCTCGTTTCTAGCTACGATCAGCAGCTGAACATCTCGCAGAATTCTCAGATTCTGTACTTCTTCCCCGCCAAGTATCTGCCGGTGGACGCTGAGATCGATGGGGAAATCGTCGTGACAATTCACAAATTGTACTTCATTGCCACGTATAAGTGCAAATATTTCTATGTCAGCTGTGATGTTGCAAATATCACAGAGATCTGGGTGAAACGCTATCAGCACCAGGAGAAGGCGTTTGAGATATTCCTGGACACAAACAAATCGTTGTTCTTCTCTCTACAAAATCAGGACGACTGGAAGATTCTGAAGGACATTTTCCTGGACAAGATCATCACGTGTCCAGATCAGAATAAAATCCTTCTCATCACGCAGCAATGGCGTGAAGGTCTCCTCACCAACTGGGAGTACTTAATGACACTCAATCAAATCTCTGGGCGAACATACAACGACCTCATGCAGTATCCAGTGTTCCCGTGGATTCTGTCCAACTACACATCGGAAGCACTCGATTTGACGGATAAGAAGAACTTCCGGAAGCTGGAGAAACCCATCGCAGTGCAACACGAGGAGAACGAACAGCATTATATCAATAATTACACGGTAGCTTAAACAAATTAGCTTTTTCCTAAGTGTATGCTTTTATTGTTTGTTTTTTTTTTAAAGTACATTAATAACACAATGACAAACATGGGCACACTGCAGCTAAAGCCTTATCACTATAGTTCACATTATTCCAACTCAGGGACTGTTCTGCACTTCCTTGTTCGAGTGCCCCCGTTTACAAGTTATTTTTTACGTTATCAAGGTAAACACACCACTTACACCTAATAGATCTGGATTTTGTTGGTTTGACACAATCTTTACAGACAATAACTTCGATTTACCTGATCGGACGTTTCATTCACTCGCGACGACATGGAGTTTAGCAAGCAAAGATAGTCCAACGGATGTGAAGGAGCTTATACCGGAGTTTTTCTGCCTCCCGGAAATGTTTGAGAACTTTGAAGGATTCGATTTCGGTTGTCGGCAGTCTGGGGAACGTGTTGAAGATGTTCTACTGCCGCCGTGGTGCCTTCGTGATCCCCGCTTGTTTGTACTGATTCATAGGCAAGCCCTCGAATCGGAAATGGTGCGACAGAACATTCATCACTGGATCGACTTGATTTTCGGCTACAATCAGACTGGACAAAATGCTGTAGATGCCATCAATGTGTTTCACCCAGCGGTGAGTAGTCGCCTTAACCAGTTTAAAGTGTGCATCGAATTGATTTTGTGTCCTCCCCATCTCAGACGTATTCTGTATTTTTGGAATCAGAAATCACAGATCCCATAGAGCGTAAAGCCGTCGAAACGATGATCAAGACCTACGGCCAGATGCCGAAGCAGCTGTTCAAGTCACCGCATCCATCGTCCAAGTCATTCAATTACTGCCTGGGCACCAGGGAAGTGTTTCCCACGGTGAAGGGCTTGCGCTGGGGTGTATTCCTCGGTTCACCACAGTTGCCCACGCCGAGCCTGGGTCACATCAATAAGTTGCCAGGCGCAGAAGCACTCATATCCTTCAATAACACGAACATGATCTATGGACTGCCATCGAAGTCGTGTGTCATGCAAGGTAACTGTTTGAATTTATGCACCCCCCCGCAACGTCACATCGTTTTGTCTCACACAACAGGTCCAGAGGCAGATACATACAACGTGATCTCATGGGACAACGACGACAGGACCGTTCGGATACAACCCCTAAATGAAACGCAAACAACTGCGAAGGCCCTGCTGTACAATAGCCCCCTCGACGAGATATCCTGCTGTGGCTCGGATCCAAACTCCAACCTCCTTTGGTTCGGGCACAAATCCGGACTAATCAGTGTCTACAAATGCCTGAGCATGGGCTCGAACCTGTCCAAAAACCGTCAGAGCTATATGAAGGGATTTAAATTGTCCTACAATTCAGCTACCTTTAGAAAGCTATCCCCGAAGAGCAGCTTAAAGATGGATGACATGGAGCAAGCCGGTGAAGGGCAGAAGGGTGGCAATGGAACGGAGTTAACGTGGTCCGGTCCAACTGCTCTTACCCGACACACTGATGAGATCACATCGATTTGCCTCTCAGTGGAATTCAAGATCGCCGTCTCTGCGGGACGAGATGGCCTAGCTGTGATATGGGATCTCAACGAGTAAGTGTGAACAAGCTTTAATCAGCGACAGAAGTTTTAAGTCTCTTTCCTTAGCCTGAGCTATGTCCGCACGATAGAACGCCCAGCTGAAATACATCACTCCCCGATCAGCCTCACCGCGATAAGTCCCACTCTGGGCGATATAGTAACCGTCCACACGATTCCGAAAAGTGAACACGACCCGTGCACAGCTGCCCAAGCCGACGAGTGCTTTGAAGTGACAGAGGAGAGCTTGGATGACTTTGTAAATGTTTCCGTAAATCCAAATGGCAAATCAATCCTGCGACTCCACACAGTTAATGCTCGCTACGTGAATCATATAGTTCACGAGGATGAAATCCTGGCCGTTTGCTACTCATACATTAAGGAGGGGGTGGGGGTTAATGTGATCGCAACTGCCGTCGAAGGGGGAATCATCCGATTATGGTCCAGTTGGAATCTGAGTATGGTCACTGAGATTGTCACTGGCATATCGAACATAAAAAGGTACCACCGAAATGAATCACGCCTTGAATAGATTAACAGTTGGGTCTTGTTTCAGTATAACGTACTCAACGCATCAGCATTTGGTGGTGTTAACTAAGGACTCATACATACAGGTGTGGGAAGCAGAGGGCTTGTACGGCAATCCGCCAAAGTTTCCCCAGATTGTTTTCAAATAGGAAGTATATTCATAAGAAGAAAAAAAAAAACAAACACAGAGATCTACGCTTTTGCTGATAAGTTTACCGTCTTTCCCATTTTTTTTTTCTTTTTTAATTTGAAGATTGTAAAAACATTTGTGTGGATAGGTTACATTATTTTTTCTTTTCTTTTCGTAAAGTGCATTTTGTGTTAACGTTATTAAAGTAAAATACAGTAATGCCTATAAACTTAAGCAATTTGTTTTTATCTTTGGAATGGTCGGCTAAATAGGTTTGCCCGTCTGTTGCACACACAGGCTGGCAACAACACACAACAAGCCATACATCATGCATGGGAGAGACAAAAAAGAAAAAAAAAAGTCTCTCTCTACAAACAAAGCCCATCACGTGAGGAGACACACAACAACTCTCTTTCTAGATAACGTGAGGAATTAAGAAAACAAAACAACGCCTTTCTTTAAAAAGCATGCAGATCACGCGAGGAACGACCAACAAAAACAACTCCCTTTGTCTGCAAAGCTTGCAAAATCACGCCATCAGCAACCAAGGAGGTTAATGGTGGACAAGTGCAACCGAGGTACCGAAGAGAAGAGAAGAGTAGACCAGAGTCTAGTTGAACAAGGAGAAAATTGAATGTGTAAAACCCAAATTGTGTTTAAAGAAAAGAAATAAATAAAATTTACCGATTGTTAATCAAAAATAAACAAAATTAGTTTTTATGAACTAATAACTATAACTCTCGCATTTTTAGTGATACCTCCCGGATTAGAAGATGCCCGTTCCACTGCGGCTCCACAACTTCGCTGCTCCGATTAGTATGATAGTCGCGGTGAGCGTGTCGGCGACCTTCCGCTTCCATCCTTCGGAGGACTGTCCATCATACGCCTTGCGGTCGAACAGTGGTATCACTTGTAGTTTCGACTCACTAGTAAATCCGCGCTTGTCTGATCACAACACCCCAGAGATTAGATTGAACATGCACACAAGAGAACAAAGAAAAGAACTAAGAAGCTTGTCATGAATATTATGACATCGACGACCTACGCTTTGATGCTCTACCGTATTATGGCCAATATACTACAAGAAGGGAACACCTTCCTCTCCTGCTTTCCTCACTCAGTTGTTTGTCTCGCATTCATACAACTCCGTTGTCAACTCCTTGACTGTCCGTCACGTCAGACCTCGCCACCTCTGAACGACCTGCCGCCAGCCTTTGCAACTCGACGCGCAATATAATGAGTACTTCTGGCTCTGTCAGAACCCTCCCACCAGCCAGCTTCTCTGCGGGCTTACGAGACCTTGGATTAGGAAGCATAGGATTTGGTGTCCTGCCGGTGATTTCTCCCTCGTACCAGTCGCTGACTGAGTCTGTTAGGGTGAGGATGAGGTTCTTTAATCTTGGCAGAGCTTTCAAGGCAACAGTTCCTTCGTTGCTGTACCATACGCTGAAACCCCGCATCATATCCTCCTCCATCTTTAAAATGCAAATTCATGAGAGATAGCACGAAGGGATTGATAGCACTATCACCACAAAAAAAAGAAAAAAAAAAACAAAAAAACGATACAAATACTGTCATAAGGTAACCCACGTCACGGTGGCGTATACGTATCATTTTGCATTTGGTCTAGGAGGCTGTGTTCAGAGTTGTCTTGCATGGCCACGGGGGCGTATGCGTAACATTTTTCATCGGACGAGAAGGCTGTGTTCAGAGTTGTCTTGCATGGCCACGGTGGCGTATACGTATCATTTTGCATTTGGTCTAGGAGGCTGTGTTCAGAGTTGTCTTGCATGGCCACGGGGGCGTATGCGTAACATTTTTCATCGGACGAGAAGGCTGTGTTCAGAGTTGTCTTGCATGGCCACGGTGGCGTATACGTATCATTTTGCATTTGGTATAGGAGGCTGTCTGAAGAGTTGTCTTGCATGGCCACGGGGGCGTATGCGTCCGAGGAGGCTGTCTCAAGAGCTGTGGTCGTGGCCATGCACTAGTTTTGACTTTCCTGCCAAACTCTTCAGGTTGTGCAAGATGACGATGGAGAATTGTCGCTGCTCCGTCAAGGTCGGAAGCGACCTCACCAAGACAGCCAATGTCAAAAGAGGTGTAAAACAAAGCGACGGGCTGTCATGTTCCTTATCATCATCCTGGAGAAGATCGTACAAGCCACGCCAACACTAGAGCCACGATCTTCCAAGAGTCTTTGCAATTGCTGGAATACACGGACGACATTGGCTTGATTCGGAGAACTGAGCGAGCCGTCAATAAGACGTTTGTTGGCATGCAAACAGAAGCGGCTAAGGTGGAAAACATGTACATGCTGTCATCAAGAAAGGACGCACAACATCAACGAATCGGCCAGAACTTTACCATAGGCAGCTATAACTTCGACGCAGTGAAGGACTTCGTCTACCTCGGATCCGCTGTAAACAGTACAAAACAACATCAGCACCGATATCAAAAAGAGAATAACTCTTGCCAATCTCTGTTTCTATGGGCTCAAGAGATAATTGAGTAATAGAGCCCTCTCTCGGAAGACTAAGTTGACTCTGTATAAGACCTTAAACATCCCCGTCCTGCTCTACGACGCAGCGGCATGGACTATATCCAAAGTGGATGAGGAGGCTCTTGGTCTTTCGAGAGAAAAGTTCTGCGCGTGATCTTTGGTCCTGTTTGCGTAGATGGCAATTGGAGAAGAAGGTTCAATCACGAACTGTATGGGCTGTCCAGAGACATGAGTCTATCCAGGCGTCTAAGGATCCAACGCCTAGCATAGTTAGACCATATCGAGTGTATGGACAACATAGTTCCAGCCCGAGGAATCCTTGGCTCTGAACCTGTGGGGCAACGCAATAGAGGACGCCCACGTTGAAGGTGGCGCATAAAAGTCGAGAGGGACATCAGCCGTCTCGGTGTGTGAAACTGGAGACAGCTGGCGAGTGATCGGGCCAGCTGGAAAGGCCTGTTGAGTGAGAGTCAGGTCCACCCCGGACTGTAGCGCCGAAAGAAGAAGAAGAAGAAGAAATGAAAACAAACATTGAAACACTTTGATAAATTTTGCCGTCTAGGATTTCCTTAGATTTAGTTGTCACATTCAAGTAATTTGTAAATCAAAGAAATATCAGTCTCCTGTCAAGATGTTCCGTTCAAGTATAACTGCACTGAGGTTAGGAAGACACACAAGAGAACGGTCTGAATTTAGTAAAACCCATGCAGTACTTCACTCACTGTCCGTGAGAAGAGAATTCGTGAGAGAGACCGCGAATCGCTTGACGAAAGATGCCACCCGAATAGTTCAAGACGCTGGACGTATTGTTCAAAATGGCTCGAAAGTCTTGGTTCGCGTTTGCCAAGAAGTCTCCACTTCGAATGAAGCTAAATTAGTGCGTCTCACTGCGGTATGGGCGTATGAAACAGGTAAAAAGTTATTCGATAAACACGTCGTGAGGCATCCTCGATTTCAATCCTTGCTGGTGTCGCTGAAGGCGAAGCTGGATCAGATTTCAACTGTTCCCGAAGTGAAGCAGAGTGTGACTCAAAAAGGGAGGGAATGCAATTCAAATAAGGGGCCTTCGAGGAAAGAAGAAGGGAAGTAGACTAATGGGGAGGCAAGAGAAACGACACCAAGAGATAGTAAGTCACGAGTTGAGAAGAAGGCGAAAGCAGAAGAAGTCAAGAATTGAATAAATGTTCAAATAAATGTATTCAAACAAATTACAGAAGTTGTGTGTTTATCTGTATTGCATTGACTGTCGTTCCATAAGAGGGGTGTTCTTATACCAAAGTAGGTCCATTGTGCTGAACAGGTTCTTGTTCAGGATTTCACTTAAATGGCTGTAGTCTGTGGATCTTTCACAAACGATTGCTTCTTATAAAGGTCGTGTAGATGGTGGCAAGATGTTTGGTTGCCCGGTCGGCGAGAAAGGATATCTCAAACCTAGATCCAGAAATAAAGTATTACTGAGATAGCTTACTTCACAGTTGATTGCCCCCTAGTCCATCGACGAATTTAAGTGCCTTTTTGACAGATATTCACGAATTTTTGACGGTTATTCACGAAATAACGTAAATGCCGTTCTCTGATTGGTCAATTTGCTTTATGAAGACGTTATAAAAAACCGTTGTGAAAAACCTTAAGGGAAAAGAGAGGAAGAAGTCGGGTATCTCTGTAATACTTCATTTCTGCTTAGAGTAGGACTTTGGAATAGAAACGGCGATGGAAGGACTCTCCCGCACACAGTCTTGCGATGGCTACTGTCACCCGATACAGCCCGAACCTCTTTACATGGGGCCTTACGCAATTGGCCAGGCCCCCCAGATGAGAGTTTTTGTGGTGCCTTCGGGGTGTTTGACTGGATGGCACGTTAGGTTGTGGCTAATGTCTCAGCTATCCCCCATAAATTTCGACGCAGGTCATCGCGTTTTAAATGAGGGATGGCCTGGCGGACTTGTTCCAACAACATCAGGCACCCTTGTGTTCTTTACGAACCTTGATCGCCAACGACGTTGGAAGAGCTGAACTAGGTAGTCTTAAATTAGATTAGGCTTAGGTAAGGCATAGCTGTACGTTTAGGTAGGTTAGTTCAAGATAGCTAGCTTAGCTCCACGAGCCCTCTTCCGCCTGTAAAGGCATAGACTATGAATTCGTTGTCAGGGCTTATCGTCTCGTAAATAACACATGTCAGTGCCTGGGTTTTTAATGTCTTCTTGACAACACATCGAGCTTGGAATTGGAGACTCGATTAGCAAATATTTTAGCACTCCGATGCAAAACCTTTGACATTCCCAAGCTACATATATTGATCTTGTTCCTTGTTCTCCCGATTCTTTACGATATTGGATCTTCGGAAGATTCGGGAAATATTGGGTACAGCCAGACGTCGATCACAAGTTGGGCATTTCAACGCATTAAATTAGTTACACACAGTGGCAAGGGATGTGAGACCCAATGGATGACGCAAGGGAACTCCTTAGGTGGTATATAAAAAGATCTCACAGCCGCCAGAGTTTTCAATTTGGTTGTTCAGAGCTATCTGTCCTCTGATGTGGTCCCTTACCGTGCTTACTACAGATAGGATGCCTCCTGTCAAGACGTCCATAAGCCTGAGTATGCTTTCGTCAAACAGCCAGTTTTTTCCAATGATTCCAGAGAAGATGTCCTTAGTGGTTCCTTACTGGCTATGAACACGTTGCGAGGTAAAGGCACGTACATGCATCAGTATTCCTGATGTCCGAAAGTTAGGAGGCAGTAGCTTGGAGTTAAAAACTAGTAGAACAAGTGTTTTGTACAAGGGTGCTTACAAAACGTATTTTCTTCGTCATAGATCATAAAAGTCATCCTCTCAGAGAATTTAGTCTTTAGAGTCGAATTGGATCGAATGGACCAGACCCGTAGGTTTAAGTAAGCGACGGTCATAAGGCCGGAAGGACACCCATTTTCCTTTAATCACAGCTTTAGACTTTTTGCAAGTTTACTCCATGCGAATCCAAAGAAGCTTAAATACAACAGAATAGCTCTACAGTCCGAGGTTGACCGGCTGTGGGCCTAGTTTGTTCTTGTAAGTGCTCGTGTTGTGGGATTTGTTCCGACTCGGAAACTTTAGGAGCTTTCTAGACAAGTATCGACATACTTTCTGTTGGGTGTTTAGCTGGTATCGAGAATTGGGCCCAGACAACACAGCTTATCCTCTGCGCCAAGGCAGTCACAGTCAAAAATGTACAGTGGTGAACACCAAAATTTGTTTGCAAATTCTGTGTTGCAAATTCTATCAAACTTTTAGACGGGTTTTCAGACTTCACAATTTTTTTTTGTTACTTCGGTTTGTGAAAATCTTCAACAAGACACTAGTGACCCGTGTCCACATAGTAGTATCAGATTTTTACTCACTAAAAACACCCTTCCCTTTTGGTCCTTCTTTACTACAACTAAGTTTCCTTATCTAGTAGCTTACTTTTAAAGATGTTTTCGCGTGTTGCATGTAGACCTTCGGTAAAATCACCTTCCATACACATCGTTAGGATGGTTTATTACTATTGCGCCAAATCGAGCGGTCTCGTATGCTGGAGTCGGCGTCCTAAATGTCTCATGTCCAAAGTTTGGAGGATGGCATTGTTACAATGACCATGAAGTCTGATAATTAGCTTTCGAGCGGAGTTTGTTATTTCTTCGTCGACGGTAGTTATCCCTAGGTCTCTTTGTATATCACAATTCCAAAGATATCAGGGAGCTTTCACAATAGTCCGTATAATTTTATTATGAAAGGACTGAATAAATCCTCTGTTTTTTGCTTTGGTGCAACCCCATAGTTTTATGCCGTAAGTCCATACAGGCTTCAGTACTTGCTTGTATAACAGCAGTTTGTTATACAAGTTAAGTAACAAAATATTCTCCCGCCAATGCTACACGTGCATGAAAAACAAACATTGTTCCTGCAAAACTGCTGATCTAGCGTCTGGGACACCGGAGACGCAGAGATCGCCGCCGCATTCCATCACGTACGGCACACGCACTACATCGTTCCGGAGCAGCACTAGGGTATTTAAGGTAGAGCAAGAGTTTTTGTAAGTTGAGTCTATTTTATAATAATAATAATAATAAATAAAAATAAAATATTTTTTTTATTCGACTAAATATTGTAATTATTTAATTTACATGCTTAACTTGGAGTGCCTTCCCAGTAACCAGTACATTTCTCAATACCGGCGTTCGAGCTCATCCCTTTTCTTTTCAAGCCTTCCACTTGAGTTTCGCATCGAGTGTCATGCCAAGATATTTTGCTTCATCAGCGTACGGTATTTGCACAGAATTAATGAAAACTGGTAGATTTTCAATATTTCTGTAGGTAACATTTATATGCGTTCATTTGGTCTAAATGGGAGCAATGCGCCTACGTATTGACCTTTCGTGTATTTTGTCTAGAGCTCGTTGAAGTTGAAGTTTTGAGGATCACTGTGTCATCCGCAAATGTAGCTACAAGTGTACCCTCAGTTTGAGGTATGTCTCTACAACAGGTACAATGTGGGGCCAAGCACACTCCCTTGAGGGACTCCTGGTCGGATCTCTTTAAAACCGGAGTATTCAGTTCCGTGCTTAACTCTAAATATCCTGTTATCGAGATAAGGTTCTAGTATCTTATACAAGCTTGTCGGTAGAAGGCTGCTTAGTTTGTATTTTAGGCCTTCATGGCAGACTTTGTCGAAGGCCTGGGAAACGTCAAGTAAGGCGGTGGAGCGGATCCTTTTTCCTCTAATGATCCTTCAATTTCATTCGCTATTCTGTATACTTGGTCAATTATCGAGTGTTTGGCTCGAAACCCGAACTGATGGTCAGGTTTAGTTTCATTAGTTGCTTCTCTTCGATAAATTTTGGAATGCGTTTTTGAAAGAGTTTTTCAAAAATTTTGGATATTATTGGTAAAAGCGATATGGGTCTGTACGACTTTTTGTTGTTCAACGGTTTGCCCGGTTTTGGAATAGGTAATAGCCTAAATGAAGCGTTAATTAAGTAGAGGAGTTTAAGTAGCGCCTTTTTCGGCAAGTTCTTCAGGATTTATCCGGTTATTAGATGAAAGCCAGGAGCTTTGTTCTTTTTAGATGTTTGATTGCCCCTTTTTGTCCACTCATCATTGCTTTCTTGATTGGCCCGTCCTGCATTTGGGGCTTCTTGATATTTTTTACTTCTTTCCAAGGTGAGTAGTTTGTACATTTTTCATTTGTTAGGCCTTCAAGATAAGTCGATATCTCGTGGTTTTTAAAAACTTGCAAAGTTTTTTTTTAGTTGGTAGCACAGGCGCACCCAGGTGGAGAAGGACCTCAATCAACTTGGTGTGCGCAGTTGGAGACAGCTGGCTAAAGATCGTGCCCGGCTAGAGAGGCTTACTGGTTTAGGCCCAGGTCCACCCCGGACTGTAGCGCCACCAGAAGAAGACGAAGAAGCTCAGGCGATTTAGGTATGTTTTATGTTGCGGGGCGCGAGACTGCTGCCAGCTTTAGACTTTTTGCAAGTTTACTCCATGCGAATCCAAAGAAGCTTAAATACAACAGAATAGCTCTACAGTCCGAGGTCGACCGGCTGTGGGCTTAGATTGTTCTTGTAAGTACTCCTGTTGTGCGATCTGTTCCAACTCTGAAATTTTCTAGACAAGTATCGACATACTTTTTTTTCTGTATTTATTTGCTTGTAATGGGAGCTGGACCCAGACATTACAGCTTGCCCTCTGCGCCAAGGCAGTCACAGTCAAAAATGTACAGTGGTGATCAACAAAATTGCCGGTTGAAAATTTGATTAATTTTCGGACAGGTTTTCAGACTTTTACTTTTTTTAAGCATTATTAAATTGCAAAATGATAAGTAAAATAACAATAAAAATGCTTTATAACGTACATTATGTTCAATTTCATTAATTTATGAAATACCTTCCAAAAAACGTAAAGTTAATATTTTGTACTCCTTACTTTTTAACACTACTGTACATCGCCTTGAAATACTTTTCTCTAAGGCTCTAGAAAATATCGTGCTCTAGAAATTGCATACCAGGCTATTTGATTTTGCTTCCACAATTCAGCCACATTTCTTGGTTATCCAGTCTCAACGTGTTGTTCTTCGAGGTGCCGCAGGTTCTCTCTCGGATTCAGATCGGGAAACTGGGCGGCCCATTGACATTTTGATTTTCTAAGATAACCTCTCTCCGATGAACATAAATATCTTGCTATTATTCTAGATGAACAACTATCTGTCTCGGCTGTATAGGAGCTTTCCCAAGTACGCCTGGCTCTGCTCGTGAATCCCTCCTTGATATTCACTCTCAACGCCATTTTCCGTTCTTAAAGAAGTTATCCGCTTTCCTTTTGACCTCAGTCTTATCGATATGCCTTCTGATGCACGGAGTACTCAATCTGCGACGTGCATGCACAATGCACTTTTGTTGGACTTTGGACTTCTGGCCAGAGCCTGAGCCAGGATAGAACTATAATTGAAGGGCGACAAAATTATTCCGCACACCTCCTAATTAAATTCGCATCGCTTTTTCCAGTACAGTTGGAAGCGACGAAGTATTTTTACTTACTTGTAGCGACACCCAAGTTTTGCAGAAGGCCTTCCTCAACCCTTTAACCACTTCGAGGATAGTCCAGGTATGCACGTCTTATCTGAATTTGATCGCCTGTCTAAATTCGACAGGCTTGTCTGGGTCCCGGGCCACCATAGGTTTGCGAGAAATTATATGAACTTGCTAGGCAAGGATCAGAGGAGCCGCTGCCAGGACCTGAACCTACTCAACCTACCTTCCATGGATGGTTGAGCCCCTCGAGGGCACGACATGAGGTGGCATGACTCTCCAGGATGCAGACAAGTCAGGCCCATTCCTGTAAGAAATCTGCGGCATTCTTGTTAACACTTGACGCTTACCAGCGCACAAACCACTTCACCTTCGTCAAACACTCAAGTGTGCTTTATCTAAGCGATGAAACCCTTTGCGACGGATTTGGGGAAGACGGCGACACTGCAGAGCACTTCCTCTTCCTCTGTCCGGCTTTTGCTTGGATCAGGTTGCCGAAGATGTAGGCTCCTTATCGTAGAAGCGTCTGAACAAAAAGCTGTCCACAGCATTCCATTCCCGTCACCGTTATAAAATTCTTACAGTCGTTAACGGGGGGTCGGGACTGAGTTGTTGGTTAGTTGGGCGCCAAAAATATATTTTCCATTCGGATCCGGACTTGCAAAGCTTGAATTCACCTCTCCACAGCAGACGTTTCCTTCTGGCTTGGAAACTGAAACCAATCAAATTTTGTTTCGTATTCTCGCACTTTAACCTTAAAAACTGGGTTTTCAGAGGGGCACCCCTTAGAATTCAAGTTCTGCAATTAATTGTGCCCAGAAACGTGCTCACTGCGAATGCTCTTTTGGAATGCATAAGTTAAGGGAATTGCTTCCACTTCACTGTTCTTGAAAACATGTATCCCATAAAGTGGACTAACTTTTTCAATATCTACACACATTCAACTTTCCTCGAGAGCAATTCCTAAGACTCGAAGCCAAACAAGAAGCAGTCAAGTGTAACGCATTCATTGATGTAATCCCATTCCTGGGAGACTCGTAATCCAGTTCCTTTTGAATCCAAGGCCAAAGGTGCAAGTGCACTTTGTGAGTGGACGAAAGGATTTACATTCTGGCAAATTTTCCCAGAATCAGGAATCTACTTGTTTTCCACTACACAGTACTTCAAAGGTAACTAATAAATCCGAGTCGAATAATAGGATTTCAAGGATATAAAAGAACTCTCATGTCAGACCAAGTTCATCATCAACTTTGAGAGGGAATGCAATCTGAGTTTGGCTGGGTGAATAACCACAAGGGTTCTTTTACGAGTGATGAGTTCCTGCAGTGAAGCCACCAGCCCACTTAAACCATCTTGGTTCATTGTGATACCGACACTCAGACTTCTACCACTGATTGGCCACTCCAAAGATAGTGCGTATTAACTTTGCTCTCGCTGGAGTTCGAACCGGGGACTCCAACTCCACTAACCAAGGGCAGGCGCTTTACCAACTGCGCCATCCAGTCGTCTGGAATGCGGCGCCAACGATCATGTTAGGAAAGGACCTAACATTAGGAGTCGAAGGACCGCTTATGCTACAATGGCAACACTCAAGTAAGTTAGGTTAGGTTAGGTTAGGGGATTGAGGCTGAGCTATTGGTCCATAGTGCTACCACTGTACCAATTCTGGGAAGCTGCCAAAAACAAGTAACGGAAGAACAAATGAAACTGGTTCTTCACTGCAAGCACTCGAGGTTCAGGAGTACTTTAGGAGAACTTACTAAACACTAGCAGTTTCAACCCCTTCCACAGTATGCGGCGCCAGTCTTTCGAGGCGATCTGCTGGAATCTTCGTTTATAGATTTGGAATTATGGACTGTCTTAGAGAGTACAGAAGCGGGAAAATATCCAAGAGATGACATGTCCGAGTTCCTGTCGGCAATAATTAAAGCAGACGTACCAGCCAGTTTCAAGAAATCCATTATTCACCCGTTCCACAAAAAAGGTGCCTACGATAACCACGAGAATAATCGTGGCATTTCATTTTTGAATTCTCAAAGTGGGTAAACAATAAAAGTATACTCAATATGTAGACAGTACTGTAGTTTAGACTAGGGCCTGTTTCACAGAACATACATCTCATTCATTGCAGAGATGAATTATTACAGAGATAACGGAGTTCTACCTCTCTTGCCCCTTAACATTTTTGACAACTGTTTTTTATAACGTGTTCTTAAACCAAATCGACCAATCAGAGGACTGCATTTACGTTATTTCGTGAATAACCGTCAAAAATTCATGCATATCTGTCAAAAAGACACTCAAATTCGTCGAAGGACAAGGGGGCAATCAGCTGTGAAGTCGGTTATCTCGGTAGTAATTCATTTCTGAAACATTGTATAATTCTGACACTTCTGCTATATGATTTCTGCTTCTCAGATTTGTTGTATGAGCCGCTGTAATACAAAAAGTATCACTTATGCTTGAAACACAACAGTGCACTGGCCAGCCGACTTCATGTTACGGAGAGAGTGCGATGACGCACTGCGTTGAAATAAATACTCAATTTATCAGCTGTATTGCCGCCTTTCTGCATACACTCATTTGAAATGACTTTTGCCGTTAAGTTATTTTCAATCAGCTGTTTTCATTTGTCAAATGACAGTTGACACAAAATGCTCTCAAATTGGAAGAAAACTCTCAATCTGGGAAAAAAAATCTCTCTCACAGCGCACCCCTCTGTCAAAAAATATACACTATGTTGAATAATGACGTGCGATGAACTACGTCTTACGTTTTATTACGATTCTCTCCTCTCTCTCATTATTCACTGACGCAGGTCGACGCTGCATTTTTTGCGTGCGTTGAAAGCCAACGTCAGCGCAAACGCACTATTGTGTTTTAGGCATTAAAGTATACACTGTAAATATGGGAAAGTTGTATGATTCTGTTTCACAAAAAAATATCTTACACATCAAACAACAGTTTTATTACAAATTTATCATACATTTCATACAGCACCTTATACTAGCGATGGGCGATTGATCGATAATTGTCAAACATGTAATTCGACTGTCGATTTATTCGATTTTAATAATAAGCGAGAATTTATTTCATTACAAATAACAATAGAGAGAATAGTTAGAGGGGTAGGCAGTAATGTTTCTCGATTAATCTGTAGGCATCTGTGTGCTTGTTGGATTTTTTGAATAAGACCCTTGTTAGCGACTCTGGCAATGCATCGCATAGGCGGCGAATTGACTTTCTATGTCCTGCTTTACAGCGAAATGACGGAGAAACGACCAGACACAATCGATCGAAGAGTCGAGATCGTAGTGAAAAAACATAATTTTTTAAAGTATTTCATTCTCATATATAAATTTTGTATCCTGTTTCTTGTTTAAAATGTTCTCGTTTACTTTTTAACTTAGTGTGAATACCAAAGTATTTCTGTTAAAAGTGTGTTTGAATTGCGTCTCATACAAATTAAAACAATTCGCCAATAACCCTTGATATATAATATAAATTGACTCCTCTCGATTTTAATTCGAATTAATCGAATTAATCGCAATCCTCCATCGCTCACTGCTTCAAACTGCTGTAGCGACTACAAAAATGAGTTTTCAGAACAGAAAATGCACAAGAAATAGGAATTTCGGGCGTATGATTTTTGAATAAAGAATTTTTGTTCATCTTTTTTTTTTTTAACTAAACATGTAAGGAACAACGGATTTTTTTTTGGAAACTTAGTTGAATTTATCTCAATAATTTCGAAAACATATCTTCTCTTCATTATCGGGGAACTTCGTTAATTAGTCTTTTGTGTGTTTAAAATCCAGATAAGTGGTGTCTGGGCTTAATTCACGACACTATTTAGTTTTCAATGAAATTTGTCATTCGAAATTAAAGGTCATAATTATACACATCATACAACAAAGAAGAAATCATACAATGCCTCCAGTGGAATCTGAGAATCAGAAAGTTGTATAATGTGTATGATGCATGACAGTTTTGTAGGTTATATGAAGTGTGCGTGATGTATGATTTGTGAAATAGGCCCCAGATATTCATCTTATTCCAACTTGCCTATAGCCTTAAAATCATACGAAGAAACTAAAGGGCGGTCCAACGAAAACGCACGATGATAATTGTAAATAAAACAAACTTTTTGTTAGACAAATATCTTAATACTTATTATTATGGTAGAATGATCTATGACAATTATGTGTGTAACAAGATATCTGTTAAATGCTCGCCACGGCTTCAGTGGCATACTTCTATTCGATAGTCCATATTTTCGAAGACGCTGTCACAATCACTCTTTGTGGATGCATCGGCTTTCCAACAATCACTCGTGGATTCTCATTTGCCAAATGCGGCAAATGATGCTTGTTAACGAGTCCACTGAGGTGCAAGTGTGCCTCGTCGCTGAAGATGATTTTCTTGGTTAAGTCACCATTTTCTTCTGTCTGTCCAACCAACCATTCGGCGTATTGACGTTGCTTGAAATGGAGTCTGGTCAGTAGGCTTCAGCTCTTGAGTCAATTGAACCTTGTAAGCGTGTAAATTCAAATCCTTATTCAAAATTCGCATCAGTGATGTTCTTGAGATGTTCAATTGTTGGGCACGATGACGATTCGAGGTTGACGGCTTTTCTGCCACACTATCGCAGAACGAACTGGGCGAGCACGCACGGGTGTTTTCACATTCCCTGCAAGCCCGGTTTTGTGAAATTTGCGCACATTTCTTCCGGTTGTGGACACATTTTGTCGATTATGCTGACCAAAGAAATCACTAAGTTCACGAAATGCATTTTGATTTGAACGTCCATTTTCGTAAAAGGATTTAACAATATTAACGCGCTGCTCAATTGTGGGCCTCGACATGGGTGAATTTGTCAAACTCTGAAACAAGGAAATGTCAAATTAAGTGGGCGCAAGAAAACTTGACGTTAAGGTGTGACTCGCAATTAACATCGTACCCTTTATATGCATTCTTTGTAGATTTTTGAGCTGCCTTCGACTTCATTGTCCGCAAAGCATTGTGTAATTTGGGAATCTCAAGTAAAGTTGTGAATCTACTGAAAGCAATGAGTCTTATCTTTGGGACGGCAAATTTACGTCGGAGATTTTTTAAAACGCAAATGGGAGTCAGGCAAGGTTGTGTGCCGAGTACTTTGCTCTTTTTTTTTTGTTTATAAATGATATTTTAGATGAAGTTGGAGGGGGAATCGAGCTTGCGGAGGAGGTTTGCGGATACTAGGCCTCATTTTTAACGATGATCGGCTAAAACGCTATTGTGACCTTTGGAATCTGACTGTGAATCTTGGAAAATCAAAAATTATGATCGTCAGGGATGGAATCTAACTAAGGTCAGAACTTGGAAATTGTGCGAGAATTGGTAGTGTCTGTCTTGCGTAGCCACGATGGAGTATACGTAACATTTTCATTTGGTTAAGAAGGCAGTCTTGAGAGCTGTCTGGCGTATACGTAACATTTTTCACCAGGTTACGACGTAGTCTTAGGAGTTGTCTTACATGTCTACTGTGCGAGAGACCGAACTGTATTCCGAAGGTATTTAGCCTTGGCTCGCAAAAGATGACTGTCACATGACGATCAACGTGATCAGAGCTTAACAACGCCAAAACAAAGAAGCTTCTGGCGATGGAACATAACTCGATCCCTGTGGTCGGCGTAGTGATCACAGAACTTTATTCCTTCGGAACTATGCTCCAGAAAGGTCTACGGAATCGAGCGATCTGAGGAAGAGGCCGAGAGGATCTCCAGAATTTCCAGAATTCTTCGCAGAGTCTGCGGAATTAGCGAATGCAGATATATGGGATCGGTGGTAAAGCCATCACGTGACCGGATGTGTTGACTGAATGTTTACTCCACAAATGGAGGGATGGAAAAGAATGGGCTCTAAGGCCCTCGAGAGGAAGTGATGCTCAACCATGACGCTCTCCTTCCTAAGTCTAACCTAACTTAACGAAGAAAGATCGTTAGTTGTTTCATTTTCCTGGATTTCTGCGTGTCTAGAAAACCACTGAAGGAGCACTGCGTTGTTACTACAAAGTTTCTGTGTCTCATTAAAATAGTTGAGCACCGTTTGGGACATTGAAGCTGATTGTCAACATAAATATTAATGAGAGTACGGTTTGCGTTATTTTCAAACTTTCCGCTGCTGTCTGGATTGCCACCAACTCCGCTTGAAAAATGGTGCTTCTTTCGTGCAGTTTATAAAAACTTTTGAGGTCGTGCTATGTGCAACCTCCGGTGTGTACTTACACAAGCATGGAAAGCGAGGGAAAATGCTGCGCTTGCATTTCAACAATAAAAGTGAGGTCTGTTCAACGCACCTAGTTCAACGCCTCGATCGCGATCTTCAACGGAAGCAGCCGGTGTCCCGATGCAGCATATTCGAGACGACTCGTGTCGTATTCTTTGTGTAAGGTAGTTGTACGTTAGCGTAGAATAGGAATAATGAAAATAAACCGATTCATTTATAAAACATAAATTGAGCCGCACGGTTCTGGTATACTGTTCTTCCATTCCATTATCATATTCGCACATCGTAGTCCTACTACGGGACCTTGTTCAGTCACAATAAGAAATTTGTTTTTCGTAGACAGCTTATTAGCTCTTCGCGCCTTTTTGACATATTCGCTGTATGCATTGTTATCGGGGGGTACCCTTGGACAGCACATACGATGTTTAAGGTACCCCCTTCTCCTACTACTGCTGTTCCTGTTAACCGGTGATGTAGAGGATATCCAGACTGTGCTGCGAGAAGGCTGTTAGTCAACTTGACCTTGGCATCAAAGGGCATTTTTTCATGGTATCCTGAGAGGTTGGGAACAATGTACGCACACGAATACGTAGCAAGCGTTTATCCCTATCTTAGAGTACTCGCTTAGGGTCAGTAAGTTAGTATTAAGAGCAATTGTTAACTGTTAAGTTAGTTAAGCTAGTTTTAAGTATTTTTGTCTAGCAAGTAAGAAAAATAGATATGAATAAAACAAAATTACATGAAAAAAAAAGCTTTTATCCAACACTAGCTGTGCTGTGAATATCAGTTATCGCGGTTGGATAAATAATACTACTATCGAAAAAGTTTGTTAACCATAAAAGTTTATAGTGAGTCAAACTTAAAGTAAAGACATCTAGACCTTTAAAGTGAAAGAATTCCATCACACATGATTTTTGCGTAACCATCCAACCAGCGCATGCAACGGAAGCTCATAAAGAGAGAGAAAGAGAGAGAGAGAGAGAGAGAGAGAGAGAGAGATAGAAAGAGAAAAAGAGAAAAAGAGAGAGCTAACCCAACGGAAGCTCTCAAAAAGGAATCATTTTTTCCGTTTTTTCAACATGTTTCATTCATCCTTCGCTCCTATTGGTAGTAGCGTGATATTATAAAGCCTCAAACCTTCCTCGATAAATGATCCACCCAAAAAAAGTAGTTCATGAGATTAGCGCGTTCAGCCCAACAAACTCTTAAGCTTCATAATAAAGCATTTTTCCCTTAAGGACTTCACAAGTTTTTTTTTTTTAAATAAAACGCAAACCATTGGAGATATTTCAAAAATTTTATCATCGACTTGAAGTACAATTAAAACATCTATGAATTGAACTCGACTTCGTTCATATGGCCACTGCGGGCACGTCGTTGGACCCAATTTTAAACGCCTTGGCCACATATTCCGGCTGGAACGGCAGGTATTTCGCGTTCAATGGTGGCTCTGAGTTCTTCCATCGTCTTCGGCTTGTTGGCATAAGCCAAAGACTTAACGTAGCCCCACAGAAAATAGAAAAACGGCGTTAAATCGCACGAACGAGGCGGCAAATCGACTGGTCCATTTCTTAAGATTACACGCTCACCATACGTGCTCTCGATTGTAGCGTGAGCTGTGTGGCTTGTGGCACCATCCTATTGAAACCACATGTCGTCCAAGTCCATGTCTTCCCATTCGGCCCAAAAATAATCGGTCATCATGGCGCGATAACGGCGACCACTTCAGAGTAAAGTGACGATCGTTATCGTCGACGAAAAAATATGGCCCAATAACGCCGCCGGCATACAAACCGAACCAAACAGTTATTTTTTGTGGATGGTGTGGTGTTGATGCATGAGGCGCATGTGGATTTTCACCCGACCAATAACGCATATTTTGCTTATTGACGAACCCATTAAGGCTTCTTCACTGAATATGATTTTGCGATGAAATTCATCATCTTGTCGTATCTTTTCCAGAACGCAATCGGAGAAAGTATGTCGCTTTGCCTCAAATGGTCCATCGACTTAAGTTCTTGAGTCAGCTTGATGGGTGTAAACCAGGATCCTTACGCAAAATACTAACGTGGCCAATTCTTGAGAACGCCGTGGAATTGACTGATTTGGATAGGTTTCTACAAGCGATATTTTTGACACTTCGACCAACCCGTTGTCTCGCTGATACGGCAACATCACACAACGAATATGTAGACTCAACTTGTTATTGCCTGTCTCCTAGCAGACAGGCTTCTTGCGCTACGATCTAAAATTCGAATTAACGCTCTTAATGTTGCGGTCAGCTGAATTTGGGTAGAAAATTTGTATAGTTTGCAGACGTTGCTCGTTCGTGTTGATGTGAAAATGTTGAGTTTACTGAATAAATTGTTTATTAGTATAGATTGACAGGAATTTCCACTCCAAACTCGAATGTCTTATTCTCACATCCGTCAAAGGTTATGTCACGCAGGCATTGTCAGACTTTGCCTTAATTCATGCTTAAATCATCTTTCGTATTCATTAGAGCCCATATTTTGTGTGAGCAATTCAAATCCGTTTTTTGAATAAACGAATATCAAAGATTTACCGCGAACTCTCGTGTGCGTCTACACACACGCACTTGTTTCTTGAAATCCTTTTCCGTGCACAATCCTCTTATGGGAATCCACTTCAAACAAGAAGCCGCAGTTATAATTGGAATATTCGTCCATCCAAAGACGTCGGTTACAAGGATAATTTCGCGGCTTAATCCTAAGCATGCGTGTTGCAAATCATGCCATGTAGAAGACACCGTTTGCATTAAGAGTTAAATCTCGGATTTTGAACAAATGTGAACGTGATTAGGAAACTGAAATACTTTCGAAGGAAACTGATTCTGATTTTATATTTGTGTTATTTCCAGGTCATGAGGATTATTTTGAAGTATAAACGTGCCTCTGAATGCATGTGAATGTCTGCGATTGTCTTCAGTAATTTGCTAAAGAGGCAACATTTCTCTGGGATCTACATGGATGCACTTTCCATCGCAACGTTTTGTAGATGTTTTAAATCGCCAAGGCTTGTCTGGTAATTTATGAAAAAGGAAACATGATTGCTGCTTACACAGATTTTACTAGATGACACAAGAAAAGAAACGAAATATGCAACCGACGCACTGTGTGTCATCTTGCGAATCAAGCGAAACTTTCGTGGCGACGAGGGTTTTAAAAAGGAGCTGCACCTCAAAACAGGGGCAGCGCAAGAGGAGTTCCGCGCTAGAAAACGTAAGGAGATGAAGCCTTTACCCCTAAAACGTCTCTCATAAACTCACAGCACAAGGATATCGAAGCGCCAAGGGATATGTACAAAAACTGACCTGTTACAGGAAAGCCCAATTTCTGGTCGCAGGCTTCAGGAAAGACATCCAGGCTCTTCGAAATTCCGCGGGTAATCCTTTAGTCAGAGTCTATGCACACAAGGCAAAGTTGTTGTTTGCTCCCAATTTGGAGGGATGCCAGCAACGATCCTTGTCGATGCACAGACCAAGTTGACATACAGCCTCCTCACTGCTCCCCCCTCGGAAAGCCTCGACAAGGTGGCACGAAAAAGGTCAATGATTTGCGAGTGTGATCCTGCAGTGGAAGAACACTCTACAGTCCAGGGGTTGCTCATGAACAGGAAAATATCCTCACGCGGTACAATGTGTTCCAGGGAATACGCTGGATAGGACAAGGGATAACGAAAATAAAGAGTGTGACGCCTGGCTGCGATCCGCATCCAAGACAGATTCTACAACATCAGCCTTATATCTTCACACGCTCCTAGCAACGAGGCTGAAGACTCTGCATAAGAGGACTAATAACATCTCTTGGATGGTGCCTACAACGCACCATCCAAAAATTGTACTCGGAGACTTCAATGCCAAAACCAGTAAAGAAGACATCTTTGGGAAGCACGACTTCCACGAGATGACAACAGATAACGGCGTCCGACTCACTGCCATTGCGGCAGCACTTAATATGGTCATAAGCAGCACTGGTTCCCTCACAAAAGAATCCCCTCGTCAACCTGGCGGTCTGCATACGTCCGAACCGCCAACTAAATCTACCATTTATTGATTGACGCAAGACGAACATTCAGAAGAGCAAACGTCGAGCAACAAGATTCAGAGGTCGACTGTCCAAAGCCAGAAAGCTGCGCCAGCCAACAAAGAGGAGTTTTCACATTTAACGCCTAAACACACCGCACAGGTACATCTATCCTACTCTTTAGGTCTCTTGCCGAGCAGAAAGGAAAACAGCATTTGTCCAGCCCGTACCTAAAAAGGGAGAATCTTTGTCACCCACCTACGTCCCTTCTTTATAAGGTCATAGAAACGCTGATAAATAGTCAGCTTATGAAATATCTTGAGTCGCGGAAGCTCCTTAATGATCGACAATATGGTTGCCGCAGCGACAGGTCGATCTGATAGCTTACCTCACCGAAAAGTGGAACCAATCTTTGCACAATGCAGGCGAAAGCAAGATCGTTGCGCTTGATATTTCCAAAGCATTTGACAGAGTTTGGCATCCAGCTCTCCTGTCGAAAATGCGTGCCTATGGTATCGATGAATCTCTTGTAGAACGAATTAGAAATTACCTTTCGAAGCGTCCAATTCAAGTTGTTTTGGTTGGGTTCAAGTCTGATATCCACCAAATAAATGCTGGTGTTCCCCAAGGCTCAGTTCTGACTCCGACACTCTTTCTCATTTTTATAAATGATCTCTTGTCTGCTACTTCGAAGCCAAACTATTCCATCACTGAGGAGACCACACTCAGCTTTTCATATTCGTTCTAAGACTCACGACCCCGCCCTTCGGTCGTAGAATTGGAACAAACATTTGTTAATCAGCCATTATCCATGAATGGCGCGAAACCGGAAAACTTTCCGTCTTTGATATTTGTATCAACACAACACTTAGTTGCGCAGTAACTTTAAATGGATTATTGTTCCCGTCAATGGGACACTTAGAGAGTCTAAGGAAGGTCGAAATGATCGACGACGTTAAAGAACTAAAGTCAGAGATCTTATGACAACAGTCTTAGATTTAAAAAAAAACAATCGTTATACCTCGAAAAGAAAGCCTCCTTCGATGACTGACGCCCCGATACACGGACTTGTTGAAGACAGAAAGTGGGGTAGGAGCAGTTATTGCAGGACCTCCTCAAAAACCCCCACTATCTGCCAAGCTGAACTCTTAGACATAAATGAAGCACCGCATTGCATTAACAATAGAAATGTAATAAATACAAAAATATCAATACTCTCAGATAGCCAAGCAGCACTTAAAGCCCTAAACAGCTTCACAATCAGCTCCAGGCACACGTTGTCAGGGAATGTCAAAAAATACTCAACACGCTGGCAGAGAAAAACAAGCTAAGAGTGATATTGGAGCACATACAGGACACATGTATAAGCGTCAATTAAATGCCGCACTTAATTCTGAAACTATCAGGAGGGACTACCACACTCCAAGACATGACTGACGTTTAATTCCAGACGAACCAAGGAGGCTCTAAACCCAAACAAACCTGACGGTAGAATACCCACTTCCAATGCAACCACCACTTATACAAAATGAGACACAGTATCACAGATCTTTCAAGCCACCCTAAGCTAGCTTCATTCGCATAACAAGCAAACCAGATCATAGTGTTCCATTTTGACAGTTCACGTACATATGACATGTGTCAATCATCCTCTGTTACCATTAACAAAATGGGACACAGTACCACAGAGCAATGTAGACACTATGAACAATCAAAGGAGACCATGGAGCACCAAGTAGTCGAAATCACATTAACAGGAACGGACTATCAGGACATCCCATCTAAAGAGATCAACAAGGCAGATCTGAAGTCCTAGATAAAGAAAGGGCTCTCTCTCTCTCTCTCTCTCTCTCTACCGCCACTTCCCATTATTTTCAATTCAATTCAAATTACTTCCGTCAACTGCTATCTGCCAGTGTACCATTAATAGATTATATAGTGTGCAGGCAATTCGCCGAACCCTCGAAAATTTTCAGGAAGTTTCATGTTTAGCTTCCTCACGACCCCGCCCTTTGGCCGTAGAATTGGAACGACAGCGTTTGTTAAGCATTCCGATCTTGACAGCATAAAATGCTGCGAAATGTTTAGATTTCCTTAATCGATCCATCCCGCTCTGTCTTGGCAGAGTGCGAGTAAATTATAAGAAAAAAGGGCGGGGGAATACCGGACTAGAATACGGGAGGAGACGAAACTTCAACGCCTAAAGAAAAGGTTTCTCGCAACCTCCCAGCTCTAGGATATATAAGAGTCTAGGAATAGTGCGAAAATCCGGGCTTTTTATAAAAAAATCTTGCCGTTGGCTTTAGGAGCGGCATCCAGGCTCTAGGGTAACCTTGTTACTTACCCGCAGGGAATAGTGGGTGTATTTAAGCAGCACTTCCAACAACTACTTATCGGGAAAGACCAAGAGAATGTGTCCTAACTCCAGTCGATGAAGTAGTAACCCCACCTAGCTTTGACGCTATTAAAAGGTTAAAGAACAACAAAGCCGCAGGCTCAGTTGGCTTACTATCAGAGATCTTGAAGGCCGGTGGCGATGTTCTGGTAGGGAACATGTACCAGATCATCTGGGAGGACGAAGCATGTCCGACGACTGGATTATCAGCTCCATATGCCCCATTCACAAGAAAGGCGATCCTACCTCTGGCCACAACCTCTATATCCCTGCTCAACGTCGCCTAAAAGATCCTGTCCAGTGTACTGTGTGATCGTCTTAAGCCATTTTGCGCCGCACTAATCGGCACGCGTCAGTACAGGGTCCGGACTATAGACCAAATCTTCACATTTAGGCCAATCCTGAAGAAGATGATGCCCATCAACGTTTCATCGAATTTAAAGCCGCATACGACAACATTGATTTCTGTAGAAGCTGCATGGACGATGAGGAAGAAACCATTGAAGACTTGCTATGCAGTTGCAGTGCTCTCTCAACCCGTTGATTCAGACTTCTGGGGTGGACCCCAAATTGATAATCTGGCTGAACTGAACAGCATCAGAATCCAGCCCTCTTATTCGCATTATCAAAGACACAAATTGGTTTGCGAAATAGGTAGCCTAAGATCCGTGTGGTAACACAATGGGCCTACGCTTGGCCTCAGTGTGTCTGCTGTCCGTATGCGCTGCAGTCGGCCACCTCAACCTTACCTAACCTACGACAGCATTCAAGGAACTACAGTTCGTTCTTGATTCGCGCATCCCCTCTGTTTTCTCAACAGCTGAATTTACAACATTGTTGACGCATTAATCGCAACTATAAAAAAAAAAGTTACTCGATAAGTGCAACTTTTGTTCTTTTATACATTCTTTTACTCAGTTTCTTGGCAATCCTTGTTTTTTCCTTTTGCGTTACATTTTCTCTCGGCATTTATTTTACCCCTACTTCTGAGTAACAGAACGATGAATGTATTGAAAGCACGTTTGTAAGTTTAATGAATTCAGTGCAGTGATCAGTCGCTTTGGAGTTTTAAAAATGGGTGACATTAAACAAATTCTAAAATTATAAATTAAAAATAAAAGTGAAATTTTAGAAAAGATTAATATACGTTCATTATACCGTGAGTACTATGTGCATAAATCTACAATTAGCATAATAAAAGGAACATAGGACGAAATAAGAAAGTTTGTGGACTCGGGAGGAGGATAACTTTAAAGGCTGGCGAATACCCGAATACACCTAATTCTGTTTTTACACGGTAGATTGGTTCCAGAAAAACCGTGTAAAACAAAACCTTGTAAAAAAAGACATTGATCGTATGCAAAAATAGGTGATTGGTTCCTAATCTAAATAAAATTTACCAATAAAAAAATTTCTTTACCAAACACGTTTGATGGCATTTATAATTCACAAAATATTAACACATTTCAATTGCTCTGACCAGTAAATTTGGTTGTACGCGTAAAAGGGGAAATTCCCTTAAATTTGTGCTATGAACATACTTCGCAAAAATTAAATTTGACAAAAAATATGTAAGCACAAAAAATTTTAAATCGTGCTAAATAGTATAACTTCGTGTAAAAAATATTTTATTTTCAAACCGTGTTATATCAAAAGTGTGTAAAAAAAAAGGACCGCGTAAAAACAGAATTAGGTGTATAAAGTCCAAGTGGTTCCTAAAAAAAGACAGCAAAATGTTCCAATTTTCAGCGAGGTCCTCAAGAGAAAGCCTTCCTCATGAAAATGAAATTCAAGCAATAAATACTGCAATTCAATGGGCCGAATAGAATTCAGCCCCTATTGCAGACATTTTGAGCCTTCGAAAGCTGCCGGAAATGGCTATTTTGCAGAATCTTAAAAACAAAAAAAAATCAAACAAAAATTTTCAACTTTTTCAAATGAAAATAACTTAACACATCTTTATTCCAATGCATTAATTTCCTTTTGTTTTGTTTTATTATTATTTATATGTTATTCAATAAAAATTGGTTATCTTTAACAGTAATATGGGTGGCTCTACAGTCCGAGGCGGACCTGGGCCTAGCTTCTCAGCAACCACTCGTGTTGTGCGTGCTAGTGTTCTTTCACGCGTGGAAGGGACCTACAGTTTAATGCCGACTCCGAAGGGTGAAGTTGAGAAGCTTTTTCTAGACAGGAATACTCTTCGAGCATTGTCAGTGACTCGAAAGAGTCGGGGCCGTGAATTATCAAAGGTGGTATATTCGGGTATTGAACCTGGCACCCTCTGCGTAGGAGTCGACGCACTAACCCACTACGCCATGGCGACCCACTAAATAAAGTAGCATACATTTAGAAAAAAACAGTTTTTTCCCATGGGCAACTCTATGTGCCGTGCTCACAAGTATCGTGCCTGCAAAATCTGTATGTTTTAGCAGAGATGAAAAAGGCTCCTCAAAGTAACTATTCCACGCGGATGAAGTCGTGGGTAAAATACATGGGTATTTAAAATACATGTAGAAATGTATTCTTTTACTTTGTATTCATTTTTAAATTACTCATTTGTAATGGATCGTCGACCGCCAACTGCGCTCGATTTAAAAGCATTTACAGTAACCTGAGATGTCAGCATGTTTGTCGACCCAGGCGATCGCAGTTTTGTTTACCCTCATCGTGCATCATCGTTTGAGTCACCGAGAGTATGTTTACATTCTTCGCCGATGGAATTCGAATTGGCCTACATTTAGCAGCATTAGCGATTTGCTCAGTGTTGCCTTAGGATACAATGACTCCACTGAGGGCGTCATTAATTGTTGTTGGGGTAGGCGGCGGATGGTTGATATTGGCAGCGGCGATCAAGTTGTGGACGTGGTACAAACTATTGAGGTGACGGAACTATGGAATTTGCTGGACTGACGAGGAGAGTCGCCGAGCGAGCGAATGATGAACGCGGAAGGGAGTCTTCTTTTGGCAGCAGGGCAGTTCGACAGCATCGGCGGTTCAATTTAATTAATTTGTCCTTAATTCACTTTTTGTCAATAATAGTATTTTCCTACAAACATTTTTGCAAGTGTTGGTTTTCCTTATATAAACGCGATAATTGCAACCACCTGGGTCATTGCAACTACTCCTGTTTTTATTAGCTGCGTAAATCGAGAATGTACTGTATTCGATGTGATGGCTGAATTTGGGATGGGTTTATTGGAATATATCACATACGAGATGCATCGTGCAGTTCGGGTGAACTCGGAAATCCTCTTGCCGCTTGGAACCTTTCTTCTCAATCCGGTGCCAACTGTTCTATTAAGCAGATGACATTATTTCGTTGCACGTTCTCAGTCTGCCGTGGTAGAAGCAGGCTGGTCTTCAGGTCAGCAGCGATGGTTTTCAGTGTCTTATTCCTTACAGTTCTCCGATGTGAAATATACTAAGATCCACTTCATCATGGAAAGACTCACATGCGAACAACGCTGAAAAGTTGTGGAATTTCTCATCATATCTCATCTCATCTTCATTGACCCTCATGATCCCCTTAAGTGGGTCCCGGGGCAAAGCCCGCACAAGAGATGTCTCCATGCCACTCGATCTTCCGCCATCGACTCTAACTCATCAGAAGATGTGGTCTAGAGGAACCGGGCAATTTTAAGGACTCGCCCCGACCACAACTGGAAGTTTTCTTCGAAATGATCCTCACGAATTGTTAGGAAATACAATTAAATGAAAGGATCATTTTTTCAGAAGGAATTTCCCCCTTTTTGTTTGAAAATACCCTTTTACCTAATTTGTGGAATGGATGTTGAAATTTCCCACGAAAGGGTTAATTTACCACAAACTGGCAGCACTGGCTTAAACAAGGGCGTATCCTGAGCGCTCTGCTTTTTGTCTTGATCATAGATGACATAACAGAGTCCGTGGAAGGTGCTATCACGTTTGAAGGAGATAAGATACCAGCCCTTATGTTATATTATTATAACGGTCCTGGTTCTGCCAAACGGCCTCCTACTTGAAGGAACCGCATGCAAGGCACGCCCCAGAGGTCGTGATGATCAAAATGTATCTCCCCTCAAAATCACTCTGCATCTTGATTTGCTGCTTAATTACTGCGTGTTGCTTTTTTATTGTATTATTCACGGGCTTATGAGTACCTGATCACATGGTAGGGGGCGTAGGGTGGTTGGTCAGATATAGGCTTGTGTTGGCAAGTGTCCAATTGCCACTACGAGCGGAATGAGAGCAAACAACACATTCTCAGCATTGAAATGACAACAGAAACAAACGCGAATGTTTTCATTAAAAAAGTAAACATTTGACGCATTCACGGTAAAATTAAATTCGTGGTGTAACGTAAAGTAAAAGCCAACGAGGACTATAGAGTTCATTCAATTCACAACT
This sequence comes from Eristalis intricaria, assembly GCA_964034865.1. Classification (NCBI taxonomy): domain Eukaryota; kingdom Metazoa; phylum Arthropoda; class Insecta; order Diptera; family Syrphidae; genus Eristalis; species Eristalis intricaria. The sequence continues at coordinate 48,555,984 of OZ035875.1, forward strand.
CAATGCGCTTATTGCTCTATCAGCGGTTGATTTCTCATTCACGTATGTTTGCACTAATACTGATGAGCTTCACTTGAAACCGGTACCATCACGTGTGTCGGTCTGAAAGAAAAACAAATCCAAAACTAGCAAGGTCAACATCTGCGGTTGTGGAAAATTGAAATTGAATTCAGTCTCTGACGGCAAGGCTTAAAGGACTACATGACTTTGTCTGCACGCGGACTATGATAAAAGGACCCACGATTTTCGATAGTCACAAACAAAAGCTTAGAAAATCGCCCTTTAATTGGTACTCTCGGAGTAGACTCTTCCCCCAAATGGGCATCACAATGTGTCCAGATTAAGGATGTTCGATGTTCATTCATGATGTTGAGGTACCAAATATCGACGTTTTAATATACTTCTTCAAATATCGGATAATCGATGTTTAGAACAAAACATCTGCCTTCGATGTAAGTAAAAGAAAACCTACTATTAATTATAGGTTATGTATAATTTTCTGAAATTTTATCATGATGACGTAAGAATTTCGGAGGGTATGGGCCTTTGCATCCAGGGCAAAGTTGTTGACTGCTCTCAACTTGGCGAGATGCCAGCAACGATCCCTGTTAAATGCACAGGTCAAGTTGACATACAGCCTCCTCGCGCCGCCCTCTGGATAGCCTTTACAGCAACCGCTTGGAGGTGAGGAGAACTAATGTCTGCAGTGGCCCCTTTAGCCAGGGGTTTAAACCAGGAACCGGTCATCCAGGTTCGGGGGTTGCGCGTGGGGTTATCTTCACCACCGTGTAAAAAACCACCAATTCAGAAACAACGAGAAGCCTCGGATACGGATGACCCTACTGCTGACGACCATGGACAACGAAATAATGACAACGGTTTTCGGTTCTGCACGTGGAATGTGAGGTCCCTGAACAGACCACGTGCAGCCGATGAACTTGCGGAAGCCCTCGAAGCTTATAAGGCAGATATCACCGCCATTCAGGAGGTGCGGTGGGATGGGCCGGGCAAAAAGAGGATGAAAAACTGCGATATATACTTCGGCGATTGCTACAAAGAGCGGAAACAGCGCCTGTTCGGATGCGGGTTTGTTGTTCGAGGCAGACTTAGGCAAGAAGTCTTAAGAGAGAGAGAGAACTCTTAAGCTTAGGTTTTTCATCCTCTTTTTTCCCGGCCCATCGCATCTCATATGCGAACGTCTCATAACAACCATCAAGGCCACATTCGACAACATCAGCCTGATCTGCGCCCACGTCCCAACGGAGGATAAAGATGACTACAGCAAAGATGACTTGGATCATACGATCAATGCCCCAGCTACGACACCAAGATCGTTTTAGGAGATTTCAACGCAAGGCTGGGCAAGGAAGACATCTTTGCTAAGGTCGTCGGGAAGCACATCCTGCACGACAACACGTCCGAGAACGGACTCAGGCTGTTGGACTTCGTAACGGGCCGAAACCTCTTTGTAGCCAGTACGCGGTTCCCTCATCACAACATCCATAAAGGGACCTGGCGGTTTCCTGATCAATCAACCGTCAACCAGATTGACGACGTCACACACTCCTCCAGTATTCTTGATGTCCGAACATTCCGAGGAGCCAACATCGACTCGAATCACTTCCTTGTTGTAGCCAAGGTAAGAACACGGATATCGATAGGACAACGGAGGAGAGCAAGCCCAGAACAGTTTCACGTCGAAAAGCTACAATCGCAATTGACCGCTATCAACTTTGCCGATCGAGTCTCCCTAAGGCTCTCAGAGAGTCTCACCCTGCCAGACGAAACAATCGACGGATAGTGAAACCGTTGTCAAAACGCCATCAGAGAAGCAGCCTCTGATGTGCTGGGTTTTAAAATGTCAACCACTGGTTTGACAACGAGTGCAGGCAGGCACACTCAGCGAAGCAAACAGCATACAAGGCGACGCTGGACAGAAGGACGAGAGCGGTTCGTAAGCTCTACGAACTTAAAAGAAGGGAAGAGCACCGGCTTCTCAAAAAGAAAAAGAAAGAGCATGAGAAGCGCGCGATCGAGGAAATGGAGATGTGTTATGGAAGAAATGATGTCCGAAAGTTCTACCGACGGTTAAAAAAACGATCCAATGGATACAAAACTCGGATAGAAGCCTGTCGTGACGCAGAGAGACAACTCGTGGTAGATTCGCAGTTGATACTGAGAATCTGGAGAGATCATTTCTGAAGGCTGTTTAACGGCGTGGAAGACTCCAATACCGCTGTCAGGCAGAATGTTCCACGCCACACAATTGACGAGAAGATGATTGACGAGAATTCCGTCCCCCCGACCTAGAGGAAGTCAAGATAGCGATATCGAGACTAAAGTCGAATAAGGCTGCTGGTGCAGATGGACTGTCTGCGGAACTGTTTAAGGCAGCTTGAGATGAACTGGTACATAGGTACATGCACCAACTCATCTGTTAGACATGGTCGGAGGAAAGCATGCCCGACAAGTGGAACCTCAGTGTCGTTTGCCCGATCCACAGGAAAGGAGACCCCTTCAACTGCGCCAACTACCGAGGGATAAGTCTCCTCAACATCTCTTATAAGATGTTTTGTGTGAGAGCCTGAAATGATTCGTCAACAACCTGATAGGAACTCCACCATCGACCAAATCTTTATATTACGCCAAATCCTGGAAAAAACCCAGGAAATACAGATCGACACCACCTATTCGTCGATTTCAAGGCCGCGTATGACAGCGTGCATAGGGACGAGCTATACAACGCCATGTCTAGTCTTGACATTCCTGTCAAGCTCGTCAGGTTGTGCAGGATGACGATGGAGAATCTTCGCTGCTAGTGAAGGAATTCGTCTACCTCGACTCGCAAGTAAACAGAACGAACAACACCAGGACCGAGATTAGACGCAGAATTACTCTGGCTGTTTCTTTGGTCTCAAGAGGCAATTGAGTAGTACAGCCTTCTCTCGAATACAAGACCTTGATCATCCCAGTCCTGCTGTACGGGGCGGAAGCATGGACAATCTCAAAAGCGGATGAGGAAGTCCTTGGTCTCTTCGAGAGAAAAGCTCTGAGTGCGATCTTAGGTCCTGTTTGCGTTGACGGTTCTTGGAGGAGCAGATTTAACCACGAACTGTACGGGCTGTAGAGCGACATGAGTCTGGTCAGGCGTCTTCGGATCCAACGCATAAGATGGCTAGGCCATGTAGAGGCTCCAGCCCGAAGAGTCTTCGACTCCGAACCAGTTGGACAACGCTATAGGGGACGCCCACAGAACCGATGGCGCACCCAGGTGGTGAAGGACCTCAATCGACTTGCAGTTGGAGACAGCTTGCTTAAGATCGTGCCGGTTAGAGAGGCTTACTGGTTGAGGCCTAGGTCCACTTCGGACTGTAGGGCCACCAGAAGAAGAAGAAGAAGCCGTAAGCATTTCGTAGAAAGTCTACTCATCAAGTCAGGAATTGGTTCATGGAATGTTTCGACTTGAGTCTGCTAATGTAGGATAGGCGAGCGAGTCAAATGAAACTACTTGAGAGGAGATGTGCTACTTACGACAGTTTATTGAGAAGGAAGAAAATTTACATGACGGGTTATATTTATACTTTCATATGAAGCGGTACGCTTATGTACAAGAAATGAGATAGTGTGAGCATCATACGAAATGACAATAGTTTCTTACTTTCGGTTAATATTTACTTCTGACAATCTTAAGTATGTGTTATACGAGAACACTTACAGTAGTGTACAAAAAAATGCCTACACTAACAAAACTTGATTTTTCGAGTATACGGAATGCATTAAGTTTCTTGATATTTTATGTATTTTCTTTCATTCTTGCATTTTGATGTAAAGTGTGCGGTAACGAACTAGGCCTGTACAGTGGCCAGCAAAACTGGATACATCATTTTAGTTTCTGTGGTTTTCCCCGATCAAATTGTCTCCTTACGACGGATTTGATTGAAATTTTTAGTTTTGATCTATGTTCTTGTTTAATCACAAAAAGAAAGATGTATCGATGAAAGAAATCGTACAATTACAAAGGCTGAAGTTAAATAAAAACCACAAGGGTGTCAGGTACCAGGTATTTTTTTGTATGCACTGTTAGGTCTAAACTTGGCGTATCATACTTTATGATACATTTTGTCATTATGATCTTGTCATCACACTTAGCGGTATCAGCACCATTCTAGTTGAAAAATCATTTTTTTCTTTCTAACTTTTTAAAATTTAAATTTAAAAAAAAAATAATATGTATGAAAATTATTAAGTTAGAAATATAGCTACCATGAGTAAACCAACGACCCTACCCTTTCGCGATCGACCGACATGCGATTGCCTATGCATGTCCTCTCTGATTCACCCGATCGTTGGCCACCCTCTCTTTCACTCAAAAGGGTAATTCAAGTTGATGGTTGAGTCGATTGAGGAAAGGGATCATTTTTATTCCTCGTGCAATATCCCTCAACAATATGAAGAGATCAATAATAATATTTGGACCTACAGTGGGAGTCAGTGACTCCAACGGATCCATGCAAAACCCTACAACGCAATGGCCGCCACTGTGAAGAAATCGACGCCGTCTTAAAAAGCCGATCTATATTGCAATTCATACTTGTTGTTCAAAGCAAAAGTGAACTTCTTAAATCATTAAATCACTTCCGATCATTTAAGGATTCCTTTGTTTCTTTGGAAAAAGTTAAAACCCTTAATTCGACTTTTTTACTTTTAAGTGCGTTGTCACTGAACTGTTAATGGGTTTCGGCATATTGATCACTAAAAATAGCTTCTGTTATCCCATCGTTACATGCACGAAAAACGCAACTACTCATCAAGTTTCACACACATAATCTTTGTTAACTTATGGTGAAAAGTAAACTCTTTGACCGCCAGAATGCGCTGCTACTGCAACCATATTATTATTATGCATTCGAATCAATTAAAACAAAAGTCATATTTATCATTTATACCAATCTCGAACTGCCGTTCCATTTATTTCTGTTTTTATTCAGCTCATTAACTTTTCCTAATACAAAATAAAATAGTTATTTGTTTAAAAAAACACACATAATTACTTGTAATTTTTTTTTGTTAGATTTCTGATTAACATTTTACATACACTTAAACACTTAAATGTCCTAGTGATAATTCTGCACACAAGTACTCGTCAGCGACAAGCGATCCTCTTCTCACAGTCATCCTTGGGATGTCTCCACTGGACATGGCTACTTGCATATACACTCATACCTTCGAGGACACGGTTTCAATATAAAATCACAAATTAGTTTCTCCCGCGGTCGGCCTTCTCAGGCTCGTCGCTCAGGATGGGTATCCTCACACAATTACTCGCTAGACTAAGCCTAACTTAAACTCTTAGTATTTTATTTACACTTTTAAAGAATGCTTGTTGTTTGTTTTTTGTTTTTTTTTTTTCTAATTTAATTTTAAAGGAGGAGGGGAAGAATTGTTATTGTTAAAAAAAATTTTACAATTTGTACATCCCGTTCGGTTGCATCGTTGTGACGGCCTGAATGTGTCCTGACGTCAGCTGTATCGTTGTTGTGAAATTATTGCAAAGCATCCGGCGGCGGCTGCCGGCACCAACAGTCGCGACGCCAGCAAAACTCATACTACACACTCGAGATGTTGTCCTTCGCATGGGCAAAAGTGGACACGCCATTGTGACCGTTGAAGTTGAGAACGATCGGAGTTACTGCACCATTTTGTGTGGCCTTGTGACGGGTGGATACACTTCTTGGTGTCGACGACATACTGGCCGGGGTGTTGAGAAGACTGAAATGCTCCTTGTTGCTGCAGCTGCTGTTTGTCCTGTAGTAGCTGGCCTGACGGAACGTTCTGGTCTGCCGACCGTTACAGTCGACTTGGGTGACAGCTGTCATCAGAGAGGGAGACCGTTGTGAGTCGCCCCTGTGAAATAAGGACAACTGATTGGTTATAACTTGATTTCATCTGTCTTCTGTCAGACTTGATTGTTACCTGGTAAGACTGTGATGGTTGTACTTGCTACTTTTGCGCTTCAGTGGACAGAGGTGAAAGGCTCCATAGATGAGCGGATTCACCAGACTGTTGGACATGCCGAAGAAGAAGATCCCAGATTGGAGGTCTTCACCGAGCTGAAAGAAGAAGAGAGACTGGTTAATGCTGTAAAGTACAGTAGAGTTAACTCGCTTATTCGGAGTTAGGTTAGGTTAGCTTAGGATAGAGTTGCTGACTACCTTATGGCTAAAGCAGGCCTGTTATCTTACCACAAAGGTCTAGTAGATTCTAAGCCTAGACATAAGTGGAGCTTTTAAAAAAGCGATAAAGTTGCCCAATGCTTATATAACTTAGTTCTGTCAAGTCGTAGAAATCAGAAGCGCCCAAGTGGATAAATCTTTGAGATCAGACGGCACTGCAATTGCAAAGAAAGCGTGAAATGGTTTCTTCCTCTTCACCCTCATTGTAGGGCACACCTAGACGGGAGGCGTAAATTCCAATGACACAGTGCCCGGTTATGAAGCCGACAAGAGTGATAAGATTCGGTCTGCTCGTTCCGGTCAGGTCGAGTGTGCATTTTGATTCGATTGTAGGCCATAATTGCTTAAGAGTGCCAGAAGATCCACGTTTCAATCTTTAGGAGATTGATTCCTCGTCCGAAAAGGGTGTTGAGGTGGTCTCTGGGATGTCACTGCGTCTGTGACACCCAGATATAAGTTGGATGCTAAAATACTTGGTGATCTCCTTAAGAGATTGACGGCAATTGGGGGACGTCTTGGAGAAATTTGATCGCTGTCTGGCTGTCCGATCAGATGGCAATATATGTATTGTCTTGTTTTTTAGCCAGGCGCAGCTTCTTTTATCGCTATAGCCTCTGCTTGAATGACCCTACAGTGAGAAGGTAGTCGGAATGACAATTGAAAATTCAGATCCTTAGAGTAGACTCCCACACCCACTCAATCCTTCGCCCATCTTCGATCCATCTGCGAAAATTCGTAGAGGACCATCCAGCGTGTGGTATTCAGACTTCCAGTAAGATCTGGGGGTATGCTGGTTGAGGCGTTTTTCTCGAAGACGAGCTTATTCATCTTGAGGTCGGTGTCTCCTGGTAGGAATCCACATTTATGGAAGAAGGTAGAGGGTCCGGAGCTGAGATTCTTCCACATACAGATTAATCTGACCGCCGTGCTGGCAGCAACCTGCCCGTCGAAGAGATCTATCGGCGGAAGGTTGAAGAGTGTTTTTAAAGCTAGAGAAGGGGCATTTCGCTTTGCTCTGCCGATTCAAATGTATGCCATCTGCTCCACCTTTTCGACCGGTTTCTTGTTGTACAGCGCGGTCTACCAGATAGCCGTACAGTATGATGCATCTGACTATTGACACGTATATCCTGTGAACCGCACGGGGCTAAAGTCCCTATTTGAACCCTATAGCTTTTTTTTTTACAAAAATATGGAGTTTTTTTAAGCGTTTCTGGATTTTAGGTTCCCAGCTTAACTTCGCGTCCAGAATGAGGCCAAGGAATTTAGTACAGTTGCTTAGTTTTAAAGGGACTCCCCTGATATTAGGTGTTTCGAAGACAAGAATTTTGTATTTCCTGGTCAAAAGGACTAAATCTGTTTTCTGCAGATTAGCATTTTGTCCATTTTTCTAGCTCGATAATAGCCAACTGCATGATATCCCTTGTCGTGGAAATTAATTTCCCAGAGGGTGTGATGGCAAGGGAGTTCCTCTGTTAACCACTCCGCAGATCGTGGTGTCACCAAGCTTGGAGAGTATTGTTGACAATTTTGTCAATAAAAGCCACTATGGGCTTTTGGATCCCCAGCCAGTTGAGTGCTGAGGGAATTTAATGGTATTTGACGCAGTTAAAAGCCATTCTATGTCAAAAAAAAAACACACACCTAATGCTCGAGGGATGTGTCTTAGATGCCAACAAGCGAGTCAAGTGATGTTTCTATCGATTTGCCTATTCTATCGAGGCTTGCTGAGAGATCGACATCAATTTTTCGAGAGTCTTAAATTGATGACGATGGAGCATAGACTGAAGGATGATAGACTGATTGGTCTTAGATCCTTCGCATTAACGTGAGACATCGGTCGTCATCCTCCAGAGTCTAGGTAAAAGTCCCAGATCAAGACATATCTAGAATATGGTGAGCAGCCAGGGAGAGATTAGGTCAACGACTTGTTGTAGCTCCTTGGGAACGATACCATTAGATCCTACCATTTTATATTCCATATTCGAGGTTACAGAAGTATATATTTCTTAGAAGTCCTCCGACAAATTGTAGTCTAGACAGAAGGCGAGACTAAAGAGACCCCAGAGTGATAGGCTAGGTGCTTGAATTCGCACGACTATTCAATCGTGGGTCGCCGTGGCGTAGTGAGTAAGTGCGTCGACTCCTACGCAGAGGGTGCCAGGTTCTATACCCGAATTTACCACCTTTGATAATTCACGGTCCCGCCTCTTTCGAGTCACTGACAATGCTCAAAGAGTATTCCTGTCTAGAAAAAGCTTCTCAACTTCGCCGTTCGGAGTCGCCATTAAACTGTAGGTCACTTCCACGCGTGAAAGAACAATAGCACGCACAACACGAGTGATTGCTGAGAAGCTTGGCCCTGGTCCGCCTCGGACTGTCGTGCCACCCATATTATTATTATTACTCAATCGCAAAAAGTAGAGAACAACACATGACATCTAACAATCGCGACGGTTAAATGACTCCGATTTGTCCCATTATTCTGGCGACGCAATATTATTATTATACTGTTAAGAGTATCCACAATAATAATATGGATGGCACTACAGCCATTAGAGGGCCAGGGTCTAGCTTCTCAGAAACCACTCATGTAGAGCATGCTATTGTTCTCTCACAATTGGAAGGGACCGACAGTCTTATGCCGACTCCGAACGGACAAGTTTGAGAAGCTTTTTCTAGACAATTATTACTGTTTAAGCATTGTCAGTGACTCGAAAGAGGTATTCTCTCTTTCCCGGCCGAAAATCGAACCCAGGCAGCGAGCTTAAGTTGCGAAGGGAGTACCCATACACTTCCGATTCCGATCGCTGTGAAGGGAGTACCCATACACTTCCGATTCCGATCGCTGGATCACAAATCAGTGAATTAGTAAATTTAGTAAAAATGAGACACATTGCTTTATACTTGAATGCGCGAGTTGTTCCTAACCCTCACCAACACGCCGTTCGATCAGCAACATTAACACCCAGCTGCATTTGTTTCGTTCCCATTTCTATTTTGCTTTCTACCTTTGTCCTACCACTTTGCGTCCTTTTCGTATTATGTCACCCCCCCCATTTGTTTACATGTCATTTGTCCTCACTTTTACAATATTTGTTTACGACCTATCGAAACGATGGTGGTGGTGCGATTTTGTACAAGGAAAGAGGTGAGGGTCAGGTTAATGATCGGACCGGTAACATCGTTTTTGTAATCCGTGTTTCAATTTTTGGTACATTTTGTAAAAAATAGTTAAACATACTTAGTGATTTGAAGAAATAAAAGAAAGCAAAAGTGTTTCATTTAAATCTTAATCCATTCTAAGCGGATTAAGATCGAGCTTGTAATTCGCGTAAGTGCGACTGAATAATCGGAGCGATTGAAAAAATGCAACATGCCCAATTTTATACTCGATTTTTCAGCATGATCGTGTCACAATTACGACTTTTGTAGAAGTTTTGTAAGTATAAAAATTGATTTCACGGGGAAGTGTTTTGTGGTGATTGTGGCGCTCACATGACACGAGCGCGTTCACATATGAAAGTTACGCGAAATAATTTTTGCGACTGAATAGTCGTGCGATTTCAAATGACAGCGTGTCAAAGAGTACTACAAAAACAAAAGTAATTTTATCATTTTATTTATTTATTTATTTATAATTAAACTCAAACTTCCTATGTTCGTACAACTGACACGTTATCAGTAAAAGTGTGAGTTGACCATTAAACCTGTGTGTTTGTATATTTACTAACTTATACTCCTCAATAGGGTTATATCGTCTACCAGACCCCTTTGGTCCGTCCCTCTAAACACAGATGCCGAATGCAGACATTTGTTTATTCGCTGTCGATCATGTAATAACTTCAGAATTTGTCGTGGATTGACAGTTGGTAAGTTGTTGGCCTTCGAGTGAGATCTCTTTGCTGTTCTGGTCAAAGGGAGGTAGGCCGGATTGGTTGTCTAACCAGCGATAATTTGCGATTCTCTTCAAGGAGTGTTCACCCCACAGTGGTGAAAATCATTTTCTCTCGTCTCCCTCAATATTAAGTACACATCCCTGTCCAACACAGAATCTCCACTTCCAAAACTTGTCAAATGCAATTTAGACGATGTTATTTGGAAAAGAAATGACATGCACTACATTAACCACTCCTCGATTCAATTAACAACAACAAATAGGCACGCAGTAGCCAGTGCGTGCGGGCACCACAGCCACTTAATCGTAATAAACGAATTCCAAAGAACATCATTTGTCTCTGCGTTAAATCAAATTTGCTCCAATCCTCGGCCTCATTCCACTTGTGGGAGCTAAACAAATTTCCCTAAAAGGCATAACAGCCCACTTTCATCTGGCAAACAGCAAATCGTACGCTCCGAACATTTGTCACCTACAAAGCGCAAAATACAACAAGATTTGCCCGCCACTCGCTTTCATGATAGATTCTGTAAGATTATGGGAAAATATTGGATTGTCTCTGCCACTCGTGGCCTCATCCATTCAGGTGACTAGCGAATGGGAAATCAAAAGTTTTTCGCCGAGTAAATCACTTCTAGTTGCTGGCTCGTGTTCTTTGGCAAAGCGTCCGTCTCTCATTTATCACCGCCTACTCCCCCCCGGCAGGACAACAAATGGGAACGCATTCTCTGCCGCTAATGGACAGGAAACAAGGCTCCTTTTTTTTACCGGAGGATACTTTTCTGTGCGTTGACTCTGGAAGGAAGGACGGCATTAATCAAATGTGTAGTTGTCGCATCGTCTTCGGTGGAACGTGTTTGATTTTTCAATCACTTCCATGTGACTTTTGAATTGTTATTGGCAAGGGCAGCAAGAAGTGCGTAGAAGTGTTCAATTTGCAAGAAAAGGGGTACGGATAGACATGAGAAGGGATCGTATTTATTGTGTGTGGTGAGACCTTTAAATTTGGCCGCCATTAGTCAAGGCATTTCTTCTGCAGACCCCGATAATCGGTGGCGATTTTTCAGTCAGATTGTCGACCCAAACAAAATCTCACTTCATTCTTGAACCCTTTGGATTTGTTTAGATAGTCTTCTCCTCCACCTGACCATGGATTCCAGACTGCCATAAAATAGTCCCATTTAAGCCTTTAAAAGCAATTGGTACACTTCTTATGCCTGTTGTTCACTTCAGTTCACAGCGTTCCCACTTTCAATATATCCATTTCCGATTTGTACTCTTAACAGTCGTCGAATTAAAAAGATTTTTCTTAATTATTTCATGCAAATCTGCTGGAGATAGGTAGATGGATTGATTTTATTCAGATTCTTTTCAAGTTTACATGGTCTGAGCTACCGCACATTGTCTTACACAAAGATTTGGTACCTAATCGCATTGTTCTACTGAAATAGATTAATGTTGGTGCTTAAGACATCATCACCCTTAAATACTGTGCAGAGTCTCCCCCCAATCCTCTATTACTAATTTTGAACCGTTCTCTTTCAGAAGGAGTTTTTCTTGATGAATGGAAAAAAGCTTTCCCAGTTATAATTCATAAAACAGGCTCTAAAAATGGCTGATTTAAATCTGCAAACTTTCAGCAGCCCAAAACTTGTTTGAGAGTATGGTAAAGAGAAAACTAGACTTCATAATTAAAGAACACATCTCGGATTCTGAACACGGCTTTATATCGGGTCGCTCAACGTCTACTAATCTGTCAATTTAATCAATTTTTTTTTTCGGTGGGTAGGTGGAAATCTTCGACAAGACTCTATGGCGAACGTTCGCACATAGAAGTGTGAGATTTTTACTCACTAAAACTACTACTACTCACTAATGGGTCACCGTAGCGTAGTGGGTAAGTGCGTCGACTCCTACGCAGAGGGTGCCAGGTTCGATACCCGAATTTACCGCCTATGATTATTCACGGCTCCACCTCTTTCGAGTCACTGACAATCCTCAAAGAGTATTCCTGTCTAGAAAAAGCTTCTCAAACTTGGCCGTTCGGAATCGGCATTAAACTGTAGGTCCCTTCCACTAGTGAGAGAACAATAGCACGCACAACACGAGTGGTTGCTGAGAAGCTAGGCCCAGGTCCACCTCGGACTGTCCCGCCACCCATATTATTATTATTATTAAAACTAGATCCCTGAATTTATTAAGACTTGTAATCTGTGAAGCACTTAACCAGTAGTTTGCATTTCAAAATTTAGGTACTGATCGGCAGGTTGCTCTCCAAGGAAAGTTTCTGCTGACACCGCAAAGATGCGTGGGTGTAGACTATCGCACGAGATCAAGGGGTCTTGTCCTTTGAAGTTGGCGCAAGACTTTAGTTTTTTCCAGGATCGGGTAAACTGCAGAGTTTGTGTGCTCTTCTATGCGGCGCTTATGTTTATAAGCAAAGTTCTTAACTTGGAGTAGTAATATTCGAAGATCTCTGTGGACATCGTCGTTTCTGATTTACGATAGTTCTAAGCACCTTATTTTGAAAAGTCTGTAGTGTGCTCATATTACTTGCTTTGGTACTACCCCAAAGTTGTACGGCATACGTCTAAACAGGTTTTAGAATTTGCTTGAATACAAGGAGTTTGTTGTCAATACTTAGCTTGGATTGTTTACCAGTAAGCCAGTACAGATCTTTATATTTCATGTCAAGTTCAGCGAGTTTCTTCTTAATGTGCTCCTTCCACTTGAGTTGTACATCAAGAGTCATCCCGAGGTATTTCGCTTCATTGCCAAAAGGTGTTTAGACACGATTTAGGAAGACTTGCAAGTTATAAACGTGCCTATAAGTGAAGTTAATATGGACTGATTTGCTTTCATTAGCGACAATTCGCCATAAGTTCATCTATTCGTGTATTCGATCTAGTGAACGTTGCAATTCTGCTGAAGGCTCTTGAACCTGCTACCAAAACGGCGGTGTCATCAGCAAATGTGCCTAGAACAGTGTGTTCTTTTTATCAGTAGTATACAGTAGGTATAGCAGAGGGCCAAGAACACTCCCTTGCGGTACCCCAGCATTTATATTTTTAAAAGCAGAGTATTCATTTCCATGCTTCACACGGAAGATCCAATCAGAGAGATACTATACAGTTTCCCCGGTAGAAATCGGCATAGTTTATACTTCAGGCCTTCGTGGCAAACTTTGTCAAAAGCTTGAGAAACATCGAGAAATGTGGCTGAACAAACGAGCCTTTGTTCAAATGCCTTTTCTATTACATCGGTTATACGATTTACTTGGTAAATAGTTGAGTGTTTGCTTCTAAACCCAAATTGGTGATTTGGTATGAGCTGTTTTTCTTCCACAATTGGACTTAAACGTCTAAGCAGATTTTTTTCAAATACTTTAGACATTATAGGGATTAGTGAGATAGGTCTATAGGACTTTTTATCCCTTGCTGGTTACCCCGATTTTGGTACCATTATAACTTCTGACACTTTCCATTGACTAGGGACTTGGTCTAGTCTAAGCGCGGCATTAATTAATTAGAGCAACTTAAGAACGGACTTCCTAGGTAACTCCTTAAGTATTTCCCTTGTCCCAGGAGCTTTTTTGTCGGTTTGAGCTTTTTTAGTTCTTTCCTGAGCTCTGCCAAGGTAGCACTTCTCAGAACATAATCGTCGTATACGTCGAATCTATTTCATAATAAATGAAATGGAAAATAACAAGCAAGTTGTTGCAATCCATACGGATTTTAGTAAAGCATGTGACTCTTTTAACCACGCATTGTTAATAAAAAAGCTTGGAATCTTTGGATTTTATTCGGAGTTCCTGCGTTGGGTTTCATCTTTTCTTAAGAATCGCTCACCGAGAGTGAAAAATGGTAATTGTTTGTCCAATTGTACCTCAGGTGTTCCGCAGGGGAGTCATTTAGGCCCCCTACTTTTTATAATTTTCATCGACGACATTATTCTTGCACTCAAACACAGTAAATGCTTATTATTCGCCGAAGACATGAAGACATAAGAGTATTAAGATCTAAATGACTGCTTATAACTTCAATTTGATATGGATAATATATTGGAATGGTTAAATAATAACAGTCTAACTCTAAATTTTCAGAAATGCCTTTCAATTTCATTCTCTAAGCCCGCCTTTCCTATTTCCTATTAGATTTAAATACTCCATCGGCTATTCTGTCTGATGTGGAAAGCGTTAAAGACCTAGGAGTAATGCTTAACACATCTTTTTCACGCGAGAGTCTGAGGTGGACCTGGGCCTAGCATCTCAGCAACCACTCGTGTTGTGCGCGCTATTGTTCTTTCACGAGTGGAAGGGACCTACAGTTTTATGCCAACTCCGAACGGCGTATTTGAGAAGCTTTTTCTAGACAGGAATACTCTTTGAGCATTGTCAGTGACTCGAAAGAGGTGGAGCCGTGAATTATGAAAGGTGGTAAATTCGGGTATCGAACCTGGCACCCTCTGCGTAGGAATCGACGCACTTACCCACTACCCACTTACCACTACGCCATGATACGTTATCTAAAACCAATTCAGCAGTCGACTTTATAAAGCGTAACACAAAAGGATTCACTGATTCATTCGCCCAGATCAGTTACATTATGATTCAACAAACGTTTCCAATTACTTATAGCATTGGAATATGTTAGCCGTAAAGGCTATAAAGGTTTTCGCCCAGTTTCAGAATACAATTTACTTAATCGTGTTTAGGGTGTAGTGTGTGGCGTAACATTACGTCACTGGTTATGGTTCGTCCGATGCTAGTGGTGTTCGTAGGTCTGTGGTTGTAGCGCTAACTCGAATCGTTGGGACTCAGGTTCGAAATCTGTCGGGTAGGGCTTCTTTTTTTCAGTTGTTCCAAGTTCCTCCAATTATGTTTCCATGACCTTGAAGTGGCTCAGGAGGTAAATTGGGAATTAGCAGCACTGGAGATGGCATGATTTTGTGGAGACCCGAAACTTATCCGTATACGTCTCTATGATCAGGCCCATTATTGAATATGCGGTGGTTGTATTGTTTCCTAATTTGGTCACATATTCTGAGCGCATTGAAAAAGCTTAAAAAAGATTTACGAAATTCATATTTTCTAAAATGCTATGGAATTTTCACCCGAACTATATGAAAAGGTGTCTATTGCTTGGTTTAAAATCTCTAAAAACTAGACGTATTTTTTATGTTTGTTAGCTATTTTTTATCTTATCATATAAATGACACATATCTCTTGTCATTAATTCAATTTTATTTGCCCATTAGACCACTCCGTACTCGACAGTTATTATTTGAAACGTTTCATGGTACGGAATACGGAAGACATGAACCACTCTCAAGAGTAATTAGAGTTTTAACGAATATTCACACAATATCTGGATATATCTGATAACAGACTGCATTTTAAGAACGAATTATTAAGCCTATTTACTTTTTAAGTTCTTGCTCATAATAATATGAATAAAATTACTTTCTCTTGTATAACAGTTCATCAACTGTTAGTACGTAAGTATCTTGTAGATAAATAAATTCGAATGTCCGTGTCATGAATGCGATCCCATCTTTTTCAACCAAGTCCAAAAACACATCTCGTTACGTTTGGGCATAAGCCCTGATGAGTTAGAGTCAATAGCGGAGGATCGAGTTGCTTGGAAATCTTTCATGCGTGCTTTACCCCCGCGAACCTTTTAGTGGATCATACGGATCAGACGATAATGATTTTCGTCCACGACTGCGTTTTGGTCCACTTGGTCAAATTTGAGTCACTTTTTCGATCATATTGGCTGTTACCTCCTTAATAACGTGTGTAATGTTGTCTTCACTGAACTCATTTTTCAATTGACGCATTTAATCGTGCGTTGTGTAGCGTTTAGCGCAGTCTAACAGAAACCACATGTCGAACATGTTTAGCTCAAACATTTTGTGTAAACAAAGCACTTGCACAATAGTGAGCGCCATTCTTACAAAAGGGTCCGTGTAGGAAATCATCACTCTGCATCCAACCCATTTTAATATTAACAGCAGTTCATTTAATTCTATGTTGCAAAGAGGGTGACACAGTACTCCACCTTGCGGTGTTCTTCTTTTAACAACTCTGTAGATGTACGAGATGGACAACTACAATGGTAGTAGAGTGTCAGAGATTTGGAAGAACCATTTCTGAAGACTGCTAAACGGCGATGATGACGCCCATGCCACTGTCAGGCAGAATATTCCACTCCACACAATAGACGATGATGTACGAGAATTCGTTGCACCCGACCTAGACGAAGTCAAGATAGCGATATCGAGACTAAAGTCGAATAAAGCTGCTGGTGCAGACTGTCTGCGCAACTGTTTAAGGCAGCTGCAGATGAGCTAGTAAGGTACATGCACTAACTCATCTGTAAGACATGGTCGGAGGAAAGCATGCCCGACAAGTGGAGCCTCAGTGTCGTTTGCCCGATCCACAGGAAAGGAGACCCCTTCAACTGCGCCAACTACCGAGGGATAAGTTTCCTCAACATCTCCTATAAGATCCTCTCGGCTGTTTTGTGTGAGCGCCTGAAACCATTCGTCAACAACCTGATAGGTCCTTATCAGTGCAGTTTCAGGCCGGGGAAGTCCATCATCGACCAAATCTTTATATTACGCCAAATCCTGGAAAAAACCCTAGAAATGCAGATCGACACCACCTATTCGTCGGTTTCAAAGCCGCGTATAACAGCGTGCATAGGGACGAGCTATACACGCCATGTCTAGTCTTGACATTCCTGCCAAGCTCGTCAGGTTGTGCAGGATGACGATGGAGAATCTTCGCTGCTCCATCAAGGCCGGTAACGAGCTCATCGAGACCTTCAATGTCAAAAAAGGTTTTAGACAAGGCGACGCGCTGTCATGCGACTTCTTGAACACCATCCTGGAGAAGATCGTGCAAGACTCACATGCCAACACTAGAGGCACGATCTTCCAGAAGTCCGCACAACTGCTAGCATACGCGGATGACATTGACATGATTGGCAGAACACAGCGAGCCGTCAATGAGGCCTTTGTTGGTATTGAAGCGGAGGCGTCCAAAATGGGTTTAGCGGGGAACGACGGGAAAACGAAGTATATTCTGTCATCAAGAAAAGACGCACAACATCGACGTCTTGGACAGAGCGTCACCATAGGCAGGTATAACTTCGAGGTAGTGAAGGAATTCGTCTACCTAGACTCGCAAGTGAACAGTACGAACAACACCAGGACCGAGATTAGACGCAGAATTACTCTGGCTGTTTCTTTGGTCTCAAGAGGCAATTGAGTAGTAGAGCCTTCTCTCGAATACAAGACCTTGATCATCCCAGTTCTGCTGTACGGGGCGGAAGCATGGACAATCTCAAAAGCGGATGAGGAATTCTTGGTCTCTTCGAGAGAAAAGCTCTGCGTGCGATCTTAGGTCCTGTTTGCGTTGACGGTTCTTGGAGGAGAAGATTCAACCACGAACTGTACGGGCTGTAGAGCGACATGAGTCTAGTCAGGCGTCTTCGGATCCAACGCCTAAGATGGCCAGGCCATGTAGAGCGTATGGGCAACTCAGCTCCGGAGCGAAGAGTCTTCTTTTCCGAACCCGTGGGACAACGAAACAGAGGACGCCCGCGCTTAAGGTGGCGCACCCAGGTGGAGAAGGACCTCAACCAACTTGGTGTGCGACACTGGAGACAGCTAGCCAGAGGCTTGTTGGTTGTGGGCCAAGTTCACCCCGGAGTGTAGGGCCAAATTAATAAGAAGAAGAAGATGTGCAAGTCACTTAGCTCTCAGTATATTTCTCCACTTTTGAGTTCGCCTATGGATCGGGGTTGTTAAGGCGGTGCAAGGTCATAAGTCCACAATGGTCTACTTGGGTGGGCCATTGAATAAGAGAGTTTAGAGCTCTGCACACAGCGAAGTCCTTTCATGTCCAAGTCCCCCTCTACACTCCCGCGGTGGCGAACGAAAAGCAATTCAAATTTCTCATTATTTTCCTCTATTTTTAACTGCAAACAACTTTGCAACTTCACGAGAATTTCGTTTTTGAATAAAAATAGGTTACAAATGTTAGGCCGTTGAAACGTATCGATTAACATCTAGAAGAAGTTTTTACGCAGAAGTTTCCCACTCAGCCTTTGGAATGTCGTCTCCCTTTTTTATTTCAAATGAGAAAATGGAATCCCTTGCAGTCGGGGAGGATTCTCCTGTTTTTCCTGCAAAAAGGCAATCTTATGTACTTTGCTTCTCCTCTTCCCATCGATATATTATGTCATTCCTGCTCCCCCTAGAGCGGAGACAGGTATCCTCACCTGTTGGCATAACATGCTCCGTAACCATAATAATCCTCGACTCCCCTGGCTGACAACGCCGAAGATGGAATTTTTAAGTCCTTTGTTAGCTTTTTTTTTTTTTTTTTTTGTGTTCCCCTCAATCTCGGTTCTTTTATCTTGTTTGTCAAAGAAGCAGGCAACTCTCGTGAGTCAATTATTTCGGTTGTGTTCATTGTTTCGATGGTCGGGTGGGCGGATGAGAGATGAGAATAAACACATCGCCATGCCATTGCCTGACTTATTGGCTTTGTACTGGCCAATAAGTGAAATCCCCTCGATGAAGGACCTGTCATCAGCCCCAGAAGAGCACATCTGCATGGCACTTCCTCAGAAGATGATGTGCTTCATAATGTGGGTATTCAATCTGATTGCCGTTTATCGGGTTTCTATATTTAGCCGGCATTCATCATTCATTTCCTTTTTAATTTAAGGCGACCCAATCTGAATCGATTTCTCCATCAAGAGTTTGTGCGCGTACATGTGTCCTTTGCCCATCCTATGCGACGGGGGTGTTTACTGTTTATGTGAAAAGGACTTCTTCTTGGCGAAGACATAAATAAACTTTGGCCCGTAAACTCATATAAAAGATGTGTTGTGGTGGGAGATGGCGTTAGTCTTTTCACGAGACTGAATGGTTTGAGTTTTCTTTAATTTAACAAAATCCTTCAAAGTTTACACATAACCTGCTTCACTCTCCTGGAATTCGTTTAAGAGCTGAGAAAGATACAATAATAAGGACGTGTGGAGAGTGGGACCGAATTGAAGGAGGGAACTTGGAAATTCTTGTGTTTTCGGTTGCAGAAGATAAGTGGAGCCTCTTCTGGATGTGGTTTTAATTTCAGTGAATTGTCTTGTGTTCAGCTGTTTGGGTGAACTTTGGCGCACCGCAAAGAATGAGAATGAACTGTGGCCTTGGCCATTCTGACTTCTAGTCAAACCAAAAAGGGGAACCCTGGCCGGCCACTTGGACTGATAGAAACTCTCTTTTTCTTCTACTCGAATCGATTTAGCATTACCGACCGTTTCGATTTTCACCGCACACAAGCACAACTGGTTATAATCACATACGATCCGGTCTAAGTCAGGTCGATTAATTTAGGTGCTAATCCGCGATCTCATGCCGAGCGCATGCACTACTTGCCGGGTGTAATGTTCCACTGCGATGTTGACTTAATGACCCGGTTTGGCGCGAATACTCCTCTAGCAGTCCAACTGCCTAGTCAACGCACCAAGAATATGTTGGAAGGAAAATCCAAGGGGGGAGGGGTTGATGGGTTGAATGGGTACTGTTACACCCTAAAAACAATAGGATTCTGAAACTGGGCGAAAATCTTTATAGTCTTTGGGCCTAACAAGGATCCAGCCTGGATCTAAGTGGGCCACAACTGCTACAGTGGTGGTAATCACCCTAACCTGCGCCGGACGAGTGGTCTGCTTAGCCTAGAAGTGACAGCACAATGGACCCAAATCAGTGTCTAAGAGTTTGCACTTGAACGCGTCAATCGTTATAACCTAACTTTTAAGTCACTTAGTGCACAATGCCAACCATAAATGGTCCACCATCCCACATGCATCACAACACTGAATCAAGGCCTTCACTGCCAATCCTCCACAGGCCCCACAGCCAATGAAAACTTTGCCTATTTACGGCATGTACGCCAAAGCCACGCGTTCTCATTTATTTATTGCTTTATGTTCACGCCGCACTCACGTGACTCGAATTAAACTTCGAAAAGAGACATCTTCAAAAGTTTGCAAACAACAATTATCTGACAAATCTCTTCTGCAATCCGATTGCAGCCTCACACCTCGGCCGGCAAAGACAGCCTTCGCATATCTGTTCCTCCCGCGAGTGGTATCATCAATTCAACATTGGATCGTTGGTATTTTGTTTCCCTCGTATTCCCTGACGAAGAAGATGGAGCCCCTGCCACACCGCAGTCTATTAATATTTTATGTATGTAATCTCTGAAATGACCCTCCCCGGGATTGATTGTTATTTTCTCTTCGCAGAAGAACATATAATATTTTTCGTTCTTTTTTTTTTTGTTCGCCTCTTGCCTTTTTCTGGCGTCTTTTGAGGGTTTCGGGGTTTCGGGGAACAGTGCTTTCCTTTCTGCTGCAAATTGAATTGCTGTCAGATTCAGAAGAGCTCCCTGAACTCCTCCCTCGCTTGGTGGTGGCCCAACTTAGTTTCTCATCTTTGACTTTTAATTGTTCATAAATGGGGAATTTAATTTTCATCAATCATTGGACGTGAGGACATTGGGAATGTAAGAAGACGGAGATGCCGGCAACGAAGTCATCGACCAATTAATAGCGCTATTGTACTGTTGCGACTGCGTCCACCTGCAGGGCATGGGGTCAGGATGCCAAACTAGCGGCGTCCGAGCTGGTGTCAGCTGACAAGTGGACGCTCACCTATGTGCTTGACTTGCGGAAGGCCTTCGACAGTCAAGCTCGGCATAAGAGAGCTACCGCGTTACATGCTCTTTGACATGTGGGAGAGACCGCCTACTAGTCACATCTGCTTCTACTAAGAAAGGCGAATCTAGTCTACACCTGCACAGCAAGAGACAAATTCCATGCACCCACAGACTCACAATCTGCTTGTCATTCGTTTTCATATCGTTCTACTGCTCTACGTAAACATACACTATACACATCATTGTATACACACAGTCATTGTATACCACAGGGCTCAGTCCTTGGACCCCTCCTGTGGAACCTAATGTACGACGGAGTACTGAGACTCACGCAACCAGATGGAGTCAAGGTGATCGGTTTTGCCGACGACATCGCGGTCGTGACAGTAGCCAAAAACATCCACGAGGTGGAAGCAGCCACAAACGAAGCGATCGCCAGGATCAAGGATTGGATGGAATCCGCCGACCTAGAACTAGCTGACCACAAGACTGAGGCTGTCTTAATAACCAGTCGAAAGACGGTGGAATACGCTAGCTTCCGGGTTGGTTCCCAGATAATTCGATCGAAGATGGCTCTGAAATACCTAGGGGTAATGCTCGACAACCGGCTTAACTTTAAAACTCACGTCGAGTACTGCAGCAAAAAGGCAGCAAGGATACAGGCAGCGCTCTCAGGAATGCTGCCCAACATCGGAGGACCTGGATACGAGAGAAGGATCCTGTTTTCCACAGTGGTAAGCTCAATCCTCCTATATGCTGCACCAGTATGGGCGGGGGCCCTGGCGAACACGGATGCAGCAAGGAAGCTCTCGACATCATACAGGCTCTGTGTGATAAGAGCAATCAGCGGTTTCCGAACAATTTCGTACGAAGCAGCCTGCGTCATTGCGGGTATGGTTCCGATCGACATTCTCGCCACCGAAATGCAAAGGATCTACCTACGGAGATCTGCAAATCACTCGGTGACTAGCGCAAGAGGTCTAAAAAAGGAAGAAAGGGCAACATCAATGGCACTGTGGCAAACCAGGTGGGACACCACAACCAAAGGCAGATGGACCCATAAATTGATACCCAGAATAGAAGCCAGGACAGCGAGAGCTCACGGGAACTGCAACTACCACCTCACGCAGTTCTTGTCGGGCCATGGGGGTTACCGAAAATACCTCCACAGATTCGGTCACGACAGCTCACCCACTTGTCCAGAATGCGCGCGCGGATATGAAGACGCAGAGCACGTAATATTCCATTGCAGACGCTTTGCCGTGGCGAGAGGAAGTCTACCAAATCCCGAGCTCGTAGTTAGCCATATGATGGAGTCAGCTGACAAATGGCTAGTGACATGTTCCTTTATTACAAGGGTGCAGATCGAGCTAAGAAGGCTGGAAAATGGAATTGGCAAATATAGATCACATAGCGTGATATGCTAACCAGCCCCGCGAAGTAATACCTAACGGCAGTTCCGCGGGGAGAGTGGTAGAAGTGTGCAGAGGTGTGGTTTAGGACGTAGGCGCGAGGAAAAAGGAGAACAATATCCCGTGAATCGTTCATGCTGGTAACACGGGTTACCAGTATCTTGAAGAAGATTCCACATCCATTGGCGCAAACCATAAAAAAAAAAAACACAGTCTGCCTTAAGATCTGTCTTGCATGCTCACGGAGGCGTATACGTAACATTTTGCATCTAGTCGAAAAGGCTGTCTTAAGAGTTGTCTGGCATGGCCACGGTGGCGTATACGTAACATTTTGCATCTAGTCGAAATGGCTGTCTAAAGAGCTGTGTTGCATAGTCACGGTAGCCGCTTACTTACTTACTGAAATGAATTCGAAGTATTTTCTGTCTGGAAGGTTCGGTTTGGTTAGGTTAGAGTCGATGGCAGCGGATAGCAGTCACACTTGGGCCCATATAGGCTTACCCTTATACCTGGAACCAGCTTGCGCCTATGACAAATCGGTTTATCTAAGCTAACGACATTCAGTTCGCTGTAGTTGTTGAAAAAGAAGACCCGGCGCCCACAGGAGGTGTATAATAAAACGCTTAGGCATCTCATGAAGAGATAGCCGGGACCTTAGAGATGTGGTTGGATTTGATGATGATTGCGCCCTGGCTGTTCGACTACGTGGTGATGTCTCTTTTGTGTATTACATTGTTAAAGAGCCACCATAGTGCCTCTCTTTGGAAGTTACAAGAATTGATAGTAGGCGATCGGTGTACTTGAAGGAGTTGAATTGGTTGAGAATATTCTAGTGACAGATGCTGTGATCGGCCCACAGCCGAAGTTCTGTGCCTTAGATTTGTGTTGGCGGACGGAGATGGAAGACTTTGTTAAGCGCAACAAATAAAGGGATTCCCTACACTCCTCTGATACACATTCAGGCTCGTTGTTCGTTTCACCCGGTTGAGTGCATTACAGTTGACGGCTTAATTTAGTCCTGTCCACCAAACTGAGGCGGTCGGACTATCGAAATCAGTCATGCGTGGCTGTAGTCCCCATTTACATCCAGCTGAGCGATATTGAATGACGAATAAAGATGATCCCTTTCCTCAATCGACTCGAAAAGAAGGAAGCTACACTCTTGAGGAAAAGAGAGAGTGGCTTACGATCGGGTAAATGGGGAATAGCATGCCGAAGCAATCGTCTTTGGATCGATTGCTTGGATTGATATAGGTGAGATAAGCCCAGACATTTTGCACTGATGGTTAGGTGCTGAGGGGTTTTGCATAGTGTGAGGGATCAAAGTGGGGACCTTGTATCGGCTGAGTGAGGTGAAGAGTACAAGTTCTGTTTTTTTTTTTTGTAGAAGACTTCCAAGTTCGTATGTCGTGGGGATTATGTTCTCTGAGTGAGGAGTGTGGAGTGAGGAGCTGTGGCAACATCATCCGCATAGGAAACGAACTCGCATCCAGTCTCTTAAGGATAAGAGGTGCCACCACCTTGTGATGTTCCACTACTAACTTCTCTGTACATCTCAGCATATCCTAGTCCCAGAGTGAATGTCTGTCCTGGTGAGTAGCTGATAAATGAAAGTCACCAGACTGTCGATCCTGAGATTGTTAAGGGCCAACGAGATTGTCTTGGGTTCCATGTTGTTGAAGGCGCGCTCGATGACAGGGAATATCGCCGTGCACAACAACTCATATTTTTATAGCCTACCAACATGTCCACATTAATAAGCTTGATTCACCAACAGTTCGACCCAGGCAACAGCCACACCCGCAGACGGATAAGAAGATAAAATGAGTGAGTTACAAAGTTCACAAACCCGGATTCAAGGTCTGGGGAAAGTTTCAAATAATTCCCCCCTCTGTCGTCCATTAACCCCCAAGAAGTGTATCGAAGATCCTCGAGGACCATCCGAACACAGCGAAAAATCCGTTTTCGCACAGATTCAAAATCCCATTTACATATGCAATGTACTTCCGAATATTTATCCGGCCATCTTCCGCACATAAATCGGAATTACCTCAATAAAAAGTCAATTGGTCAATTTAGACGCCACAGCCTCGCAATTCGATTACAGCCGAGGTGCCAGTGTTCCTCCGGCAGGAAGATCCGCAAAAAGAAAACAAAACTTGCTGCCGTGGGAGTTCGCAATTACTACTTTGGCAAACAAAAGCCGAAGAAGGGTTGTCTGTGTGCCATTTATTTCAAAGTTTCATAAGCACACAAACCGCAAACGGCTAGGCGCCCGGATGATTGCTCTAAAAGCCATCAGCAGGACGAAAACAAGCAAAAAAAAAAAAAGAAACCCAAAAAGAAAACAGACAACAGACTACAGAACTTAGGACAAAAGACGGAAATAAATGTGAATGGAGTGCCGACCCTTTTTTTCCGCACGAACAAAGCAGCACACAAGCTCCTCTTGTTTTCCGCATCGATACGATATAAATGATTCCATCTCTGACACGTGGATGAGATTACGGGGGCTGCGATGCTTGAAAATAGCTCTATCGCATCCAACGGATGAATTCTGAAATCTCGGCAAATTAGTTGCTTCTTCCTTTGGCTTCTCCCCCGCGTGCTGTTCGACAGCATCTACTGGTTTCGATCGAACGCAATTTACCTTTAAATTGTGGATAAGATTACTGGCTGCAGAATGGGCGCCAACCAATCGATGGCTTGATGCAAACGGTTTATTGTGTTCGAAGTCGATTTTCAAAGCACTCGTATGCATGCATAGATAGACGGGAGGGGCTTCAACTGCGTTGCTTCACTACAAAATAAATTCAATTGAAATTGATTGAATTGAAAATTCAGTCGGGTTCAGAGTGACATCGCAAGCGTTCCAAGGTCAGGGGTATGACGGAAAGCATCCACTAGACTGAAACACAATGCTATCGTCGATTTGTGGTTGAAGTTTAGCTGACAAGCGAGACAACGACTCGGTTTGCCGCTACTGGCTTCAACGGCGTTCACATTGTACCAGTCGAACGATTTTGCTGTACAGTGTGAACGGTCTTAGGACAAGCTGTTCAAATCGATCGTAATTTGCCATTGAGTTGGTTCTGCAGGTTGGTACAAAAAGTTTATTTTTTTGTTGTTGGAGTCTTTTACCACTGCTCTGGAGCAATCAGACTCAAAAACTGGTTCATTCGACTATCAGGCAGAAAACAACGATGGTGAAATATCTTCCGCTTCCGCGTGACACTAGATGGCGCTGATGTGATGAAATCATCAACTCTCACCTCCCCAGCACCGAATAATTGCCGCCTGATGCGAGCATAGGCGGAACAGGGGCGGAGGAAGTGCCGTGCAGTGTTTTCGTCTTCTCTACAGGAG
Organism: Eristalis intricaria; assembly: GCA_964034865.1. NCBI lineage: Eukaryota > Metazoa > Arthropoda > Insecta > Diptera > Syrphidae > Eristalis > Eristalis intricaria. Next base: position 48,581,628 of record OZ035875.1, read on the forward strand.
TCGCAGAGGTCAGTCAGTGCATTCACCAGCACGCTTAGACCATGTTCCATTGTGATGCCCACAGTCAGACTACCACAACTAATTTACCACTCCAGTGACTAGATCCCAACGGAAAATGGTGACTGGACCAGATTTAAAAACCAGATAAATGCGTATGCTTTCATTGGGATTCGAACCAGGGCATGCGCCATCCAGTAGTTTCCTGCACGGACTTCTGAAAGATTGGTCCTCTGTATTAACCTTGCTTTCATTGGGATTCGAAACAGGGCATGCGCCATCCAGTAGTTTCCTGCACGGACTTCTGAAAGATTGGTCCTCTGTTGTTGGCGAGCTAGTTTTGAAGAATTCTTTCAAGAATGATGTGGAAGAAGTCGCATGACAGAGCGTCACCTTGCATGAATCCATTTTTTAAATTAAAAGGATTCGGTTAGCTCACACCCAACTTGATGCAGTATCTTTGTACAGACAGTTCTTCATTCTCAAATCAATCAATGAAATCAAATCAGAAGAATTTTCATTTAGTTTTCTTAGTAATTTGACAGCTGAAAATGTAGTGCGATCTTGAAAGCACGGACCAGAGGGTAAGGAAGTAATGCAACACAAACTGCGTTTTTTTGCAAGCGTATACACGCTTAAATTATAGTGCACAAAAAAACGATCTTAGGCGCTTGATAACGCATAATACAATTTTGGCAGCACCGACTACATTTATGACAATTCTGACAGTCAGGGGTGCAATCGTGTAAGGTGAAAGTTGATCGTTAATGTGCACAAAATTCGGTTAGCGACTTACACAATCGTGACAAGCGTGACCATTATTTTTAAAAGCCGAAGCACTTAATAATTATAAAAGTAAAAACAATTCTTTTTATTTCGATTACGAAACCTAGACGGAATATATGGCATAGACACTCTGGGTATGCAAAATGTTGCATACTTATGGACGCAAAAACATTTAAAAATGACCTAATACATCAACCACGCCTACAAATGTAAGCCACATACAGCAACCTAAACAATGAATGAATAAATTCAGGAATGAACACACAGAAAATAAGGATTGGAAGCATTGTTCTTATCCGCGCCTATTTCATAAGCGGCGATAGATATGATGACTAACTTAGGCGGATATAGGATTTGTTGTTATTGCATTTTACATGCAAATTGAAACTTAGGCGTATACACGCTTACAAAAAAACACCTACAATTTGCATTCATTAATGAGCATTCACAGAACTTCTGGCCTAAGGTATGACCTGCAACTTTGAACATCCCATTACTTGGTGGCACTTAATATCTATCCAATCAGCGACTCCTTACTCGGTCGGGTATTGTGCGCCAATGAATGCACTGTGTCCCTCCACTCCATGGTGGGCGATTAATTTGGAGACTCTAAAAGAGTTTATCACCGCATGGTGGTTCGAATGTCGGTGATTTTGCGAACCAAAGTACAATATTTAGACAGAGAGCACTCTGTGAGTGGTTTTCAGATCTGCGCTCATAATGTCTCGTTCTGGGACTTGTGATCTCCATTTAGAAGTCCCTTGTCGTGGTAGCGAGGCCCTCCAAACGTTAAGTGCAAAAGGATGTACACATATGTGTTGACTTACCCTTTTGTCCGGATTCAGGAAGGTAAAGATGATCATCATTACGTTGTAAGGCGTCCAGCAGATGAGGAACGCAACAATTATCACAACCGAAATTCGTAGGGACTTCATTTTTGCCTTGTGTATCAGCCGCTGCCGGTTGGTCTGCACCGACGGCTTATTCGTGTAAACAGCCAGCTTCGAGCCTTGGAACATTTTTTCACTGCCTGCAAAGAAACCAGAAAAAAAAACAAAAACGTGTACAGACAACTTTTCTGAAATTGCGGACGTTCAAATTATTTCCCGAACAATGGAGGCCGAGCAGTATTTTTTTCCGAACGAGGGGGTGTCCTTTTTGTCATTGTTGGCATAATTATGTAAGCACCGATGTGCCCTTTCTGGAGTGAACAGAAAAAAAAAAATCGATTACCGAGTCAATTTGGCAAGTTCAACGATGGCATGGACATGGAGAGGACCTCTTTGTTGGAGGTGTCAGTAAAATCAAACATTGTCGACGGTCCCCCTGAATGGGCATGCAATTTGAAATGAGGTGCGGATGTTCAAATTGAGAATAAATTAAATTTCAGCAAAGCAATTAAGAAACGTGCCAAGTTCGCTGAACTTAGAGGTCAACACATTTCGCCAAGAGGTAGTTAATTTGCGAAATAATTTTGCAATTTTCCCGCACAACGAGATGAAAGAGAAGAGGAAGCGAAGAGTAATTACGATATGGGCGGCTTGAGGATGATTAAAATCGTACACAATAATTCCTCACTGCGAGTGGAAGAAGATTGAAAAAGTTTCTGATGAGTATGGGATGAGATTTTCTTAAGTTTTTTTTAATGATCAACTTTGTAGCGGAATATTGCTGGGAAGTTCTGAGGGCGAGGGAATTGTTAACAACTCTCCAAAGCGAAAACCGGGCGGTGGTCATGCCTCATTTTGGTCCTGATGGACCAAGTGTGGTGAAAGAAAAAGTTGTACTTTAGTTAAGATGTCGATGGTTTTGTCAAGGTAGATGACGCAGACGATCGTTCGCCGTCGCTATGCGAAGTAACAGTCGGGGGTGGGTAGATTACCAAAAACCCTCTTCAATCATTACGAAGTCTTGCTAGCTATTAGGGTTAGCTTGTCATAGCTGGGGTCAGTATTTTGATGCATTTGCATATTTTGTTGTAATCCTTTGGAATCGTTTGTGCAAAGCTCATTGAAAGGGCATATTTTGTATATTTTAAGTAACACTGCACAGCAGCAAATCTGATGATTGCGTTATGTTTTATGATAAAAGTCGAATTTTCAATGACGGTTCAAAATCTGTGACTGAAATTTCTGTATCAGCTCTAGTGCTCCAGCGTTTTCCTCGACGTATCCCAGGCTTTTGACAAGGTTTGGCACAGCGGCTTGAAATACAAGCTTTGTGGGATATTTCCGAACAATCTATTTTGCATTTTAGAATCCTACCTCAAGAATGGGATCTTTAGAGTTAAGCACGGAACGGAATACTCGGAATTTAAAGACATCGCCGCCGGGGTCCCGCAAGGCAGTGACCTTGGCCCTACTCTGTTTTTGTTATATACCCGGGATATACCACAAGCTGAGGGCTATCTTCGCAGACGATACGACTTTTCTGGCTACGGAAAGCACAATTGCGTCCGCTACCGTAAAACTGCAGCACGCTGTAAGTAAAACTTGCGATTGAACAAAACTCTGGCGTATTGTCCTAAATGAAACCAAGTCCGCGCATATTAATGTTACCTACAAAAACATAAACAATATACCCGTCTTCATTAACTCGGTATAAATACCAAATATCTTGGGAAGACGCTGGATGCTAAGCTTAAATGGAAGGCGCATGTAAAGAAAAAACGTCACGAACTTGAGATTCGATATAGAGAAATGTACTGGCTACTCGGACGACATTAAAAGTTAAGTGGGTATAATAAATATGGCGCTACAGTCCTAGGGGGACCTGGGCCTACCTTCTCAGCAACCACTTGTGTTGTGCGTGCTATTGTTCTTTCACGAGTGGAAGGGAGCTACAGTTGAATGCTGACTCCAAACGGCGAAGTTGAGAAGCTTTTTCTAGACAGGAATACTCTTTGAGCATTGTCAGTGACTCGAAAGAGATGGAGCCGTGAATTATGATCGGGTATCGAACCTGGCACCCTCTGCGTAGGAGTCGACGCACTTATCCACTACGCCACCGCGGACCACTGGGTATAACATACTGCTGCCTGTGTGGACCTGTGTTATACAACTTTGGGGTTGCACTAAAGCAAGTAATAGAGAATTCATACATTCATTCCAAAACGAAGCTGTCGTGAATGCTCCCTGGTGTCTACGAAACAATTTTATACAAAGAGACCTAGGGATCGCAACCGTGAACGAAAAAATAAAAAATTTCGCGAGGAATTCGATTTCATGGTTATTGTAACCATGCCATACTCCAAACACTGGACATGAGAAACTTCGTACGCCGAACGAATGAAACCGTTCGATTTAGCGCAATGAGTACAAGCCGCTATAAAGGGTTCCAGAAGGTGATTTTATCGAAAATCTACATGCCTCACGCGTAAAAATAATGAAGTTAAGACTACTGGATAGGTAAACCTAGTTGAAGTATACAAAAAAAGGGTGTGTTTAGTCAGCAAAAATCTGACACTACTATGAATACACGGTTATCATAGTGTCTTATTGAAGATCTAAAGCTCTAGTTAAAAAAATATGGCACATGGTTTTTTGATTTTTATATATTTTTATTATTTTTTATATATTTTTATATTATATATTTACATTTTTTTATACATACTTTATATTTGGATATGATTTGAATTTATTTAAAATTAAGTGGAAAAAAATAACTTCCTTTTATTCGATTTTCATATTGAAGCTGAAGGCACAGAGCTATTCTGAATGCTCCAACAATAGTCACCCATCATGTGAGCGTTCCAGTAGCCTTTATAAAGCTCCTTCATTATACGAAGGTCCTGGTGGAATCGCTCGCCCTGTTCTTCACTTAGATCCCCAAAATTGGCGGGAAAATAGTCTAAGTGGTTGTGAAGAAAGTGTAACTTGATGCTTATGTTACATTCCAGCTTTTGAAAGTGACTCAGTAGTTCTTTGACGTGTTGAGAAAAGTCCAAACTTTTCTTATTTCCCAAAAAAGTTTGTACCAGCGAAACAAACACATTCCATGTCATTTTCTCAATATTTGTCATAGTTTCCATAAAATTTGAGTCATTTTTGAAGGACCTTATTTGTGGTCCGTCAAAAATTCCCGCTCTTATCTTTTGTGCCCTCTGTTTTGGTTTGATAGGAAAAGGCAACAATTTCCATTCTGTCAAGAACTTTTGCAAATTGTTTTATGAGGCCTAGTTTCATATGTAACGGTGGCAAAATTATACGATCCCTTGATACTAAAGTTGGGTTTATCACGTTTTTGTTCTCATGGAACTGACGCTTCCCGATGAGGCAAATCTTTTTTTAATCCAATGTTGTTTCTTAGCTCTACTAACCCACAAGCAAAGAAAACAGGGGTACTAGGGTATAACCACCTTGTTGGCCTAAAGGATAGTTTACCATTTGTGTTCCATTTAATTATTTCCATTTAATTTGGTACAAAACCAAAGCAATAGAGTAATATTCTTCTTTTACTTTTGTGGAATGTGCAATAGGCAAGGACCCTAATTTATTCCCATTGTGTAAGAGAACACATTTTAGACTCTGTTTCGACGAATCTATGAATAAACGACATTCACTAGAAATGTAATTTTGCAATCCCATGGCAGCCATTTAATGCTGAGTTAATCTATTATATTAGATTAACTATTAACATATCTATTATTACTTAATGGGAGGGAGGAAGCAAAATGCAGACAAAACTATTGAAAAGAAAAAAACTTCCCCTTAGTCAAGTGCCCACTGACATTGTCGAAGAAATGCGCTGAGAACTTCTTGGATCAAATCTTGCAGTTAGTACATAATTGCAACATGAAAACGTCCGCACATACTACAATTCTATATTCATCAATGAGACTACCATTGAAGAAGTTAAGGATGTACTAAATCTCATGAATGAACATAAATCATCGGGAATTGATGGCATCACACAACGTGATATTAAAAAAAATACAGATATTTTTGCCCCCATAATCTGTAAACTTAGTCTAAGTCAATCTAAAGTTCCCGTGTACTAAAAACTGCAGTTATACGACCTTTTTTTAAAGGAGGTATTAAAAACTCGTTAAGTAATTACAGACCAATATCCATCTTGCCAGCTATTGAGAAGTGTATGGAAGAAGTAATTACAAGAAGGCTTGAAAACTTTGCTGAAAAACATTCTCGTTTACACGAAAAACAGTAAAAAAAACATATGTACAGGGAAACTTATGGCAGAATTTTAAATTAAACAAAAACCATCATGTCCTTGTTTCATTCATGGATTTTAGTAAGGCTCATAGCAGCTTTAAAACGAATGGGCATCCGAGGAAGATTAGCGGATTGGTTGCAAGACTACCTAAGTGAAAGGTCCTTCAGAGTGAAGGTAGGACACAAATACTTACTGTTGTGTGTGGAGTACCACAGGGGTCGAAACTTGGACCACTATTGTTCATCCTATTTACAAATGAACTACTTCGCATCTTCAAAAAGAGCATCCCTTTTCCGTTCTCAGATGACACAGCATTAGTCGTGCAACATAAATGTCTTATTACTGCTTAAAAGAAGAGTTCGACAAAGCTGATGAATGTTGTCATGACAATGGACTTGTATTAAACCCTTCCAAAACTGAAATGATATATATTCGTGGACCACGTCATAAGCTATGTCAGCATAAAATTACTTTTCGTAGCAGTATCTGCCAAAATATATTGCCAAACCATTGCCATGCTTGGGAATCACTGTAGACAGCAACTTCATTTGGAATAAACACATTGACAAACTTCGCTTAAGTATCAAGAAGCCTTGCATCAACTAGGGCACTACTCCACGTTTCAAGTACAGAAACAGGGGAATTATGCCTTAGTCGAATCCAAATTGATATACGGGATACTTGCTTGGGGCAATGCATCAAATACGCACAAAAACGCTGCAGAAACTGCAAGTTACTATCCTAAGGCAGATAAATAGCAGACATCCAGCAGACACACACACACAACTCATGGAAGGTACTAACTGGAAAACAGATTTTCAAATTGGCGTTAATCTTAGAGAAGTCTGATGACAGCCGCTTCAAAAGATCAATTGACCATCAACACAACACCAGACGACGAGCTCGAGGTATGCACCAAACACCACTACACAACAATAACTACGGTGAGGACAGCTAAACTACAGTGTTCCAACAGGGTTTAATGAGCTCCACTCAAATTTGACAAATTTGACAAAAAAAAAACGCCTGAAAAATTTTTTCTTGCTGAAACATAATCATTACAACCTAACTTTACACTCTTTCCCAAATTTCATTTTAAATTGTTCGACATATATGTATGTACGCAAAATAATCTAAAGCTCACTTAACAAAAATTTGTATTATAAATATTGATATGCAATGAAAGCCCCTCAGGCTTCGCAGATAAATTAAATAATGTAAAACTGATTTTGGATACATGAAATAAATAAATCAATCAATCATTATATCCATTATCATATCTATTGTGATTGATTAACTCAAACAAATTAAAACAAAAGCCGCCAAAATTCATACGCATTGTGAAACTTCCAAACAAACAATCCGCAGATGGACAACTGACACTGGATGCCCCCCAACTCTGGCCTATGATTGACCGCTTAATCTGATTAGACTTGGTAGGCCGAATCTGAGATCTCTTATTGGCGTTATAATAGGGTATTGCGCCACAGGCCTTCCAACTGCGCCTTCCTTAGGTTAGGTTAGGTAGGGGTGAATTCATCAGCACTCTTAGACCATGTTGGTCCATTGCGATGCTCACCGTCAGACTATCACAACTGATTGACCACTCCAGTGATAGTGCCGGCAATTTGATCGCAACAGGATTGATTGATTTGCGTTTGACTCTGGCACTTTTCCAATTTGCATAGTTCCATCTGTCCTTTGGACATAACTGGTACCCACCTTCAGCTTCGTCATAGGGAATTTTATGGCACGATGGGTGGGAGGGCGGGTGGGTGGGATAACCTTGTACCGAGTGGGTGGGGTACACTGGCACTTGTTGGTGGTTTGTTCTGACCATGTTGTGGTTGCCCCCCTTTGTGGGAGCACCGTGGTGGCTGTTATTCGATGGGTGTGATCAGAGGACATGTAAGAAGACCCTGCGTTACCACAAATGACTTTTGCAGAATTTGATTGAAAGGCGAGAAAATAGGCGAGGGCTCTTTGATAAATTATGTAATTTAAGCGGGCATTTGCAGACAGTCGATTGTGTTTAATTGAGACGTGCAAGGGATGTCCTCCTGGTGGACAAATGGGAAACGCATGAAACAAGGTCTACGGCCACTCACCTGAGAAACCTTGCCGCAGTCGTCTGAAATGAATTCAAAAACTCAACACCTGACCACCAGAACCTGGCCGCTCAATCTCCTGTTCAAACAGTTCGTATTTTGTAAAGCCGACTCGTAACTCTTCAACTCTTGTCAATATTAGTTCTAAACTCAACCGAACTGAGATTCAGGCGTAACGCAGAGGCCGCCAATTCACATCTCATCACGGTTATATTTATGCCCGTTTTAGGTCTCCATTCACACTCCGTTGATTTATGTACACCACTTTTCGGTTGCGTTGAATGGGCGTGCTTGTCCTCCCACCACCGTCATCGGGCTCCGCCTCGCAATTAGACGATAAATCACTCCCGCTTTACCTCAAACGTTTCAGTCAGCGAAAGGTTATTACCAAATCTAATGAATTGTGTACACGAAATATTGCGTTTAATTGGTTTGGTTGGTACCGAGGCGCTACGTCCTAAGGGCTCTGTTTGTTCGAGGGAGTTTAAATGGCGGGGTGGGTGGGCTCTTCGGCTGGCGTGCGTGCCAATTATGCCCTCACATGTGTACGGTGTTTATTTTTAGGTATGACTGTAAATGCTCGACTTGAGAATTGAAATGAATTAATGTGTTGAACTGTGAGAAGTGAGTTGATTACTCGGGTGACATGCACAAGACCGTTAAGTGCGACGAAGTCAGTGGAGCGGACAAGCAAGTGAGAGAAGTTTAAAGATTTAATGAGGAAATGTTTTACATAAAATGCATAAATTTCCTCCTAAAGCGAAGTCTGTCAAGGGATGACGAGGACTTTTCAAACCAAATTTTTGTGGCAATTATAATTAGGGAAGGAAAGCGGAGGGAAGGCGTCAAGCCGAATTCGTGTCGATGAATTCTTATTAATAATTCATTAAAAACGGACAGGAGAAGAAGAATTCCACCTCAACCTGCAGCACACGGCCATCGTCAGCACCGGACTCGATGTCTGTTTTTGATGTATCTCAGGAGAATGTCCGCCCGCTTCAGTGACCAGCAATGGAAGGGTGAACGAAGGAGTTCCGTCACGGGGGAGTTCATTATTTCATTTCGGTTTGATTCGTGGCCATCCCGTGTGTTGTTGTTTGAGTTTGAGCAACGTCTAGACGCATAAACCGTGTCCGGTCTTTGTGCGGCAATGAATAATGAAGCCGGTAAGTCCATGGCTCACAGAGGAGCTGGGAGGGGACAGCAGTCATAAAAATGATTGATTAATTTGTTCTGCAGCATTGTCTGGCTTGACTTGGATTACTGGGAAGCATGGGAATTAAATCTCATTTCGTGGAGAGATTTGAGCGTTTTTGTCGAAAGGAGATTAGTTTCGGAGGCAAATTGAAGCGAGACACCACCTGTTACTCGGCCACTGGTATGAGCGATAAGTCGTTGACTTTCACAGCGAAATTGTCGTTTGCTGTTGTTAAGATTCATTCATTATGTAAAACAGATTCTCAAAGGGAAAAGCTAAATTATCGATTAAGGTTCACGTTGAGTAACTCGCCGCTGTGACCCTCCTCGAAAATAGTTCGAACGAGAGTGAATACCTCAAAGGATAAGCACCGATCCACCCCTGAGTTCTTAATGTACTCAAAGGAGGAAAAGATCTTCCCACAGAGACGGAGATCATTCCACAGGGTAGTGCAAAGTAAAGGATCATTTATTCTTCCCGAGATCCCATTTAAAGACAACACAAAAGAACAGTGAACGCAAATGATAAACCTTTCCCTTTTTTAGGTAGAAACTCCTTTCCCTATGTTTGTTGTCAGCCGAGCGACGCAAGGACTCGAAGGGATGATGGCTCGATCAAGAACGGAACGTCTGCCCAACACTCGTAACACTTCATACGATGCAATCTTTAATCGAGAAGATGGATAAGATTGGGTGACTGAGACTATCAGGAGAACGAAAAGTGCAAAGCAACCTCATTTGGTAACGAAAACGGAGAACTGAAACATGTGACAAACATGAAATATGGCTTAACTTTAACTTCGGAAAGAACATTCTGCAAGCCAAATCATCATCAGGCAAGTGGACTCTATGTTCCTGGTTCCCACACCTCACCGCCTAACTTGGCGGTCGGTCCCTTAACTTGTCAACCATCACTCAGATTGATATTTTTGCCATCGACGAGACCTTCCAAGGAGCCGTTACGGACTCAGTTCATTTTTTTTGTTGTATGTAATGTAAGTGGAAGAATGCACACCAGTTTACTCCCAAGACAGTACCACGTCCCAACTAGAAATGTTACGTACACGCCTCGATGGATATACGCCTCGATGACTTCACTAAAGACAGTTCCACATCCCAACTAAAAATGTTACGTATACGCCCCGGTGTCCTCACTAAGGACAGTTCCTCGTCCCTACGAAAAATGTTACGTATACGCCCCGGTGTCCTCACTAAAGACAGTTCCACATCCCAACTAAAAATGTTACGTATACGCCCCGGTGTCCTCACTAAGGACAGTTCCTCGTCCCTACGAAAAATGTTACGTATACGCCTCGATGGCTTCACTAAAGAAAGTTGCTCGTCCCTATGAAAAATGTTACGTATACGCCTCGGTGTCCTAACTAAGGACAGTTCCTCGTCCCAACTAAAAATGTTACCTATACGCCTCGATGGCTTCACTAAAGACAGTTCCACGTCCCTTCGAAAAATGTTACGTATACGCCTCGATGGCTCCACTAAAGACAGTTCCACGTCCCAACTAAAAATGTTACCTATACGCCTCGGTGTCCTCACTAAGGACAGTTCCTCGTCCCAACTAAAAATGTTACGTATACGCCTCGATGGCTCCACTAAAGACAGTTCCACGTCCCTTCGAAAAATGTTACGTATACGCCTCGATGACTTAACTAAAGACAGTACCACGTCCCAACTAAAAATGTTACGTATACGCCTCGGTGTCCTCACTAAGGACAGTTCCTCGTCCCAACTAAAAATGTTACGTGTACGCCCCGGTGTCCTCACTAAGGACAGTTCCTCGTCCCTACGAAAAATGTTACGTATACGCCTCGATGGCTCCACTAAAGACAGTTCCACGTCCCAACTAAAAATGTTACGTACACGCCTCGATGGATATACGCCTCGATGGCTCCACTAAAGACAGTTCCACGTCCCAACTAAAAATGTTACGTATACGCCTCGGTGTCCTCACTAAGGACAGTTCCTCGTCCCAACTAAAAATGTTACGTGTACGCCCCGGTGTCCTCACTAAGGACAGTTCCTCGTCCCAACTAAAAATGTTACGTATACGTCTCGATGGCTTCACTAAGGACAGTTCCACGTCCCAACTAAAAATGTTACGTATACGCCTCGGTGTCCTCACTAAGGACAGTTCCTCGTCCCTACGAAAAATGTTACGTATATGCTACGATGGCTTCACCAAAGACAGTTCCACGTCCCTTCGAAAAATGTTACGTATACGCCTCGATGACTTAACTAAAGACAGTACCACGTCCCAACTAAAAATGTTACGTATACGCCTCGATGGCTCCACTAAAGACAGTTCCACGTCCCAACTAAAAATGTTACGTATACGCCTCGGTGTCCTCACTAAAGACAGTTCCTCGTCCCAACTAAAAATGTTACGTATACGTCTCGATGGCTTCACTAAGGACAGTTCCACGTCCCTACGAAAAATGTTACGTATACGCCTCGATGACTTCACTAAAGACAGTTCCACGTCCCAACTAAAAATGTTACGTACACGCCTCGATGGATATACGCCTCGATGACTTCACTAAAGACAGTACCACGTCCCAACTAAAAATGTTACGTATACGTCTCGATGGCTTCACTAAAGACAGTTCCACGTCCCTACGAAAAATGTTACGTATACCCCTCGATGGCTTCACTATAACCAGAGTAGTGACGGACATTCACATACGATGAGTTCGTTCATCCTTCCTTGTTATGGCATAGGGTTATTTTTATAAGGTTGTAATTCAAGCCGCAGTCAGTCCCGTAAGAATTTTCGTTACCATTCTTAGGCTTTTCTTGTCGAGGCAGAATATTAACTTATAATAGTTATAATAGGGCCTGATTAATAGTTTGGATCACCTAACACCCCGCCCATTCGTCCAGTGGTCCTTGCGAATTCTGTTTTCCCATTCGTTTTCATCGATGTAGCTGCTGCCTGATTGACACTACAGTACGGTTGATGATCTATGAACGTGGACTCCGAGCCACCCCTAGCAAGCTCATCTGCAGATTCGTTGCCTGTAATCCCCTTGTGTCCAGGGTCCCAGCCGATCTTCACTTTGTTGTGTCTGGCAAGGAATTGCAGCGCATCGTATCACCACTTGACCGTTTTGGAGTACATTCAGTTGGACAATAATGCCGTCAATGGTGCATGGCTGCCTGAAGATATTTGAATTCTAGGATGGATTGGTTGGAATTCCTGGCGCGGATCGCAGCTTGAAACAAGGAAGGACTCAAACCGATTGGTATAAAAATCCTGTGTTGGGTCCAAGGACTCCTGCTACAACTAATACTGTTCGTGATACAAACAAGGGCGTAAATTCATAGTCAGCTCATTAACAGTGCCTAAAGTCGACGTAATTGGTCGAACACAGCGAGCCGTCAATGAGGCGTTTGCTGGCATTGTGGCGGAAGCGGCTAAAATGGGTCTAGCGGTGAATGAGGGCAAAACTAAATATACTGCCATCATCAAGAAAGGATACACAACAGCGACGTCTTGGACAGAGCGTCACAATGAGCAGCTTTAACTTCGATGTAGTCAAGGACTTCGTCTACCTTGGCTCCGCAGTAAATAGTACGAACAACATCAGTACCGAGATCAAACGCAGAGTAACTCTTACCAACCGCTGTTTGTATGGGCTCAAGAGGCAGTTGAGTAGTAGAGTCCTCTCTCGAAGCTAACATTGTATAACACCTTGATCATCCCTGTCCTGCTCTATGGTGCGGAGGCATGGACAATCTCAAAAGCAAATGAAGAAGCCTTTGTTCTTTTCGAGAAGAAAGTTCTGCATTCAATCTTTGGTGCTGTCTGCGTTTATGGTTTCTGAAGGAGAAGATTCAACCGCGAACTGTACGGGCTGTATAGGGACATGAGCCTAGCAAGGCGTCTACGGATTTAACGCCTAAGATGGCTGGGCCATGTAGAGGCTCCAGCCCGAAGAGTCTTCGACTCCGAACCAGTGGGACAACGCAAAAGAGGACGCCCACGGAACCGATGATTTACATGTAATAATAATAATATGGGTGGCGCGACAGTCCAAGACGGACCTGGGCCTAGCTTTTTAGCAACCCCTCGTGTTGTGCGTGCTTTTGTTCTTTCACGAGTGGAAGTGAAAGAAAGTACTTGTATTCTACTGAAAATTTCAAAACCCGAACGCCTCAACGCGCCGTTGCGATGTGGGTATTAACCTTAGAGTCTACTTTAAGACGACTGAATGACAAAAAGTCCACTTTAAGTTAAGTAGGTGAATAAACTCTTCTAAACTCGACTTCAAATGACAATGAATTTACGCCAAGACTTCTGGTGTCTAGTGTTGGAACATCATTGGTCTTTGTTCAAAACCATTGATGGGTCATATTAGCTACCGTCGCCTCATGTTGCGTAGGCCCGAAGACAGCATTGTTCCTAAATATCCAAGTCTACATAGGTAATCAACCACAAATCCACCAAGATTTCCAAATTGCCGGTGGCTGTCAAGACTAAAAATTCCCGAATTCTATCCGCAGCTATCCTTTGCGATTTCGCAGTTCACATGACGCGGCTCATGTTCCCATCACTTTAGACCTCTTGCCCTTGTTCAGTTCAAGCAAATGCCACATGCAGACCACGTCCTTCGAATGTCATCATCCTAGACTCCATCAAAAATTGCACGTCCGATTTAATGTCCATGCCTCCGCCTTGTCCCACAGGACTGAGATGATGTGAATTTATTAAGCACGGATGCGTAAAACCAAATCAACCGTTGATCCTCAACGAATCATAAAGCGTCTACACACTGCGCGGCATGCAAATCGAAACTTATTCACTATTTAATTCAAAGACTCATTACTACCCTCCGTGGAAGAATTCTCGCGGGCGTCCACAATCCATTCGTTTAACACGTCCACCTCCTGACCCGGGATTAATTTTCACAGTCATTATCCACGGGCACCTCCCATTGCCATGAAAAAACCAGTGGCTGACAGTTTAAGTGATGAATTTGAGTAATTTAAGCATTTCCGTCCTCATCGCTGTCCCCACAAATCCGCCCCGAAGGGCTTATGAATATTTCAGTGTCCGCCCGCAATGCCCCCCGTGTTCGAGTCGGGAAGCACACTCAGTTTCAGCAATTAACATTCACATGAAATGTCCGACATAGAATTAATATTCCATTTCGATAATTTGATGTCGATGATTGGGTATTCGATGAAATGGCGGAGGCGGCGACGGGGAGGTGTCACGTGTTCATGTCTTCGAGAAGAAATGGTCGGACGTGTAGAGCTGAAATGAACTGGTTGATTTATGAACAGTGACTGCTCTGAGGCCAGGTGTCATCGATGGGATTTAAAGGGCAAGTTTGGGGGAACGTTTTAAGGAAGGTTGGCTAGTTAGTGGGACGTCACAGCAGTCAAGGGAGAGGTAACAATTTTTCTCTCACTTGGTATCGCACTGTTGTCACACCTACCTTCCGGTTTTACTGGAACAGAAGCACAACGAACAAGAGATGAACATCTAAGCAAAAATGTCAACAACAAAAACCACAGATTAAAAAATGAATCCGGTTACGAAGTCAGCGAAGTGGATATCTACATGTCAAGCAATTTCATTGGCATACCCGGTCCACAGTAGAGGGCTTTACAGCTTCGGGGAGATATCCTTGGTGACCACGGTTAGCGTATGTTGGGTACCAGGGCATGCTGGCATCCAAGGACACGAAGAAGAACAGTGTCGAGAAAAAGTGACCTGACCTGGGAGAATCCATGGCAATCCCTTGTGCATTCCATTCCATAAGGAAAAAACTTCAGGACGAAGCTCTTTACAGAGCCAGAACGCGATGGCTTGGTCTGTGTATCGACACGGATCATCGCTGAGCGAAAAGCGATCAAGATCATGGATCAGTTTCCGTCGCAAGAAGTGTGCATGCATACGAGGAGTCCTTACACTGTACGTGCCTTGGGGTCTGAACGACTGCACAACGTCTGGCCAAGCTGTAGAGAAGAAGAAGAGATTCAATCTGTCCCACGTATGCTCTGCGACTGCACGGCATTGAGAAATAACAGACAACACGTTGATTCCTGGCCAGACGGGAATTGCGGGTGAATTCATGGAGACAAGGAATGCAGTTTTCTAGCTCATTTGAGCATTGATTGTTGAAATAGCACAAAGTAGAGAGAAAGAGGAGAGAGTAGGTCGATGTTCGAGCGAGTCTAATGGCTCTGCGAAATTATCTCCTATGAGTCTTGTCGCTCGCTTTTGGATTCTATCAAGTAGGTGCAGGGTGGTCTTGGGGGCACCAGACCAGATATGAGCTTTGTTTAAGCAAGGGGCGGATGTACGCCTTTCCAATTAAAGCAAATCAGAGAGGGTGAAATATTTCTTGCGTCGATTAATTTATGAAAGTTGAGGGAGGGATTTTTTTTGTTCAATTCAATTTATTGAATTTAATGAAAGTCTTTTTTCACTAATCGGCACGTAATAGTGCGGCTTCCGGTCCGGCAAATCGTCTACAGACCAAATTTTCACGGAAAACCAGCAAGTTTCAATTCGATACGCACCACCTGTTTATCGCATTCATCGCAAGGAGTTATTTTGTGCGATGGCCGAATTCGGGATCCCGAGACGTTTACGTGTTGCCTTAGTCTGGACGTATGAGACTCAAAGGCAAGAATCGTGTGAATTTGGATGGATTTTTGGCTTTTCTAGACAATTTTTTTGGCACCGTCAGTGAATCGAAAGAGCTGGAGCAGTGAATTACGACGTTGTTAAATTCGGGTATTAAGCTAAGAACCATCAACGTAGTTATCGACGCATCTTTCCTATACAACACGATGAGCATTTTGAATGTCAATCAATAACTCTTGTAAAAGCTCGAGACAGACATGGTATCATGTACTTGACAATCATTCCGCACCAGTATTCATGCCAACAGACTACTTTCTGGGACCCAAAATGCCGTCAAACCTACCCAGCTTTGACCTCTGAGTCCACTCATTGAACGGACGGACATCCTCTGAAACCTATCACCGACACAATAAAAGCCCCCACCTTTCGAGTGGACTCCAGGCGTCGCACATGTCTGGCACGTCCTTACGCACGAAATTTCATATTTTTTTTTTACGACTCAATTTTATTTCTTCCATTTTTTGACAAGGCCATTACTCGTATCAGATGTTTGACAGCGAAAATAATCCGATAACCTTCACGAAAATAGTGCGCGTCGAGCGGATAGCGACCGCCTCGTTCCCCGTGGACCTCATTAGGTTCACAGGATTCAATCTCAAAAACGCCGGGCTATTCGGTGAAATTCAATATTCAGTTCAGTGCACACTACATTAACGCCAAGGGAAGCGTGCGCCCGTGTGTCGGTTGGGGCAATCATAAAAGCAAATTCTCTGTGGCTGTATCCAAAATGATTGCCTTTCCGATACCGGATGACCTTCCATTCACCATTGTCGACACATAGGACCGCCAAAGGATCTCAAATGTGTCTCCAAAGTTGTAACATGTACTCCCACGGCAGCGGATTTATATTTTTTTATGCCCAATAAAACTGGATATCCTCGCCTATTTATGGAACCTGTTTACGGCCAAACGACTCCCATGCACAGAATCCCATGCATATCGGTGTGAATAATTTAACTTTCAATCTTTTACGGCCGCTGCATGAATAAAACCCAAGACCGCCCGATGGTCCGTGGCAATAATGAATTCCCATTACATGCACGTCATGTCTTTGGCTTGCAGCTTTATTGGCGACGCTAGCCAAAATGAAACCGCAACGCAATCAAGGCACGCGCGAAATTAGCTCACCACGCGCGCTCTACAAATTGACACAATTAACAGATCCCAGCCCCACCGAGACTTACCGGAGATTGTCCTGAACGTCGACAGATAGGTGATGAACAATATGCACAGCGGGATTATGAACGTAAAAAATAGCGTGAACGTATTGTACAACTGCTCCTGCCATTCGGCCGTGTAGAACCCGTGGGTGACGCACTGGTAGAACTCCTCGATGAATGGTCCGCGTGCCACCCGGAAGATGAAGAACTGAAATGAAAACAGAGAAAGCACACGTTAGACTGGGTACATTCAGATAAAAATACACACACACACGATCTAAGGATAGGAGACTTGTCCGAGAACGGTCGACTGAACCCAAACGACCGTCTTCAATTCGGTTTGTTCGTATCCCTTTCAGTTTTACGAGAAAACAATAATGCCCGTTGATTTGCTCCTTCCTTTGGAGGGACAGAATTAAATTACCGTAATTTGGACGGATATTGGCCTTGTTCCAGGCCGGGAAACAAGTGAGCCGCTTTAGGTCAGACATTTTTTTTTTTTGTGTTCGATTTTCCGAGTTTCGTGTTGGCCCTGCTGGAGTGGAACAGGTGCGAATATCGCAAAGATATTCATTCATTCAGGAAGATATTAGATGGAATATTTTTAAGGACGGTCCAAGGGTTGGGGCACAGACGTTATTGAATTTCCGGGCCATGATTTATGGGTCAAAAGGACCGACGCATTTGCATGTTCAGCGAGAGCTTAGCACATGGTCGAGGGGGGGATGCTGCGTTATGAGTCACGGGCCGGCGAGTGAGGAAGATTGATGTGGCGCAGATGTCACTGGTTTTACATGGGGCGGTATAAAATCAGTTTTAAAGGGGTCATGCAAATGATGTTGCTTCTGTGCTGGCCAACGTACAGTCAGGGGCGTTAAATCAAATATTTAAAGTTAGGAACTGGAAATATGACATGGTAGACATCAGTGGCGTGGTGATTCCTACCGAGTTACCTTTTAAAAGTCCACTCTTCAACAATGTATCGATACAACAAGCAACATGAATCTTAATATGTGCGTATAAACGTAATATTTGTCTGTTTCCTACAGCTGCACATGCATGAGACAAATTCTACGAACACACAAGCTCACAACCTGCTTGGCATTCGTTTTCATATCGTTCTACTGCTCAACGTAAACATACACTATACACATCATTGCATGCCTCTTCTCCAACGTCACAAGACACATACTCCATGTCTTGCATGTCCACGGTGGCGTATACGTAACATTTTTCATCGGGCGACGCGGCTGTCTTAAGAGCTGCCTTGCATGGCCCCGGCGGCGTATACGTAACATTTTCCATCGGGCGAGGCGACTGTCTTAAGAGCTGCCTTGCATGGCCACGGTGGCGCATACGTAACATTTTCCATCGGGCGAGGCGGCTGTCTTAAGAGCTGCCTTGCATGGCCACGTTGGCGCATACGTAACATTTTTCATCGAGCGACGCGACTATCCTAAGAGCTGTCTTGCAAGGTCACGGGGGCGTATACGTAGCATTTTTCATCGAGCGACGCGACTGTCTTAAGAGCTGCCTTGCAAGCCACGGCGGCGTATACGTAACATTTTTCATCGGGCGACGCGGCTGTCTTAAGAGCTGCCTTGCATGGCCACGGCGGCGTATACGTAACATTTTCCATCGGGCGAGGCGGCTGTCTTAAGAGCTGCCTTGCATGGCCACGTTGGCGCATACGTAACATTTTTCATCGAGCGACGCGACTATCCTAAGAGCTGTCTTGCAAGGTCACGGGGGCGTATACGTAGCATTTTTCATCGAGCGACGCGACTGTCTTAAGAGCTGCCTTGCATGGCCACGGCGCCGTATACGTAACATTTTTCATCGGGCGACGCGGCTGTCTTAAGAGCTGCCTTGCATGGCCACGGCGGCGTATACGTAACATTTTCCATCGGGCGAGGCGGCTGTCTTAAGAGCTGCCTTGCATGGCCACGGCGGCGTATACGTAACATTTTTCATCGAGCGACGCGGCTGTCTTAAGAGCTGCCTTGCATGGCCACGGTGGCGTATAAGCAACATTTTTCATCGAACGTGGATGTGGTCCCAAGAGCGGTCTTGCATGGCCACGTTGACGTATACGTAACATTTTCCATCGGGCGGGACGGCTGTCTTAAGAGCTGTCTTGCAAGGTCACGGGGGCGTATACGAGTATACCTTTAGACTAGCCAGCGTCAATTGTAGACTTGGAAGACTAGTAAACGTAGGTAAACAATTTATACACTTCTGTAATTTGTCTGTTTTTTCTTACCATAAACACCAAGCGCTTAAAACATCACCAGCGACTCTCTCCTCACTTGCCAATCATCGTGCATCACCGCAAAAGCTCACAGTAAACGATAATAGAATTCTCAATGAACAGATTCCATCAAACATCCTGCTAACATTAATTAGCATCTAATGAGTACGCATTGATATCGACAGCTTATGTAATCGAATGAAACGGCTAATAAGGCGGCCAACAAAGAACGGGAAGAGAAAGCCCATCAATCATCTGCGCCGAACAAAGGCAATCCGGAATCGCTAAGCAAATGCAGAAAGGACTGATTTAACAGAGATTGATGACTCCAATTTGGCAAGGCTCTTCCGCAGCAATGACTAGCCATTTAATAATTTTTGGATACAACTCCAAAGCTCAGTCAGCCGCACATCGAATATGCATTCACTGTGGAACGTGGTGTCCATCCATTTCGTCCTTTGATCGAACTTAATCACGTATGAGGGATGAATTCGTTCAGTCGATGGACTCAGTGCCACGTAATGGTGTGCTGAACTCAAAGGACCATGCTCGGATACGCCGGATTGGATTTCAATGAATGAGCCGCGTACGAGTGCTCTGAATGAATTATGCTACGTGTGCGTCCTTGAGACGACGATTTCGCCATGGCAATGCCATCAAGTTGAACCGGAAAAGATTACACAAGCACACAAGCACGTGTGGTTTAATTTAACTTAAGGGATGCACCGAGGGGATACACCATCACGCTTCAGATGATGTGACAAGGGTCTTGGGCCGTCCTTCTGTGGAAGAGATTTATATGCTTCTGGTTAAATTTGCAATTCAATTCCTTCGAAACTGCCCTCTTTCCTTGGTTGGGCGACAGAATGTGTGCAAAGGTTTGTGCAGCATTCCAAGTGGCCCGGCTGACATTTACTCAATGATGCAAAGGCACCCTTTGCTGTGGTTTGAATTGTGGCAACATCTCTGAGCTGTTGAGTCTGTAAGCTGCAGATATTATTCAAACCACTTTTGTGGTAGAGTGGTGGTCTTGCGAGAATTAATCCATTAAGTTTATCAAAGTCGATCAGAAGTACCGACCCCCTGATGTAATTTCCAATGCAGCCAATCTTAGAATGCATGTGTAGCTACATGAATGGAGTGTGGTTTTGTCAAATTGGTTGAACTTGGGAGGAAGGGTTGTTGGCTAGGGGATGACAACCACAACCCAGCCACGGACGGTCCGAAAATGGAAATTTCAATATCAGTTGAATTTGAATTGGATAAAATGTCATGAATAATGTAGGTACTGTGCGTCACACCAAACAGCGTTTCCATGAGAAGCCAATGCGGGGCTACATCACCATCAACGCCAATCGATGGCAACTAGTTTGAAATGTTATTTATTTGCGAGAGAGAGTAGAGAACCACACTCATCTGCGATCAATCACTGTTTTCTATTTATAAATATTTTGAAGTAATTAGAAAGCCACACGGCTTTGTGATTCAAATGGCACGTGAAATGTCATCACACCAGCCCACGCGGCGTTGTATTCACTGAATGGGTGGTATTGTTAAGTCAGACAATTCAAATACTGAATAGTTAAAATCTATAAATACGAATACGTCAACATTTAACCTTCACCTACGCACTTAGAAAACTTTGTAGCGATTATTGGAAGAAGGCTTGCGCCTACAATTAAGGTGTAGCTGCAAAGCCCAAGAGTCTGAGCTCTCTCCCTCTCGCTTCATCCAATGCCAACAACATCGCGCGAGTGGTTCGGTTTGGAAGCATGTTCGGGCAAGCATCTGTACCGAATGCCGATCATATCTTGGAAGGTAGGTACATGCAGTCCATTCGTTACCGAGCTTTTGCTGTCTTTGACGGATCTGAACACTTTTGCCGGGTTTTGCTCTTAGCCCATGAGACCACATACAGCGCGGCCGTTGCCCAGAAAAGGACAGTTTCACATTTCGGAAGGTCACAACCAACTTCCAATTGTCGCAAAATCGATGAATTCCATCAAAGTCACCCGGCGAAAAGCGGTCTTTGGTAGGTCGGGCATTGAGACGAAATTCTTGCCAAAGTCCTGTTCATGGCAACTTGCCTCATTACGCAACAACCTTTACCCCGAGGTTGCGCCTCACTCCCCACTGCTCTGCGCCAGCAAGTCTCCCCTGATCGTCTGCCGCCCTGCGGTAAAATGTATCATTGCGCAACCGGCTTAGCTGTGTTGCTATCGCTCCCTGACTTGTGACCAATTCACTGGCACATCCAATCCGTCGTTTGTGGTTCCATGATTCTCCAGCCAGCAAGCACGCCCCACACTGTAACCAAGCCGATTTGTAATAATTAATGTCCTCAAAGCCCCGTCACCACAAGCGCCCTTGCACACCACCAAACGACTTCGATTAATATTCCATCAGATGCCATCAGCAGCAAGCATTAAGTCAGAGCAGCCGCCCCACACGAAGTTGGATCGCATTTCAAAGGGAAATCCTCATTACAACGCGTGGAGCGAAGTTTGAAATTTAATTCCATTCAATGTGCGCTGCGGTCGCGTATAAGTTTAAGAACTTTCTGGTGAGCAGTCCCCAAACCAATTTTGTGAATTAATCGACTACTCGGCAAACAAATTACCGCGCGGGTGGTCTTGGGGAGATCCATTCCGTGGCGTGGAATGTGTGACATCCTCAGCCGCGAATTGGAAGTGAGGAAATCGATCGAAATCACTGATTCCAGTGGGACTCCAGTGTTTGTGTATAAAATGGAATGGCTTCGACCGCAGCACTCAGTGATCAAGGGAATTCACCATCAATGAGGAACTTTTATCCTTGCAGCGAATGGATTTCACACCAAATGGTTCTCTTGGGGTTGTTCTGTAAGTGATGTGGAGCAGCCGCCAGCCAGACCAGCCATGCGATTGACTTGTGCAAATAGTTTAAGTGAAGCGTGCACAGTAGGGACCATCTGTAATGATTCTTGAGCAAGGCATTCGTTCATCAATTCAAAAGCTCATCTACTTCTCTTGCGGAACAAGGACCAGACCTACAGTTCCTCTATTTTTTTGAGTGTCTCAACTGTCAGATCTCATAAACTGGTGCATGAGAGCGTCAAAAAATCGGTTCAATCTGAAATATGAAACCGAGAGCAATGAAATTGTGCACACTAAGACCTTGCACAGTTAAAATTTGAATAAAAAAATATTAGTGGAATACATGTTTTTTAAAGTTTTTTCAGAATGGTGGGGCTTATTGATTTTTATGACACAAATTGTTCAAGATTGAATAATATTCCATCGAATTATAATATTATTGTTCAGTTGCATGCATTAAATTAATTTATTATTATCTACATTATCGGCTCACTGCCTTACCAACAATTTTGTACTAAAATAAACTTAACTAAACTAAAGTTAACCAATTATTATATAAGTCAATTAAAAGAAGACACTTCTTCACAAGATCTCGGTGTGATCAGTGCAATAAAGCATCCGCAATTATAACGTTTAGGGCTGCGCGTTTTATTACATATATACCCTTTTCGCTAAGAACAAAGGTTTCTTTTGTTCCACCCCCAAATTAACTTATTTCACAAATATAATTAAAAGAAGTGTGCAATACATTCCTAACAAATGTTGGAGTACATCTTTACCATCATCATCGACATTTTTATAATTATTACTAGCTGTACCCGACACGCATTGCTACACATATTAATGTATAAGAAAACTTTTAACTTTTATTTTTTATTTATTTTTTTTATTGAGGTACTGTTGGATATGTAATAATTTAAGTTTTCCCATCTTATGCATAGACGAATAATTCAGAAGGTCTTATGTACAGTTGCCCATGAGAGAAACACGAACTTTCTAAATTCAGGCCACACACTTGTAAAGATTGTCCTTGTGCCTTGTTGATGGTCATTGCATAGGCTAGTACGATTTTATGAGAGATGTTCAAAGGTCCCGCCCTCTCCCCTAATATATACTTCTGATAAGTATTTGATTACATTTTGTATTCATTGTGAAAAGTAATAAGATTACAATCAGTTAGATAAGGTTAATGAATAATTCAGATAAAAAATGTGATCACAAAAGTACTCGGATTACGGTCAACACTAATGAAATACATTTCATTTGCGTATGAGAAGCAATCAATGATTCGATTTTGATTTTTAATAAAATCTCATAAAAAAGGTAATTCACAGAATTCAAGTATAATATAAATATGCTTGTGACAGTACATAAATTCATAGAATTCAAATGTTTTATATTTATGATAAAAACAAAATCGCAAATCGCAGAATAATGACGGATACATCAATCGGAAATGTACTAACCGAAGAATGAACTCATATTCAAATCTGTTCAGGCGTTTTGTAGTTATATGTGTGTAAAGCATAGAATAAACGGTTATTTTTTTATTATTTTTATTAAGAAGTCATATAATCGGGCTTAAAGCCCCAATAAGATTTAGTATAAGAATAAGAATTAGAATACAAAAAAATCAAAATCTATTTAATAGAATTTTGAACAAAGTTGCCAAAGATCTGTACTCTATTTGTTAGCATTTAAGAGTCCATAAAGCCCAAACAAACAAACAAACAATCATTGATTTTTATATATAGAAGAAATGAAATGTATACATTTATTCTATTATTATTATTATTATTCTTTATTTGGCGCTAAAGTCCGGGGTGGACCTGGGCCTCAACCCACAAGCCTCTCCAGCTATGGTCTCTGGCTAGCTGTCTCCGGTGTCGCACGCCAAGTTGGTTGAGGTCCTTCTCCACCTGGGTGCGCCACCTTAAACGCGGGCGTCTTCTGTTGCGTTGTCCCACGGGTTCGGAGTCGAAGACTCTTCGGGCCGGAGCTGAGTTGTCCATACGCTCTACATGGCCTTTCCATCTTAGGCGTTGGATCCGAAGACGCCTGACTAGACTCATGTTGCTGTACAGCCCATACAGTTCGTGGTTGAATCTACTCCTCCAGAAATCGTCAACGCAAGCAGGACCAAAGATCGCACACAGGGCTTTTCTCTCGAAGAGACCAAGGACTTCCTCATCCGCTTTTGAGATTGTCCATGCCTCTGCGCGGTAGAGCAGGACAGGGATGATTAAGGTCTTGTATAAAGTAGCTTGGTCCTTCGAGAGATGGCTCTACTACTCAATTGCCTCTTGAGCCCACAGCGGTTGGCAAGAGTTACTCTGCGTTTTGATCTCGGTACTGATGTTGTTTGCACTATTTACTGCGGAGCCGAGGTAGACGAAGTCCTTCACTACCTCGAAGTTATAGCTGCCCATTGTGACAGGCTGTTCAAGACGTCGATGTTGTGTGTCCTTTCTTGATGAAAGCATATATTTCGTTTTGCCTTCGTTCACCGCTAAATCCATTTTAGCCGCCTCCGCCTCAATGCCAGCAAACGCTTCACGGCTCGCTCTGTTCTGCAAATCACGTCAATGTCATCCAGTCCAGGGCCTCCGCGAGTTCTTCGGCTTCACATGGTCTGTTAAGGGACCTAACATTCCACGTGCAGAACCGAAAATCGTTGTCCTTGTAACGTTTGCTGGGGCCGTCAACATTAATTCCGTCCGTATCCGAGGCAGTTGGTTGTCTCTGAACCATTATATTTTTACGTGGTGAGGGAGTTAACCCTACACACAACCCCCAACCAGAGAGGCCAGGCCCTATTCTTTAACCCTCGGGCGGAGGGTCCGGGTTTATGCGGTGTGGGCAACCTCGCTGAGACTATGAGTGCCGCCGTTGTTCCTAAAACTATAGGGATCTTCCGCCGTCATCTCAATTCCAAGGCCCTGACCTGGCCTTGAAATAACCTTCTAGACCTGTGCTCCGAAAATGTCGAAGTAGCTCTAGAAGGACCGCGCACCAGGTAACTTCAGTCCAGCTCCTCCAGCTCCTCCGCCGCCATCCATAAAGAGAGATTAGCCCTGGTACAGGCACACTCTCCCCCCTTTCTCGTCGGCAGGTGCCAACGTTGGTTACCCCATCTTCGATCGAAGGTGCTCGGCTCCCAGATTTCACCACGTGGAGGTGAGAGTATGAGTTAAATGATAGAGGCTAAGTGCAGACGCTTGTGCCTGCATGAGACGCCATATCAACGCTTTATTATTATTATTATTATTATTATTTTTATTATTATTATAATTATAATTATTATTGTTATAATTATTATTATTTTTATTATTATTATTTTTATAGCAAATACGTAGAGCAATTACTTCCATCATAGACTGACAAGACAGACAGACAAGACATCAATTAAAATATTTTTATATTAAATAAATTGACTTATTTAAATTATAAAATTGAATATTTCGCTGATTTTAAATTCCCGCCAAATGCAAATAAATACGAATATTTGATACCTCGAATGAAATTGTTTGAAATTTAGATGAACTTTGACTTCGATAACTCGAACTTTGATTACTTGGCGTCACCTTCGATAAGTCGAAGTCTGAAGAGAAATTCCCAAATTCTGCGAATTCTACAAGTTTGTTTTAAAAGGAATCGCTTTCGGGCACTATATTTGTATGTTCCTTTGACTTGTTATAGACCAAATCGCGGTTTGGGTGAATTTATTCTGATCCGGGAAAGAGGACAGAATTCCAGATGGAATTTGAAGCTTGAGAAAAATACCAGAAATATGCAAGGTTGCGGTAGTTAAAAGTTACAGCTGTTCAAAAATGAATGAAAATAATGAAGAAATTAATTTTGAAAAAGGAAAGAATGCCACGCAAGCCACCAATGAAATTTGTGAATTTTACGGAGTCGATGCTGTATCAGTTCGTGTAGTACAACAATGGTTCGCTCGCTTCCGTTCTGGAAATTTCGATGTGAAAAATGCCCCTCGCTCTGGTCGACTTATCGTTGAAAATGTCGATGAAATTATGGAAAAGATTGACCACGACCATCACATAAGCAGCCATGACATCGCAGGGGAACTAAACATTTATCTTTTTATAAATACCTTCTTTGGCATTGAAGGTCTTGGTGCGTTCGTTACTGACCCTTATGGAGCACCGAGAATTCTCCATCGTCGTACTATAGAAATGGGCGAATTTAGTAGGGATTCCAAAGCTAGACAAAATATAGCTCGTTTCTATGCATGACAGAATATGCGGCTCTCAAATCGATGAAAAGGTTGTGGTTATCCTGGGTTTGCTGTGTTATTGTGAATATTTGATCGGTTGCGGCACAGGTCCAGAGGAAGAAGAATATTTGATCGATGAACTTCCTCTGCTACAGCCACTCTGGTATGAAGCGACCAGGTTCTTGCCGACCGGCTATGGGTTTTGTTCAGAAGACTGATGCCCCCACAGATGGCGCAATTCAGAGTGTCTTCTTCTTTGTGGAGCTGAATACTGCAACTTTGTGAAATTGTTAACCACTAGACGTATTTTAATGGTCCTAAGTCTGGAGCTCAAGGGAAAGGATAATAAAATTCTATTAGACTCGGTCTAATCATGCTGAAAAAAGCAAATGGGCGGTGAGACTGAAAGCACTCTCGCTATGGAGTAATCAACTCCCAGGTCACGCCAGTATACTTAACTCATACAGTTTTACCGAAGAACATAAAGACCACTTAAAAAGGATCTTAGACTTCGATATAAGATATAAAACCAGAATACCGAGTAGACAATTATGAGAGACAAACTCGGTACTGAACAATACCAACGCCAAGGAAATCTACACAGACGGATTGGGAGTGGATATGTACTCGGAACATCTTCAGATCAACTGGTCTTTTAGACTTCCAGATTAGCGTATCGTTTTCCAGGCAGAAATAACGGCTATTCGTGAAGCTGTTGATGAGGGCGATATCGAGCGAGACCACCGTCATATGCACCGACAGTCAAGCTGCAATTATGGCACTCGAGTCGTCATTTTTAAGATCAAATTTGGTTAGCCCATGCCGTATGTCTCTTAACGAGATATCAAGGCTTTGCAGCCTAACGGTGTGCTGGGTTCCTGGACATAGAGATATCCCAGGAAACTGTGAAGCAGACGAGCTAGCCAGAAATGGAACAACAATCAATCACCAACTAAAACTCAAAAAACAAAAATCGCAGAGCTAGCGATCGGCAGTGCCCGTGGAAGCTGGAATCACCTTCACACGTGCCTACATACAGAACAAGTCTGGCTAAACCTGGACCTACAGAGAACTACGGCCATAATCAGTCTAAGTAACCTAGTTGGAGTCCTTACATGACACGCTGCAAGACTATCGGATTACCATACAACGACTTATGTAGCAGATGCATGGATGAGGAAGAAGAGGAAGACCCCTCACATCTACTCTGCAGCTGCCCTGCACTGGCCTCGATTAGGAAAGCAACCCTGGGAGTATACTAAATAAATGAATCTGGGTATTCATCCAACAAACAAAATGGTTTCAGGAGTGTCAGTGGCCACACAATGGACCCCTGGGTCTAAGCCCATCCACAACTTTCGATGGAACCCACATAGCCTAACCTACAATGAATAAATAAAACATATCCATTTTAAAAATTTAATATTCGGTATATTTCCTCCGCTTTTGAACCACTGTGCGCTGACTGTACACCCTCAGCGACAATCGCCTTAATTGAATACTCCATTCGCTTGAAACATGACGACCTATTTAAATTGCAGATTTCACTCACTATCGACGCACCTCCAAGTGGCTCCCCAGCATGTACACTTGTGGCAATAAAACACCCTGAATATCAAATGTTAGCGACGTACTAAAAACGTGTGAACCACCATCACGCACGCCCGAGTGCCCCCAGCCAAGAAGCAGCAATTTCAAATTAATCCCATCACGTTCAATCAATTCGCAATAAACAAGCCATTGCTTGTCACAAACTAGGAAGTGAACTTGGCGCCCCACCCGCTTCGGGACCTGTTAAGGACACCTTTCACTCAGTTCAATATTCCGAAAAAATCGTGCACACGCCAAGCACACGCACGACGACGTAATGTACGCTCAAGTGTGTAGTCGCGTTGAGTAACCCTTCGGCAATAATGTGAACACATCCAAGGGAAAGTCTTCCGCTACAGCAGCACCCGCCCACACGCTCACGTCGCGCCCGCTTTTAAAAAATGATACAATTTTGCAGATCCCCACGGGATAACGCGAACACACCGAGCACGTATGCTTCATAACTTGTGCACGCAAATTCCACTCCGACGGCGCGGTGGCGTGGAGGCGCTTATCGGAAGAGAGAAATGACTTCTGATAAATTTGAACGCCACCCTTCCGAGTGCGTACCTGGCGCTGCTGCGTACGGCGAAAGCATACGTATGATTTATACCCCATCCAAGGCGGGGGATGTGGGGCACATTGCAGTTACCTTAGCTCATTAAGTAAATTACGAAGGAAGGAATGAAATAATTCAACGAAGCTGTGGTGTTTCTGCCGTTTGACCTTTGCACAAGGACGACGCGTCGGTTTCTACGACCGACTGGCAAGTGGTTGAGATTTATCACACTTGGGCGGGAATTTAATGGCACAGAATTGTCCCCAGAGCATTGAATCTTAAATCGAAGTCCAGCGATGATTTCGAGCAGAGGTAGAGGTACCACTTCGAAAAGAAACTGGGAAGTGTTCCACTTACGACTGCTGTCAAGACTAGCTGAGATTTATGATGAAATTATCCTTTTTAAGGCGAAACATCGACTGTCCAGCGGTGGGGAAGTCTTGAGATTGTGAAAGCAATAAATAAACGGTGTTATCCGTCGCACGGGTCTGAGCAAGATCTAATGCTAACTGCCTTGTTGTCGGTCAAGGTCAAGCTGTCTTACGGCCATGATGCATCTCAAACAAATGCATTAAGAAATTGCAAATTATTTAGTATCTAAGGAAAGTAATTAACACACACATTCTGGCAAACCTCAGTAATGCGTCGTAAGTCACAACGACTTCACAAGAGCGTGGTGAGTCACAAATAGTGAGGCTGTCGTATTCTGAGCAAAACCTCACAGCTTTTGAGCATCACGAGAACCATCAAAATTGTGATGTTCGCTTGGACACATCGCAAGGAGGAAACCGAGATGAAATCATTTGCTTTACATTTTCGAAAAAGAGAGCAAAGATAGCGAAAAGTACACTTTTTGGACATGGAAACGAATTCACCACACCGTGGTAACTATTCTTGTGTGTTTTCTTGTCAGGGATTATGCAGGATACAAAATAACTGAAATCTCAAAAGATTTGCATCACAATTTTCGCATGACAGACATTTGAGTTTTGTGACCACTTCACAACTAGAATATGGGTGTAAATCGACTTCTTCGTGGCTTGTTATGGTCCTGAAATCTATTAGGACACCCCATGACTCTGAAGGGCGTTCACAAAATTCCAATAAGGGTGAACACTTTTGTATCTCCTGGACCCTTTCTTAATTATTTAACAGGCCTAAGACCCACGGCCGGCCTGGGTGAGAGTAATAGTTTGCTTCCATCGATGACGGTCCCGAGTACGCTGCTTCCAGTCATCAAGACCAAGCTTTCTTTATCACGCGATAACTTAATCTTTCTACCGGGGTTTCAGTCTTCCTCTCCTTCTCAAACCTGGAGGCTGCGATTCGAAGACCCTCTTTGCTGGATCACGGTTGCTCATGCGCTCGATGTAGCCGAGTCAACAATTTTATTTATTATTATTGACGGTATATAGCACCGCGACCTTCCGATCTATTGCGCCCCTTTATCACACCTTTGCTTTCTTAAGAGTTCCCCTTACATGCAGCTCTTGTTGGAGTTGTATTGAAAGTTATAGACTCCTGTAGCGCAAAGGTGGAAGAGGATTATCTCCAAGCCAGTTGCTGTGATTCTCCTAGTGACTTCAATTCTTCCTCGGATATTAGATGCTTGTCCTTTGTGGACTAGTACCGCAAAAGATCTCAGTACAAGTTCTAGAAAATCACTAGATTCTCCAAGGAATCTGGAAAGACCTTCTTCTGATTCACCCAGTTTCCCTACGTGCTCCCTGAGTTTGCAGTGCCCTGTTAGTATACGGAGATTGTTCTTGCTCATCTTGATACATGCATCTATCGGTTATCTTGACCCAAGAGCTTATTGGCCTGTTTCATGCCATAAGCGTTGTTCCAGGTTGCTGCCCGGTGCCTTCTTTCTAGATCCCTGAATTCTTCCCTGAGCATATGGTCTCCTACAACGCAGAATTGTACGGGGTCTAGACAAGCTTCCGATGGTCCTTTCCTCACCATAAAACTACCTCTGGATAAAATGTAAAATGCCCCCGTGGCCATGCAAGACCGCTCTTAGGACGACATCCACGTTCGATGAAAAATGCTGCTTATACGCCACCGTGGCCATGCAAGCCCGCTCTTAGGACGACATGCACGTTCGATGCAAAATGTTACGTATACGCCACCGTGGCCATTCAAGACCGCTCTTGGGACGACATCCACGTTCGATGAAAAATGTTGCTTATACGCCACCGTCGCCATGCAAGCCCGCTCTTAGGACGACATCCACGTTCGATGAAAAATGTTGCTTATACGCCACCGTGGCCATGCAAGCCCGCTTTTAGGACGACATCCACGTTCGATGAAAAATGTTGCTTATACGCCACCGTGGCCATGCAAGCCCGCTCTTAGGACGACATGCACGTTCGATGCAAAATGTTACGTATACGCCACCGTGGCCATTCAAGACCGCTCTTGGGACGACATCCACGTTCGATGAAAAATGTTGCTTATACGCCACCGTCGCCATGCAAGCCCGCTCTTAGGACGACATCCACGTTCGATGAAAAATGTTGCTTATACGCCACCGTGGCCATGCAAGCCCGCTTTTAGGACGACATCCACGTTCGATGAAAAATGTTGCTTATACGCCACCGTGGCCATGCAAGCCCGCTCTTAGGACGACATGCACGTTCGATGCAAAATGTTACGTATACGCCACCGTGGCCATGCAAGCCCGCTTTTAGGACGACATCCACGTTCGATGAAAAATGTTGCTTATACGCCACCGTGGCCATGCAAGCCCGCTTTTAGGACGACATCCACGTTCGATGAAAAATGTTTCTTATACGCCTCCGTGGCCACGCAAGCCCGCTCTTAGGACGACATCCACGTTCGATGAAAAATGTTACGTATACGCCACCGTGGCCATGCAAGCCCGCTTTTAGGACGACATCCACGTTCGATGAAAAATGTTGCTTATACGCCACCGTGGCCATGCAAGCCCGCTTTTAGGACGACATCCACGTTCGATGAAAAATGTTTCTTATACGCCTCCGTGGCCACGCAAGCCCGCTCTTAGGACGACATGCACGTTCGATGCAAAATGTTACGTATACGCCACCGTGGCCATTCAAGACCGCTCTTGGGACGACATCCACGTTCGATGAAAAATGTTGCTTATACGCCACCGTCGCCATGCAAGCCCGCTCTTAGGACGACATCCACGTTCGATGAAAAATGTTGCTTATACGCCACCGTGGCCATGCAAGCCCGCTTTTAGGACGACATCCACGTTCGATGAAAAATGTTTCTTATACGCCTCCGTGGCCACGCAAGCCCGCTCTTAGGACGACATGCACGTTCGATGCAAAATGTTACGTATACGCCACCGTGGCCATTCAAGACCGCTCTTGGGACGACATCCACGTTCGATGAAAAATGTTGCTTATACGCCACCGTCGCCATGCAAGCCCGCTCTTAGGACGACATCCACGTTCGATGAAAAATGTTGCTTATACGCCACCGTGGCCATGCAAGCCCGCTTTTAGGACGACATCCACGTTCGATGAAAAATGTTTCTTATACGCCTCCGTGGCCACGCAAGCCCGCTCTTAGGACGACATCCACGTTCGATGCAAAATGTTACGTATACGCCACCGTCGCCATGCAAGCCCGCTCTTAGGACGACATCCACGTTCGATGAAAAATGTTGCTTATACGCCACCGTGGCCATGCAAGCCCGCTTTTAGGACGACATCCACGTTCGATGAAAAATGTTGCTTATACGCCACCGTGGCCATGCAAGCCCGCTCTTAGGACGACATGCACGTTCGATGCAAAATGTTACGTATACGCCACCGTGGCCATGCAAGCCCGCTTTTAGGACGACATCCACGTTCGATGAAAAATGTTGCTTATACGCCACCGTGGCCATGCAAGCCCGCTTTTAGGACGACATCCACGTTCGATGAAAAATGTTTCTTATACGCCTCCGTGGCCACGCAAGCCCGCTCTTAGGACGACATGCACGTTCGATGCAAAATGTTACGTATACGCCACCGTGGCCATTCAAGACCGCTCTTGGGACGACATCCACGTTCGATGAAAAATGTTGCTTATACGCCACCGTCGCCATGCAAGCCCGCTCTTAGGACGACATCCACGTTCGATGAAAAATGTTGCTTATACGCCACCGTGGCCATGCAAGCCCGCTTTTAGGACGACATCCACGTTCGATGAAAAATGTTTCTTATACGCCTCCGTGGCCACGCAAGCCCGCTCTTAGGACGACATCCACGTTCGGGACACTGTGACATTCCAGAGAATTGCGAAGCGGACGTACTGGCTAGAAAGGGCACAAGCTCTGTGCTCTTTCCTTGTGGAGACCCACCCTCCACGCCTATCGTTACTATAAAACATCTGCTAAAGCTTGAAACGCTTGCTCAAACAAACCGCGGATGGAACAACATGTTCACCAGATTTTGTCACCCCGTTATTTTGGCCAGTGTGAGCATATTGAACTAAAGCGGGCGCTATTGTTTTTCCATTATGTGCCAAAAATGCGGGCCATGAGCGATGACTGGACCTTAAATCGTCTACACTGACAGCTCTTGCGTTGTCTAAGGTTGCTAAAGAGTGCTTGTTCGGGCTTAAGCCTCCCCATGTTGCAATGGTTCCATAACGACCGAGGAAGCTTGGCTTTAAGAAGTGCCCTGAATCACGCGTGAACCGTCACAAATATTACACAGAGAGTTCAAACAACAAAAAATCAGCTTGACGTGAGTATGCCATCATCAACTAAGTGGTTTTGAACAACCACAATTCGAACACGTATGTCTCGAGTGAGTTGTTTTTGTTCAGTTCGATTATAAGTCAATTCTGGCGACGACCTTCGTCCATCGTCCTCTCCGCTCGTAAATTGGAAGATTCGAAAACCCACTTGAAAATGGGATTTACAGTGATTGTAATTTTCTTATTTTTGCCACTCAAAAAAGACCACTGATCTGTCGCCTACGGTGTCTGCTGTGCAGAAATAACAAATCCCCTTCACCGCCGTGGATACATCCAGCACCACTCCCTGCCTGCCCTTCGATGCTGACAGTTTCCCTTTAGTAGCATAAAGCTTACAGTCACGACAGATATTACACAGCATCACTTCCATCCACACTGAGTGATGTTACCTCTCGCTCTGCGAACCCACACACGCCTGCCTGTTCTGACAAATCGATTTCACGGCATCCCGACATGCACAGTGACACACTCAAAGTAACTCTAGATCCTCTTCTGCACCCGAATTGACAATGATACGCGAATGGCAGATGGCGGATGTGAGATGGAGAGTGGCACAAAAAAGAACAATTTCGCAGCCCTATTCATCATTTTTCATTCGGCAAGATGTAAGCGAGGGCGCCGCGCAACGATGCACGCACCGCGGGCCCCCAGAGGATGCCACTGAAGTGATGTGTGTGTTTCGGTAGTAACAGCTACCCAGCCCCGGAGTGGGGCTTGTGCAAATTTATTCATCCCGACATGTGTACGTTCATAGTGCTGACTGAAATTTGCCCCTCTGTGTGTCTCTGTGTGTGTCTGTGTTTGACAGCGTGTTTTATTGGTATTCCTTGCTGGTTTATTGAAGGAATAAATTTTCCGCGGTATCCTTAATTAAAGTTTAACAAGCTGCTTAGTCGCTGGCACGTGTTCCGGAACAGAGCCCAATGGCTTAGGCGCCAACAGAGACATGTTTATAGGTAGAGATAAATTTGTAAATGTGTAATTTATCACATCGATAATGCGCTACTAAGCTCACTGCTTAATGTCTTCCCAGGTAATTACGGTTACGCGGAGCGTGGGCGTGGTTTAGTTCGCTGTATTTTCCTGCTTTGCATTAGATTCGTCATTTGTAATGCGGAAGCTTGTCTGCATTTTCAAATTCGTTTATTAAGCTAAGTCCTGCTGGAGCTGAATCCTCATCCAAATTAATAGGATTCTGAGAAAAGTTCGCAATTCTGAATTTCGGGTTTTGAGTGTACGAGCAACAAAGACAACTAACTATCGATTCAGTTGCTAGAATACGCAGACGCTATTGATGTGATTGGTCGAACAAAGCGAACCGTCAACGAGGCGTTTGCTAGTATTGAAGCGGAGGCGGCCAAAATGGGTTTAACGGTGAACGAGGGCAAAACAAAATATATGCTGTCATCGAGAAAGGACGCAAAACATCGACGACTTGGCCAAAACGTCACCATAGGCAGCTATAACTTCGAGGTAGTCAAGGACTTAGTCTACCTCGGCTTGCAAGTGAACAGTACGAACAACAATTGTACCGAGATTAAACGCCGAGTAACTCTTGCCAATCGCTGTTTCTTTGGGCTCAAGAGGCAATTGAGTAGTAGAGTCCTCTCTCGAAGGACCAAGCTGACTTTATACAAGACCTTGATCATCCCGGTCCTGCTGAACGGCGCGGAGGCATGGACAATCTCAAAAGCGGATGAAGAAGCACTTGGTCTTTTCGAGAGGAAAGTTCAGCGTTCAATCTTTGGTCCTGTCTGCGTTGACGGTTTCTGGAGGAGAAGATTCAACCACGAACTGCGACATGAGCCTAGTCAGGCGTCTACGGATTCAACGCCTAAGATGGCTGGGCCACGTAGAGCGCATGGACAACACTGCTCCAGCCCGAAGAGTCTTCGACTCCGAACCAGTGGGACAACGCAATAGAGGACGCTCACGGAACCGATGGAGAAGGACCAACTTGGTGTGCGCAGTTGGAGACAGCTGGCTAAAGATAGTGCCCGCTGGAGAGGCTTACTGGTTGAGGCCCAGGTCCACCCCGGACTGTAGCGCCACCAGAAGAAGAAGAAGAACGGAATCGGCTAGAGTGGCGGCGGTTAACGAGGGCACAACGAAGTATTTGTTGTCAAGAAGAAAGGACGCACAATATTGACGACTCGGCCAGAACGTTACTGTTGCCAAACTATGGCAAAATTTATATTTCGGTGCACTCATTGATATTGGCACCACTGGCGAAGTGCGATATATAATATTCGTACAGCAGGTGCGAAATTATAACCTTAACCTTGCAAAAGAGCACCAATCCAAGGATTTTGAATTTTGGAAAACTGTAATTTTTACACATGAATCCAAATTTAACGTCTCGGGATCGGATGGACGGCAAATGGTATGGCGAAAACCAAATACCGAGCTTCTACCTAAAAATACCGTCGCAACACTAGAGCATGGTGGCGGATCGGTGGTGGTTTGGGGTTGTTTCTCGGCAGCTGGGGTGGGAAAATTCCATATTATTGACGGAATAATGGACCACAGGAAATATATTGATATTTTAAAGCTAAATTTGGCAGAAAGCGCACGAAAATTGGGTTTGTGCAACGATATCACTTTTTACCAAGACATTGATCCAAAGTATTAAGCTTACAATACCCGGATGTGGCTCCTATACAATTGTGCTAAAGTGATGGAAACTCCACCCCAGTCATCGGATATTAACCCCATCGAAAGTTTATGGGAGCATTTAGACCAGCAAATAAGAAAATTAGCAAGTAGAAATGCAACAGACCTAAAAGAGAAGACGCAAGAAGAAGAAGAGAAGGTGCTAGAATGGGAACAAATTTCGGTTGAAACTACCAAAAAATGAGGCCATTCCATGCCAAATATGTAGGCTTAAGCATGTAATTAAAAATAATGGATATGCCACAAAATATTAAGATTTGTTAAATTTCTTGTTTCTTACAACAAAAAATAGTTAGATAGATAGATAGATAGATATTTATTTCGCCATAAAATATTTACATTGATGTTAGTTATCGCACAGTATCTATTACAGAGATTTGATACATCATATATCTTACTACTGGAAAATGGGTTTAACTTATAATGAATCTAAATAAAATTGATAAGAATTAAATCAAACAAACTGAAGGAAAGACGACAAAACCTCCAATAAAAAAAAATATATAAAAATATATTTCAGTATATGTATGTGTACATAAGAAAATTGTTGTTTCATATCAGTAAATTAATATCACAAAGAAGCCGTTGCAAGAAGATAAATAAATAAATAAATAAATAAATAAATAAATAAATAAATATATAAATAAATAAATAAATAAATCAGTAAATAAGTAAATAAATAAATATATGAATTTGTAAGTATATTAACAATTAATAAATAAAATAATAACATATACTGAACCTTATTCATTTAGGGAATTACAATTTGTTAACTCATTGACTAGCGGATTGTCAGCAAAAGCACATGAATAATTAAACTTATGTGTCAGTTTCAATATTCTTTTATAAACCAGTTCAACACCCGCTCTTTTGTGAAGTTTTAAGGTGGAATAATCACGTGGTAGGTCTAACATCATTTTTAAAACTTTGTTTTGTGCTATTTGTAATTTTTTAATGTGGCAATGAGCGGAATTTCCCCATACAGGGCAACCGTAAAGAATTATTGCTTGGAATATAGATTTAAGAATGATTACTTTGTTGGGGAGGGACAAAAACGATTTTCTGTTAATGAAAGGGTGAAGTATTTTCTTTGCAATGTTTGCTTTCTTAAGGGTCTGATTGATGTGCTCATAAAAAGTCAATTTACTGTCAAGATGTATACCAAGGTACCTAACGGAGTTCTTCCACTCAACGTTGATTCCATTCACCCTCAAGCTAGAACTAGGAAGAAAACAAGCTTTTCTTTTTCGTGTGAAAGATCGCTTGTAATTTATCTTCATTGTACTTTATCTTCCATATATCAAAGTATCTAAAAATAATTTCCCTCGCAAATTTAAGATTACTCTCAATGCTAAGAGCGAACTCATGTGATAAAAATATAGCTGTGTCATCAGCAAAGATAGCAGTTTCACATTCAGGTACTTCTGGAAAATCCGAGGTATACAAATTGTATAGTATTGGCGCCAGAACAGACCCTTGGGGCACACCTGCATTAAAGGATATTAAATCTGATACACCAGCATTCACATGGACTTGCAAAGAACGATCAGACAGAAAACTTAGAACTATATTGCACAAATAAGGTGGAAAGTTGAGGTTGTTCAATTTGAAAATGAGACCATTATGCCAGACAGTGTCAAATGCCTTCTCTATGTCAAGTAAAATCATGCCGGTCGATTTACCATCTGCACGATTACTTCTTATGTGATTACATATTCTCTTAACTTGATGAGAAGTGTTATGATAACGTCTAAACCCGAACTGTACTTTGGGAAAAATGTTCATATGGTCAACAATCTTCAATATTTTTTCTTTTAGTATCCGTTCATAAACTTTGCTCAGGCTGCTAAGTAAGCTAATTGGCCGGTAACTACCAGGATTTTCTGGAGGCTTACCAACTTTAAGAATTGGCATTACTTTAGCTAACTTCCATTTGTTTGGAAAATATTGCATTTTCAAACAGGCATTGACAACAAAAGCCACCATCTTAATCCCAATTTTCGGTAGTTCCTTTAGATAAGCATTCCTTATTAAGTCTAGCCCACCAGATTTTCTCGTTACTAGATTACTGATGAAGAATTCAATATCATCTTCACTTACATATTCATTTACATTCATTTCATTAAAATAGTTATTTGTGTGAATTTGAATTTGTTGTCTGTTAATTGGCTTTTGTTATTAAATGTTATGTTTTTGTTGATGGCTTTCGTTTATTTTGTGTTTGACAATCGATGTTCACCAGATCTTTGATTGAGGAAATTTTAGTGGTTCTTGCATAAATCAAAAAAGAGTTATTTTTTTCCTACTGCACGAATATGAGTTTGATTGACTGTATATGTACAATTTTTTCGATTAGATCCTTTTCTGTACCGTTTTTAAAATTCGTTGTAAAAAGACACTTAAAAAATAGACGCCTA
Organism: Eristalis intricaria; assembly: GCA_964034865.1. Taxonomy (NCBI): domain Eukaryota; kingdom Metazoa; phylum Arthropoda; class Insecta; order Diptera; family Syrphidae; genus Eristalis; species Eristalis intricaria. The sequence goes on from OZ035875.1 coordinate 48,620,046, forward strand.
GTAAGAAGACAATTATTTGCAGCGCTTCTCACTTTAATAATAATAATAATATGGTTGGCGCGACAGTCCGAGGCGGACCTGCGCCTAGCTTCTCAGCAACCACTCGTGTTGTGCGTGCTATTGTTCTTTCACGAGTGGAAGGGACCTACAGTTTAACGCCGACTCCGAACGGCGAAGTTGAGAATCTTTTTCTATACAGGAATACTCTTTGAGCATTGTCAGTGACTCGAAAGATGCGGGGCCGTGAATTATCAAAGGTGGTAAATTCGGGTATCGAACCTGGCACCCTCTGCGTAGGAGTCGACGCACTTAGTCACTACGCCACGGCGACCCACGTTCTCACTTTAATATATTTTTAAAATAAAGCACAGTATGCTAAAAAATTATAAACAGTGTCTTTTTTCCATAAAACATTTAACAGTCACCATAGGCAGCTATAACTTCGAGGACTTCGTGTACCTCGGCTGCCAAGTAAACAGAACGAACAACTGGTGTTGTCGAGATTAGATGCACAATAACATCATTGCCAGTCTTTGGTTCTTGCGGTTCAAGAGGCAATTAGTAACCGAGGCCTCTCTCGGAAGACTAAGTTGACTCTGTATAAGACCTTAATCATCGCCGTCCTGCTCTAGGGCGCAGAGGCATGGACTGTATCCAAAGCTGATGAAGAGGCTCTTGGTCTTTTCGAGAGAAAAGTTCTGAGCGCCATCTTTGGTTCTGTTTGCGTTGCTGGTGTTATACAACGAACTGTATGGGCTGTACTAGGACATGAGTCTAGGCAGGCGTCTACGGATCTACGGGCTGTACTGGGACATGAGTCTAGGCAGGCGTCTACGAATCCAATGCCTAAGATGCTGAGGCCATGTAGAGTGTATGTCCCTAAAAATCTTCGTTGTTGAGCCTGTGGAACAACATAACAGAGGACGTCCACGTACAAGGTGGCGCACACAAGACAAGAGTGACCAAAGCCGACTGGAGATGGCAAGAGATCGGTCCGACTGATGAGGCATTTTGTGTGAGGCCTTCGTCCAAAGGTTTTGATGCCAGGAACAAAAAGTGAAAATGGATTCTAATAGACAACATCCCGGTGAATGTTTTAAGCCCCATTCCACGATGGGGACATTGGGTTACATTTGTAGAAGCTCTAAAAAGAAGAAGCAGATATGACTGAAATTTTTAATGAGTTCAATGGTAACACGAACTTTGCTCATCAAAGAGCACACAAGCTCTGCTGTTCACCCGATCCTTGAAGAAACTGATGTCTTGCGGCGACTTCAAAGGACTCGACCCATTGATCTCGTGCGATAGTCTACACCCGCGCATGGTTGTGGCGGCAGCAGGAACTTTCATTGGAGAGTAACCTGCCGATCAGTAACTAAAGCATGAAATACAATCTACTGGTTAAGTGCTCCACTAAGTTATAGTCTTAAAGAAAATTCAGGGAGGTGGTTTTAGTGAGTAAAAATCTCACACTTCTATGGGCGAACGTTCGCCATAGAGTCTTGTCGAAGATTTCCACCTACCCACGGAAAAAAAAAAATAACGTCCGAGCTGTGTTACCATCATTGGCATGCCCAGCTTTTTGTTTTGGCAAGTCGACTAATTCCCTCAATCGTTCAAGTAAATTCTGATTGTGCGGAGCTTTTTCTGTTAACTACTACCTATTTTTATCTTGCGATCTAGCTTGCCACTGGTTTATGTCTAGCTTGTAGCTGATATGTAATGGACAATCAATTGCCCTTGTCCAAGAATGCAATGGAGAAATGTCTTCTTTGGGAGTCCTTATAGTACTCCTTTCATTGTTAATTTTCTTAGGGGTTTCACAATAAACATATGATTTTCGCAAGGTGTCATATAACTGATAAGACTGCAGACCTTGCCTTCTACCATAGTAAAAAGGAGTTTGTGCTCGTACTGTGTTTGGGCATGATGCAATGAAATGAAACAAAAAGTTGTATAGTTTGGGCAGCCAGGGGCATACAGTGAAAATGGATTCTAAAAGACAACATCCAGGAGAACATTTTAAGTCCCATTCCACGATGGCGACATTGGGTCACATTTGTACAAGACTCGATGTTACGAAACACACAAGAAATGGAACCTTCACGAACAAATTTATATTTCGTTCATATTTTTTTTAGGTAGACGGGCCTGATATTTAATTCACCAGCGCACTTAGACTATCTTGGTCCATTGTGATACCCACAGTCAGACTACTATCACCGATTGACAGCTGCTGATAGTGTCGTTAATTTGAACCCAACGACAATTGGTTACTGGACCAGATTTTAAAACAGATTTGGGAACCAACTTTGTAATTACAAACCAAACTCTTAACCAAATTTTATACAAAGGAGATATTAAGTCCACAACCTACGCAACTTGATCTTGCTGCCTGACTTCGATTCCCGGCCGGTATGACCAAACATAATTTTCACGGTCCCACCTCTTTCGAGTCACTGAAAATTGCAAAATGAGTTATAACTTTTCAAATTTGGCCGTTCAAAGTCGGCATAAAACAGTAGGTCCCTTCCGCTCGTGAGAAAAAGGAGTTTGTTGACAGAGACTAGGTGCAGACGTGTGCTCCTCCATGAGACGCTGTGTCAATGCTCTGAAATCCATTTATGTACTCTTAAACAGGAACTATACTATGTGACATATAGCTGGTGCCACCTCTGGTTTGACTCCTAATTTGGACTGTGTTGGATATTGATCCCAAGCATGGATGAATGTACAGCAGACACCATCGGAAACACACAGGAAGTCTTCACGGATGGTTCGAAAATGAACTGCGGTCGGCACCCAAGTAAACTCACCAGAAATTTCGAAGTCCCTTGGACTATCGCCTATGGTCGCTTTTAGTTACGGTCAAATATCGTCGAATCAACTGGTACTGTAGCTAAATGTATGTTACTGAGTAAAGAGTATTCATGTTTCATATACCGAAACGGTAATCTTCAATGAATATCTTTACAATTATGATATCGGTTCTTTTTCTTGCAACACATACGCAACCGACGTTCGTACGTTCACTCTCGCATAGACATACAAGAGAGAGATACCATAGACACTCAGCACGGGTAGGGTATGCCATGAAACCATATCATGCCATGTGGCACAATTCACAACTAAATACCATTGTGCGCAACCATACTTTTCTCTTCTAGTAATTCTCTATACTGGTTATGACGTCTATTTAACAGACTGTCGCCGCGACTTTGAGTGGGCACAATGTTATCGAGTTGTGTCATATCATGCATTGGTATGGTTTGATGGCAAACCTTTTCCGTTCTATGTGCGTATGGTATTTTTCTCTTGAATGCGAAGATCGTATTTAGAATTTTGTATACGGAATGTGATGGTATGTATCTAGTATCCTCGTTTAGGTATGTTTGATGGTATAGTGTAGTATTTATTTACTTCGAATCCATGAGCAAGGCACCTGCATCTTTCAAGCAAAAGTACGTATATGTCATAGACAGATGCGCTCAAAGCAGTCGTGACAGAAACTATACCAACTGCGACTTCTGCCACTATCCTGGCACTAGACTCCTACATCATCAAATCCAAGCTTGAGTATGAATGCCTACAGAAGGTAAAAGAGTTGAGCAAGAGAAACAGAGTAAAACTTTGCTGGATACCTGGCCATACGGGGATTGACGGAAATGAAAAGGCAGACGATGCAGTTCTTAGCTTGTCTTGCACGGCCACGGTGGCGTATCGTAATCTATCGCTAGGAAAGGAGCATAGAAACCTTTTATAGGCCCCGAACCATTTTGCGTTATGGGAGTTCATGTGTTCAGAGAAGAAGGCGAATATCTAAAACAACGCTCATGGCATGAAGCTAGCCAAGGAGCTCATCGGTCAACATAACCGGACTTCCAACCCCGGACAACTTCCGTATACTAACAGGCTTCCTAACATGGCACTGGAGACTAAGAGAGCACCTAAGGAAACTAGGAGTATCAGAAGAAGTTCTCTGCAGATTCTTTGGGGAATCAAATGATATTCCAGAACATGTCCTGTAATTTTGTGAGCCAATAACCCACAAAGGACAAAGATATCTGGGCAAGCACCTAGTGTCAGAGGAAGTATTTAAGTCGTCCTGAAGGAAACTGTATTCGAGAGAATACTATAGAATTATTCTCTTCCAACTTTGCTCAGCACGAGTCGATAATCCGCATTACAACTCTGGAAAGAACTGCGTGTGAGGGTGACGCTTAAGAAAGCAAAGCTTGCAATAGATCTAAGGGTCGCGGTGTGTTTTAAGTTTTTATCCAAGGCCTCATCGCTCTGGCTGTACAGCAAACTTGTAATTTTTAACAATTATATGTTAGCTTTTTTAATAAATAAATAAATAAATCTTTATACTTATAAATGCGTTCTTCCCATTCATTTACGTTCACACACCATTCTACTCAACCGAATGACATGATAATTACTTCATTGGAAAGGTAATTTCCTATAGATGTGCACAATGTGATCGTTGAGCAGAACTACAGACAAAAGGGCTTAAAAAATGGCCAACAAAGGGTTGCATCAGTCCGGTTTCAAACCGTTTCAAGTTGTTGGACGTCAACCATTCTCCAGTGTGTTGTATCTTCGTTATACACACATTTTTTTCATATTTGATTTTGCTGCAACCCTTATTTCGTTTGACGTTTCAATCGATGTTGCAAACGAACAAATACTTCGTTGTCCTTTGCTTGTCTTCTCACACCGAATCTATGCATGGGTGTACACACAAACCCAGCCATGGATGGGGGCACGAACTAACCCAAAAGTTGGCACAATAAACATTTTCTCGCCTTCCGAGGTGTAAATTTGGTAAATGGAGATATGTAAATCGTTTTTAGCTTCCTTTATGCGGCAGCACACAGGCAATTATACTCCACCATGTTGGCACACTCTCAACATATTGTATAATGAGTAGGAATGTGAATGATAGATCGGCATAGGCATAAATGCTAAAGTAGTGTACGGACCTGTGTTCCCACTTGCAGCAAAGGGAAGAGGCAATTTGTTAATCCAACAAAATTTGAAAGAACATCATGTATTAAGGAGGGTTCGAACGAGTTCGATTAAACTGAGACGTTGTAGTAAATCCCATTCGCCTGAAAAAGCGAAACATATTTTTTATTCCGCGTAACTATATTATCTGTGATGTAACTACGCGGTAGAACCTTGGTACAAAATTAGGTAAGTTTACAACATATTTACAATTTTACGTAACGCCTCAAATTTTCTGTTTGCGTTAACCCTGGTCATCGAACTTCGACGACGAGCCAGTCTAGTAATAATAAATAGCACAGAACGCTGGAGTGTGAAGCGCGGTATGGAAGACAGAGCCCATAATTTCCTGGGTTAAATGAAATATATTGCTGCAAAGAATATCTCCCACGGTGTGTTACTACATACTTGTCAAGCAACAGTAACATTTTTTTTGTAGTTTAGTTTGTTTATTGTGGCAGCAATTTTACAATGTTTATACATTACATTCTTTGCTTACGGATATTCGGTATTATTACCTTACTACTAAAATATTAATAAAAGTTCTTAAATAATATATCACATAAGTAATTTTCACTAAAAACATCAGAGGGAAGAGAGAGGAGAATTTTCAACTTCATTTTGCAAAGTCAAAGTTTGAAGCAACTATGACAACTACTTCAAAGGAGACAAAGTGAATGAATAAATAAATATATGAAAAAAATAACTACATAAATAAACAAACAAATAAATACATGAATAAATAAAAAAATTAAAAAAAAAAAAATAATAAATAAATAAATAAATAAATAAATAAATAAATAAATAAATAAATAAATAAATAAATAAATAAATAAACAAATAAATAAATAAATAAATAAATAAATAAATAAATAAATAAATAAATAAATAAATAAATAAATAAATAAATAAATAAATAAATAAATAAATAAATAAATAAATAAATAAATAAATAAATAAATAAATAAATAAATAAATAAATAAATAAATAAATAAATAAATAAATAAATAAATAAATAAATAAATAAATAAATAAATAAATAAATAAATAAATAAATAAATAAATAAATAAATAAATAAATAAACAAATAAATAATAAATGTACGAATAAATAAATAGAGGAATAATCAATAAATAAATAAATCTTAACTATGAAGCAGAAAGTTTGTGTGTCTGGCCGACAAAGGCTTCGAAAACGTCGCAAAGCTTTAAAATTTTCAACAAAAATCATTCTCAAATGTAGATGCTGAATGTGAATGATTTTTAAGTCGGTACGACATACAGTTCGGAAGTTACGAGCACTTTTTAAACGGGAATTCAATTCTCAAAATAAGGGTGGTTGCATCAATCCGGTATGAAACCATATCAAGTTGCGTAGTCGTGGATTTCAACTTCCATATATAGACACACATTTTCCATATTTTGCTTTGGTGCAACCATTCATTTTTTTCTGCGTCTCAATCGAACATATACGAACGACTGCCTGAGTCATCAAACGAAAAGGAAACAATAAATATTTTCACACTTTTCTTATTTTGTCACATCCAAACTATCTATGCATGTACATATACACAGCTACAATTTTGCTCAAATTGTGAATATTGAACTTCTGAATGAACTTCTGATAAGCCGATTTGGACAAAATTTCAGAGCTAGACTAATTACATAATGTGTTACAAGATAGACTTGAAGTTTGACTTCAATTTGCACAACAAGTGAACATCGCGCGCAGGTACATAGATGGGATTTCCAAGAACTTTGTTTTATGAATCGCTTGATATCCCTCCACGTAGTTTGTAAATGGTTGAGAAAAAACCGAAATTCCCTCCGTTTTGCTGCAGCACACATTGATAATGCAAACTTCAACATGTATACACACAGTCAACGAATTGTACTCATTATGAGTAGGGATGTGAATGAGAAATTGGGACAGGCATCAATAGCTATGTTTTTTTGCAAGCGTATATACGCTTAAATTTGAAGTGCACAAAAAAACGATCATCGGCGCTTAATGATTCATCATAAAATCTTGGCAGCACCGACGACATTTATGACATTTCCAAGCATTCAGGGGTGTAGTCGTGGAAGGTGATGGTTGATCTTTGATGGTCACAACCTTCGTTTTGTGACTGTGTAGCGTGACCATCAATTTAAAAGCAAAAACACTTAATAATTATAAAATAAAAAAATGTTCATCAAATGAAAAGAATCGATTACGAAACATAAACGCAATGTATAGCAGAGACTCTGGATATACCAAAAATTGCATACTTATGGATGCCAACAAAATTAAAAATTACCTAATACATCAACCAAACCTGCAGGTGTAAGCCACATGCAGCAACCTATACAATGAATGAATGAATTCAGGAATGAACACACAGAAAATAATGATTGGACGCATTGTTTTTATCCGCGCTTATTCATTAAGCAGCGATAGATATGATGAGTAATTTAAGTGGATATGGGACTCGTTGTTAGTGGATTTTACATGCAAAGTGAAGTTTAGGCTTGCAAAAAACGCAGCTAATGCAGGTAAAGTACCATTTGAGGAAACAAACCCGGGCAAAGCCGGGTGCGAAATTGAGTACATATATAAATAGATAAATAGAATATATAAATAAATACATTTTGTAGATAAATAAATAAGTATTGAAGTATTGCACTCATAACGAAGCTAGATTTGAAATCAAGTTATTTTCAGATGATAAGCATGAGATGTCATACTTGTGATTGAGTGCTTCAATTCTAGATGTAACCATTTCCATGCTAGCTATTTCATGAAGTACCTCTGCAGAGAAAAACCTTAATAAGTTAAAAACCATTTGCAAAACTATGTTTTGAGATATCTGAAGTCTGCGAAGATGACTCCTTGCGAACTTGCCCCACACGGGAGATCCATAGAACATGCTGGCTTGGAAAATAGCTTTAAAAATTTATAACTTGTTGTGAATGTCCAGGTGTGAGTTTCTACAAATAAATGGATAAAGAACCCTTATCGTGACATTCACTTTTTTAATGATTCCCTGGACATGTCGATTAAAAGTCAAGCGTTTATCTAAATAGATGCCTAGATACTTTACACTGGCCTTCCACTCAATCTGAACGCCGTTGAGTTGAAGGTTTTTGCTGGAAAGTAAACAAGTCATTCTGTTACGTTTAAAGAAAGTAGCTTGGGTCCTCGGAGCATTACATTTAATTTTCCAGGTATTACAATATCCTTCGAAAGTATTTATAGCAGATTGCAAGTCAGTTTCAACACTGAAACCAGTTGAATCGGATGAATAAATACATGTATCGTCACAGTTAGAAAATCCTGACAGATCACAGGTTTATAGGTTGAACAGGACTGGAGCAAGAATAGATCCTTGTGGAACGCCTGCTTTTATTCGTTCTTCTTCTGAAAAATGCTTATTAATAAACACCTTGAAATTTCTTGTTGAAAGGAAGGAAAGGACATACTCACCTGGGTTAAATGCCTTTCTTCAAGAGAGAAGCGAGAGAAGCGAGTTTTAGCAATCTTAGCCATTGTATGCAGGATAAGAGTTAATGCACGAGCTGTGTAAGGGGCTGCCTAAGACCGAAAAAGGTTACATTTGGTCGAAAAATCCTAAAAACCGATTAATTCTCGCTTAACTCATATGTGCTAAGCTTATTAATTTTCTGCAAAATTCAGCGGGAAAAAAATGCGGCAATTTCCATTCAAAAAAAAAACCCATACATGACCTGTTACGCTCCAGGTAGCCATCGCAACCCCAGCCCGACATAACCGGTAAATGAAAATTTCCTGCGAAGTGCACGGAGAAGCTTACCTCTTTCATAAGCCAGCTCCTAAAAGTCAAATGCATTTAATGAATGGGAGTCCTTTGCAGAGGATGTACGAGTCTTTAATATGACTACCTACCGGCACCAACATCGAGGTAGATACATCAGAAAGAATCCCTAACCAAGTTACATTTTGTCATTTCCTAGAAATGGAACGTTTTCAGTTTCTTTCATTAGTTCTTTGAGTGCATTTAGAGGAATCCCTAAGGCCCAACTGATGCGCTTTGCGGCATTTGCACGAATGGAACCGGAAACACAAAAGTATCGTCATCATTTTCTGTGTTTTTGTGCAGATTGTAAAGTGCACATCTTATAATGCAATGCTGGCAGAGTTTCCTTCCAAAAGGGTATTCGACTTCATTTGTGGATCATATTTACTTTGGCAGTCACTTGTATGGTTGCAAGGGATAGCAGTGTACACAGATGCGGAAGGTGGAGAAAAGTTAATAGCTGTGCTAAGACGTAAGTGTCCCCAGAAGGCAAAAATCCGTTGCCTGCCCGGTCTCCCGGTATCCGAGCATCCTGGAACGAGGAGGATCCGGCATAAAGACCAAGCTATCGCGGACGCAAGACAGGAATTGATTATTGGAAGCAGGTTTCCCAGGAAGGCCGCTATTGCTTAGCCTCAGACCGTTGATTGGTCGCTGGCCTAGTAAGTAAATAAAAACAAGCCTACTTTCTAATGTATTTTAATTAAAAATTATCTTATAAGCATAATCTGCCACAGCATATAGGTAATTTGTCAAAAATATAAGGAATTTCGGCTCGTCTTCAATTCATACGTCGCTGAGTTATAGGCTCTCTTGACGATGCCAATTTTCTCCTTTCTTCTTTTCATTCATCTTCCTCTTCAGTGCCCTTTCTGAGTGAAGGGAGTGTAGTACTTGTCCTGACCGTCGTTTTAATGAGACTCTTTCAGAGAACCCTTGATCTACTTCAGGGAGTCGTTTTTCCTGAGTTGCCGTTTTAGCGTTTTTGTCGCTAGAATTAACTGGTTTTTAGGACTTTCGATGATTTTCAATAAAATAAAATCAAGTTAATTCTAGCGATGTTTCACTGACATACCTAGTACTAGTAGTAACTTAGCAACTTCTTTAGGAATTTTAACTGGTCACTTTGCTTCCTCGATAGTGACGTGTATGCCGCTGATATGTTCACAAATATTCTTCTGCCGGGCATGAGAACCTTCATTCCTCACAGAGTGAAGAGTATCAAGCCCAAAGCAAACGCATGGCATGACTCGAGCTGTAAAGAGGCTATTAGGATGAGAGGGTTGAATTTCAGGACATACAAAGCCAACCCCACTGAGGAGAACCGGAAGAAGCTTAAACGGGCCAGAAATGACTGCAATGCAACTATCAGACGTGTGAAATTCTCTTATGAGAAAAAGTTGAGGGAAAAAGTGCTACAATGTCCCAAGGGTAGCAAAAACTGTTGGTCATTTGTAAGAAACGTAAAGAATTCCGCCTCGTCTTCAATTCCCACGCTCATTTACAACAACATTCCAGCTGTCAGCTCCTTAGACAAAGCTAATCTGCTTGCGGCTCATTTTGCAGCCAGCTCAACACTGCCAGATTCCAATTTGTCTCCACCTGTACTTGAGAGCGTTGATTTCACCATGGGACAAATCCACTTCAACGCACATACAGTTGCAAGAGTACTGAAAGATCTCGACGTGCACAAATCCGCTGGCCCGGATGGTATTCCCCCTATACTTCTGAAGAGGTGTTCTTCTGCGCTGGCAAAACCACTGCGTAAGCTTTTTCATCTATCCTACTCTTTAGGTCTCTTTCCGAGCAGATTTGTCCAGCCCGTCCCTAAAAAGGGCGAATCATCGTCACCCAACTCGTACCTCGTACCTCGACCCATAGCAGTTAGGTCCCTTCTTTCTAAGGTCATGGAAACGGTGATAAATTGTCAGCTTATGAAATATCTTGAATCGCGGAAGCTTCTTAATGACCGACAATATGGTTTCCGCAGCGCACTGGTCCACTGGTTATCGGATAGCTTATCTCACCGAAAAGTGGAACCAGTCTTTGCACAATGCAGGCGAAAGCAAGATCGTTGCGCTTGATATTTGACATTTGACAGAGTTTGGCATCCAGCTCTCCTGTGTGCGCCTATGGTATCGATGAATCTCTTCTTCTATGGATTAGAAATTACCTTTCGAACCGTTCAATTCAAGTTGTTTTGGATGGGTTCAAGTCTGATATCCACCAAATAAATGCTGGTGTTCCCCAAGGCTCAGTTCTGTCTCCGGCACTCTTTCTCATCTTTATAAATGATCTCTTGTCTGCTTATTCTAATCCAATCCATTCCTTCTCTGATGACAGCACCCTCAGCTTTCCGTATTCGTTCCAAGACTCACGACGAGAATTGGAACGCAGATATTTAAGACCAATGTGCACAGGTACCTCCTCTCCCTTTCTCCCTCTATACCTTCGGCCCGTGCTGTGTCTTGACCCCGGACACATAAGGGTATTAGCAATCCCTTGAGCTCGCGCAAATTGTAAAAAAAAAAAACCTAGAATGCTGATTTAAGCCTTTCGACCCCAACGTTTCCTGACAGCAATTTCTGTTGCCATATGGCTAGGGCATCCCTCGTTCTTTGTTTGCTGATTCTCAGTGATGACAGTAGTTTTATGTTTGGACTCGAAATGTGGGCAAAAAAAAAGGATTTCAAGTTCATTTCGTGAATTTTATTGCAAATTACTGCACTCGCTTAGTAGAAAATATTTTCGTGTAATTCGGTAGAGTTATTAGGCTGACTGAATTATTCTTATATTTATTTAAAAAGTTACATAAAATAAAATAACTTATATTAAATAAAAAAGTTAAAAAGTTTTTAGAAAAGATTGAACTTAACGATGTAAAAGTTTGATATGAGTAGTTTTGAATTATAACCAATTGAGTAAATCCTAAATGTGTAATGTTGCTTGGGGCAACCTTGGGCAGTTGTGTACATTTGAATTTATATATGTAGCTGTGAGACAGCAAGAGAGAGGTTTGTCAAGGTAAGATATTAAGTGGATTTTAAACTTTGATTGGGACGACGAAGAAAGTGGTGATAAAATGGAAGACACTTCTACAGTGCTGGTGAAGAATTTGGAAAGGCTCGTAGAAGGAGGAGAAATTATAGAGATTGATTTTCTTGAAAATTTGATTGGAAAGTAATGAGAGCAGGAACCATGAATTATTGCTGATAATTCTTCGAAAAATTGATTCAATTGTGAAGTGAAGAACAACGCAATTTGAAGCTCCAAAGAGTATTTGGGAAGAAGACAATTCCTTGAAAGTCGACAAAATGATGACGCCAGTATAATATTTACACCTTTTTTGATGCCCAATATAGTGATTTGATCACACCTCAAACTGATTTATACGGATTGCAAGAACACTGCATAGAGCTCAAATGTACCAGAGAGGATATCAAATCTTATATTGGCATTGTGTTGTATTTGGGTGTTTCAAAATTGCCGCAACTAAAAACTGCATGGCAAAAAGACTTAAGGTGTACCGCTACAATAGATTCGAAGGCGCGCGGTAGGTTCGAACAAATTAAGTAATGCTTCCGCTTCAACGAGAATACTAAACAACATAGAAAAGGACAAGCTATACAAGACACGCCCTTTACCTAACATTCTTAAAGAAAATGTTACATTTGCTCACAAGCACCGCCTAGTAGCACCGAAACCGATAGGCTTAAAAATTTGGCCTGGGTGGTGGTGCTTCGCCCGAATGGAGATCATTCCAGCAGACACAGATGGCAGAGCGCGCACACATGCACCGCAGCCCGTCTCCAGATGTGGATGCGCTGTGAAGGAGAGCCGTGGCTCTGGGTCTCTTGGCAACCACGAATGGAAGTGAAGGAGGCTATGCGTTGATGGCATGGAGCTGTGGGCTACGAAGGTTAAGTGGTGGCCTTTCAACTGAAGTGGCGGGCAAACAATTCCGAGCGGCTTGTGAAGCACCCTCCAAAGGATCTGCGACGCTGTGTGCTGGAATGGATACGGGAACGGGATTGGAAGTGGAAAATTCGGTCTAATAATGATTTTCCGAAGTGAATGACTCAATCGGCGGTCGTCGTCGGAGAGAAACATCTGAGCGGATGAGAAATTGATCTTGTCAAGGGGTTTCTGGGTAAGCGACTGCAAGTGGCGACAGGTATTCATCAAGAAGGATCGCCGAGGACTTGAATTGATTTGCGTAGTCTTGCTGGCGTACGGACTTGTGGAATGTTTTCGTGTTGCGATCAATTGTGGATAAGATTAAGAACGTCGCATTGGTCAGTCTGTCATCCGATTGGCGCACTCTGTATGCATAGACAAGGGATCTGAGTCACAAGCTTGTTCTTGTTTGGCAATAGATCTGATGGCTCTTAAGCAAGAAGTGACCAAATCTGGAACGGTTTCAGGTTGTCATATGTCAGATGTGACGTTATTCTCGGCACCTATTGTCATCGGCGGCCTTAAACGCCGGTCTCCTAAATGAAACAGAATTCGCTTGAGCGTGAGCTTAGATTTGACAAATTGAGCCAGAGACTGAAACTAAACGCACAAAATTTATTTATTTAATTTCGCCTGTAAATGTTTTTTCTTTTTCTTAAATGTTGTTCTTATTAATACATATATTATTCGTTTATGATGGTTTACCTGCAAAGCTTAATGCTTATCTGCAGGTGGTTGTAATTACATAGATTGTGACAGGTTTTGAAGTGACTGTAAATTCTTTAATTTTAAGTTTACATTAATTCAAGTGGTTGATTAAATTTCAAGCTTTTTTAAGTGAGATTAATATTTACGAATTAAAAACTCTAAGATACGTAATGAGATTGCAATAAAAATCTTTTTAACTCTTTTTTCCTTTTTTTTGAAGTTTGGAATGACTTTTAAAAACTGTGGCAGCGAGTTCATTAGTTTGGAGACAGCGCATCGTAGTTCACGGTCTCCATACAAGTTGAAAGCTTCCGGAACTTCAAGCATCCCTTGGGCTCGTCTTCTTGTGTTTAGCGAGTGACATAAGGGTTGCTGAAATCGTGGGTAATTCATGTAGTGTAGCAGTGTTGTCATCTGGAAGATTGCTTTGACATCTAGGACATGAAAATTTGAATTAAAAGGTCTCTAAATTTTTACAAGATGATGCTGTAGGTTAGATATCTTGTCCATGTGAGATTTTGCTGCGTTTCCCCAGGCCAGAATAAGTACTTCTTCCAGGCATTTTTCAACAGCCGGCAATATTGCAATCGGCCTGTAATTTGCTGTTTCGTTTTTTACCCCTCCTTTGTAAATTGGGTGAAATATCGCTTTCTTCATCAACTTTGGTACATGACATTCAAACATACTACAATTTATTATTTTGGTGATAACTGGAGTGAGACACATAGCATTGAATTTGAGATCAATTGGTCTAATATTATCTGGCCCAGGACCTTTTTTTACTATTTAATTGACTCAGTATCTTATCTGCTTCCGGTTCAGTTGCTTCCTCTAAATATATGGTTTGTTAAAGTTGACTGCTCACATGGTTCGAGGTCTTTGTGTCACAAGCATGGATGATGTTTGCAGCTTGATTGGAAAATTGATTTGCGAGTTTGTCCACAATGTCTTTCAAGCCAACAGCAGCATCTGGAAAATTGTTTATGATGATTTCGTCAATTGAACGCTTCTTTCTGTCAAGAAGTTCATTAACGACACCCCATGTTTTTCTTGGGTCATTTTTAGCATTTTCCGAATTTTTGTTTGAAAAAAGTTGGGGTCGAATGGGTGAATTTAAGCTATGATCACTGTAATCCGCTTTATCTTTTCAAATTGGGCTCAACATTTTTAAGGCGATAATTGTAACCATTTTGAGTTATTTAACTCCTTCATGTCGGTGTCTTGGTTTCATTCTATTCGTCACAGAATATTGCTACCGATTGCTACGGATTTGACGATGACAAAATAGACAAGAAGTCGAACATAAGCTTTATTAAATGGGACAAAACTGGAGATACTCGTAAGTTTTGGAAACTGAATCGGAAATCACTGTAATTTCCTCCCTCCGTTGAGTTGTAAGTTGATTTGTAATTTCTATCTATTTTCTGTTTTCGAAAATGTTTGTATTTCCTTTTTATAGTGAATATGTTCATTGTTTTGTTTATTTTTTTATTTATCTTATAATAATTTTGATAATAATTAACTCAAAAATTTATGTATATTTTTTAAGGACTTCCTTTCATGATATAGTGAATTTTTGCGATGTAGAAACTAGCATCTCTATCGGATTTTAGGTTGTGGTCCAGCAGATTTCGTTTTCATTCAGCGGCAACACTGTTCCTGAGCTAGTCGAGGGCTTTGTGGTTTCAGCTTTGGATGAGGTGAAAGGATAGTTTTCGCTCTTCCTCTCCAAAGCCTGACCGGACGCAGAATTTTTCGTTCTCAAGGTGGAGGGACAATGGTTTTTCTTCCTTGTAGCGGCCAGAGCTGGTTTCTCGGCTTGGAACTTATTTTCGCAGTTGGAGCGCCATGCCCTTAATGAAAAATATTCGCGAATCTTGCACCTACATACAAGACTCTTAGCATTGGCGGAATACTTGAGAGGGGTTCTTAAGCACTGCGTCTTGCTTGTTGTTACTTATTACCGCATTACGACGGCTTAGCTTCGAGTTCGCTTCACGTCACGTCACGAATTTAGGGGGCAGGAGAGTCTTTCGTCTCTATAGTACTAAATTCCAGGGACAAATAATCATTCTCATGTCAAAATGAAATATGCTGATAGCCATTTTTTCATTTCCCGTCAAACTTTGCCAGCTTTTGCGAACAATGCCGGCCTGCATTGTAAATGTATAAGCCTCCCGTACTCTGAGGAAATTATTGAAAAATAATTTTCAATCAAAACTTCGCCTTCAACTTACTACGTGGTTGACTACGTGACGAGCGCCTGCAGGTAAAGCAATACCTTGTCGTGTTCCTGTTCATTCGATGGATTTCTTTAAGAGAAGCCATTAAATTCGACTTATGCGCAACAGTTTCATTGGGTTCCTTCATCGGAGGCACATTCATGGTCCATAGGCGCTCGCAGGGGAGGTCAAGGTAGGGGGCCAAGGCCTGGCCCTAGCTCCCACTGAATTTTTTACTATAAGGGAAAATTGAGGACTTAGGACGAAAAAACAAAGTCTGCCTCCCGTGGAAAAATGTCTGCGGGCGCCTATGCTGTGGTCACACAATGCACCGATTAATTGAATATTTCGATGAGCGAAAATCGACTTATCTTTCATTGCAAAATGGCATGAAGTTTATACAAAAGTGCAGAAAACGAAGAAAGTTTTGTGTAAACTGCGAAGCAACTAAACTGTGGCAAACACAGTGCCGGGGAATGTAGGGACTTACCGCATGTCTAATGGATTGGTGGAAATTAAGATAAAATCAGAAAAGACCACTATTGGAAAATCCTTCACTGTTCTTGTTCAGTGCATCATGAATGAGAACAAAAATAGGTTTCTTACCGTATGTGCTGATGCAGTTTAGAAGATTAACGTGGACAAATCCGTAGTTACTTTACTTGAGGATTGGTCATGCTGGGTCAATTTTGAAACAGCTTGGAAAACGTTTTGCATACGCCCCAGAGTCTGAAAATGTTCCACATACGCCACATAGTCTGAAAATGTTCCGCATACGCCCAGAGTCTGAAATTGTTCCACATACGCCCCAGAGTCTGAAAATGTTCCAAATACTCCCCAGAGTGTGAAAATGTATAGTAGACGCTGGCATACACACCTATCAAAGAAAGAAGATGGCATGACAGCGTCAACGGTAGTGCATACCTCACTGAAGCTTTTTTTTCATCTGCCTCATCCCCACATCCTCCACAGAAATCATTGTGGCAAACGTCCATCCCTCTCGCATGGTTTCGCATAAGTCAGTGAACAGAAAGAAATGTCAACAGATTTGTTAATGTCTGTTCTTCAGTTCATTTCCCTGTTGTTATTCTGTCTAGACTGTAGGAATCTATATGAGTAGACAATTGGGATAAGGGTGCACTTGGATCATACGAGACCATTGTGCCGTCACGTGGATCGCTTCAAGATCTATCTGCAATAAACCGGTTCCAACCTCACGTGCAACACGTGTAGACTATCGACGCTGGGTCGTGTTTATGTAAGTTTAATGGGTGATTTCCTTAGCGTTTGGTTTCTAGTTGTCAGAAAAATCACAGGAAAGTTACAGAAGTGTGCACAGTTGAATTCAAGTTCATAAATCCTTGCTTGATATTCAGTTCTTAGCGAGAATTTCTATGAAATGTGGTCCGTGAGTGTGTTTGATGGGGTCCCTATGGAGCGTCCAGCTTTGAGTGATTTTTCGAACATATTTGATTGTAGCTCACTATGAATAAGTGTAATGTTGTCTTCCAAGGGTGGAATTAACGCTGGCTTATAGGCATATTCTAACGCCGAAATATCCGTCTATTCTGCCAATCGACCGGTCTTCAGTGAAAGCTCACCGAACTCATTTCTCAATCTCCAGCTCTGGAATCATGCGTTAACCAGGCATTCGAATGACTGAATGACAGCGGACGCCATGGACGCTATCGATGCGCTCATGGTCATCTTAAAAAACAGTCGCATCAATGCGTGCATTTTTCCGAGTCCATCGACAGCTCCTGCACTGCGCGAGATTGCTCATCGGATCAATTAAGGCAGTTTTGCTTGATTTACATTGTCATTTAATTATTAAATCATTGCGTGGTCGAAGGCCCGGAAACGATTTATCGGAGAACAGGAATTTTAAAATTGCACATGAAATTCAAGAATTCACGAGTACTCTCATTTACTTATTTTCCACGTTGAGTGAGAAATAAATTCACAGTTGAGGTGAACATATTTCCCACCTAAGGTAAATTCTCCGGAAGTTGTTTTCCTGCACTGGGTGGTGCATCGATGTTGGGTGCGTTCAGCGATGTTTTTAGCAGAATACAAATATTTTTAATTCAAGCGTTCTTGTATGTGGTGAAAGGTGCATATCGTTGGCGATACAGGCCGTACACGTAGCTTCTACAACAACAACTCATGTACTGCGTGCTATTATTCTGCCTAGAGGGGATGCGACCTGCAATTTTTTGCGGACTGAAAATGGCCAAGTCTTAGGACCTTTTCTTTAGACAGGTATGCTTTCTGAACACTGTCGGCGAAGTGGCTCGAACGAGGGGAACCAGGTATTATGAAAGACGCCACATCTTCTCTCTGTAGATACACACAGAGACTGTAGATCCATCAAGCTCAGCGAGTCAGCGTGTTGAAAAGCGGGTGTTGCTGTGGACATATCCAGAGATCTGATGTCATCCTCAACTGACTACACGGTCTAAGGGCTTAAGACGGAATGGCATGGGCAGATGTTCAGGGATCTTAACAAGGCAATTTACACTTAAGGCTCTCAGACAGGCGGCAGAGTCGGTTCGGTTGTGTTCTCGGAATTCCTGAACATTTCCAAAGCCTAAAGACTACCTGACAATTCCAGTATGTTCCAAACGGAACTATTTGTAGTCCGGACAGCATGCCGTGATCTCAAAATATCTCGCGTTAATAACCAAGCAGCCATCTAAGGTATTGCGTCATATTTTACACATGAATGCCGGGCTAGGCTATCGTAGTTCAAAAAGTCCCCGTATCAAAAAAAAAGCGGTCAAAATGTCATCGTATCAGGTGTTGCAGGTCACAGTGACATCCCAAGAAATAAGAGGGCCGATGAGCTTGCTAATGAGGGATCTGGCCTTCAGTGCTCTCTGCAAAGGAGGTGCACATGCCACTAGAAGGCGTCAAGGTTCACGTCGCCACCCACTTCCTTGAAATAGAAAACCTCAGATGGGCCAGACTGAAACTTCAAAGAAAATATGGCCCGAGTATAACCGATTTACTTCGACGAACTCGTCATGATATCGTTAGAGTGGTGGTACTCTGTACGGCACCAATACCATATCATGATGTCAAGCTCGATATCCCGCACAACTCGCCTTGTCGCAATTCCAACAAGACCTTCACACAGTTCACCTGTTCTAAAATAGCGCTCTTTGCAAGATTTTTACTGAACAAGAAGTGCATCATGAATAAGAGAAGCGATAGGTTTGTTGCCGTAAGAGCTGATACAGAGAAGAAGGTTAACGTGGACAAATTCGATGTTATAGTTAATCCAAGATTCCTGTTCAATTCACCTTACGTGTTAGTCGAGTCCCATTGAAGCAGCTGGAGGAGGTTAAGTATCTCGGAGACTACATCACGAGTGATGGGAGGAGTAACGCTGAGCAATCCTGTACTAGCTGCCGCGAGGAGATTTCTTCGTGCTGTGAATTACTCGCCGGGATAGAGTGAGAAACACGGCAGCGCGCTAGGAACTCAACGTTGAACAGCTGCTTCTTTGGTTGCGATCGGGCATAACTCCTGATGAGTTAGAGTCGACAGCGGAGGATAGGGCGGAGGACAGGGCGGAGGATAGGGTAGCTTGGGGGATCATGCGGGTTGAGAGGAACATTCGGTCTTTACCAAAGCTAGAAAGAAAAGAAGCGTTTTATTGTGAAGCTGAATTTAGGCTTTTTTATTTGGCTTAGATATTTCCAGCCGGTCCATTAGAAGGAGATTAAATGAGGGTGGTTATTTGGACGCATCTCAAGGGAAAAACCACTTCTCTCAAAAAAAAAAATACAAAAAAGCGTTTATTATTTGCAAGAACTCAGAAAAATTTTTGGAAAATTTGGAAAAGGGTACTATGGAGTGATAGAATTGGGCCAGATGGAAAAACATTTGTGTATCGCCTTATAAGTAAAGGCGATTCACTCCTACGCTTTCGGGTCTTTGTCAGTAAATATAGCACTCAGCTAAAGTGGTAAAAGATTGGTTCTTGCGGGAAAGTATTGAAGTTCTTGACTGGCCAGCTCAACGTCCCGATCTTCACCCGATTGAAAATTGAATGGCATGATGTAAAGCTTAAAATTGGACAACAAAATTACAAAAATAATGATGATGGGAGGGAACAAAAGATACATGGTATTCTATTCCGAAGAGTAAATATAAGAACCTTGTAGAGAGTATGATTAGGCAATCTCTGGCGGTAATTAAAAATTCTTGCTATAGTACGAAGTACTGATGAGGTAATATCGAAATTAAAAGAGATACTGAATCATGAATAGATTGTGCATTAATTTTATACAGGAAAATTATTACCATGTTGTTGGTAAGATAAGCTTAAGTGATTACTCAGTAAGTATAAGATTGCGAATTATTTTTAAGGCTTGAATTTATTTTCCCCTGTGTGCTTCTTATTTCTTTAATCAATGAACTTCTCTTGTGTGCTTTTACGCATTGTACAAAAAACCAGTTTTTTCTCTTTTGTTATATTTGCAAACAATAATTTGTTTCTTATTTTTGTTGTTAAAAGAAAATTTTTTTTTTTTTGCTAAGATGGCTACGTTTCCGTGTTATATTGAATAAGTCTGTATAATAAAACCATCTTATAAGAAATAAATTATGTGTCATTTTAGACTCTCTTATATTATTCATTTACCAACCTACTTATTTATGGAATAACCCAGCTGACAAATGGCCTACACGGCTTTGCTTGCACGTAAGCACTCTTTTGCGATCATTCTGCATGAACTTGGGGCTGAATTTCATTCGAGTTTTATTACCACCTGCAATGAAGGGGTGGTTGTGGGCTTGTTGGCCTTGTTGACATTGACCATTAGCTATACGACTGGATGGCGCAGTTGGTAGAGTACCTGCCCTGGTTAGAGGGGTACCCGGTTCAAATCCCAGTGAAAGCAAAGTTAATACCTTTTCATCTGGTTTTCAAATCTGTTCCGGTCACAATTAAATTAACGGCACTATCACTGGAGTCGTCAATCAGTGGTAGTAGTTTGACTGTGGGTGTCACAATGAACCAATATGGCTCAAGTGTGCTGGTGAATGCACTAGCAGCCCACCTATCTAACCTAACCTAGACCTTTAGCTTCAAATAACCTCATAAATGTGTGTGTTCGCATGATCTTTTGCGGCCAATTCCGATCAGCGGAATGAGATAGTACAAGACCAGGAAATGTCTCGTGCAGTAATTGAATTCTTCCACGGGCTGTGTGACATGTGGCATGTGGCACTGCCTTGGCACTATCCACATACTGGCCACAACAATATCATCCAATTTTGGCAGTAAGAAATGTGTACTGTCATCATATCGCGATATCGGGCACCAGTAAGATCCACTACATGAGTAGCCTCATTTTCAAAAAGTATGGTCCAATGATGTTCCATTTTTACTTACCCTACGGTATCAGCTGTCAAATTGTTTTTTTTTTTTTTTTTCCAGTGTTGGCAATAATTCGCTCCTCAAATGGCGGCAAATTCAACTCTCGCTTTAATTCTGCGGCACATCATATTACTTAATATATGACTGTACTGACTGAAGGGCTCAGCAGACAAACATTTGCAACAATTTTTTGAGAATATAGTCGAACACACTTCAGCCGGCTTATACTTCATTTCGAGTAATCGCTCATATTTCCATTTTTGCAAAACGTTTTGACATTGAAGTGGAGTCAAGGGTTCTCAATTCGCCAACCGTGATACCCATTCCTCCTTGATAATGGGGTTTATGCGTAACCTCTCAGGCACATAAATATGATATCCCAACTGCAGCCAGCGCTTTCCCACAATGGCGAAAAGGACATATGCGCGTGTGTGTAACCACATAGTCTGGATCGATTTGTCTCTCTGCAATACTGGGTTGGCATCTCGATCCAAGCCTTCTCGTGGTAGGTAAGCTACGGATGTAGAGGAGACCATTATTCAATGCATTGCTCGATTACGAAGCGTGAAGTGCTTACGTGCTTAATGGAAACAAGTTCAATCCAAATGCTCTGTGATTCGTTCCGGAACGACACTTGCTACATTGACTGATGAAATTGTCTCCGAGTTCGGTATGTGTTCACAAGTGTCCGAGCATTTGAAGTGATTCATGCACGTCCTTTTTCGGGACCACAATATGGTTGGCCTTCTGTACTCGTCTTTGCATGCATTATTCTTCCAGTTCATGAGAGCACACATAAGCTTCAAAGTTACCATGAGTATGATGGGTTTCGGTCGATGATTCCAACGGCATTGAACTATTCTCATACTCGACAGGAGTTCATTGAATAACCTCCTTACATCACCACTCGACCATTTCTGCCAGATGAAGTGTGCACCTGAAAAACCGACGGCTGGGTCGTGGGGTTAATCCGTCTTTCCTGATTTCCGCCGACCCAAAAGTGCAGCTTCGATTGCATTTGAGAAAATTCAAAACAATCCTCTTTGATGCGTACTTGGGTTGCTCTACCTCAGCTGGACAAATTGGACTGCACATAGTTCTAGCATTGTATGAAATTGCAAATTGGAAGCGAAATGACGGTCATTTAGGCGAGGCAATCCCAAAGCCATGAATCTGATTACGAGTACGAAGGAAAAGCGAATTTGTCTTTAATCGGATTCGCCTGGGAATTCAGGCATAATTTGGGGCGAAACGACCCTCGCGTGTAATCCTTCCATTAGCTCATCAGAATATAAATTCATTACATCGTTATCTGTGGAACGAGTGCACATCCGTGCATGCGTACATACAGCGTTTGCGTAACTCCAACACGGTGCAAGGGACATTTGGTGATTGCCTCTTGATGTGTAAACGAGCTCACCGCAATCACATAACGACTCTCCGTGAGTACCTTCTTGATGTATTCCCATCACCGTAACACCGGTG
Organism: Eristalis intricaria; assembly: GCA_964034865.1. Taxonomy (NCBI): domain Eukaryota; kingdom Metazoa; phylum Arthropoda; class Insecta; order Diptera; family Syrphidae; genus Eristalis; species Eristalis intricaria. The sequence continues at coordinate 48,642,632 of OZ035875.1, forward strand.
ATGGTAGAGAAAAAAGTGTCAGACGAGGAAGCACTTCCGTGATGTCTGGCTTAGGCGGCGCGATGACAACGAGATTAAAAAAAATCCTCTTAAGTGTAACCTCTCACAATTAGGCTGATCAAAAATTAACGAAACCACAAAGCGAGTCTGATCCATGGTCTTCCCGTGCGTGCATTCGATGTGAGTAAGCGGGCAGGTGAAGGTTCCCAAAGTAAAGTGCCCGCTCAAGGGGAGCGGCGGGTAAAGTATTTTGCGAAGGATATGTGACTGGCCTGCGAAATGATGACATTTTCATTAATCGCCCTTTTCTAAAATGTAGAAAGGACGAATGAATTACTCTTCTCTCGTCCATCAGGACAGGATGGGGACTACACTTGCGGTGATTGATCTACATAATTAATAAGCACCGAAATTGATTGCCTTTTAGAGAGGACTCCTGGCATCGGACGGAATACATTTCTAAATGATGACGCTTTAAGCCCATGAATTTGTTAGTTGACTTACATGCCAAGGAGTTGGCTCAGGAAGATGTTTTCTAATGGGATGTACATAGGTTTGAGGTGACACACATGTTCAATCAGAGCTGACTGATTTAAGTGTGTTGATATGCCATGCACCGACATGTTCCATTTAACTAATGCACAAAGAGATGTGAATTCAAACGTCGTGACAGTCTCAGCTCAGTTTTGAACTGTCATTGCGGTGACTTTGGAGTAAGCTAGAACTGGGATATCATTAATTTTAAATCGATGCACATTCACGTTGTGCAGACACGGTGCAGAAGTTGTGGGCATTCTCTACAAGGCAGAACAACCCTTCATTTAGTTCAATTGGCTTTTGGTAGGCATGAAGGCTAGTGTGGATCCATTGTTCGATGCAGTCTTAGGCATAAGTGAGCGCATCACAACGATCCGCATCAACATCAGCTTAATATGCGCCGATGCCCCAACGGGGGATAACAAGGATAACTGCTACAATCCCCTCGAAAGGACATACGATCAATACCCCACCCCAGCTGCACTGAATAATTGTTCGCTTGGAACAGACCCTGGTAAAGCCGACATAAATTGTCGCACGATTGATTTAAAAACCTGGTAAAACCTTTGTATTTAATTTCCACCAGACCAAAGGATCTTGTGTCCACTTGAGACGCTTTTCTCTACTACTGTAAAAGCGCTCTCCAAATCAAAAGTTTGTTACCCGCAGCAGAATCAGTCTCGGAACTATCCTTCTCTTCATGACTGTCCATGAGAACATTCGCCAGACAAGAATGGAAACTGGAGGATGTGCTTTGAAACGTTCGAGACTGAGAGATAGTGGTGGGCTCATCCGATTCAATTCTTTACCTTTTATTTACAGGCAAATCGCAATCCTTTTTCCGTGTCTCCGTGTCAAGTCTTGTAGTGTCAGTACAGTCTAAATTATCAAACAAATGTAATAATTGCGATTCCTCTGTTTCTCTGGCGCTACGGTCCAGGGTGGACCTGGGCCTCAACCAGTAAGCCTCTCCAGCCGGCACGATATTTAGCCAGCTGTCTCCAACTGCGTACACCTAGTCGATTAAGGTCCTTCTCCACCTGGGTGCGCCATCGGTTCCGTGGGCGTCCTCTATTGCGTTGTCCCACTGGTTCGGAGTCAAAGACTCTTCGGGCTGGAGCAGTGTTGTCCGTGCGCTCTACATGGCCCACCCATCAGGTAGTCTTTAGGCTTTGGAAATGTTCAGGAATTCCGAGAACACAACCGAACCGACTCTGCCGCCTATCTGAGAGCCTTAAGTGTAAATTGCCTTGTTAAGATCCCTGAACATCTGCCCATGCCATTCCGTCTTAAGCCCTTAGACCGTGTAGTCAGTTGAGGATGACATCAGATCTGTGGATATGTCCACAGCAACACCCGCTTTTCAACACGCTGACTCGCTGAGCTTGATGGATCTACAGATCTGTGTGTATATCTACAGAGAGAAGATGTGGCGTCTTTCATAACTCCTGGTTCCCCTCTTTCGAGCCACTTCGCCGACAGTGTTCAGAAAGCATACCTGTCTAAAGAAAAGGTCCTAAGACTTGCCCATTTTCAGTTCGCATAAAATTGTTAGTCGCTTCCCCTAGTGACAGAATAAGAGCATGTAGATCATGATTTTTTGTTGTAGAAGCTACGTGTACGGCCTGTATCGCCAACGATATGCACCTTTCACCACATACAAGAACGCTTGAATTAAAAATATTTGTATTCTGCTAAAAACATCGCTGAACGCACCCAACATCGATGCACCACCCAGTGCAGGAAAACAACTTCCGGAGAATTTACCTTAGGTGGGAAATATGTTCACCTCAACTGTGAATTTATTTCTCACTCAACGTGGAAAATAAGTAAATGAGAGTATTCGTGAATTCTTGAATTTCATGTGCAATTTTAAAATTCCTGTTCTCCGATAAATCGTTTCCGGGCCTTCGACCACGCAATGATTTAATAATTAAATGACAATGTAAATCAAGCAAAACTGCCTTAATTGATCCGATGAGCAATCTCGCGCAGTGCAGGAGCTGTCGATGGACTCGGAAAAATGCACGCATTGATGCGGCTTTTTTTTTTAAGATGACCATGAGCGCATCGATAGCGTCCATGGCGTCCGCTGTCATTCAGTCATTCGAATGCCTGGTTAACGCATGATTCCAGAGCTGGAGATTGAGAAATGAGTTCGGTGAGCAATTTATCTTTCACTGAAGACCGGTAGATTGGCAGAATAGACGGATCTATCGGCGTTAGAATATGCCTATAAGCCAGCGTTAATTCCACCCTTGGAAGACAACATTACACTTATTCATAGTGAGCTACAATCAAATATGTTCGAAAAATCACTCAAAGCTGGACGCTCCATAGGGACCCCATCAAACACACTCCCGGCCCACATTTCATAGAAATTCTCGTTAAGAACTGAATATCAAGCAAGGATTTATGAACTTGAATTCAACTGTGCGCACTTCTGTAACTTCCCTGTGATTTTTCTGACAACTAGAAACCAAACGCTAAGGAAATCACCCATTAAACTTACATAAACACGACCCAGCGTCGATAGTCTACACGTGTTGCACGTGAGGTTGGAACCGGTTTATTGCAGATAGATCTTGAAGCGATCCACGTGACGGCACAATGGTCTCGTATGATCCAAGTGCACCCTTATCCCAATTGTCTACTCATTGAGATTCCTACAGTCTAGACAGAATAACAACAGGAAAATTAACTGAAGAACAGACATTAACAAATCTGTTGACATTTCTTTCTGTTCACTGACTTATTCGAAACCATGGGAGAGGGATGGACGTTTGCCACAATGATTTCTGTGGAGGATGTGGGGGTGAGGCAGATGAACAAACAGCTTCAGTGAGGTATGCACTACCGTCGACGCTGTCATGCCATCTTCTTTCGTTGATAGGTGTGTATGCCAGCGTCTACAATACATTTTCACACTCTGGGGAGTATGTGGAACATTTTCAGTTTCTAGGGCGTATGAGGAACATTTTCTGACACTGGGGTGTATGTGGAACATTTCAGACTCTGGGGCGTATGTAAAATAATTTCAGACTCTGGAGCGTATGTGGAACATTTTCAGACTCTCGGGTCTGTGAGGAATATTCTCAGTTTCTGGGGCGTATGAGGAACATTCTCACATCTGTTTCCTTAAAATGAAGCCGCAATTTGGAAAGAGAGCCGTCTATCTACTCTAGCATGTATTCAGGACACCCACGCAGAAGCAAGGACAATCTGGAAAGCAGTGACAAAATCCTCGTTTCTTTCGAGAGAAGGGTTCAACGTTTTACCTTGCGTTAATGCCATTTGTAGGAGAAGATTTCACGAGGCACGGATTGTTCGGACTATACAGCGGCGTGTATGGATCCACAGCTTAGGGTGGCTGGGACAACTTAGATCCGGCAAAAGGCTGAAAGAGAATGGAAGGATTCCGACATTGTTAGCGCAGGCGTCGGGCTTCAGCGGTTGCCTGTGCTTTGCTGACTGGGTTGTCACTCCAGATCATTTTGTCCGTTCTTGTTATTTTTTCTTTATTCTTTTCTGTCAATGACGGTTGTTGGTTGGTTCGTAATCTCCCCTGGACATGTATCATGGTCGGTTCGTGAGCATAATCTAGTGGGGACGCAAGGATGCATGCCCACACAAGCAACGTGTCAGACCTCTGGTCAAAAGTTGGACATGAGATTTGACGTTTTCCTACATGTGCAAGATTTTTTTGAAGGGAGTAATAAATAATGAGAGTAAAAGAAGAAGCCTTAGTGAATGTCATTAGTTGGCACTCCTTTTAGTGGGTTGCCCGCTTCTTGATGTTGACTCTGTGGCAGTCAACGTTGAAGTGTAACGACATGACATATCTTGCCCACGAAAAAAAGAGTAACGATGTTCAAATTGTGGGTGTAATGTTGGGGATCTATATGTCTAGTGGAGGAGGTGTATTGGGGGAATCGGGTAGTAGCACAATTTAATCAATTTTTTTTTGTCATTTTACACTCGTTTATTGAGGCCTACGCGTGAGATCCAACGCCTTGGTCTATTCACTTGGAATCCTATCAGCTTTTCGGCGAACTTTAGGAACACCTGCCTAATGCGCTGCTAATCGTTTGCAAGTAATTTGGTCGTGCTTAATGCTTCAAAGTCCTCTCATTTTTCAGTTTTAGCATGTCGAAGCTCCGTTGCATGTTTTGTTTTTAGTAGCGACCTTAAGGCGAACCACTGCTAAGAGACGATGATGATTGTTTGCACTCCAGATTATTTTGTAGCTTAGGGCTATGTTGTCGATTTTGTCGTCGCTGCTATGTTCTGGAGAAGTGCACGTTTTTTTTTTGGAAACCAAGCAGAAGATTGGCGGTTGTGGCGTTCTCGTCGCTGCCTGGGTTGCATTCTCGGTAGGTTTGGTTAGGCAAGGTCAACGTGACTGTCACAGCTGTATCAGTTGTGACTCACTTGGATCCCAAATGGATCCATTGTGCTGCAACTTTTTTCGGCAGTTTTTGCACCGTTTCCTCGCTAGGACTAACTAACACCTACGAAGTACCTAATGGTTCTTAAGTGGCCTACCTGAGATAATCCAGTAATTCCTGACAATTCTTCTAGGCTACTGAATGAGAAGTTTCCTTGGATCCTCTTCCTTGTTCTTGCAGGCGCTGGACAGGTGCCGAGGTAGTAGTGTACCGTGGTTTCCTGGTATTCCTCGTAAGCTTCTGCAGGAGTCATTGTGGGGAACTTTTCGTATAATGTGCCTGCCAAGTAATCAGTGGGCAATAAAAATGCCAACGAAGTTGCTGATTTCCTTAATTTTCAATTTTAAGCCATATAAGCCTCGAGGTCATACAAGTGTTTAATTCCATCCATCTCCGATTGGCAGTGTAGAGTGTTGGCAACACTACGGTAGAGTGTGGGAGCGTGAGACGAGTGTATGTCATGCCATTGCATCTTAGGTATTATCTTGTCTGTCTTGTGTACACGTCCAATCTTGTCTCAAGGCAATTGTGATTTAACCACCCACAGACAGTGTCGATGGCATCTTGAAGTAACAATGTGTTTACTACTTGAACGGAGGGGTAGGTGGTGTCCTGAATACATGCTAGAGGCAGACTCACATCTGTTCTGTCTACCTCGTCGATTCCGTAGTTGCCTGGAACACCGCTAAGCCTAGCCACCCAGCATTGGGTAAGGTTGCATCTGGCCGGTATCTGCCCCAGAGATAGACGGCAAAGATGTACCACCTTTGATTTAATTGATGGTGTATCCAGAGCCATTTTGGCTACCTGACTGTCTATGTATATAGCGATAGATAACCCGTCTATCGGGTTCACTTATAGTAAGAGGTTCGCCTTTTGTATAGCATGTGCTAATGCCTGGACTACACTGCAATGGTCATGCAATCGGCGGGACAGAGAGGACAATACATCCGACGATGCTGCGGATACCGCTAGTCCGGTGGCTTCCTCTGTTTTTGATCCACCCGTGTAGATTTTCTGGTTGTCGGATTTACATATTAAATCTATAGCCCAGTCTTCTCGGTCCGAGATAATTGTTTTCTACTTAAACTCGAAGTCTAAAGCGGTCGCTGTATAATCTGTATGAGTCGGTATCCTCTCATGTTTGATTTTCTGTGTGTCCTAAGCTGTGTGACTTCCCTCAACGGTTGCATTCCGTCAGCCTTATCGCACCAGTTCTAAGCTTCCCATAGATAGCCATGGTAAGAAGCTCTAGCATTGTTTCCATGGCGGCTGAGGGTGTGGAATAAAGTGTCCTCGTGATGCAGATACGCGTTAATCTTTGAACACTTCTTATCATTTTATAATTGGCTTGTTATTCAGTGCTGGCCATCAAACGAGGATACCATATGTTGAGATTGGTCCGACGACAGCTGTATAGATCCAGTTATTTCTGGTTTCAGTCTCCACTTGGGTCCCAGGATCTTCTTACATCTCCTTGGCTTGACTAGTGTAACTCAGTTCCTTTTTCTTTTACTTTGGAGGCCCTGTTGGAGGTATTTTTGGTCTTCTCGTGAACATTAAGATCTCTGTCTTTGACAGCTTAACGCCCAGATCAGCTTTTCATGTCCACTATTCGAATTTTTTTAGTGTGTCATAATATCTCTAGTGGTGTGAATAAACTTGCGCGTTACGACTAGGGCTATGTCGTCTGGCTGTGTCTAGGGTTATGTCGCAGGCCATTGGCTAACAGAATGCTTGAGCTAGTTCCAATAGAATTTCGTTCACCACCTGGTTGGTTATATTGTGGTGACCTAGTTCAGAATGGATAAATCAAGTTAAGCACAACTTTGGGATTTTTCTCTTCATCTTCTTGATTTGCTTTCGTTGACTCAAATTTTATGGTTTCAACTATCAATCCACAACTCATGAATTTATCAACTCCCCATTTCTTCAACTTACGGAAATAGCAGAAGTTAAGAGATGAATTCAGTCAATCAATCAATCCCTGTCTCTTTTCTTTCATTACATCGTAGTTGTCGTAGTTGCCTACCTGTGTCCCTGTGTGTATACAAGATGGGATGATTGTTATTTCATTTATCTTGTTCGTCTCTCGAAGCGGAGAAAAGTAATGATGATCGGTACTAATAGAGGATTCATTCCCGAGAAACGAGAGAGGATACCGGACCTTTCGATTTGATTTGAAATAATGAAGTATTTGTTAGATTGTTTTTCATTTCTTAACAGACCCCGTGAATTACGGGCAATAATACACTGACTCGTCAATATTATGCGCTTGGATCAATTCAATGTGCGAATTTATATACATTACAAATGTGCATAGTCGCTTGTGCTGTTCTCCATTACCTACCGGCAGCGACTGAAAATCAGTAATAATGGAGGGTATAGATCTGGATCTAGACAAATGCAGTAGACTTAACAGTTTCGTAGTAGATTTTTATTTTTCAATATATTAATTAAATATAACATAAATACACACATATAATTTAAAATAATAAAATAAACATTTCTTTTTCTTCAAAACATAACAAAAATTCAAATCAGTATTAAAATTTATTAAAAAAAAAGAAAAATTAAATCGTTCTTTAAGACATAACAAAAACGGAACAAGACAAAAATTCATCAAAAAATTTATCAAAAAAAAAAAAAGTCGAATTGCGAAGCTCATTGCTTTCTTTTAAAATGACAGTCGGCGAATGAAAAGTGATTGAAACAGTCTATAAGACCCACGGAATCTGAAGGTTCCCAACACTCTTTACTAATGTCGCCCATTTCCTTACGCAAAATAACATTTTGTAAAGTTGTTCTATTTAATTTATTGCAAAGTTTGTCTTTCACTAAACACTCTGTCGAAAATGTTCGCTCTGCTGCGGCACTATTATGTGGCAGTGAACACAAAGTTCACATGTATGTACATAAATTAATATATTGTAATCCTGACTCGCTCTCCATGCACAAGCTACAGGTGGCTTTTAATGATGCTGTTCGATATATTTACGGCATTCGCAGATATGAGCATATCTCTGCTTATGCCAGGAACTTACTGGGGTGCATTCTCCAACAGTACATTAACGCCAGGAACTGTATTTTCCTCCACGAATTGATTCACAGTCGTAGTCCGGATTATTTGTTCAACAGGCTTAATTTTACTCGGTCAAATAGGTCAATTAATCTAATAACTTATCACAATAACTTATTAAATTCATCGCGTTTATTTTTCATTCATACTGCTAGACTATGGAACTCTTTAAATCGATTTCGAATCAGAAAGATTTTAAAAGTGCAATCATCCCCTATTTTTCCACACTCCCATGAAATCATCTCCCAAATCCTATAGTTTTTAAGAAAAAAAAATCTGTAAAAATTCTAAATTGTAAATACTAAGTACTAAAAAGATGTAAACCTTAACCTTTTATTTCAATAAAATTGTAGTAAATTATTAAATGTTTTGTCTCCAAAAGCATTTATTTCGTTTTTTAGTTTCTCCCAAAAAGTTGTTACGTCAACAGCATCATAGTATTTTGTTAAAAGGTATTGCTTTCCCAACAAAGACCTCCAGACAATATTCAGTTCTTCAAGTTTTTCTGAATAAAATGGAAAAGCTGTTACAATGGGGAAAATTGAGGTCATTGTACCCTCCCCCACTACCTTTGCATCCAAGTACCTAAGAAGTTTTAATCTTGTGTCATTAAAAATAAAAAGCTTTTTAATTTGAGCACAAACTTCTACATAAAAGTGGACCAAATATTTTTTTTTTGTGTCACAAATTTTGCTTTCTTCGACGTCGTGAGAAGCAATATATCTTTAAAACTCGATCCCAAAATTCATATCCGAATAGGAGAGATAATGTGAATTAATTTTGAAATCTACATTGGTAGTGATTTCAGGCATACTAATTTAATGACAAATTTATCCATCCTGTCGACTTTCTAACATTCACAGCAAAAAACAAAACACAACACGATTTCAGTTGTCACTTCACTCGCCATCAAAACATAGCCGAAAGCCGAAAGTCATACGTACATCATAATTAATGGGTGGATGTCATCAGGAAGAATGAGACTGACTGCATTCAGTGATGGAACTTAAAAAATATTTTGTGGATTACATTTACGTATTGATTGGTTTTTTCGCTAGACCAAAAGTGCAGTAGATCTTATTTAAAGGCAGTAGATTCATTTCAGGAAAAAATGCCGTAGATCTACTCCAAATGCAGTAAAGTCCCTGGTAGAGATATGCAACCATTATCTCTACTGAAAACTTTCGCTCTCAATTCCCCTTCTCATATCGCACACGAACAGCACACACCATAAATTCAAAGTTGAAAATTCAATTCAATTCACAGGGGAAATTTAAAAACGAATGTTGAACAACTTCTGGATTTTAAATTTCAGACTGTGAGTTGAAATCGTGAGAAAAACCAATTTTCAACTCGCCGGTTAAACATCGAGTTGAAACCAACTCCGCAGTTGATCAACTCCCCAGTTTCCGGCAAGTTGAGCAATAGTGAACAAAATGACCTTAAGCCTTTTTAAAGCGTTATTTATCGCCTCAAATTTAACATTAATAAATTCACCCTTTCTACTCGTGGGGAAACAATAGCACGCACAACAAGAGTGGTTGCTGAGAAGCTAGGCCCTGACCCTCTACGGGCTGTAGCGCCACCCTTATTATTATTATTATTATTAAATTCTCCCTCTACATCGAGAAAGCAACCGTTGTATACTCCATTTTGCTAAGGGGTTTTCAGGAGTGCTGACTAGGGACCGAAGTGATGTTTCTGTAGAGATGAGCATGATTGTATGTCCATGAGAATCTGTAGCATTGTTTCGAAGGCTCTCCGGAATAGTGTGGAGTGCCCCCGTGATGCAGATGCACGCTGAGTTTTTGATAGTATCTAACCTTTTGAGATTGTCTTTTGAGAAGACATTGACAAGACCTGTTTGGTCGATTAAGGGTACGACAAAAATCATGTTCACGACCCCACCTCTTTCGAGTCATTGACAATGCCCAAAGAGTAGAAACGTCTAGAAAAAGCTCCTCAAACTTGGCCGTTCGGAGTTCACATAACTCTGTAGGTGGCTTCCACTCATGAGAGAACACACAACATGAGTGGTTGCTGTAGAAGCTAGTCCCTGGCCATCTACGGGCTGTAGCGCCACCTATGTTATTTTAATTAAGAAGAAAATTTAACGTCCTCACAGTTCAACAAATATGACTCAACATTTTAAGCATTCAAAGATAATACAGTGAATCTACTCACAAGTGTGATAGTCTTCTCTGTGTCATGCCAAGACCGTGGTCATAATATTTCATGGGATTCCATTCGCAGACCATCTTAAGATCAAAGGGGCGGAATTTCCGCTCATTCAATTATTTCCAATGTCCACTCAATCGGATGTCCTTGCCATTTTTCACCCATCACAGCGGATTATCCCAACTTTATCGGTCATCCCTTTCAGTCCCTTCACGAGGAAAATCAAAAGAGAAAAAAATCAGAGATATCCTGGACACAAAATGTAAATTATGTATCCACCCGTCCAATCTTCACTCCCCGTGTCACTTTGAGAATCCCCATTGCGTAATCCGGAAGAAGGGTTTCCCCTGCCTGTTCGTTGTTCCTAGACTCGTGTAGACTGCCATAAAATGTGTTCCACTTCAATCCGACTCCGGGCGATGGTGAGTTGTTTTCAGGATTACATAAATGGTCGCAAACTCCTTCTGAAATGCGTGTCAGGACAAAGTTGCCTTCCGTCCGAGCATGCGACTCAAGCGATATCCTTGAGTTCGCATTGTCCAGACTCGCCGGTCGAACGACTGGATGTGTAACTGCCATTGACAGCTGAGCGAGGGGGACACATCTAGCGCATGACTTGCAACGTAATCAAGTGAACAATACTCGAGCAGGCACGTGGGGGCGATGTTCAATTGCCCTTATAAACTTGACGTGCGACGACTTTTCTCGCCCGGCTGGAGTCGGCCTGGAGAGGGGAAAACTTTGAATTGTCGTCGCGAATAAGACCGTCTCGCGTGCGGATGTAATTTTAGGCTTGTTCCGGTCCTGGGTCTTAATACAAAAGTTCCCCGAAACCAAAATTGGTGTAATACAACTCTTCTCCACCGCACAGTCGGCTACCCGACTTGTCTTCCGATGAAAGGGTAACGAGTACTTGTAGAACACGAAGTGCAGGCATGTAGCCATTGAATGGGTTTGAGTGCGAGAAAGTTTTCACCCGGCAATCCCCCGGCGGGCGGGCCCGAAAGTGACTTATAATTCCGTCCTCGTGGAGGGGATTATCCAGTGAACTCGGAACTAACCACACACAACGTCCTCCCTCGGGGACCTGGCGTGGTTCGTTTTCATTTTAAAAATCGATTCGACGGTATGCCAGCAACCCCAAGGAGTACCAGCCCTTGGCAAGGGTTTTTCTCGCACTGGGCTGTGATGTGAATTTACTTCGGCAAACTTTTGCATGTTTGAAATGGTAATTGCCTCAAAAGAGGTGTGGCTGCGTACAGCACTCAATTCAGACGTCTCCGGGTTGAAAAAGTTTTAATGGCCCGCACAGCGGCTGTGCGATGGGCAATGTCAAGGTTTCTCTGCTTTTTCTTTCTGGCAGCCTCACTTGAAAAAGTAATGATTGCACTAAGGCATGCCATCAAACAGGTGGCTGCTTGCTTTTGCAAAGTGCTGGAGTATAGAAGGGAAAAGGAGGTTCCTGTAGTTCCAGGCGAGGGTAATGCGGTGGGACATTAAGGAACTTTTTTGTTTAGTTGAAAAGGCCAATTAGTGGCATTATGTGCTGGTATGTGGATAGCTTGGTGGGACTCATCGGGGGGTTCAATTATCGATGACACTGCCGCATTGAGCGCGTTTGAGGCCTTTTGTTGCATTGGTTGTCATCGATCGGTCTCTATTGGTGGTGTTGGAAATGTAATCGACATTTGCTAGCCAGTGATTGTGATGAGTGATGACAATTCGATCGTCATTTTCACAGAATTAGGAATTGATGGCACAGTTGACTCATAATCCGCTGCAAAACAGTGACTTTCTGCGAATCTGCTGTCACTTGAGATCAATATTGGACGAGGAATAAAATTGATTCCTTTCCTCAATCGACTCAGACAGGAAGATACCTAACCCGACCCTCCTTAGCGAAGGAAAGAAAGAGCCAATGATCGAATTAATCAGAGAGGATATGCTTGGCGAAAGAGTACAGAGTTTCCTCGGAAAAGTTGATCGAAATGTCCCAGAGCTTGTCAATTTAACCGAAAACTCAACTTTTCTGGACACTTGTCAAGATCTGTTGAAAATTGGCATTTCGTTCAAAAATAATCCTATTTTATTTGGATTTATTAGTTTTAGTCGCGGGAGTAAGCCACGCAGGAGATATCCCCGGGCAACTCGATCTTCCCCCATCGACTCTAACTCATCAGAAGTTAAGCCCGAGCGTAACCAGGCGAGCTTATGGACTTGGTCCAACCAAGCGGTCGCCTACATGATGGAATCGCATTCAAGGCTCGTCTCGGAAGCCGTGATTGTGGTAACATTCGTGCTACATGACCAAACCAACGAAGCTTAGCTCTTTCCCTTCGAAGAAGCACCTTGTCAACCTCGGCACTGTCGTGTTTCTCACCCTATCCCAGTGAGTTATGCCCACAAGGCCACGAAGAAATCTCATCTCGACAGGCTGTATGCGCTATCGTTTTCTTTCGGTCATTACCCAAACAAGCTATACTTGGCTTTCATACTAAGCTCGGCCTTTATGTTTACAGATCACCCAAGCTGTTTCAGCTTGACTAATCCTACAGGAAAGTTCAGCATTACTCCTCCCATCACTCGTGAAGTAGACCACGGGATACTTAAACTTCTCCACCTGCTTCAATGGAACTCCACTAACAGGTAGAGTGCATTGAACAGGCGTTGTGAAATTTACCATAACCCCTGATGTGTCCACGTTAACATTCGTCCCAGAATCAGCACATACGGCCACAAACCTATCGAGTGAGAGCTGGAGTACCGCCTGGGAAGATGTGAGGATAACTAAGCCCAAGCAAAAACTTAAAAAATCTTGGCGATGTTTGACTGGTTTAAAGAATGAGTGTTTTTACGTAAAACACCAAGTTCAGTAAATTGTGAATTTGGTTATTTCCGCCACATTATTTGATCAGTCCATTCACCCTTAGTGATGGGTCCGCTAACTCGAGTTGTTAAACCGAGTCAATCCGAGTTGAATCCAAACTGAGTTGAACCGGGTTAAATTTATGTCATACTACCTCCCTTTTCAAAATTTTTCATTTGCATCTTGATGGCTTCGTTAATCGTCAAAATTGTCGGATTTGGTGTTCAAAAAAACCCACGAGGAATTGTTGACAAGCAAATGCATCCACAACTCATGTGTTGTGTCTTTGTTTGGTGTGGACTTTGGACTGGATACATTATCGGACCATTATTTTTCGCAAATGCACTTAACAATTAATTGTGTTCGTTATCGTGACATCATAACCGTGGTGGCCAAACATAACCCAAATTTTTATACTCCATGATTATAAAAATGTTTACTTACTTATCAGGCTAACTACCCATGCAGGGTCCAAGCGAGCGATAACTGGTCTAAATTGTTGACGGTCCCGGGCACGCTGCTTCCAGTAACCAAGACCAAGCTGTCTTGCATCCGCGATTACTTGGTGTTTATACCTGAAATTCGGTCTTCCTCTCCTTCTCGAAACAGGAGGCTCAGATTGGAGGACCCTCGCAATTGTCCATTCGCTCGATGGGGCCGCGCCAGTGCAGTCTACGGATCTTTGCCTTCCGGGCAACATCCATATCCTGGTACAGCTCAAAGAGTTTTGTTTTCTCCATTCGCCTTTCTCTCAGAAGGGACCATATATCCCACGAAGAATTTGTCTTTCGAAGGCACCAAGAATCAGCTCGGCAGTGCTTGCTTATCGTCCAGCTTCATGTAGCAGGACTCCGAAAATAGGGGTTTTGTAGGGCATGATCTTGGTCCTTCGAGTAAGCAGTTTTGAACCCAGTTACTTTGACAAACAGACGTAACACCGGTTGCCAAAGGCGGTTCTACGTCGGATCTCCACAGTGATGTCGTTAGCGGAGTTCACGTTTGCCCCGAGGTAGACAAACTCCTTCCCTTCCTCAAAATTGAAGCTGTGGGTTTGCCAAAAGTGGTGTTCGCCGGATGGTTTCTTGCCCCACAGCATATATTTCGTCTTATTCTCATTGACCTTAAGACCAGTTCGTTTCGCTTGATCTTCCATCGCTTCCACTACGGCTCGTTGGGAATGAGCGACGATGTCGATGTCATCTGCGTACCCCAACATTTAGACTGACTTGTAGAAGATAGTGCCTTCCGTGCTTATAGCTGCTCGCCGCACTATCATTTCCAGTACCAGATTGAAGAAATCACACGGCATCGCATCTCCTTGCCGAAACACGGCTCAGGTTTCGAACGGCTCGGAAGTCCTCTACCCAAACTGCACGGTGCATCGCGTACTTGTTAGCGTAGTGCGACACAACCGGATCAGTTTTCCCGTGCTCCCGAATTCAGCCATTGCATCGAATAGCTCCTTGCGATGAATGCTGTCGTATGCGGCTTTAAAATCGATAACAAGGTGGTGCGTGCCGATTTGAGACTCGCTGGTCTTCGACAGGATTTGCCTTAGTGTGAAGATTTGCCAGGCCGGAAGCTACACTGGTACACGCCGATTAGTGCGGTGCAAAACGGCTTTAGACGTGCACACAATACGCTGGAACTTGTAGGCGATGTTGAGTAGGGACAAACCTCTGTAGTTGTTGTAAGAGGTAGGATCGCCTTTCTTGTGAATGGGGCATACGGAGCTGATATTCCAGCCGTCGGGCATGCATTCGTCCTCTCAAATTTTACAGATGATCTGGTGCATGCTCCCTACCAGAACATCGCCACCGGCCTTGAAGAGCTCCGATGGTAAGCCATCAGAGCCTGCGGCACAGCCTTTTAATGGCTGTGCCTACTTCTTTAAAGCCAGGTGGGAAGGCTACTTCATCGACTGTAGTTGGGATTTCTTGATTCCCTATGATTTTCTCCTGGCCAGGCCCTTTAAGCAGCTGTTGGAAGTGCTTCTTAAACTCATCCACTATTCCCTGCAACTTTCAGCTTTAATCGCTTGAATTGAATTTAAGATGCAAGCCCATAGAATCTGTTGCGTCCAGTCGAAAAATTTACAACTCATAAGTTCTAGTGAGTGGGAGAGAGATGGGAAATGCAGCCCACAAGTGGAATCCATCACGACGGCGACCGTTAACAGATGTTTCCATGGAAATTCAGTCAAAGAAGATTTTTCCGATTTTATGTTATGCCTCAAATATTTTTTAATAAATGCCTAATTTAAGAACTTTTAAATTCTTAGATTTATACAAGAATGGATTGCGCATGCAAGGTATGTCATTGGCCAATTCGACAACTCCGACTTTTGTGGATACCAAGCCCAACGCTCTAACGCATCGGATACTGTTAATACACACACGAACACATCACCAAAGCTGTTTTTAAGTCCGAGATAGGTCTAATAGGGTCTGGCAGTTAGAGGATGATGTGACAAAAGGCTCCAATACGACGATGCCGGCCATACAAAAGTGGCCGAAAATGCAGATGTCCTGAAATGCATTCTAACCCATCGGATTCTGTTAATACACACACGAACACACCACCAAGCTAATGCAACCGATTCTAAGAGCGAACTCACGCAACAGAACTAAGAGCTTACATTTTAATCGACCACAATTTCCTATTCAGTATCTTCTTGTCTCTGTGAAAAATGCAGATGCATCTAAACACACACAACATAAGCAAAATTGTGTATTTGAAATATTCACAGCAACGTTCTGTCGATGCAAATTAAAAATTGAAATGATTCTGCGGTGGACAGCATCGCAAACAGGGTGGTTTTGATGTGTGCTGTCCCTCTGGGGTCCCAGCGTCTGATGACGGCTGAAGTGCCACTCTTGTATGTGTGCACATGTGAATTGCCAGAATTACGCTGAACTGAGTATTGGGCGATTTAAAAAACATGTTATAGGACATCAACAGAGTGAGATGCTCTGATGGTTCTCTGATGTACTTGCGAGGAATTGAGTTAACATGTGAGTATGACTGATTATGAGGAGTATTTTGAGTTTTAGGACATCGAAGGTTCAAGGGCAACATAATGGCGTGTGTACTTTCACTGAAACATACATTTTTTGTTTCGAATTTGAAGGCTTCGAGCCTGATGGCTGAATACAGAGATATGCACCTCTGGGTGTTACTTTTTACTACTCAAGTGACGGGCTTAGAAGATTCACTAGGTCTGCTTAGACTTGACCCCTTTATGCAGATGGCAGCTGCAAAGAATGTAATAACTATCATCCAACCCTGTGTCTAGGATCAACCTTCAATGGCCATGCACGGACGCTATAAGACACAGGTGCAGGCAATTCCTCTCTCAAATTGCTTAACAGACAGTGCTCCATCAGAATCAAACTGTTGTTCAAGAGGAGTTCAAAGAAACGGGCAAGAAGGAGGTCAATGTAAATAATAGCACCGTCAGAAATTTCTCACGCTGCCTCGGATAGCTCGAGGTAATCAGTATGCAGCACTCCATTACTCTATTCCAGTGCCCAGGTCACAGGGCCATAGCTATATGCTATTTTGTGCCGAAATTTGTGCTCATATGTTCAAATAATTTATTGCATTGTATATAAAAAAACCAACAACTATGGACAAAAACATTTATTTGTTAGCGCTATTAATTTTATCTCGCTAAATCAGCGATTCGTCACACTGTGCGCAGTGGGTATTCCATTGAAAGCAAAGTTAATACGCTTTTATCTGGTTTTCAAATCTGGTCCAGTCACCATTTACAGTTGGAATCAAATTAACGGCACTTGAGTGGTCAATCCGTGGTAGTAGTCTGACTGTAGGTATCACAATAGACCAATATGGTCTACGTGTTCTGGTGAATGCACTAGCAGCCCCCCTATCTAAGCCCTAACCTAACCCATGATTTCATATGCAGAGGATGCAGTGACAAAGATGGAAAATTAGATACTCCTCACTATCTTTTTCCGCTCCTCCAGTCTCTGTCAATTGAGATACACACATTATTCCAGGACCTCCAGGATCTAACAAAAATCCCACTTAAGCCTCCTTTCATATTTATAAGCCTTGGTTAACATATCGGTACGAAGAAGATGTAATGATTAGACATCTCAATGCGGCCAAGGGGACCGTCTGTCTACCCATCCACGTAACCATACCTAAATGCCAGAATCATAATAGAACAAGAACTTGCCTCTAATAATCTCGATTACACTTCACCTGTTTACTTCTTAGAGAAAAACTTCAAAACCCTAATTCACCTTCATTCACCCTAATTCAAAACGCCAAACATTTCTACACAGACAGATCCAAAACAGAAGAAGGAGGAAGTAGTTGCATTTTCTCTGAACATCTTAATCTCAGTAAATCAATCCATCTACATAATCATTACAGGGTTTTCCAAGCAGAAATAAGGGCGATCAGCTAAGCCCTGTCCTGGCTGAGGTGGAATGTGATATCCGGCCGTGATATTTGCAGCTTTACGCATAGCCAGGCAGCAATCAAATCTCTAACATCGTACTCTACAAGCTCAAAAATAGTCAAAAGCTGTCACACATCTCTTGACGAGATATTCGAACAGTTTCGAATTCGACTGTGTTGGGTCCCGGGCTATAGACACATTATGGGAAACTGCGAAGCTGACAAGCTCGAAAAAATCGCCACAACACTACCTGATGACGGATGCTTCTGTAACGTAGGTATTTCTCTAGCTTCCTTTAAGTTACAACTCACAAGCCAAAGCATACTAGAATTCAATGCCAGATGGAACACAGGCAATACGTTCCAAATTACCAATCAAATCTGGCGCAGTCTTGACCTCAAGAGATCTGTTAGTCTGATATCATTAAAAAGACCCAAAGTCAGCACGGCAGTGGGTATAATCACCGGACACTGCCTTTTGGGATTACACGCGAAAAGTCTAAGACTATTTTCTAACGATTTCTGCAGAAGTTCGGAAACTTCGAGGAAGAAGAGGAAAGTGTACAACACGTTCTCTGCAACTGCCCGCCACTTGCCTCAGCTAGGAAAGCTACTCTTGGCTCCTACTCCTTCGATAATCTAAGCGAACTGAGAGAGACATCAATCAAATCCCTATTAGACTTCATCGACACATCTGGTTGGGTGTCGTAATAACGACGTCGACTCATCCCCCACTTTCTTTTCAGGCCTACATTGGCCTAAGTGCATTTAAGCCACTTACCTTACCTAACCTATCAGGCAGTGAAACAACGCGAAATAACCACAAATGAGACTTAATCACACCTATCCACACACAATGTGCACGTCCGGAATCGCTAAGGATCAGAGAAGGATCAAATTCGAGAGTGTTGAATCAAAATGTTACGTATACGCCCACGCGGCCTTTTTGTCGGCTTCAGACGATTTCAATCTGCCCACTGGCTATTCTAGATAATTGTGAAGACAGTTCCACGTCAGTATACAAATTATCCTGATCATCGTCCGATAGGCCATGCCTTTGAGAAACTCTCAGCTTGGGTGGTTTACATCATCTACACGGTCAACAATCACAGTCTTGGAACTGTCGTCGGGAAAGATTCCGCAGTCCATTGCAAATTCACTTAAGAACACTTATGAATGTGGCACTCATTATATGTGTTGTCACTAGATCCGGGGTGTTGGAACTAAATGAGTGTCTTACCACTAATAGTTCCCTTGCTGCAATCAAGTGATTGGATGGCCATCGGCCGCAATGCTCGGATGAACATACCGACAACGCGATCTATTCAGACTACCAACCAACCATTCAGTCATGACAAGGTAGCTCACACTGTATATTTACTACATGGAATTGTTGTACTTAACAGGGAGGTATTATATTTTCCCTTATTTTGTTTTAAAGCGCAACCGCGTATCGACCCGAGCACAGGCATCATTGAGTTCGTTTTAACTCTCTCTCGTGAGTTCATACTGTTCATTAAAATAATTAATTGAAACTTAATTGAATTACCTCAAACCAGAGGCCGCACTTTGTATTCCTCCTCTCTTTCCTCACATCCAGATTACACAGTTTTCGTTCACTGATATAATTCATGGCCAGAAACAATCAATCAAATCACCGTGTCCTGTGCGACCGTGTGTGATGCTTAAGCCTTCCGACCGAATTTACAAATGCTAATAGCGGCATGTGTGTATATTTTTAGATGATGAAGTGCTGAAGTTGGGATGAGTGTGCTCCCCTTCCCCGAGCTTCGTCAGTTGCGTGGATCTGAACTGATTGTGTGGTGGGTTTGGTCAGATAACAAGTGGAACGATGGTGGTCCATGTGAAGGGGGATTTACGGTGAAAATGTGTTCGAAAATGAATCACAAGTGTGCAATGGTGAAGTGTCTTCAACAAGCAGAGTCTCTTGTTACGTCTCTTCAGTTTTGTGCGTCGAGTCGAGTCAGAAGTGGTCGCACAACGATATTACACTGTGCGACAGGGGATCAATTCTTTTTCATTTTCATTTATTTATATTTAACATCTATCGCTGTACTTCAAGAATACATTCAAGAATACAACATTATAAAATAAAATATTATTTTGTGCGACATGATTGAAATTAGTTAGATTAGATTAAATTAATTAACCCATGTTAGGATTCTTAAGGCCAATTTTTAAATAGTCGGATATACAGTCAGATAGGAGTTAACTGTCAGTTAAGACATACATTTTTCAACAGTCGTTTAGCAGCTATTCGAAGAGTGTATCATCTAACTGTCCAATAAAGTTATCTGCCCGATTCAGAGGCAGATAAAATGTAATTCTCCAGTTAGTGTAAGCGAACTGTCAAATTTAGAAAGTTTGTTTACGAAGTTGTCTTGCGAAATATTGTTCTCATGGATTTTTTTTTTTCGAAATTATCGAAGATATTCTTATTGAGGAAGAAGGATTAGTGCATAATTACTTAAATCCATATTCAAGAAAGGAAAGACTAGTGAGACAGAGACCTGACCTTTCTACGGAATGGGAAAACGCAGATTTTAAACGAAGATTACAAAAAGATACTGCCGGATACCTCCTTAAAGAACAAAATCATGCACAAACCAAAAATGTTAGTTAAATAGAATTAGCAGCTCTCTCCCGCTTTTTCGCAACGTTTTCCATTCCTACAATTTTATTCAGACTTTGAAATCGAAACGGCAAATTAAGGACAAATTCCTAACTATGAGTATAACCAGCTTCTATGCTCTAACACGAAAAACTGTCGATCAAGCTGTTTCATTCACACCCGAGTCATGTGAAGTTAGACATAGTTCATATATGTAGTTCTGCAAAAACCGTCAAATAATTATCCAGCTGTTATTTTTTTATTGAAAAACTCAAACTACTTATCTAGCAGTAAAGAGTAGTTAGTTAGCGATCTGACTGTTTATCTGACAATTGAAAAATCGGCCCTTAAACGTTTATATCGTAGCGCTGCTGGCCCAAAAATCGAAATCTTGTGCATATAGGGCATTGCCTGGAAATTAAATTAATTAAAATAGAAAACGCACAATGATACGTTATTCCTGAAACACAATAGTGCGTTTGCGCTGGCGTTGGCATTCAACACACAAAATTCAATGGCCAAGCACAAAATACAGCGTCGACTTGCGTCAGTGAATAATGAGTCCATCATAAATAGTCCATCGCACGTCAATATTCAACATGTTGGATATCTTTTGACAGAGAGATGCGCTGTGAGAGAGATTTTCTCCCAGATTGAGAGTTTTCTTCCAAATTGAGATTATTTTGCGTAAACTGTCATTTGAGATATGAAGACAGCTGATTAAAAATAATTTAACGACAAAAGTCATTTCAAATGAGTGCATGCAGAAAGGAGGCAATATTTTTTATCTAGTAGATGATGCAATGCAAGTCGCAGTGGCGTAGTGGGTAAGTACGTAGGAGTCGACGCAGAGGGTGCCAGGTTCGATACCCGAATTTACCACTTCTGATAATTCACAGCTCCGCCTCTTTCGGGTCACCGACAATGCTCACAAAGTATTTCTGACTGGAAGAAGCTTCTCACCTTCGCCGTTCGGAGTCAGCATTAAACTGTAGGTCCCTTTTACTTGTGAAAGAACAATAGCACGCACAACACGAGTAGTTGCTGAGAAACTAGGCCCTGGTCCGCCTCGGACTGTCGCGCCACCCATATTATTATTATTAGATGAGAGAGAGAGAGAGAACAGCTGATTAATTGAGTATTTATTTCAACGCAGTGCGTCATCGTAACATGATGTCGGCTGGAGCAACGCACTATTGTGTTTCAGGCATTCAAAATTCCTTAATAAACGAACTACAGTGGCGAGCAAAAACTGGATGCATCAATTTAGCTTTTGTGGATTTCATCATGAAAGCTGTTTCATTACGACGGACTTAATTGATTTTCAGCATTTTCAGAGCTGTTCTCTGAAAGAAATCCTGCATCCTGCATTGTAACGGCTGTAAGAAAAGAAAATCCAAGCGGATCCCATGTATCCAATTTTGACACGTTTTAATTGTGTTTTTTTAATTAAGTGTTTAATTGACACGTAAAATTTGACGCATCGTACTTAATGATATACTTCGTCGCTCTGATTTTGGCATCATACTGAGTGGTAGCAACGACATTCTGGGTGAAAAATCAACTTTTTGTTGCTAAATTTTTTAAGTATAAATTTAAAAAAATTATTTTAAGAAATATATATGTAATATTGAGAAGAACATCGCTTGGCTGTCTCAAGAACTTCTTTAATCGTGGAACGTAGCACGGAAATCCGGTCCATCGCACCGCACATATGGTACGAAGAGGGAAGACAAATTGAGAACATGCATAACAAAGGTGGATGCCCGAAACTGTTGATCCACACCGAACTGAGATTTTTATAGCAAAAAATGTTACCAAAACACCAAAAGCAGTTATGCGTTTTGCACAAAAGGACTTTTCAAGGGATTCTCGGCAGAATTTTGCTAAAAAATAAAAACAATCGGAAGTAAAAAATATAGGAATAAATTCTTGGTCCGAAATGAAATTTCTGCAAGTAATTAAAAACCGCACTGCAGAAGACTCTAAACAAGTGAAAATCAGTAGGTTCCACCCCGATGGAAACTGAAAATGTCAATCAAATCCATCGTAAGAAAACAATTTTGTTGACAAAAAATCAGAAAAACTGAAATGATGTATCCAATTTTGCTCGCCACTGTATACAACGCAAATATTTTTCAAATCGAGCTGGTAGTTCAAACAAACAAACTCTACAGCTATAAGTATGTATACAGTGGAATCCCTCTAAGTCGAATTGTCACGTGATATCATAATTTGTTCTAGGTAGAGAGAGGTTCTTATATGGAAAATTAAGGAGAAATATATGAAAAATTTGGCGAAAAAATTCTAGTTAGAGGGAGTTTAGACTTAGGGAGAGTCCACAGTTTATAGAAAACTAAATTTCATAAGATGGAAAATATATGGGTCCTGTTTCCTTTTTTACTGCCCTTGATTTACAATAAATATAATATATTTTGTTAACAACAATAATGTGCACTTCAATTCACAGTGCCTTAACCGCATATAAGTTATGGCTTATAGCTTAATAATGTAATGTCCGATTGCATTGATTCAAAATTACTTGCTCTGGTTTTAACATCCGTTAGCTCAACACCCAATTAATAAACCCCCCATAATAACGTTCGGGAGTGGAACGTACACGAAAAACGAAATTAAATACGAAAAATTTAAAAACCAAATTTATTTCTTTATTTAAATACAGACTTTGTCAAGCCAGCGTCTATGCGTTCTGGAAAAAGCAA
Organism: Eristalis intricaria; assembly: GCA_964034865.1. Classification (NCBI taxonomy): domain Eukaryota; kingdom Metazoa; phylum Arthropoda; class Insecta; order Diptera; family Syrphidae; genus Eristalis; species Eristalis intricaria. The sequence goes on from OZ035875.1 coordinate 48,665,526, forward strand.
TATTATAAGATAGTTTACAATGGACTTCACAAAAACAAAGAGGTGGAGATAAGGATATGAAAAGTACGCTGCTCAACATAAACGTAAACAAATACGGGGAATGATGGACTTTTTTTTAATTTTCATTTGTTCTTTTTTCTTTGAACTCTTACGTGCTAGATAAGAATGACTAAAAATAACTTAAATAACTTATTGGATCTAACTAACTGGCCCTTTGCAGGCACTCTAAGCTAAACTTAAAATCTTAACTGTGTCTTTCGACTAAACCTTTCTACTTACAGCATTGCTAGTAAGCATTTATGTGCACTTGAAAACAAAGAAAAATTTAAAAAGAAAGCAAAAACTTAGTATGTATATATAACTTTTTTTTTGTTTTTAACCGTAACCTAAAAATAAAACTTAAGACTACCTTAAAAGTAAATATTAAGCTACTTAACGGTAAGTGGAAGGCATATATGCATGATTTGATCTGTATATATATTTCACGATATGTAAGTAATCTTTACATACATGCATTCCATTATATTTTAGTCAGACTTATATATAGAATGTATGTATGTTTTTTTTTCTTAATACTACCTTAAAACTTAGTACATGTATTTTACTTGCGGTAGTAAGGAGGCCGTCTGTTTTGCATTTCTTCAATTTCGTGTGTGTGGGCATTGTTCGTTGACCTATGGTTAAAGCTCCTCCCCAAACAGCTGATGCGTTTAATGCAGTGGTCATTATTTGAATGCAATTTTGCCGACGGAATTTGCACTTGACTTCCTGCATTAACATCGCCCGCGCTGATTTTGTTTTGTTGTGATTGAAATGTGTTGTAGTGAGTTCAGAACCATTGAATAATAATAATTTGTTAAGACTCCTTTCTGAAATCTCGCCCATGGATTGAAGGAACACTTTTATTCCATTGCCTTTCTCAAGCAAGCGCCGGACATGCGAACAGATCTTTACACAGCAAAACCAGCTTCTGAATCTTTACACATCCTGACATTCATGTGAATTTCAACAAAAGCAATGCCACCATCGGGGACAAAGCTATTTTTTTTCTGCCTATCATCTTGGTACCTTAATTATCTACATTTTAAAGCAAAAATTAACTAAATCCGGCTCGAAGGACCAATGTTTACTTTGGGGCTTAATACACTGTGTTGAGTCAATAATTGAAAATAAAACAGCACCAGATCGTAATATTTTACAGGGAGTTACATGTTGCAACACGTCACAGCTGTGCAACATAAATAAAAACAATGGGCCTATGCACACGTCTTTTTCTAGTCCCTCATTCCCGAGAGTCCGACTACTAGACGATTCAGCGATTTTACGACGACTGAAAGTTGATCATCAACCTTGGGAAGACGGAAACAATCTTGTTCAGAACGCCGTTATATAGGGCTTCGTTGGACACCAAAGAGAATTGGCGAAAGTTGTTTCAGTTGTTGGACAGCACGACCAACCCATGGCGCAAGGAAGTGTAGTCAAATACTTGGGGATCTGTCTAGATCAGTGTCTATATTTTAACAAACATGTAGATGTTGTGCCTAGTAATAGACCAACAAATTAATCCGTACATCCGGGATTCCTTTCAGGAAATATTATATGTGTCATTGCGACAGACATTGGTCCTTCGAGCCGTATATGAACCAGCGACCGTGGTTTCAAAACAGCACTCAGTGTTAATTGGCTTCAATGAAGCGCCACCAATCTCGCACACAATCACACTGTGAATATGGCATTGGCGGTTTTTTCTCGGCTCTCTCCTTGAACACTTGGTCTGAGGACGCCTGATATGAGTGTAAATGCCGATTAATCATGTACTCATATTTTTTTTCACTTTTGTCTCTCTCTTCTGAAGTTGGGATATACAGCGTCTGATATAATTTCGTTTCCAATGGGGTAAGACCAATGGGGCCACCTGTCAACACCCAACCGATGCTAAAACACCAAGAGAACTAACACAACCTACTTGGTAGGTAGTCAAAGGCTTTGTCTACCTGGACTCCGAAGTTAACGCGAGCAATGACACCACAGCGATATGCCTACATCAGACCTTAATAGTTCTGCTGTATGGCGCAGAAGCGTGGACACTAACCAAAGCGGATGAGGACATTCGTGGTCGCTACGAGAGGAACTTTGTTTCTCTATCAGTATTGATGGTGAAGGAAACTGAATGACGAAATCTACGGACTGTACAGCGTCATCGATCTGGTCAAAAGAGTTCGAATCTCTCGTCTTAGATCTTGTCTCAGATAGCCTAGATCATGTAGAGCGAATGGACACCAATTCTTCGGCCCGGAAAGTCTTCGACTCCAAACCCGTGGGACAACGCGGTAAAGTATCAATCAGCTGAACGTGCGTGTCTGGAACAAACTAGCATAGGACCGTTTTAGATGGAGAGGCGTGTTGGCTGAGGCCCAGGTCCACCCGGACTGTAGCGCCAGCCAAAGAAGAAGAAGAACTAACAACCATGCTAAGTAAGGACGCTGCCTCTAAGACTCTGAGTGTAATGAGAAGGCAGTCGTTGTTTGCACTGGGACTGTGGAATTCTGTTCGCACTAATACTTGTTTATTCAAATACTCCTTTGAAAATGAGCAACATGGCCGTCACTTCTCATCAGTAAATCCAAACGACCAAAATGTTCTCAAGCTTCGCTCCTCACAGCCTAGGGGCCTACTATAGACCACCTTCACTGATGGAAGAACCTCACCAGACACTACCCACCACACAGTTAGTTGTTAGAAAAGCCCACTCCACTCCAACCCCGGTCTGTGCATTTCTCGGTTCCTAACATATTTTGTTAGGAATTTGCTTGTCTTTACCCTTTAAAATTATTATTTTCCATTATATCTTTTGTGCAAGAATTTAATCTTGTTTGCTGCTCCTTTCATCCGTCCATGAATTGCATTTATGCATCCTTTGCGTAAGGATAGTTACAACTTGTCACTCCTTCAAAAGTATTCGAAAACTTCTCGGAATTCGCAACTTCTACTTCCCCTCCCTGGATTTATGAGCGCCTGTGTGATGAGCGAGAAGTGAAATAAAATGACGTGTAAATTGAAGAAGATTAGAAGTCATTCCGAGAAATTTATACTTGCTTCTAGGAATCTTTCTTCAGTGCACGATTATTCTTGGAATGTTTCGAGTTATCCGTTCCAATTAAATGCAAGGAGTTTTCAAGTAAATGCTATGAACCATTAGTCTTGTAACATAGTAGCTACTATGTTTGTGGAAACTATAAAGTGCATTTCTGAAAACAGAATCACTTTTTAGTGGGAATAGAGTGAAAAAGAGATCAGAATTGAGTTATTTCAGAGGGTTCTTCGATAAGCCAGTGACTTTGATGCAAGAGATGGCGCACGAAGGATACTTTCTTGACGATATCGTCGGTGGTGAAGCATCACAAAGATGGTCCTAGGAAATACACATTTGTTCACCACTGGCGGTGCATTATCGCTCAATGTATTCTCTTGGAAACTTTGATAAGATTACTTGTATACGCCGGGGGTAGTAGTAGAATTGGTAGTTGATCGATACGCATTCATATGGCGAGATGAAGATCTGATTGGTGGTAGATTGTTGTCGTTGATCTGTTCTTGAACGATGCATTTTAGACATAATTGCTAGTTTTGCGAAATTTAAGTGTCCAGCTACCAAAGATACTGTCTGTTATAACTGTCTAGATGAAGCTTCTCAAACTTGGCCGCTCGGAGTTGCCATTGAACTGCAGGTCCCACTCACAACACGAGTAGTTGCTATAAAAACCAGGCCCTGGCCCTCTACGGGTTGAAGCGTCGCCCATATTATATTATTTTGTGTCATAACCTTTTATCTTGTATGTTCCGATGTAATAACTTTTTCTTTAAGATTAAATAAATGAATTAAATATACTGTTATGTAATAGTAAAACGCATTATTTTTAATTTGTTAAAGATTATAATAATAATATATATAATATGGGTGGCGCGACAGTCCGAGGCGGACCTGGGCCTAGCTTCTCAGCAATCACTCGTGTGGTGCGTGCTATTGTTCTCTCACTCGTGGAAGCGACCTACAGTTTAATGCCGACTCCGAACGGTAAAGTTGAGAAGCTTTTTCTAGACAGGAATACTCTTTGAGCATTGTCAGTGACTCGAAAGAGGTGGAGCCGTGAATTATGAATGGTGGTAAATTCAGGTATCGAACATGGCACCCTCTGCGTAGGAGTCGACGCACTTACCCACTACGCCACGCCGACTCTGTTAAAGATTAGACCTTTTAAATTGAAAATGTATCGTGGGATTGATTGAAATTGAAAATTTGATATTCGTAAAAGTGAACTCTCTTGGTTTTTAATTGTTCACGTTATCGAGAGTGTACTGCATTGGTAATTTTAAAACTGATGATCATTTTACAATAAAGTGATGTTTTCTAGGATTTCTCTGTTTTCTGCTATCTGATATCTGAGCTAGTACAATCGCTTGTTCTTTTCAAGCATTTTTAAACACACACACGGTGTAGAATGTCTGCTGGCCTGCTTTAGTACAATTTTCATCAACCATTGATTACTTATAAACGTCAGAAATGGGCGTCAAACAAATGGCTCGGAATTTGATTTTTGAACTAAGTACAGAGAGAAAAATCAATATAAGTACAAACTTTTATTAAGTTGGAAATAAAGCTACCACGGGTAAACCAACGACCGTACCCTTTCGCGAGCCAAAGACAATTGCCAATGCATGTCCTCTCTGATTCACCCGATCGTTGGTCACCCTCTCTTTCACTCAAGAGGGTAGTTTATGCTGATGATTGAGTCGATTGAGAAAAGGGATCATTTTTATTCCTAGTGCAATATCGCTCAACACAAATGCTTTCTTCCAAATGCGCATTTTTGCAGTGAGAAAATAATGACTGCACAATCGTCCCGACATCGATGAGATATTGGCGTTCAGAAACAGTAGGTCACCTAAATTAGTACGGTCGTAAATCTTCACGTATGACACCATGTTTCCACGGAACGAAATCGAACGATTTCATCAAGTTGGTCAAGACAGTGAAATCTGACTCATTGGACCAGCCTTGCGATCGAAGAAAAGTGGGAATTCAAATTTTTGAGTACACAAGAAAAGACAGAGGTAAAATGAGAAAATGAACACCGCTTTAGCCTTGTTCGGTTTGATGACGTCTCATGGACAGATGAATTCAAAAGATTGAAGAAATTTGATGAAGCCTCACGGTTTCTTTTGGTGGGAAAATGGAAAAATTGGCAAAACAAATTTGTTTTATGAACCTGATTTTTATCCTTTATATTTGCCAATATTTAAAAAAAAATATTTAGTATTTCGTCCAAACCATTGCATGCATGGCATAAAATGTTTTTTTTTTTTTGTTGCTTGGGTTGGTGAAAATCTTTATTTTTTTTCATATAATTCTGCTTATTTCATAACGATGTTTCTTACTTGCTAGACAAACATACTTAAAACTAGCTTAACTAACTTAACAGTTAACAATTGCTCTTAGTAGTCGGAGTCGGGATTAAACTGTAGGTCCCTTCCACTAGTGAGAGAACAATAGCACGCACAACACGAGTGGTTGCTGAGAAGCTAGGCCCAGGTCCGCCTCGGACTGTCGCGCCACCAATATTATTATTATTATTCATTAACAGTTATGTTACTTATGTCCACAACGTGCTCCAAGCGAAATAAAAACCTCTTCATCGCAAGAGCTTCATCAAAAAACTTACATTTAGCCCTTGCCGAAAGTCACTTGGTTAATCGCTTAGAAACACCAACTTTGACTAAAACGTTGCGATACGAAATCATAAATATTGTGAGAGGCAATAAAGAAAATACTGAGGAAACACAATTTGAAAAGAAGAGGAGGATTTTCGCCGTTTGCCCCTCTTTAAGAAGACGAATGACAAAATCATCATGTGCCAAATGTAAAATAAGCTTGTGTGGGAAGCACAAGATAGAGGTTTGTGCCTCTTGCCCTTAGGTCGGCCCAATTTTTTCCGAATTATTTTTTTTTTTGTTTTTATGCATTAGTTTTAAGATTGGCCTAACATTGGATACATTTAATGAATTACAAATTTTTTATATAATATTTTTTTTAAAGACTGATTTGTTTAACATGAAATATGAAGCTAAGCTGTGAAAATTGATTTATTTATTAAATATTCTTATAAGAAATGTTGGATTATGTTTTTATTTATGCCTCATGAGATAAACATTTAAAAACAATTGTATTTTTGAACATTCAGTAGATGTGTCACCAGTACGACGAATTTTTATGTTGGCGTCGTCGATTCGACGAAGTGTGTTCTTTACGTATAAAAAACAAGCATGTCCTTCCAGGGTTAAGAGAAATAAACACCAAACGCCAAAAAAAATCGCACTGGTTAGAACCGCTCGAAAAGTGGTAGGCTGGTTGGTCCATGTCCATGTTCACCTTGGTCGACTCGAAAAATGAGAAGCATCCGATTTCAGTTGTGCATCCATTCAAACCTTGGATTCTATTGGAATTATGTTTCTTGTTGTAACATTTCAGCTGGTCCCACAGACATGTGCATTGGTGCATTGACCCGGCACCCAATAAACAATGAACCGCTATTTGATAAAAAAACATAACTCAACTCCCAATTTTTCGAGAAGACACTCCTCCTACAGGGAGTGAACACGACGAGACCATGCGTCTTAACAAATTTTAGAAACTCTGACGACACTTTACAGGGCTTGCCCACCAACTACTGACGCCAGTCACTACACCCAAGCCGCCTAAAAATTTATGACGCACATAAATGTGGTCAATACCGCGTAAATCACCATTACTGCGTGAGATTGGTTCTAAAAATATTTTCAACCCATTCGCAGCGTATGTTCCCCAGCGAGCGGCTTAATCAGCCACATTTTATGGGTCTCCGTTGGCACCCGTGGACATCAAAACCGGCTCATAATCCATCCCTCCTGTCAGTCGTTAAATCGATCCATCCTTTTGGGTAGTTTCTTTTTTTCAATTCAAACTATTCGGCGTGGCGCTCTGGTGAGAGCTGTTTTATTGCCCTTTGCCCTTCGTAATCCCTTCGTGATCACACAAGGACGGCAATAAATTACGAAACAATGCATGTGATAGACATGCGAACATCTTCGGAATGAATGAATTATTAGTTTTATTAAGCCGACCTTAAGTACAATAATTTGACGAGACGACGCATGCCTTCGTCCTTCAAATTCAATAAAGTTTACTGCCAACGCTGGCGGCACAAAAACTGCCGAGAATGGGACACACGATGGATTGTCATGAATCCAATGGTAGTCCATAATTCAAATCAGATCTGGGGAGCGGTCAAATTGTAGACTTAAGCTGCTGCGATGTTCTGTGCTGAGCGAATACATTTCGGGACTCGTGTGATTGGTTCACGTTCGCCGGAGCTTGTCGCGGATCATGGACGATGTCTTTCTGGGAGACATTTTAAGTGGATTGCTGCGAACCACATCAAGTTTGAAATTAACCCTTACGTGACTGATTACGACGCCAGTGGCATTCGAGGGAGGGACATGTGTGCTAAGCATAAACAAATGTAAAGAGTTTACAAAGATCTGATGTTTAATCTTTACAAGACGGGGGGCTTGTTGAGACCATTATTTTTTTCTTACGCTCGTGGACGGACTGAATGGACTGGACTGAATCACAGGAACTCATACCGATCCATCATTCAGCAAATCTAATTGCACACAAGTGTCCCATCGTTGAGCCTTCTTGTCATATCCACAAGCATTGGAACTTACTTACTTATTAGGCCAGCGAGGTTCAGAGCCTAAGCAATCGCTGCCGTCCATCGCTGAGGATACTGGACAGCTCGTAGCCATCCTTCGAAATGACCGTGAGTGGTACCTTTCTGACTAATAATAATAATATCGGTGGCAGGACGGTCAGAGGCGGACCTGGGCCTAGCTTCTCAGCATCCACTCCTTCTTGTGCGTGATTTTCTTTCACGAGAGGAAGGGCCCTACAGTTTAATGCCGACTCCGAACGGCGAATTTGGGAAGCTTTTCCTCGACAGGATTACTCTTTGAGCATTGTCGGTGACTCAAAAGAGGTGGAGCCGTGAGTTATCGAAGGTGGTTAAATTCGGGTATCGAACCTGGGACCCACTACGCCTCGGCGATCCACTTTTTGATTACTCCATCGAATTGTATCGACCTGCCTTTTCCTATCCCTTCTTTGGCCAACCCCATGTTTGCTCATTCTGCAACCACTAGATGCAAAGGAGTCAGGTCCAGTAGCACCGCCATGGCGGCAGTTGGGCAAGCTCTAATGGGCCCTGCAAGCCAGAGGCATGCCCACCCTTGAACTTTGTTAAGTGCCGCTCGTCTCTCACTGATCTGGTTGGTCCATGCATTTGCAACATCTGTAATTGTTCTCCAGCAAAGCCAGGTATTGCCCTCCGACATTCCCGGTTACCTCTCCTGTGTGCCTTTAGATGCTCCAGATAAGTTTGCTGTGCAAGATTACTCCAAAATATCTCACGTCTTTAGCTGCCCTTCACCCGCCTGGATCAGGAAAGCCAATGGACTCCTACTTCTTTGACAAAAAGAAAAAAGTGAAAACCCGTCATATCGAATATGGATTTGGGCTCTAATCGCTTAAGGCGACAATCGTCTCGCGCTAGCCTTTCGACGATAGTTTTTCGATAGATTTTCATTTTGCCTGCTTAAAATGTCAGTAACTATCGTCTCGACGGCTGATTTTTGGCGATACCTATTTCAGTATCATGTCTTATGAAATGAGAACAAATTCTGTGTACATAACTTGTTCTATACTTTTGAGACATTTTTAGAGTGCTAGCTCCCGTTTTGTATCAGTTTTGCTCTCAAACTGAAATGAGAAAATTCGAGAGGAATTATAGCACAGATGTCATTTTTACGTGAGACATACTATTTTCAAAGCACTCAAACTGTAACGATAGGCGAGACGATAGCGACGGTCTTACATGAAGCAAATCATCGATGATATCATCGAAGTGAATCAAAAGGACGATAGTCGTCTGAAAAGTAACGCGATGAGAGCCCTGATAAAACGTGCTGACCGAATCCTCTGTTTGTTAACCTACTTTGGTCCAAGTGCATCCTTTAAAGCCACTTACTACCTACATTCCTATGCCGTAGACTCGGTCTTCCTCTCCTTCTCGAACCAGGAGATTTCGGGATTCAATGAACCTCCCCGCCGAAGCGTTAGTGTCCATGCGCTGGATTTGGCCAAGACAGTGTAGTAGGCCATCACTGCCTAGGTTAGGTAGTTTAGGTTTGGGCGATTGCCACCACTGTATCCTAGGTTAGGTAGGTTAGGCGTGGGCGATTGCCACCACTGTAGCAGTTGTTGCCCACTTAGATCCTGGCTGGATCCTTTGTGCTATCGCTACCCGATGCTTTACAGCGGCTCCTCTTTAATTCAAAGGGACCACACTAAAGAAAGGAAAATTAAACTGGAGACTGCCTAATGGTAGTCTAGTGGCCTATTTTGATGAATCCACTCCTGTGCTGATTTAAAGCCAATTAGTTTTCCTGATAAACTTGGCTATATCTTGTATCCTTAAGTGCGACATTTCCTCTAGGTTTCTGAAAAATTAGTTGTAATAGTATACCTTTTCTAGTTTTTGCAAGGGCTGGACAAGTCCCGAGGAGATGAAGCGTATTTTCTTCCTCCTCCTCGTCTCTACAGCTTCTGCAGGAGTCGTTGTGATTCCTCCCATTCTTCTGACATGGATACCGAGAAAGCAGTGGCCTGTGATAATGGCCACAACGTTCCTTATTACATTCCTGCTTAGTTTTAGGAGTGTATTTGTTTTTTTTTGATTTAATGAGGGCCAAATAAGCCTCGAAGTCCTACATGCGTCTTATTCCATTCATCTCCGATGAGCGGAGTCGAAGGCATCTGTAAGTAACATGGGTTTATAACTTGGAGTGAGGTATATGGGGTGTCCTGATTATTTGCCAGTGGCAGTCCCACCCCTGTCCTTGCTAACTCGTCGGCCCTTTCGTTGCCTGGAACACCACTATGCCCAGATACCCAGCATAGGGTGAGGTTGCATCTAACAGCTATCACCCTACGAGATAGACGGCAAAGTTTTACCATCTTCGATTTAATTGATGGATTAGCTGGCCGCCTATCTATGTAAATGGCGATAGTTAGCCCGTCTATCGGGTTCATCGACAGTAAACGGGAGTTACACACTCAGGCTGGCATCATCAGGCATACATCATGCATGGGTGAGACAAGAACGTCTCTCGCTGCAAACAAAGCCGATCGCGTGAGGAGACACACACAACGCGTCTCTCTCTAGATCACGTGAGGAATTTAAGCTAAAACAACGCCTATCTCGAGAAAGCATGCAGATCACGTGAGGAACGACCAACAAAAACAACTCCCTTTGTCTGCAAAGCTTGCACGCCATCAGCAACCAATGAGGTTAATGGTGGACGAAGACGGAAGAGTACAAGAAACCACAAGGAGAAATATGAATCTGTAAAACCCAAATTGTGCTTAAACAAAAGAAATAAATAAAATTTACCGATTAAAATTAATAATATTGGTGGCGCGACAGTCCGAGGTGGACCTGGGCCTAGCTTCTCAGCAACCACTCGTGTTGTGCGTGCTATTGTTCTTTCACGAGAGGAAGGGCCCTACAGTTTAATCCCGACTCCGAACGGCGAAATTGAGAAGCTTTTTCTAGACAGGAATACTCTTTGAGCATTGTCGGTGACTCAAAAGAGGTGGAAGCCGTGGATTATGAAAGTTGGTAGATTGGGGATTCGAACCTGGCACTTGGCGCACGCTACAATGACTTCGCCAGAAGCTGCATGGATGAGGAGGAAGTGGAAACCGTCTTACACTACCTCGGAACCTGCCCAGAAAATATATCTGTGGCTACTTCCTCTATATTCTTGAGGATCTAGCAACTACCAACATAAAGGACATCCTCAAGTTCATTTTTACACTGGTTATAGGTATAATTCTTCTTCTAGGTGGACCTGGGCCTCAACCAACAAGCCTCTCCGGCTAGCACGATCTCTAGCTAACTGTCTCCAGTGTCGCACGCCAAGTTGGTTGAGGTCCTTCTCGACCTGGGTGCGCCACCTTAAACGCGGGCGTCCTCTGTTGCGTTGTCCCACGGGTTCGGAGTCGAAGATTCTTCGGGCCGGAGCTGAGTTGTCCATACGCTCTACATGGCCTAGCCATCTTATGCGTTGGATCCGAAGACGCCTGACCAGACTCATGTCGCTGTACAGCCCGTCCAGTTCGTGGTTGAATCTTCTCCTCCAGAAACCGTCAACTCAAACAGCTTCAAAGATCGCACTCAGAGCTTTTCTCTCGAAGAGACCAATGACTTCCTCATCCGCTTTTGAGATTGTCCATGCCTCTGCGCGGTAGAGCAGGACAGGGATGATTAAGGTCTTGTGTAAAGTCAGCTTGGTCCTTCGAGAGATGGCTCTATAACACACTTGCCTCTTGAGCCCATAGGAACAACTCTGCGTTTTGATCCTGGTTCTGATGTTGTTCGTACTATTTACTGCGGAGCTGAGGTAGACGAAGTCCTTGACTACCTCGAAGTTATAGCTGCCCATTGTGACGCTCTGTCCAAGACGTCGATGTTGTGTGTCCCTTCTTGATGACAGCATATACTTTGTTTTGCCCTCATTCACCGCTAGACCCATTTTAGACGCTTCCGCTTCAATACCAGCAAACACCTCATTGACGGCTCGCTGTGTTCTGCCAATCACGTCAATGTCATCTGCGTATGCTAGCCGTTGTACGAACTTTTGGAAGATCGTGCCTCTAGTGTTGGCATGTGAGTCTTGCACGATCTTCTCCAGGATGATGTCAAAGAAGTCACATGACAGCACGTCGCCTTGTCCTAAACCTTTTTTAAAACATTCAAGGTCTCTGTGAGTTCGTTACCGACCTTGATGGAGCAGCGAGAGTTCTCCATCGTCATCCTGCACAACCTGACGAGTTTGGCAGGAATGTCAAAACTAGACATGGCGTTGTATAGCTCGTCCCTATGCACGCTGTCATATGCGGCCTTGAAATCGACCAAAAGGTGGTGGGTCTCGATCTGCATCTCTTGGGTCCTTTCCAGCATCTGCCGTAGTGTGAAAATCTGGTCGATGGTGGACTTCCCTGGCCTGAAGCCACACTGATATGGACCTCTATCAGGTTATTTATAAACGGCTTCAGACGAGTATACAAAATGGCAGAGAAGATCTTGTTAGCGATGTTCAGGAGACTTATCCCTCGGTAGTTGGCGCAGTCAAAGAGGTCTCCTTTCTTATGGATCGGGCAAACGATACTGAGATTCCACTCATCGGGCATTCTTTCCTCGTACCATGTCTTACAGATGAGCTGGTGCATGCGCCCAACCATATCATCTCCAGCTGCCTTAAAGATTTCAACGGACAGTCTGACCGCACCGGCAGCTTTGTTAGACTTCAGTCTTGATGATGCTATCTTGACCTCGTCTAAGTCGGGGGGACGGAACTCTCGTCGATCATCGTCCCTAGTGAGTGGGACATTCTGCTTGACAGCGGTATTGGTGTCACCATCGCCGTTTAGCAGTCTGCAGAAATGGTTCTTCCAATTGCTCAGTATCGACTGCGACTGCAATATGTATAATTACACACACCAAAAAGGGCAAGTGAGAAGGAGTGTAGTAGGTCAACGAAGAATAGTGACAGCAAAACGGACATTAATGGTCTAAGTGAGTCAAATACTCATGAGAGGTTTGCCAGTCACATCTACCTACCTACCGGAGGGGAACCCTATTGCGTCTGTCAAACTTAAGAGAAACCACCATCAAATCTAGCAGAAGAATCACTTCAGGCTTCTTCATTTGACTGTTCAGAAGAATAAAGACTTCCCGTACGGCGACAGTCCTCCACATCCGACAGGGAGCTCCAGTAGCCACCTACAACTCAACACCGACCAGCTTGACCAGTGTGGACGCACGTCTCTATTCAAACACGCGTTCGAATTGAACTCAGGAAACACATTTCGCCTCCAGCTGGTATCCGTTCGATTCGACAATGAAACGACAATTAAAGGCAGAAACTTATTTAACAGCCAGCAGCACATCTTGTTCCTCGAATCAATCTGCCATAAAGAACATCACCCGCTCCCTTGGGGCACATCCGAAATCCGAAACGATTCAGACGTCCAACAGACTCGCACAATGAGTGCAATCACCAATCCCCCCCGGTGCTTACAATTTGGCGACTTTGATGGCTAAGCCGCTTACGTGCGTCCGCTAAATAATGGAATTCCCAATCCATCATCGAGTCCGATAGCCAAGCAAATTTCGCCCAAATGATTTATGCCCATGTTATCGAGCTTTATGGCCAATGACATGAATGGGAGCGGTCGTCGAATGGGAGTCGTTGAGCGCGGGGAAGTAGCGAGACTCGTAAAGTCCCGACAGAGAAGTAGTCTGTTCGCAGCGCAGATAGTTTCACATTACAAAAACTCATAAGGAGGCTATAAATCAGTTGAGGCTGACTATCATTCGTGGGAGCTGTCATCAAAGGCGTTCGCGTCGTAAACGCGTATCTCTGGCACGGGAATGAGTTTGGTTGTGGATGTGCCTAGCCTAGGTGCTCGCGCTTACTGGTTTGACGTAACTCGATTTTCGGCAGTCGCCGGGAGTATCTGGAAGGATTCCAGGAAGAGGGAAATAAGAAACCAACGCTGACTTTAAGTATTTAGCTATGAAGTCGAAAATTGGATCTCGTAAAAGAGAGAAGCTTAATTTTTCAAGAGATTTATATTATTTTGCTGGATCGGATGACTTTTGAGTGCTTTGGAATTTTACGACGGAAAGTTGCTGACGTAGTTTGGTGGCGGCAGGAAATTGACACAAACTCTGCTGGGCTGCGTCGGGGGACTTGTGAGGTATTCACCGTGAAAATTCCCAACTCGCAGCCGACAGCTGAGTGAATTAATTCCATCTGATACGTGCACTTGTTGTCTTCTCAATCGCGGGCTCCTGGATGTGTGTCGACTTTAAAAAGCCTTGAACCTTACTTTCAACAAGCTCTTTGCCGAAAGTGGCAATTTTTAAAATCCTTATCATTTTCTTCAAAAGGGGGTAGGAGGGAAAGTATGTATTGCGTTGAACACCGTGCACATAGCCTATTTCGGTCCCGTCTCGGTAGGTAATTCACAAGAGAAGGGCGCCCTATTTGAAGTGGAAACGCTTTCTGTCGAGAGTTGCAGCTCCAATGTCTGCATAGGCGAGAGTGGGGAGATTCACAGGTCCCAGGCAGGCTGGTAGGGTATTGGAGTGATGGACATTAGGAGGGAGAGTTGGGGTCTTAAAGCCCAAGCCTGTGAGGCCAGCTTTAGCCGTTGTGCAGGTGCATGCACCAGACCCAGAGTAGAGCACGTGGCTTTCCTGGATGAAGTTGATGCTGCCCTTGATGGGTAGCGGAGATAGATTCCTAAATCCTGATGGCTGACTTCAATGTTCTCTTGCGTGTGGATGTAACGAAATGGGGATTTGTGATTGGGAGGAACGGTGACCCTCACCAGAACGCGACCGCAGAGAAGCTGTTGGAGTTTTGCTGTGCTAATGGCATCTCCATAATGAACTCCTTTTAACACAAAGATATCCATAAATACACGCGCTACTGTTAGAGTCTTCAATAGAAGATTCTGTGTGACGTTCGTGTGATGAGAGAGGTTCGCAATACCTAAAGAGGTTAGTCGCCAGTTATTTCATTCACCATAAGCTCAAGTATTAGACTGACGAGGGTCCAAGGTATCACGAAGTTCCGGCGGGCGTTTTCCCCAGACCCTGGACCCCCACCTCTGGATTCTAATGGAGTGCTGCGATTGACGCTACCACAAGGAGTCAAGATCATTGGTTTTGTCGACGATATTGCAGTAGTAACTGTGGCCAAACACATCCACGAAGGGAGTGCCAGGATCAAGGATTGGATGGAATTCGCCGACCTAGAACTAGCTGACCATTGTGGCACATTGTGTTCTGCTACAGACAGGCGTGGCTATATTTCTAAATTCAGCTGGAATGGCCCACGTGGGTGCCAAAAAGTTCCTTCTTAAGAAGACTTTGGAATACGCGAACTTCCGGCTTGCTTAACACAGATAGTTCGATCTAAGGAGGCTCTATTATACTTGCGGGTAATGCTCGACAACCGAGTACTGCAGCAAAAAATCATCAAGGCTGCAGGCAACGCGAGAGCCTGGATACGCGAGAAGGATCCGGAGCTTTCCAGAGTGGTAAGTTCAATCCTTCTTTACGCTGCACCAGTGGAGGCGGGAGCTCTCGCGGCCAAGGAGACAGCAACGAAACCTTCGGCAGCATACTGGCTTTGCGTGATAAGATTAATCAGGGATTTGCGAACAGCCTGCGTCATTGCGGGTATGCTCCCTATCGACATTCTCGCCACCGATGTTCAAAGAATCTACCTACGGAGAGCGGAAAATCATGCGAGGACTAGCGCAAGATGTCTGAATAATGAAGAAACGGCAGCATCTTTGGAACTGTGCGAAGCCAGATGAACTCCATAATCGAAGGCAGATGGACCCATAAATTGTTGCCCGCCATAGAAGCCAGGACAACGAGAGCTCATGGAAACTTCAACTACCATCTCAAGCAGTTCTTGTCGGGCCATGGAAGTTACTGGAGATACCTCCACCTGTCCATAATGCGTGAGCGAAGAGGAAGACGCAGAGGACGCAATATTCCATTGCCATTGCGAGAACAAGTCTACCAACACTTGACCTCCTAATCGGTCATATGACGGAGTCAGCTGACAAATGGCTGGAGATCTGGTTTTTTATAACAAGCGTGATATGCTAACCTGCCGAATACTTAAAGGCAGTTCCCCGGGGGGAGTGGCATAAGTGTGCAGAGGTGTGGTTAAAAGCGAATAATATCCCGCGAATCGTTCAAGCTGGTACAAGGTTATCAGTATCAGTATCTTGAAGAAGGATGTGGACATCCATTGGCGCAAGCCATACACAAAAAAAGCGCTGAACTGTCAACTGGTCATCACCTGGTGCTGTCAATGCTGTAGCTCACTGATAAGGCACCTCTTCTGCCAAGACGGAAACCAAGAGTGGTTACACGTAGTGCGAGAAACTACAGAACAGTGGATCGCCACTTAATTCTGTATGGCATATATCTGAAAGGTGGGAGCGAATTACAACTGCTCCATCACATGCAGAGGAAGAATGGCGTCCGTTTTCAACAGCTCTCATTACCTCTGCACTGGATGTTTGGGGAGTAAAGCCACTAGGAGTGGCAGCTGGTGGTGAGAGAAGTAGATGGACTGCGTGGCTTTAAATACCTGGAGTTCAAGACGGCATAAGAGAGAAGAAGAAAAAGAAGAAGAAGGCCTGCAGAGACTGAATTCTGCTGAGGGACTGTGCCCGGTACACCGAAACGCAAAGAACCTGAAAATTGGCTGTGCGAGCAGCTAAATAGCAGTTTTAGAAGTATTATGCTAGAAATATAGCTACCACTGGTAAAACAACGACCTTTCGCGATCCAAAGACGATTGCCCATGCATGTCCTCTCTGATTAACCCGATCGTTGGTCACCCTCTCTTTCACTCAAGAGGGTAGTTTATGTTGATGATTGAGTCGATTGAGAAAAAGGATCATTTTTATTCCTAGTGCAATATCGCTCAACATTCGGCCATCCGACATTTTTGTCGCCCCGTCAAATTTTTTTTATTTTATTCTTTTATTTCTTTATTTTTTTTTTCCATATTCTTCTCACACCATGGGACTCAGTTGAGTGCCCGGCTTTCACAAACAGCTCACTTCTTCCAGTTTTCCTCCCAAATACAGCCAGCGGTCACACAGCAGCTATTCAGTAACTGAGAGTACTCACCAAGACTCTGTTTTAGAACGAAATTTGTTTCTAGATCGATAAATCCGTCTAAACGTGGTCCTTCTACAAACACCTGCTTATAGCATTCAGTAAGATCGATGATCCCTTTCCTTCGGTGGGGCTTCTGCTATTCGTGAATATACCCACCCCGGATGATTATACCGCTCGTCAGATCGTGGCCAGTCGGTCGTCGGTCGCCATTCCTTACTACCTCCTTGAAGACATAGACTGCTTGCTCCCCGTTTTCTTGCACTTTGAGTTCAAGTAAACGAGCGTTTTCGGCCTCCTCGCATCAAGTACGGCAATAAGCGAAGCACACCTCAAACCCAACATTAAATATCTAATAGTTGAATTCAGCTATTCCCGCTCTTCGAGCCGTCGATTACATATTTCAGAAATAGTCTTCAGATTCTGATGGTTCCACCTGCGCCAAACACCTTCTACGTTTAAAATATACAATAAGTCAACGCACTTTAGAACTACCCTCGATTGCTTTTTTTTTATTTTCATTCACTAAGGGACACACACCGCGACCCGATCCTTTTTCTTATCTTATCGGCCTTATGTTAAGAGAGTATAGAGGAGGGAGGAATATAATTTTAAACACGCAGCCACTACAGATACACCCCAGCACGATTCAAAATTGTACACGACACTAATGTTAGCGCGAGTTCGTTTACATCCCACTTCTGAAATATTAGGTTGGAAATATAGCTACCACGGGTAAGAAAACGACCGTACCCTTTCGCGATCCAAAGACCATTGTCCATGCATGTCCTCTCTGATTCACTCGATCGTTGGTCACCCTCTCCTTCACTCAAGAGGGTAGTTTATGTTGGTGATTGAGTCGATTGAGAAAATGGATCATTTTTAATCCTCGTCCAATATCGCTCAACAGAAGGAGTTCGTCCAGAAGTTGGGAAGCGCCCATAGAGGTTTTCTGGCTAACCATTCGCCGACTCAGAGAAAGGAAGTTCAACATCATCGAAGGAGTAACCAAAGATGGTGTATTGCTTTCCAATGAGGTGGACATATTGCGCAGATGGGGCGGGCACTTTTCATAGCAAACTCTAACTTTCCAGTCCTGCTGTAGCTGGCCGAAAGCTGGACGATAAGCCAAACTGCGACGCTGATTCTTGATGCCTTCGAAAGAAAAAATTCTACGTCGGATATATGGCCTCGTCTGCGAGGAAGGCGAATGCGAGCTCTACGAACTGTACCAGGATGTGGATGCAGTCCAGAAGGCAAAGATCCGTCGACTGCACTGGCTCGGCCACATCGAGCGCATGGACACCAGCGCTTCTTCTAAGACGGTCTTCAAAGCCGAGCCGCCTGGTCCGAGAAGGAGAGGAAGACCGAACCTCCGGTATAAAGACAGATGCAAGACAGCTTGGTCTTGATGACTGAAAGCAGTTTGTCCAGGACCTTCAGCGATAGAAGGTAGCATTTGATCTTACTTCAGGCAGGCGACCCATGGAGTGTCCGAACCTGAGCGATAGCTGCTTTCCATTGTTGATGACGCATGCTAGCACGGGTTGTTAACCCTCCGCACAACTACAGGGAATCCGCTGCATACATTGGTTCACCTCACAATGGGTGTTGTGAAGGCTATCCAGGGGGTGCCGCGGGAAGACTGTATGTCAACTTGATCTGTGCTTCGACAAGGATCGTTGCTGGCATCCCGCCACGTTGGGAGCGATCAACAACTTTGGCCTGTGTGCACAGACCCTGCCCCTGCATTTGAAGTAAGTATAGTTGCACGCGTAGATGAAGCTAAGTACCCATAAGTTGAGAATTATGCAAAGGCTCTTAGGTGCCAAGTAAAGCCACGTGGGCGTATACGTAACATTTTGATTTTGGCGCACCACTTCTCTTTCGAATTTGATCCTTCACTGATCCTTAGCGATTTCTGGACTTGTTCATTCTAAGTATTCTTATTAGCTCTCATTTGTGGCTGTTTCTCACTGCGAGCGTTCACCGGTATCATACGAATTAACATTGACACCACTCGATTATTATCTCTGGGGCTCCGTCAAGTCCTTAGCCGACCACTTTGAACGAGTTCGAGGTCAATTGCGCATGTTGGATCGAATCCTTAACTAACTTGTCCCCTAATCGAGTGATTAGCTTCTAATTGAAAAAGTTTGAAATGAGCTACAGGCGTGGCTGGATTACTGTGTTCAGCCCATGATGGGGCATCGCCTTCCAGCACCTTCCGGCGTGAGAACTCCAATAAAAATCATAAATCAATTTCGTGCCAGCATGCGTCATCTAATAATTGTTTCAGTTAGAATCCCTCTCCTCTCTTTCCCACACAAACTCATACACCATCCTCTCCGGTCACTCACAAAATGAATATCCCCCTCCTGCCCACACAGTGGCTACAATGGCTAGGTAATTCAAGGTCTCCAAAGATAATCATAAAAACCCTATTAGCAGAGAGGAAAAAAAAAATGGCTGTATGGTTGAAGGTAGATGGCCTCGTTGACGAAGACCAAGGTTCCTTTTGTCAGCTCTCTCCATTGGAGAGACATGTGATGGTATCGATGGGTGACATTGAGAACGCTGTTATTGGGTGTCACTGATGCCAGTCATTCATCATCCTTTGTGCGCGAGTTTGGGGCATCGAACACGTTATTGCTGTCGATTATCCTACGCCCACTTGTCACTTGCGAGGACCTGATGTGACTCAACTGTCAGGAGTGCTTCACATTGTCGTTCTTTTTGTGCTGAAAATGGTTCACCCCTTTTCTCATTTTACGTTAATCGTACAACTTCGTACGTGGGTGAGATTTTTGTTGGTCTTTGTTTTGACTGCTCACATGCAATGAGTCATAGTAAATAGACAAATAAAATGCGATCGTATTCCTTTTGTCATTGGACCGTGAAACAATCGTGGCGTGCGTCAAAGTCAAACATCAAGGAAAGACGAACACCCGAACAACGCTCACAAATTTTTGAATTGGTGTGCTCGATTGTAACTTCGATGGTCGATTCAAGGGTCCAAAACGAAGGTTGATGTGATAGCAACATTTTCTCAGCTTAAAAATATTTCAATTGAGCTCATTTCCCACTTGGTGCATCGACTTCCGGACAGTGTTGCATGTAGCGCCACATTAGAAAATATTGGACGATAGCGGACGCCGTCGACGGTAAAGTCGTTCTCAGGGTGTTTTAACTTATAACTGAAAAACCTTAATTAATTTATTAAAAACAAAAAAACAAATTTTTTATAAAACTTATAAGGAATTTATAGTAAAGTCTTTATAGTAAAAGAGCTTATAAGGAATTAAATAATTAAATAAATAAATATGAGCCTACATACGAGCAAATAAATAAATAATTACAAAATAAAATGAATCAATAAAAATTCGTGACGTTGACGAGGCAAAAAGGTCTTAAGTCAGAAACTGAAAGATAGAAAGACTAAAACTTACCTGAAATAAGTTAATTTGGGGGTGGAACAAAAGAAACCTTTGTTCTTAGCGAAAAGGGTATATATGTAATAAAACGCGCAGCTCTAAACGTTATAATTGCGGATGCTTTATTGCACTGATCACACCGAGATCTTGTGAAGAAGTGTCTTCTTTAATTGACATCTGACATTTATAATAATTGGTTAACTGAAGTTTAGTTAAGTTTATTTTAGTACATAATTGTTGGTAAGGCAGTGAGCCGATAATGTAGATAATAATAAATTAATTTAATGCATGCAACTGAACAATAATAATATAATTCGATGGAATATTATTCAATCTTGAACATACCAAACCACTTATTCATTTTTCTGATTTATCCTAAAGCCTTGATTATTATGATGGGAAACAGTTGTGCTAGTATTCAGACGTTAATACCAAGCGAACGATTTTTAAAAGAGAAAATTGACACAAAATAAATTTTGTTTGACTTAAGTCCTTTTTGCCTAACGTCAAGGACTTAAGACTGAAATTACCAACACTTCTTGATATTGCTTTAAAGTTGCCCAGAACAATGTCTAGGAAAATAAATTTCCTATGAAAGGCAGCAGTCGCATCGCAGTTCAAGTTTTTCCATAAAGTTATTTATTCTATCAGAGATCAATTCAATGTTCGATATTCTATGCAAGGCTCTTGCATAGAAAAATGCCATTTTAAGGGCTTATTTTGTGCTTCATGTAAAGTTGGTATATGATTTTTGTTAATTTGTGATTACCCAGACTTGGGCTCGTATAACGATGACTGTCGTGCTGTTGCTTCATTTTAATAGTTCAATGATTTTCTTTATGAAAGTCCATCACTACCATAAAATTATATGGCTCACGTAAGAATGACATCTGTGCTCTCATTTCTCTCATATTTCACAAAAACATTCTTATTTCAATATGTGCCGAAAACTAATACAAAAGCCATCTATTACTCCGAAATCGTCAAAAAGGTATATAAATATATAGCATTCAATAGGTGAAGATACTGCCGAAATAGCTATCACCAAAAATTAGTCTTCGGGACGATAGTAACGCACAGACTTCAGTTAGTAGCAGAGATAATGGATGATAGAGATATCCAACTTCGGCCATGTTTTCCCCTAGCCCACAACGAAGATGTAGTGGTAGGTAATCCCTTGTATTTCACTTATACATTTACAACGCTCGTCAATTCACCACAATATGGCGGCCGATTCGTGAATTTTGTGGGAAAAAAGCGGCAGATTCATGAATTTAGGGGGAATCCATGTACTTTCCATGTAACGTACGTTGTTCCGAGGGTGTTCAAAAGTTGACTAGTATTTTTAAGGGATTTTTCTTACATTGTTATATGAACTTTTGTGAATAAGAATGTATTGCAATGTCCATTTAACAGGAACTATTTGACCTTAAATTAATTCTTAAGTGTATATGTAGCCTATTCATAAACCATACCTGACAAATTAACTCAAACAATTAAGCCCGCTTTATACGCTTAAATCATGAATTCTGAAAAACTCATGAACTCAATTTAAACAATTTGATAAGAACAATGGCAATATATTGCAACTTTTACTAATGCTAAAAAATTGTTGTCAAAACATCTTATTTGTGATTCACGCTTCAATAATATTTTTATTATTGGTTAACTGAACGTGTGAATGTATTATTAATTTTTATTCATATGAAAAAATTCACACTATGTAGTGCATTCATTAATTATGTCCAAGTATTTCAGATTGTAAATTGCTCAAAGTTTTAATGAATCGACTTCATGAACATAAGCTTTGTTCGTTCGTTTACCCCTCCATACTGTGTTGAAAATTGAACACCGAAATTTGAAAAAACGTTCAAATAACGAGCGAATTTTCAAATGAGAACTCTAATTCACCCTAATACTAAGGTGGGGAAGGGTATCAGCTGTTCCACAGCTGTTCTCAAGAGCTCACACGTATTCACAGACAGGGGACAAAAAACGTATAAAAAACGCTGTAAGATGAAATCAAGGGGCAAGGGAGGTAGAAGTTGGATATCTCTATTATAGGTTATCTCTGGTTAGTAGTGGTAGTAACCATAAATTAGAGACGCTATAGTTTTTTGATGAACGTTCGTCCAAACCCTAATGCGAGGCGACTGTCGTCATACGGGATGAGAGCCCTGACACCATATACAATTATTGCTTGAAATATGAGTTCATAAGTATTTTTTTTATAGATTAAGATAAAGCCGATTTTCCCTATACTAATTTTGTTAAATGTTTTTTTGTGTTGGTTTAAATGTATTTTTAAGAAGGCTTTGGCATTTTAATTCAGTACAGAGAACGCTCAATTAAGCTTAAATTAATTTATTGAAATAGTTCGTTATACTGCTTTATTTAGTGCAATGTAGTACACTACTCCTACTACAAAGAAACCCTGCAACGAACAACGAGAGCTGTTCGTGAGCTCTACGAACAGAGATGACGGGACGAGACCCGGCTTCTCAGGAGAAATAAGAAAAAACACGAGAAGCGCGCGATCAAGGAGATGGAGCGGTGCTACGGCAGAAACGATGTCCGAAAATTTTACCAGAGGGAGAAATAGTTATCCAGTGGATATAAGGTTCGGACAGAAGCCTGCCGGGACGAGAGTGGACAACTAGTAGTAGAGTCGAAGTCAATTTGGAAGAACCATTTCTGCAGACTGCTAAACGGCGATGGTGACACCAATACCGCTGTCAGGCAGAATGTCCCAATCACTACGGACGATGATCGACGAGAATTCGGTCCCCCCGACTTAGACGAGGTCAAGATAGCAACATCAAGACTGAAGTCTAACAAAGCTGCCGGTGCGGACGGACTGTCCGCTGAAATCTTTAAGGCAGCTGGAGATGATCTGGTTGGGCGCATGCACCAGCTCATATGTAAGATATGGTCGGAGGAAAGTATGCCCGATGAGTGGAATCTCAGTATCGTTTGCCCGATTCTAGGAGAAAGGAGAACCCTTTGACTGCGCCAACTACCGAGGGATAAGTCTCCTCAACATCGCTTACAAGATCTTCTCTCTCGTTTTGTGTTCTCGCCTGAAGCCGTTTACAAATAACCTGATAGGTGCTTATCAGTGTGGCTTCAGTCCAGGGAAGTCCACCATCGACCAGATTCTCACACTATGGCAGATCCTGGCAAAGACCCAAGAGATGCAGATCAACACCCACCACCTTTTGGTAGATTTCAAGGCCGCATATGACAGCGTGCATTGGGACGAGCTATACAACGCCATGTCTAGTTTGGCATTCCTGCCAAACTCGTCAGGTTGTGCAGGATGACGATGGAGAACTCTCGCTGCTCCATCAAGGTCGGTAACGAACTCACCGAGACTTTCAATGTCAAAAACGGTTTTAGACAAGGCGACGCGCTGTCATGTGACTTATTTGACATAATCCTGGAGAAGATTGTGCAAGACTCACACGCCAACACTAGAGGCACGATCTTCCAGAAGTCCGTACAACTGCTAGCATACGCGGATGACATTGACGTGATTGGCAGAACACAGCGAGCCGTCAATGAAGCGTTTTGTTTTTAAGCGAAAGCGGCTAAAATGGGTCTAGCGGTGGATGATGGCAAAACAAAGTATATGCTGTCATCAAGAAAGGACACACAACATCGACGTCTTTGCCAAAACGTCACAATGGGCAGCTATAACTTCGAGGTAGTCAAAAACTTGGTCTACCTCAGCTCCGCAGTAAACAGAACAAACAACATCAGTACCGAGAACAATCGCAGAGTAACTCTTGCCAACCGCTGTTACTATGCGCTCAAGAGGCAAGTGTGTAGTGGAGCCATCTCTCGAAGGACCAAGCTGACTTTATAGAAGACCTTGATCATCCCAGTCCTGCTGTACGGCGCGGAGGCATGGACAATCTCAAAAGCGGATGAGGAAGTCCTTGGTCTCTTCGAGAGAAAAGCTCTGCGTGCGATCTTTGGTCCTGTTTGCGTTGACGGTTTCTGGAGGAGAAGATTCAACCACGAACTGTACGTGCTGTACAGCGACATGAGTCCAGTCAGGCGTCTTCGGATCCAACGCATAAGATGGCTAGGCCATGTAGGGCGTATGGACAACAAAGCTCCGACCCGAAGAGTCTTCGCCTCCGAACCCGTGGGAAAACGCAACAGATGACGCCCGCGTTTAAGGTGGCGCACCTAGGTTGAGAAGGACCTCAACCTACTTGGCGTGCGATACTGGAAGTACTTAGCCAGTGACCGTGCTAGTTGGAGGGACGTGCTGATTGAAGCCTAGGTCCACCGCGGACTATAGCGCTAAATAAAAAAAGAAAAAGAAGAAGCATAAACTGTATTGGATTTAATTGCAATTAGCGTTTATTTTTCGTTTTTTCTTCTTTCCACCAATTTGGCTGCGATTCTCTCACTCCACCAGTGTGCGCCCACATTTAACGCGGGCGTCCCCTCTTGTCCACACTCCCACTGTCTGTAGAGCATTGTCGAAGCAAAAAAATGGTCTCGGACTCAATTTTATTTTGTCCAGCAGCTAATTTCCCCCCTCAGAGCAGATTTCAAAGAGAGATGGATTTTTACTTGCCACTGGGTTAAACAATTTGTGTACAAACAAGGCCCCCACTCCCTCCCCCTTCGACAAGCCACCTTTCTGAAGTTATGTTGAAATTGCTTTTTGAATTGCAAGTAAATTTAAATTAAAGACGCACGTTTCGGCAATCATCAAAGGACAATCCGCTGGCTTTGTTTATTATTAGTCGCTTCAGTTCACTTGATGTTTGAACACTGAACGTACCCCGGCACGCATGGACTTAAAGCTGCTTTTGTATGCCCGGCGGGTACATTTGACAGTCGTTTTCCCTAAGCCCCCACAAGTACACGCTCTCGCACGCACGCACATCGAGTGCTACAAAGCAGCAATTGGCTTAGCTTAAAGCGGGTCAAAAAAGGGGCAAAACTCCCATGATTTGTTTATTTCCGGAACTTGATTGTTGTTGCGTCTGCTCGTGCTGGAGTGTTTCCCGAGGACGAGCACGTAGACTGTACAATGTCCTACGTGCTGTGCTGGGGGAGAGGAAGCAAATTAGCGCCCTCTCATTAAAGCGCTCCCAATTAAAGTAAGCCAGGGCATTTGGGCAGATTAAGACATTTTGTGCTCCCTTTTGTTTAAGGGCAAAAAGTTTCACTGGCACGACTGTCATTTGGGGAGGTTTTACTTTCCTTTCCAAATTTGCATCTTCTCTTCGCCCATTCATCTTGAGCGAAGGGATTTGGCCGCGATAGATACGACGACAAGTTGTGTGAAGTGGTAATGAATATTTTCCATTGTAAAGGAATGAGCCTGGGGCAGGAGGCAAGCACCTAATGAAGGCCGTTCACGGAAGGCGACTGCAGAGCGGGGAGCAATTTTATTTGATGGACGGTAGCATTATGCGGAAGCTCCTTGTGACTGATACAGTGTGAGGTTCAGTGGCCATGAGAAGGGGAAGAAGCATGCGAATGCGGCTGATAAATTGTTTTCAAGGCAATTCGTAGGTTTTGAAGATGTCTTTCTATCAATGCTGCTTTGCACAAGTGTGAGGAGGAAAATATGTCGAAGACGTACATAAAGTCAACGAGAAAGCAAAATAAGCACAGTCGATGTGTAGTCACAGTCACAGCATAGGGCATCGTAGCGGTTGACGTCGAACAGTGCCTACCCTATTCCTACAGCATTCAACCACCAGACAACACCTAACTCCGTTCTTCAAATTCAGAGTGACAGCATGGCCACGGTGGCGTCTACGTAACATATTTCATCGGGCGAGGAGTAAGTCTTTAGAGTTGTCTTGCATGGCCACGGTGGCGTCTACGTAATATTTTTCATCGGACGAGGAGGCTGTCTTAAGAGTTGTCTTGCATGGCCACGGTGGCGTCTACGTAATATTTTTCAACGGACGAGGAGGCAGTCTTAACGGTTGTCTTGCATGGCCACGGTGGCGTCTACGTAACATTTTTCATCGGGCGAGGAGTAAGTCTTGAGAGTTGTCTTGCATGGCCACGGTGGCGTCTACGTAACATTTTTCATCGGACGAGGAGGCTGTCTTAAGAGTTGTCTTGCATGGCCACGGTGGCGTCTACGTAACATTTTTCATCGGGCGAGGAGTAAGTCTTGAGAGTTGTCTTGCATGGCCACGGTGGCGTCTACGTAATATTTTTCATCGGACGAGGAGGCTGTCTTAAGAGTTGTCTTGCATGGCCACGGTGGCGTCTACGTAATATTTTTCAACGGACGAGGAGGCAGTCTTAACGGTTGTCTTGCATGGCCACGGTGGCGTCTACGTAACATTTTTCATCGGGCGAGGAGTAAGTCTTGAGAGTTGTCTTGCATGGCCACGGTGGCGTCTACGTAACATTTTTCATCGGACGAGGAGGCTGTCTTAAGAGTTGTCTTGCATGGCCACGGTGGCGTCTACGTAATATTTTTCAACGGACGAGGAGGCAGTCTTAACGGTTGTCTTGCATGGCCACGGTGGCGTCTACGTAACATTTTTCATCGGGCGAGGAGTAAGTCTTGAGAGTTGTCTTGCATGGCCACGGTGGCGTCTACGTAATATTTTTCATCGGACGAGGAGGCTGTCTTAAGAGTTGTCTTGCATGGCCACGGTGGCGTCTACGTAATATTTTTCAACGGACGAGGAGGCAGTCTTAACGGTTGTCTTGCATGGCCACGGTGGCGTCTACGTAACATTTTTCATCGGACGAGGAGGCTGTCTTAAGAGTTGCCTTGCATGGCCACGGTGGTGTATACATAACATTTTTCATCGGGCGAGGAGTAAGTCTTGAGAGTTGTCTTGCATGGCCACGGTGGCGTATACGTAACATTTTTCATCGGACGAGGAGGCTGTCTTAAGAGTTGCCTTGCATGGCCACGGTGGTGTATACATAACATTTTTCATCGGGCGAGGAGTAAGTCTTGAGAGTTGTCTTGCATGGCCACGGTGGCGTATACGTAACATTTTTCATCGGACAAGGAGGCTGTCTTAAGAGTTGTCTTGCATGGCCACAGTGGCGTATACGTAACATTTTTCATCGGACGAGGAGTAAGTCTTGAGAGTTGTCTTGCATGGCCACGGTGGCGTATACGTAACATTTTTCATCGGACGAGGAGGCTGTCTTAAGAGTTGCCTTGCATGGCCACGGTGGTGTATACATAACATTTTTCATCGGGCGAGGAGTAAGTCTTGAGAGTTGTCTTGCATGGCCACGGTGGCGTATACGTAACATTTTTCATCGGACGAGGAGGCTGTCTTAAGAGTTGCCTTGCATGGCCACGGTGGTGTATACATAACATTTTTCATCGGGCGAGGAGTAAGTCTTGAGAGTTGTCTTGCATGGCCACGGTGGCGTATACGTAACAATTTTCATCGGACGAGGGGGCTGTCTTAAGAGTTGTCTTGCATGGCCACGGTGGCGTATACGTAACATTTTTCATCGGGCGAGGAGTAAGTCTTGAGAGTTGTCTTGCATGGCCACGGTGGCGTATACGTAACATTTTTCATCGGACGAGGAGGCTGTCTTAAGAGTTGCCTTGCATGGCCACGGTGGTGTATACATAACATTTTTCATCGGGCGAGGAGTAAGTCTTGAGAGTTGTCTTGCATGGCCACGGTGGCGTCTACGTAACATTTTTCATCGAGCGAGGAGTAAGTATTGAGAGTTGTCTTGCATGGCCACGGTGGCGTCTACGTAATATTTTTCAACGGACGAGGAGGCAGTCTTAAGGGTTGTCTTGCTTGGCCATGGTGGCGTCTACGCAACCTTTCGCATTTTGCCCAGGAGGGAGTTTTAGAAAGAAAATGAGAGAAGACTAAAAAATCGATGTTATCACACACCGAAGCAGTGATCAAAGTACGAAGGAGCTCTTTTTATTACACCAAAGCTGTCAGAGAGTGTCATAACACACTAAACACTCTGGCAGTGTTTGCATAACCCCTTCATGGTAACAAATGGCGTTTTCCTTGAGTAGCGCGTTCACCATATGAGGGTAATGATGTACATTGCCAATGTTCCCTCCGATTGACAACATCAATCTCAGCAGAATTTCAGAAAGAAACACAAAATAACCAAGCACCTCTGGCACGGGTGCCTGTTGAGTATCTGCCAGAGATGTGTGTCATTCTGCCGATTTCACTCTTCACCCAGCTCAACTTCAAACACCCATCAATCAAATTCAAGAGCTATGGGTTCCAGCATTCCCATGATTGGCATTAGATTTCGATTTTTTGACATTGCAATCAGTTGCAATAGCAAAGCTGTCGTGGTTAGACATCCGTCGCCGTCTAAACACCGAATTCTCATTCCAATCGGATTTAAGACGTTCGTTTTTTGTTATTGATTTTCCTTTCGTTGTCCTGATGAAAGAAAGGTGATACGTTATATAGAAGGTCTTACAACTTCGTTTTTTTTAAATAAAACCCAAATCATTTAGCCATTTATTATTGGGTTCAAGTGCAAAGAAAGCATTTATGTAAGAAATTCGACATCGTTCGTATGTCTGACGATCCGTGGAAAGCAACTTGCGACAACTCGGCCACACATTTCGAAATTGCCACGTCTTCAATCCCCTCAGTACCGTCTCTGGTCTGCACCAACGACTCCGACTTCCAGGCGTGGACCAGTGGATAGTCTATAAGCGTTAAATCGCACAACCGAGGCGGCCAATCGACATAAGCTTTCCTTGAGATAACACGTTCATCGAATGGAGTTTTTAACAAGTGGTTTGTTACACCCTGTGCTTGCCTATTAATGTCTATGTCATGCAATGACGTTGCAACTTGACGCTGACCAATAACACATATGTTTGACCAAATGCCCTTAATCGCGGATGTTTTTCTACCGTGAGACTTTTTCTTACTCCTAAAACCATCCAGATTCATCTATGAATCATAAGAGGTTTTTAAGTTCAACACTATTCTAGCTCGAAAAAATGCTTTGCTAGGAAATGCCTTATTCTCTTTGCTAAAGCTGGACATTTGCAGAGAAGATGTTGGATAAATTCTGTTTCGTTCTTATCTCTGCAGCTTCTGAAATAGTCGCCATGGGATATGGTCAAAGGCAATACATGTGTAGCCATGTCGCAGTCCCCGGTAGGGACTCCTATTTTCTTGAGCATGTCTTTGCGGCCAAAAGTGACTGTAATACTGTAATACTTCATTTCTGAACAGAACCCATCCCAGTACAGTGAACCCACCTAATCGGGAGACTGTAAATGCGGCATTTTAATATAAGCAGGCCTCTGAAAACGAGGGAATTGTGAGTCGGATCACCTGGACAACGATGTCGTTAGAATAGAAACATCTTCAAATTGGGACAAAAAACGAAGACAGGTAGAAATTACAAGTGTCACAGCTGCTTGGTGGATGAGTAACGCTAAGAGGATTGCCCCAAAATATTTCATTTCAAATAGCAGACAGTGAAGTTGTTCTTGGGCAGGACGTCACAATGGACTATAGCTTCGACTTTTTCTACATCGGCTCCAGTAAATAGTACGAACAACATCAGTACCGAGTTCAAGCGCAGAGTCTCTCTATTTCTACGGACTCAAGAAGCAATTGAGTAATGGAACCATCTCTCGAAGGACTAAGTTGACGTTGTATAAGACCTTGATCATTCCAGTCCTGCTCTACCGTGCGGAGACTTGGACAATCTCTAAAGGGGATGAGTAAGCCCTTGGTCTCATTCCCGGTACGGACTCCTTATTGCTTGATCACGTCCAAAAGTGACCATTGACGGCGATCTCTACTTGCTCAACCTGGACCACACAGCATTCGTCAGAGCCACAGACACAGCCTTCTTGTCTTGTGCAGGTCGTCGGCTTCCAGTTTTTGTCCGAGATTCTCCGAGCTGAAACCCATTTTCCGCCCTTTCGATTCCTTGAATTTCTGTTAGCCTTGGTGCCCATCAGAGATCGGCTTACGATCATATTTTTGTGACGTGCTACCGTCTGCGCAGGATGCATCAATTCAAGAACGTATGAAAAAATACAAATGCACAATTATTGCAGCAATTACGGTGACGGCTTACACTCGCACCGCTTTTGCTCCCTGCGCCTGATGATCATAGGAAAAATGATCAAACTTTGGATTGTGATTCGATTGGTATGACTGCATGAACGCAACACTATATGTGTTTGCGATCAATGCGATGGCGATTAATATTAGAAAAACCCGATCTATATGCATTGAACGAATAAGTGCGATGCAGATCTCTGGTACGCACCATAGGCTCACCGTGTTCACCGAGGATATCTCACTGATGCTTCGTATGCATAACCAGACCGATTGCCAGGCTATACACTTGCTTGTCAGCCCTTTTTTTCACCTTCAACTGCTACCATTTCTTCCTGCCACCATTTTGGCGCTGGGGATCGTAGATGTGAGGTAGTCTCTAGGGTCTTCTCGATATTGACAAAAGCCTTCTTGTTGATTTCAGCGTGATAAAAGGGTTTCTAACCGAAAAAGGAGACTACTTATTATTTGCTTACACTGTCCCTTTTTGTTGTTCTTGTCTACGAACAGCTGAGGGGTAGTGCGATATGAGAGAAATCAGTAGTCTCAGTAGCGCAACGGATACAATACCCCCTTTTTTTTTGCACCAACTCATTCTTAAGCTTCTGAAGCGATTTCTTCAAAAACTATTTATCCAAGCCTATTTATTTTTTTTCTAAGATTAAGACTTATTCCTCACAATTGTGCACCTTTGGTTTGACGAATGCTTCCTCTTTTTAACCAGTGAATGGTAGTAAAGCTGGTAACACGATAACTAAAGTGAAATATAAGCTAAATCTTGTGTGCTCTTGCTAAGGACCAACGATTTGGTAAGCCTTTTTTAGTTAGTAATACATATTTGTTTTATTAACAATTTGTGTGTTTTTTTTTTTTTTGAATTCAGGATATACTAAATTGGTAGTCGCCATGGCGTAGTGGGTAAGTGCGTCGATTTACTGGTGTCCGACATACAATGGAATAAAAACAAAAATCAGTGCACAGGTGCCTGCCTGATTGACTTGGAGAAGGCGTTCGACACCGTTTGGTTAGAGGGCCTCTTCCTCAAGTTGGTCAGGCTTGGCATAAGTAAACCATTGCTATACATGATCTATGACATGATAACAGGTAGAAAGTTCGTTGTGAAAAATGGTGACGTAACTTCCACTACGGTCTTTAACATTAAAAACGGTCTGCAACAGGGGGCCATTGGTTCCCCGATCCTGTTTTCCATATTCACTGCAGATCTTATAGGTTCCATGCCGCACTTAATTGCGTACGCCGACGACCTAGTTGCGTACAGATCAGGTTCGAAGGTCGAGGTAATAATCATCTTGTTGCAGCGTGACTTCGAGAAAATCCAGCGATTTTGCGACGACTGGAAGTTGCTTATCAACTTCCAGAAATGCGAAACTAGTCTTTTCCGGACCCCGTTGGACAGGGCATCGCGGGATATGCGCCAAAACTGGCGTAAGTTCGGCATAGTTGACCCGCATGGTCGGCCGTTAGCTGTAAAAAGTGTAGTTAGATATCTAGGCATTTGGCTGGATCAATATCTGTATTTTGACAAACATATAGATATTGCTCTGACGAAAGCCAGAAAAGCCTTTGCTGCGGCAAGAAGGTTGTTTTTCAGCAGCCAACTTGATACCAGAGTGAAGGTAATCTGCTACATGGCCCTAGTACGGCCCATTATGGTGTACGGTTGTCCATTGTGGTTCAACGTGAGTCCTTCCCAGATGGAAAAGATGAGGGTGTTCGAGAGGCAGTGTCTTAGGAGCTGTCTCCGTCTGTATCGCACACCCGAGTCTGAGTACAAGAAGTACTACCCTAACGAGGTCTTGTACAACGAGGCAAACGTGAATAGGGTAGATAATTTTATTATTAAACTAATCAGAAGGCACACTGCACGAGCTATGACCTCTTCCAACAGTCTGATCTTTGGGGCTTACTACCCCAATAGTATGTACCATGAAAGGGTGCGCCTTAACGGCTTTATTCCTCCCGAAGCATTCCTCTACCTAGACACAATTGGCCTTATACAGGATCCACAAGGATGTCCTATCATCTTCCATGTCGTACGCCGAACAGTGGATAGGCGACTTCAATACGAACCGGATGTCGTTCGCACCCACGAGGATCTCCTCCGGTTCAGTAGAGCGATCCCCGCTCGAGATAGGAAAGAGTCTGCCAAAGAACGGCAATTTTACTGGTAGTTACACCAAAACCAGCCTCCGCCACCGCTAGCTTTGCAAGAGGATCAGATAGCTGACCATAGTGGCCAGCTTACATAGTTTTTAAGGTAGACGTAAGAAAAAAAAAAAAAAATAATAAAACGAAAGATCCAAAAAAAAATATCAAACAAAAAATCCAAAAAAAAACACATAAAAAAAAAATATATAGGAAACAAAAACAAAAAAAGGTGCATCACGGCGTATAAATTATATATGTTATGCATATACACGACATATACGCCCTGGTGCACGTGTCCGTACTGTTACGGACATAGTTAAGATAGTATTAAGGTTTATTTTAGGGTAAGTTAGTATAAGGTAGGTTAAGTAGTTAGGTTTAGCCAAGTTTTTTATAAGTTTGCTTGGCAAAAGAATAAATAAATAAAGATTGTCACTAAGGACTAAAAAAAAAAAAACGCAGATTAAGCCGAAAGGCACATTTATAACATAGATTAGATTAGCTTAGAGTGCCCGCATAGGGTCAGTATGTTAGTAATAAGAACAAGTGTAATTCTTAAGATAGTTAAGCTAGTTTTAAGTAAATTTGTCTAGCAAGTAAGAAATATAGAATGAAGTAAATAAAATTGCATTAAAAAAAAAAAAAAAAAAAAAGTGCGTCGATTCCTACGTAGAGGGTGTCAGGTTCGATACCCGAATTTATTTTTTTTTTCATAATTCACGGCTCCACCTCTTTCGAGTCACTGACAATCCTCAAAGAGTCTCCTGTCTAGAAAAAGATTCTCAAATTCGCCGTTCGGAGTCGGCATTAAACTGCAGGTCCTTCCGCGCTTGCTGTCGGCACATTTGTGTTGCTTCGCGGCAAATAACAAAAGTGTCAATTGCATTCCGGTGTCAATGGTGTTGTCTGAAGGCCATCGGAAACGGAATTCGTTGACCCTTTGATATTTTTATTTTAAATAAAGTAAAATTGTGGTTCTGATCTTGTGGTCTTGATCCGGACGACAACAAACGAAGTTGTGTTTCTTTTTTTTCAGCTAAGTAATATAACTCGCGTGAAAGAACAATAGCACGCACAACACAAGTGGTTGCTGAGAAGCTAGGCCCAGGTCCACCTCGGACTGCCGCGCCACCCATATTATATTATTATAATTAAATTAAGCTTTCTAAATTTTTTTTTGTTTTTGTTAAAATAATTGAAATTTAAAATAAATGTCTGCCAAAGCTGGCACAACTGCCTAGCAGCATCGGGAACATGTACAGCGCTTGGTTTGTCTCCATGTTATCCGAAAGCAATATCAACAATGGGAGCAAGCGTCCAAATAATGTACCACAGCATAGGGAAACAAGCTGTTTTCACCAATCGATTCGCTATCCACAGGCTTCCTCGCAAGACAGCATGGTAACGGAACGCACTCCAACCAATGGTGTGAGTGAATGGTATCAGCCGCATACATTTTGTTCACCAGTTATGGTACAGTCGCAACCTGCAACCACGAGTCCACCTGATGACTTGGCTTGGCTTGGTGTGCTGCACTTGACGGATGATCCTTTTTTTCTTTTGTTGTCTGTTCGCCCTCTGTTTGTGTACTGTTAAATTTTTCTTTGCAACGTATGTTAGATGCAAGCTTAAGGAAAGTTGTACATTCACTTGTAGATCGGCAGTTGAGAATAAAACACGTCCAAAAGAAAAGTTGTGTTTAATTTTACTCCGGGTGCCAAAAATTGGTTCAAATTTTGCCACTGCCAATAAATGTACTTTTGGGATTGCCAATAATTACCAGAGGCGATTCCTCTTAGTTAGCTAGTTAAGCGTCGCTAAACCAAAAATTTTAAAATGAATAAATTCTGTATATATACGCAAAATGCAATGAATGACGAAGATTAATTGCAATAATCAGTGCCATAAATAACAATGCTACCAAACATACACCAAGCTCGTTTTAATGCCATGAAGAGAGTGTGTTCCTTTACTCACACAACTCCCATAGAATATATCTCCCTTGTAAGAAACTTTACCGCAAAAATTTGCGCTACGAAATCCCCACACAATCTAAATATTTATGTTTGACTATATATAGGCAAAGCCCTACCAAATATACTGCGATAAACCAAGACACGTTACGTCGCACGCAACTTCAAATTGGGGCGGAGGTAAGCATTTGGATTGTGTGCTGCTTTATTCATACAAATATGCACGGGAAGAAATTTCCACACTTGCATGTTGAGTCGTCGCACCGTTGAACTTCATGCCAAGTCCGCCCGAGGTTTCACTGAAGAGAAGAAGAGCACAAACTTAAGCGTTTGAACCTCTTATTTTGGTTGTTAACTCAAAAGAGCGCGTTCAATTGATAGAATATAATTCACATAATTTTTTACATTGCTTGGGATGTAATGTAATGTAAACTAATTCTTAGGACCACGAAACGCCACTGATAATTATAGAATTATTTAATTAAAGAGAGTAACAAATATATTGTAGGACAGGAAATATTGTTTTCTTTAAATTCAATATTAGTTGAATTCAATTAACAATAGTTGTATATTTTTAAGGTGCCGACAATTGTGGTCGGATGCCAATAATTGTAGTTTTTGGTAAGCTTAATTAAGTATCCCATTTGTAAGAATTTTTTAATAATAAAATGCAAAGTAAAAAATATTTCTAAACACTTTTTTTTTTATTTCAGGACATCTGAATTTTGAGGTCATTTTGCATACCTGGCATCGTTGATTTGAAGCCTTTTGTCAGATCATCCTTCAACTGCCATATCGGCCCTGTTAGACGTACCAACGTCTTAAAATCACCTTTGGTGATGTGTTTGTGTGTGTATTAACAGAATCCGATGCGTTGGAGCGCATTTCAGGACATCTGAGTTTTTGGGTACCTGGCATCGTTGATTTGAAGCCTTTTGTCAGATCATCCTTCAACTGCCATATCGGCCCTGTTAGACGTACCAACGTCTTAAAATCACCTTTGGTGATGTGTTTGTGTGTGTATTAACAGAATCCGATGCGTTGGAGCGCATTTCAGGACATCTGAGTTTTTGGGTACCTGGCATCGTTGATTTGAAGCCTTTTGTCAGATCATCCTTCAACAGCCACATCGGCCCCATGTTCGTGGTTCTATCAATGTGAAAATTACGCGCACTTAAATTCAAAATTGCCTAAGGGGTGCCTACAATTGTTTCCGTTACGCTAGCAAGATCTTTTTCTCCTTCGAGTAAAAAGAGGACTCAAGAGTTAGTTAGATTAGGTCAGGTATTGGTCTATAGTAATATTATGGGTGGCGCGACAGTCCGAGGTGGATTTGGGCCTAGCTTCTCAGCAACTACTCGTGTTGTGCGTGCTATTGTTCTCTCACTCGTGGAAGGGACGTACAGCTTAATGCCGACTCCGAACGGCGAATTTGAGAAGCTTTTTCTAGACAGGAGTACTCCTTGAGCATTGTCAGTGACTCGAAAGAGGTGGAGCCGTGAATTATGAAAGGTGGTAAATTCGGGTATCGAATCTGGCACCCTCTGCGTAGGAGTCGACGCACTTACCCACTACGCCTGCATGTGGGCTGCATGATTGGTGGTATTGGTCTGCTACTGCATTTACTAACACACTTAGACCATCTTGGTCCACTGTGATAGCACAGATAGCGCCGTGAATTTGATCCCAACGGCAAATGGTGACTAGACCAAAATTGAAAACCAGATAAAAGCGTATTAACTTTGCTTTCACTGGGATTCAAAACGGGGACCCCGCTAACCAGGGGCAGGCACTCTACCAACTGCGCCTTACAGTCGTCTCAAGTGTAGCTCGGTGCTGTAGTGGATTGTCGTTTGGGTTGGTTACTCTCGCTCGAACTATTCGGTGCTCAACGCGAATCTCCCCATCAATCATTTATTCCTATACTTCGAGAATCTGTCTTACAAGCTTTGCCTTCATTGGATTCTTTAAATTTATAAATTTCCGTAAACACTTCCCCGGCTTAATTTCACTCATACCCTCAAATTGTGTCGACATGGAACTTGCCGAATTAATACATTTATTTTTATGACATCAACAATTCAAATATGTGTCGTAGTCAGAAGCCGTTGAGACTTTAATCGCATTTACGGATTAAATATTGGTGACACGGCGGACCCGAGGTGGCAGTTCTAATATGTGCTCCATAAGCCGATCAAGAGCTTTTTGTCAATTCGACGTTCACTGCATGATTGGTGAGTAGGCAAACACATCGCGGATCCTATTGACACTGGAACGAGAAAATAATCCTCTCATTGTTTCAACAGAGAGCTCACACCCGCAGTGGTGTGGTTGATGTTTGTTTGTAAGCTGAAAGCAAACAAGTTGAGTTTTTTCTGATGTGGCAAACTTGAGAACCACCTGAGAGGGAGTGTAATTTACTTATTTCAAATTGTTTGGAGTACAAATAGAAGCTGCACAGCTATCACAGATGGTCACTTTTGCTTTTGTGACATATCCCCGTCCTCCGGGAGTCCAACAGGGGTTAAGAGGATCATTATGAGGATTCCCTCATACTAATGAAGCAGGAACTCTGTTACGCTGGACCACATCCAACAGTTCTCCCAGTCGATTGACTGAAAGTTTACCCAGCGTGAAATATTTCTGGTATTCGATGATTGCTGTTTTCTTTTCCACTTCATTGAGTTCCAATTGTGTACCCTTCTTGAACACACCCCCAGCATCGGGTTCTGTCTTCGCAGAGGAGGGAATGTGTGGGTGGACGTCGCACTCGTGTCAATTTCAGTTTGTAATTCCACCAAGAGCTTGGCAAGCACTCTATTGAAAGGGGAACAAGTGCAGTTTATTTTTATTTTTTTTTTTCGCATTTGCTCGGTCTTTCTGTATTTTTCTTCTCTGATCGCTTATTTAATCTGACGCCAGATGGACGGATTGACGCATTGAATGAACGGAATTCGAATTTATTTGTTCACAAATGAAAATTGGATTACTGCCTGAAGAGCCAATGTAATGATGCAATTTTAATTAGACGTCCGACGGTGTTGGACATCTTCTTTGCTTTGAGTCGCTTCATGATGCTGTGTGATGGATCATTTTGGGAACATCGGACTTTCACTTTCAATGCTTACAGTTTTTCTTCGGCAATGAATGGATATTTTAGGAATTATTTATTCACTAGGAGTACTTGCTTTCGCCGTCTTTATTGCCGAAGGTCGCTAACATTTGAAACGAAAAGCAAAAATTGACTTCAGTCTTTTGCTATATTTATTCAACAATGTACTTAACAGCACGAGTTATATCTGGGTCGTAATTCCCCAATAAAAATACCAACAAAAATATTTGGTTAAGTTTATTTATTTTCTAACATTCTGCTTACTTCGAAATCCAAGCTAAGAGAGCTTCTTCATACATTTCTGTTAGCATTAAACACAGAACTTACATGACTTAACTTAAGATAAGATCAACCTCAATAGAATGCTGAGAGTAGGAGAGAATTGGCAGGTTGTATACAAATGGAGAAAAAGCAGGAAGACTCATCGATCACAACAATGCATAGCGTCCTTCGTATAATGCACAACAATATTTGTTACTAATAGAAAACAGGAGCAATGTCTGAAGCATTTATGCAATCAATTATTATTCAATTTGTAGAGAGCGGGTGGGGGTGGGCGCAAAAAAGTGGAACACTTGATTGACAGGCGATGTTATCCTTATTACGCAACGAAGAGAAAAAAAACTGCATTCTGCTTCTATTTATAGCAAAGCGAACTTTGGGTCAACAACCTGATCAGATGGCCCGAATATTATTAGTTTTGTTAATAGATGTCGTTTACGGGATAGTCGAAAGCTTTTTCTTTTGTTAGTTTTGCACAGGGTGCTTTTTAATATTTCTTTTGGATTTTATTATGATTTTTTTTTTACTTTCGCCTACAAATTAAATTACATAATGTTTATTTTTATTAAATATAATTTTCATTATATTCATTGTGAATAGAATACTTCGGAAAATAGAATATGAATTGTTTATTCAAACTGTAGTCGTATTTCTCACGAAAGAAAATAGTAGCTCGCTCCAGATTTGAACACAGAACGTGAAAAAAGCATGACCAACGCACGAATCCACTAAGCCAGCGGACCCGACATCTATCATGACCGTTTTCACAGTGGGATCTTAAGTGTCGATCCATAGATAAACAGAATCAACAGTGGACGTTTAACGATAAATTCCAATTCATAAGTGGTTTAAAATTAAACCACCGATTACCATGGCTGAAGTGTCACTCCAGAGAGTATATAATTGCCATTCGGGTGTTAAAATAATATTAAAAAAATACATAAAGCAAAACTCCATAAGCAACCAAATATATGGTCCGACAATGCTGCTAAAGACAACAGAAGGCACACAAAACAATATCCTTACATGCATGAACATTCGCCTGTTTTCCTGTTGTCTTCTCTTTTTATTTCTTCAGAAGGGTGCTGTTCGTGCTCAATCACAATTCCTCTTTCGTTCACGGATCGCATGGTTGGTGGATTCAATAGTTCACAATCCTTAATCACCACCCTTAAATACTGACTGCGAAAACGACATCCTCTTGAGTGAAGTTTGAAGTGGATCCTACAGTAAGCTAAACCAGCTGATAAGCTTGCACTGTGAAAACGGGCATCAAGGATTTTTTTTTCGGTCACATTCCAAAATATACACATACTTACATATCTACATAGCTCTTTATTACTAATAGACGAAGGTCTGCATAAGAGGCGAATAGCTACCACGGGTTAACCAACAACCATACCCTTTCGCGATCCAAAGGCCATTTGTTACCGTCGTTTTCTCCTCCGCGGTATCGAGGACAAGGGTTGGCGACTTGTCGTTGGAGTAATAGCCGTGGGTCAAGAAATAAAAAAAATTAATGGGCGCCACGCGATTAGCCCTATGCCTCGAAAGCCTTATAGCGTCGAACCGCGACGAGCTACAAAGCCCGCTTGTCTCTACCACCTTACCTTGGCAGTTCACCCAGTTGCAGCAGCTACGTCCCCCTGGGCGACCGATAACCGACACAAGGAAACCACCAACTTTCTCGAAATTCAAAGATCATTCAACAGATCCTTTTATTCACACTTCGTTAAATATACAATTAAAAAAAAATTCCAATTCAAAGTATCCAATTATACTAACTAAAATTCAAAACAATTCAAATAATTCATATAGTACCAAAAAAAAATATAAAAGCTTCACCAAGTGGGTTCGAACCTTGGCGTAAAAGTTCGGATCCGATCTCTTACCCTTACAAATCAGCGCTTTAGCGCGCTCGGCTACACCCACACCCAAAATTTAAGTCCCCTAAATTACAATACTAGTGTGATAACTCTTGCAGCTTAATCTAATATAATATATTGAGAATACAATAACGGCTTAACGACGCTCCAGAGGGGAGGAGTTAACAAACACATACACTATCACGAGTGTTACGAATCATTGGCTATTAAAGAACTACGAAAAGAAGGGTTAGTAGGTGACTCCCTGCATCGCTCTATACGGCAGCTGGTTCCGCTGTTTCGGCTGACTGATGATCTCCCACGTGGATGCACTTGCAACTAACACGTACGAACAGGAACTCTCCCACAGGTATCACTCACGAAAGTCGATAACCGGGTTTTACAATGTGGTGTAGCTTTGACGACTCCCGCCGCGCTCAAATTTGCACTTGGATTTCCGCACGTTTGTATGTAGCTATAGGCGCCGACTTTGACGTACACACGCGTTCGCGTTCTGGGGTCCGGTACTTCGTTATTTCTTTGTTTTCCAATATTTCTCCGTTTATTATATTCCTCGTCTAGGAAAACTATCTTAGCTTTCGACCGGAAAGTAGAAAAAAAGGGAAAAGAAAAAAAAAACCGACACAAACAATTTGCCGAAATCACTGAGCCCGATGCTTATTGTGTATATATTTTTTATGTATAGAAATATATATAATTATAATTTATCACTTTCTTTGTTCGTTCGCACAGCGACCGTAAACCGTTTCTCGATCAGGCGTTTTCCCTTTACGCTCCAAAGGTCCCTTCAACACCACGCACCAAACGTCTAACCCGTGATCTCGCTCTCCATAAACTGCCCTCCTCAATCAATCCCTACTTTCTCCCAACCCGCCATCCTGGACATTAGCTGAGATTAATCCCCGTATTTTCTCCTAAGTCTCCAACTAAGCTACCGATTACCCATTCCGGTACGTTCCCCGAAGGAATATTGCTTGCAAGAAAAAAAACAAGATCTAGCCCGAACTGGACTCGAACCGTCAAATGATTTAGTGCTATGCTGACACGCTACTATCACGCCCAGTATCTGAATGGGAGGAGCCACACTAACACGGAACTCGACAGGCAGCATCTGCGAAAACATTTCCGAAGTGAAACTGTGCCTATAACAAATTGCCAATGCATGCCCTCTCTGATTCACCCGATCGTTGGCCACCCTCTCTTTCACTCTTGCTCAGAAGACGTGTGTTATCTATTTAGCTCTGTTTGCAGAGCCCACATAGCTTTGCCGTGATCTAATTGATTGTTGGCATAGACATTCAGGGAGGAAGTTCTCGCTGCCACTGTCCAAATAGATTGGTGTAGTCTGATTGACAGCGGTCGCCTATTAACGCGAATCCATGCCACGTTCGGATTAAAGCTCAATGACGAAATAATACTCAGTGACTTCCCTGAACTGCCACCTACTTCATAACGAGATGATAGGGTTGACGACGGATAGGGTTGCCAATTTTTTTTTTTCGAGTCTCAACAATGCATGAAAAAAATACCGGGATCTTAAATTTTTACTCGGGTCAAATAATAAGCCCACTTTTCAACCGCAAGTTGCCTGAGAGCAATCTCCTGTGTCGAAACCATCTGCGTTCCAGCCCATTTTGTTCACTACGAACGAACAGTAAGTGCTATTGGAAGGCATATAAGAAGTGTGATAAATTCTAACCCATTTGTCAACCGGTTAACAAAATTATTTTGAAAACAGAGTTATTTTTGAACAGAGTTATTTTTCAAATATTAAAGAGGACATGTACACTGAGTTTAATCGGGAATT
Source organism: Eristalis intricaria (assembly GCA_964034865.1). Classification (NCBI taxonomy): domain Eukaryota; kingdom Metazoa; phylum Arthropoda; class Insecta; order Diptera; family Syrphidae; genus Eristalis; species Eristalis intricaria. Next base: position 48,707,127 of record OZ035875.1, read on the forward strand.
AAGGCGTTTTATGTCGACAAACCGGGATGTTCCGGAAATTCGAGATGTCTGGCCACTCTAGTACCGGGACACTGTGACATTCCACAAAATTGCGAAGTTGACGAAGTCCCTGGACAGGGCAGTAGCTCATCGTTCCTTCCGATTGGAGATAGCTGTGTCCTTCGCTATCGACTAGTCCTACTTATCGCCAGTTAACGGGCTTAAGACTCACGAAAGGTTTTTCTGTGCATGTCGTCAAGTGATGAACTCATTGCCCCTGCTATTCGTGATGGTTCAAATCTAAGAGTACATGGAATATGACATCTAATTTCCCGAGCCTCTCACTTGTTTTCTGGGAAGAATACGCGTCTTTATTTATCGAAGCCCCAAATGCCGGTAACTTGAAGTCATCGCTCAGCAACGTAGAACAACAAAGTTTTGTCTTGGATTTGCAGAACAAACTGTCACGAGCATCAACAACGTTTTCCATACAAAGCAATTTATTAGATATTCAAAGAATTCAGAGCCCATTGAAATTCAGTGGATGTCGGAGACATGTCTCCCCCGCTCGATACTACGATGATTAAGGTCAATTGAAGATTATTCTGCCTCAAGCATCCCCCGATCGGCGATTATCGTCTAGGAATACTCCCAAGGACATGCAACATCAATTTCATTTTTCAGACAAAGCCAAACATCTTATGTCAACATTATTGCAAATCAAGCTGAAGCTTCCTAGAACCTCCAGCTCCTCCAGACTTTCGTCGCAACGAGGATATCCTTATTCTGTTGTCAACAAGCACCCGCAAGGATTTCTAAAACGCTTGGTTAACGTCTAGAATGGGGAGGGGAAATAAATTGAAATTCAACGAAGGCAAACCGAAATTCTCAGTACTCCCGAGCACAGAGAAATTTATTGTTTAGCATTCGCGGAATCGGATTCTCAGCAACACGATGTCGTAGAATTCATTGTGAAGTGTGGGTACTCATTGCTATGGAATCCAGATACACCGCAGTTCGCGGGGTGGTTTAATCAGACTCACCAGCCCTCCATTCATTCATCATTTTTCGACGTGCTCGCGGATATCAATTGAATGCATGTGGAAGTGGGTGCCAAACCAAATTCCGATTTACCTTGTGCTCCTCGCGCGGTGGTTGGGATTTGTCTGTCATTCCGATTGGAGCACTTAATAGGTACCAATCGATGTGGGAGATGCGAAACGAGGTGGTAATCTGCTTCGTGGCGGAAGGAATGACAAATCTACTGAACTCTTGGGAATCGTCTTGATTTTACAATTGAGTCACTGAGTGTGGAATTTGTCTACATGCTCTGTACTAGAGGCTTTGGCCTTTGTTGCATTTTGAGAGCTCAGCAATGCAACAGTTTCAGTTTTGACGCATTTGTCTTCTCTAGCTCCTCTCCACGTGGTCAATGGCTTTCTGGTATTTTCAACTGTTCAATGTGCCAGTGAAGATGGCGGCCATTTATCTTAGCTTAGGCTGGCTGACTGCTGTACAGGAGGTCATGTCCTGTCTATGGCGCAATGCCAATGAATGGTTTAAGATTCGTAATGCTGAATCTGATCAGGCTAAGCGATAGTTTAGGGCCAAGTGAAGCCAGAGCCGTTTGATAATGAGGCATCCTCTGCCAGTTGACCGTCCACGATTTACTTGAGCTAGTGTTTCTAGCTTTAGCACATGTTTTATAGTAGCGATAGGCATGAAGATATGGCAGTCGTAGAGAAAGCTGGATGTTCAGATCCTTGGAATAGACACCAACCCCCACACCTGCATCCATCTGTGAAGATCCCCAGATCCATCACCATTCAGCGTCTGGTGTTCAGACTTACAGTAAGATCTGGTGGGATGCTGGTCGCTAAGTTCTTCTCGAAGAGGAGTTAAGGTATCGATCGTTGAGTGTCCAGACCGAAGTTCTTTCCACATATCCATCGATCCCAGCCTGCTCACCGTCTTAGCTGTAATCTGTCTATCGGCGGTAGGTGGGGACTATGCTTAGAGCTGCGGAGGGGGTTGTTCTTAATACTTCGCTGATCCATGCGCATGGTATCCTCTGCATTCTGTGGAGTGGTTTGAGGTTGATGTGCTTTTCGAGCACAGTCCACAAGACCGTAACACCATACAACTGATCTGGGTGAGGACTACTGATACAAATACCCAGTGGACCATTTGGAGTTGTTGTCCCCATTCGCACCCTATAGCCGATTTACAGCAGAAGAGATTCATTTAGGCCTGTGCCACATTCCTGGAACCCACTGCCAATGAGTAGCCAACGCCTTCATGTCGAATGGTGACAGCAGAAGAACCCAAACTTTGATGTAATTAGAGCAGAAACCTGCACAACCCCAAAGAAACCCCTGTCTGCACTGCATGCAGTCGTAATAATGTCCCAGTCCACAGGGGACTCTCGTCAACTCAATCAGGAATATTGGTTTGCATTGTTAGTCATTTAGTCTCCTTGGAGCTCCAACGAAAAATGGGAAAATCTATCTCGCTTTGAAGGGAAATTGAAAAGGAAATTCAAAGCAAAGCGAAACCCGCCCACCCATCATGTGCCAGGTTACACAAACGACCAGGAACCACATAAAGAATCATAACGAAAAGAAACCGCCTCGCCATCACTCCCACACCCTGACAGCTACTTTTATGAATTACTCTCTCATGTCCGCACTCAAGTCAGCACCCAAATTAGGTGGGGGACCTGTACATCCTGCGTTTAGGCAGCCATTTGGAAAACAAATTTCATCCGGCGAAGGTCAAGTCACAGGGGCTCCAGATATCCGTGCACTTAGCATCGAGCCGATATGATATCACTTGTCGGCAGCAATTAACCCCGATGTCACACGTTGCTTTCTTTCGCACATAATGGAGGACGGCACCTTGTCGGGATGACATGAACGAGGGCATTATCCGCCGGAATGGGTCTCCTGTGACACGCGCACGTGATATGGATTGCGGTGTCAATCGATGTATTGATTATGTGCCATCAATTTGTGTGTCTGGCAGATAAGCAGCCCCCGTGGACATCGATCAAGAAATTTATGCGTGGTGGCGTGGTGGCTCTGGTAATGAGAGGCCCAGCAAAATGCGAGGGACACTGGACTGGAATTGATACAATTTGTGGTGATGATGTGGGTTTGGGAATAAATTTGAAAAGGCTCTCCATGCGGGAGGGGGACTGGGGGGGAGCTGTTGGAAAGGGAATGATTTGTCACTCTGCTCGAGAGCACTTTTGACTTGGTCCCACATTTTGACAGGCTCCACAGGTGGTGGCCAGAAGCAGATTAATGGTTTTTGGCTTTTAAGAATGGTGAGCATTAAGAAGTAGAACCTCTTGTGACATAGGCATAAGCCTCGCCTCACACGACTGGAGCCTATGTCCTCCTGGTGGACATTGGTACTTTTGTGGTCTGTTTTATGAACTGAATGTAAGCTGGGTTTGGGTAATTCAGACTGAAGAAGCAGTCACATTTAGGCCCATGTGACTACACGCGGATTGAGCCACTATTAGGAAGGCAGTTGGCTTATACTGACTCCATTCAGTTCGCTGAGGTTGTTGAAATAGTAGCCCCCTAGGCTTGAGTGAGTTCGGCGAACCAGATGACTACGCGAGCAAGGGAGGTAATGCGTGGTTTCAACCCCTCCTCATCCATGCATCTTGTGCAAAAATCATTGTTTGGGTCACCTATCCTACGAGCGTGTAGGCCAATTGCGCAGTGTCCGATTATGATGGGTGGTTGGTTTGAATGACTACCCGATTGGGTGCAATTGGGGTAAAATCAGCGCATCGTGCGCCGAGGGATAAGTCCCCTTAACAACCATAACATCTTCTCTACCATTTTGTGTGAGTGCCTCAAACCATTAATGAATAGCGTGGTCCTTATCAGTGCGGTTTTAGACCGGGGAAGTCCACCATCGACCAAATCTTCACATTACGGCGGATCCTGGAAAATCCCAAGAGATGAAGATCGACACCGACCACCTATTCGTCGCTTTCAAGGCCGCCTAAGACAACGTGCATAGGGATGGGGTATAAAACGACATGTCTATTTTTGACATTTTTGTCAAACTGGCCAGGTTGTGCAGGATGACGACGAAGAAGACTCGTTGCTCCATCAAGGTCGGTAACGAACTCACCGAGACCTTCAATGGCAAAAAAGTTTTTAGACAAGGCTACGCGCTGTCTTGTAATTTTTTAAATCATTCTTAAGAAGGTCGTGCAAAGCTCACTGGCTAACACAATAGACACGATCTTCCAAAAGTCATTACAATTGCAATTGCAACATGGACGTAATTGGTCGTAGAGAGTGCACCAAGTGGCTAAAATAGGTCTATCTGTGACCGTGATTAAAGGCATACAGGCAGACTCTTGCCAATCGCTGTTTCCTTGGGTAGCAGTGCCCTCTCTCGAAGGAACAAGCTAACATTGTAAAACACCTTTATCCTCCCTGTCCTGCTCTATGGCGGGGAAGCTCCAGGCTCTGCTCAAAGACAGAGCAATTCTGCGTTCAGTTTTTGGTCTTGTTTGCGTCGATGGTTTTTTGACGAAAGAAGAAACAAAGACATAAGCCTAGTCAGGCGTCGAAGGATTCAACGCCTAAGATTTCTAGGCCATGCAGAGCGCATGGACAACACTGCTCAAGTCCGAAGAATCCTTGACTCAGAACCAGTGAAACAACGCAATAGAGGACGCCCACGGAACCGACGGCGTATTATTTTAATTACAGACAGCTGGCTAAAGATCGTGCCAACTGGAGATGCTTGTTGGTTCAGGCCCAGGCCCACCCCGGACAGTTTCGCCACCAGAAGAAGAAGAAGCGATTTCGAGGAGGTCTTTTAGGAAAGGTTTGCCGAACGTGATGTATGTTTGTTTATCTAGTGCCGGACAGTCACGAAGAAGTCTGAGTGGGTGTCGCGGCAACTTCGACAGTGTGGGATGAATGGTATTCCGAGTGTAGCAGTGTCGATGCCGGGCCAGTGCCCTGTACTTATAGCCACGACTCTAGCTATTTCGGAGCGATTTCTTTTGAAGCGGTCATCAGTCCATCTTTTCATGTGGGAGGGCCAGATTTTCCTAGAGAATTTATACTTACATGTTCTAGTCCATCCTCTACAAGCTAGGGACAGGAAGTGATGGTAGATGATGTTTTTGATGTGGTTGATTGGAGGGCTTCCATTTTCGGTGGGTGCATTGTGGCCTGGAACCCACAAGAGAGTGATTTTTCACCTGCTACTGGCCTCATCGAGTCCTTCTTTGAACTGTTGCACAAATTTAGGAGAAGTGATTACAGAGCATTATATTGCTGCTTGGATGTCGTTGCAGATAGCTGCGGCTCCACCATAAGGGCAGGTAGTGCTAAGAAGTGTACACCCTTCTATGGTGGGATAGTTCGGTTATGAAACTTTGGAGTGTCCCGAGAGTAGGGCTGCTTAGTCGAAGCAGACAGAGTGATCATTTGAGATCAAAGGTTGGTCTTGTTTCCTTTGATTTAAGGCAGATGGTACCTTCAAACAGCTTGCGTGTGAATTGCGTGAATCTTGAGAAGATGATAGGCTGTAGCGATAGACATAGAAGCTTGATCTCTTCCTGGTGTTAGAGAAGAGGCAGGACCACAGCTAGCGATTTCAGTTGCCCAGTGTAACACAGAGGTGTATATTAAAATGCTAAGCCATCTCGGAGACAGTCGACAATTAAGGCATGTATTTTGAGTTGTATTGTCCAGGGACTTAGATGCAGCCTGGCTGTCTGCGCAGGTATCCCATTTCGATATTACATTGGTCTAGAGCCGGGACAAAGCCCCGCTACAGTGATGAGGGAATTTTAAGAAGATAACAATATTAACGAGTATACACCTACACCAACGCCGTCGTTCGTCTGCCCGCCGTCTGTGCAGATTCACAGGAGATCAGCCAGCGTCCCTTTATCAAATATCTAATCTGATTTATAGGGAATGCTGGTGAAGATAGGGTGGGGTAGTAGGAGGTAGTTGAATTCATTAAGAATAGTAAGCATAGTCGGGTCATTTTGAGTAATTAGGGCCGCGATGGCTGCTGTTTGTATGCCGAAGAGGCTAATTGGAGGAGTTTCTGTTACAGTTCACAGCTTTGCTTCGTGCTGTCCACCAGACTGAGACCCCGTTCTCCGTTCATTACTGTCGGTCTGGCAATCGATGTGAATATGCACTGAACAATGCTGTAGTCTCCATTGGCATCCAATGGCTTTTCTCTTTCGTTAGAGTTACTGCCGCCAGTATTTAATTACTTATCAGCCTGGCGACCCATGCATGGGACCGAGCCTAAGCGATAGTTGCTTTCCCTTCTTGACGGTCCTGGTAACACTGCTTCCAGTCATCAAGACCAAGCTGTCTTGCATGCGCGATTACTAGCTCCTTATACCGAAGATTCGGTCTTCCTCTCCTTCACGAACCAGGGGGCTTGGATTCGAAGACCCTCTTACTGCCGACAGTGTTGACACTTATTTGTGTCGATACAGCTTGATTAATTTTGCTTGATACATTTTTTTTGTTTCAATGGACAGCGTGGGGTTTGAGCTGCGAACTCCTATTCAGAGGGTGAACATTGTCGATACAACCTCGTCTCCTCAACTTCTCTTAAGTCACTGATTACGTCCATTCGGGAAAAAGGTTCTCAAACTCCACCGTTCGGAGTACGCGTAATGTTGTGTTTCCAGGCCCAGCGGTGTCGAGTTCATCTGCGTAACCCAACACTTGGACTGATATGTAGAAGTGCCTTCATTTTCATTGTATCCTGAATTCGGCTTTCGTTGCGAATAGTTCCTTGCCATGAATGATGTCGTATGCGGCTTTGAAATCAGTAAAAAGATGGTGCGTATCGATTTAAAATTCCCTACTCTTCTCTAGGATTTTCTTTAGTATGAAAATTTGGTCTATCATTGTTTTGTCAGCCCGTAAGCCGCACTGTACGTGCCGATGAGTCCGGCGCAGAATGGACGGGATATTGTACCCGATGTTGAGAAAATAGGATCTCCATTTGGATGTGATTTTCCAGTCCGTCTTATCGCAAGATTAGCCCCGTTCTGAAGATCTTTGAATTCAAACCACAACAGCCTGGGAAGGCATGTTTTCAAACTCAGCAAATCCACAATGGGGCACCACAAGGTAGCCTGCTTGGTCCGCTCACATTTGAACGTACAACCAACGCTTTCGTTGGATGGCTCTGTGCACGCCACTGACATGAAAATCTATTTATTTATCTCCTTTCCCAAAGACACTTACCCTCCTCGAGGTCAAAATTTTCTTTGCTGTCCACCCACATGCGTTTTGAGCTGGTTTCTACATTTCGTCCTTTTACGATTTCACGTGGATTGACATAAACCATTGCCCTCTGAACGCCTTGAGTAGCTCGAAAACTGTCGCCAAACCGACGATGTGCTCGTCCCCCACCAACAATGACCCAATCCCCACAATCTAAGGTCCTTCTCACCCCAATCCTGCCGTTCCATCAGCCCTATCCCCAGGAACTGTAGCTTCGGGATTAGCTTTTGAGTTTAGATTGTTTAAGCGTCTTACCCGCATTAAGATTCATAAATTGGGGGTGTTGCCCCCACTAAACTGGGACGGTGATAAATTCACGTTACACCTTGCCGCCCAAGTGGTTATCCTTACGAAGCGAAATTAATAACCACTCACATAAATTACTGCGTGTGGTGTAAAAGTGCGTAAAACCCACAAAAAGCGTTAAATCTCGGGATTACCTCGCCACACACCAATTAACCCCCGAGGTGTGCTTGCGAGATCCAGAAACTCGGGCGTACATAAATAGCCGGTCGCCTCAGCTGGAAATGGAAACAATTTCAAGACAATAGGACCAACGGCATAAAACATAAAAGCCACACCGTGCGTCGGTCGTCGCGTCGTCGTCGGGCTTGCCTTACGAGCGGAAACGCAACCTCCTATTGGCCCACGAGGATAAATCGAGGGCGTAAAATAATATCTCGTCTCTAAATGAAATTTGATGTGATGAAAGCGTGTGAAGGCGTTGTTTGTCGTTTGGGTTGAGTGCATCACCACCGTCGCCGTAGAGTGCAGACTTGTGGTAAACCGTAACCACGTGTGTGCTTGCAGAGGTGAATTTAATTAACACGTCCTGGAGTGTTGTGTTGGCTTTACGGTGAGTTGATTTGTGTGTTCTAACAAACGCGAGACACGCTTTTAAGGCTAATTGGTCTAGATGGCTTCCATCTCTGTCAGCTTTATGCGTGTCTGTGAAAGTGCTGCCATGCTGGAGAATCAGTCATTAACCGCCTGTGAAGGTCTCGATTGGGACTTAATTTTGACTGTGAGCGGTGTCTGCGGTGTGGCAGATTTCGTGTGCAAGCATCTTAACCCTAACTTAATGTTAAACACTTTGTTCGATATAAAAGCTCATAGAGGGTGTACCAAGTTGAAATGAAGTCGGGGAAGATCGTGCGGCGGGCAGGTGTAAACACGGAAGGCACTTTCTTGTACAAGCCAGTCCAACTGTTGGGATATGCAGACAAGAACGACATCCTCACGCGTTCCCAACGTGCTGGTGTGGCATGTACGACAGTTGAAAAGAGAAAAAGAAGCGAAGCGAGCTGGTCTTAAGGTCAACGAGGATAAAACTAAGTATATGCTGTCGACCAAAAAACGATCCGTCACACACCATCTAGGGCAGAATATTACAATCCACAGCTATAATTTCGAGGTAGTAAAGGAGTTTGTCTACCTCGGGGCAAATGTTAACTCCACGAATGACATCACTGTGGAGATCCGACGTAGAACCGCCTTTGGCAACCGGTGTTACTTCGATCTGTCAAAACAACTGGCGTCAAAACTCCTGACTTGAAGGACTAAGGTCAGGCGCTACAAAAACCCTTATTTTGTCAGTCCTTCTGTATGGATCCGAGAGATGGACGATAAGCAAAATTGAGAAGCTGATTCTTGGTGCCTTCGAAAGAAAAATTCTACGTCGGATATATGGGCCTATCTGCGAGGAAGGCGAATGGAGGAGAAGACACAACCGCGAGTTCTACGAGCAGTAGCAGGATGTGGATGCAGTCCAGAAGGCAAAGATCCGTCGACTGCACTGGCTCGGCCACATCGAGCGCATGGACAACAATGCACCAGCTAAGAGGGTCTTCGAAACCGAGCCTCCTGGTTCGAGAAGGAGATGAAGACCGAATCTTCGGTATAAAGAGCAAGTAATTGCGGATGCAAGGCAGCTTGGTCTTAATGACTGGAAGCAGTGTTACCAGGACCGTCAAGAATGGAAAGCAACTATCGCTTAGGCTCGGACCCATGCATGGGTCGCCAGCCTGATAAGTAAGTAAGTAAAGGGTGTACCAAAATTAAGGTAAGATTAAAATAAATAGAAGACAGTTTTTGGTTTTTTAGGTTAGGTTAGGTGATGTGGCTACCCTCACTTAGACCCAAGGAACCATTGTGTTGCCAGTGAGCCAGTTACCGTCCGTTACTCCTGGAACCAAATTATTTTGTGGATGAAAGTCCAGATTGATTTGACATCCTTTTCGGATATGTAAGTTTTTTTGTTGAAGTAGTATTCTCCCAGGATTTGTGTCAAAATGGAGGCAAGAGTAGGACAGTTGCAGACTACATGTGAGGGGTTTTACTCTTCTTCCTCCCTGCAACTGCAACAGAAGTCGATGTATGATAATCCTTGTCTTACGGCGTGTACCCATTGTTAGGTTACTAGGTTCCATTGTAGGGCGTGGTTCTTTGTACGTCTCTTTTCAGTGTTGTTTACTACTACTGTCAAACATAGAGAAAATACCATCCTTCTAGTCGAACTGAAAAGGAACAAGCGAAATTCTGACCGCAGTTCTCTGTGAATTGGAAAATTTTAATTAGAATAAAGTGTTGGCAAGACGCGGCTCATGAGTACAGCACTTTCTGTACTGCGTTTCAAACGAATCAAATACGTCAGATATTTACTTACATATGTATCTTAATTCAAAAGTAACAAATGTAAGTGAAACAATAAGTAAGAGTCTGAAATAGGCTTCTATTGGAAACAAAGCCAATGAAAAAACAAAGCTTATGAAAACCGTACCAGTCCTTCTTGAGGAGCTTGAAGATGAAGAATTTTACTGCCGATATATATATATAGTGAGCGAGGAATACAAATTATACCTTTTCTCAATCGACTTAACCATCAACATGAACTAGCCTCTTGAGTGAAAGAGAGGGTGGCCAACGATCGGGTGAATCCGAGAGGACAAGCATTGGCAACCGTCTTTGGATTGCGAAAGTCTACGGTCGTTTGTTTACCTGCGGTAGCAACTCTGACTTAATACACCTAAGTAAGCACATTCTGTTCCTCATCGTCATCATTATCTTCTGACCCGCATGATCCACTAAAGGGGCACGAGAGATCTCTAGGCAACCCGATCCTCCGCCATCGACTTTTACTCATCAGGCCCAAGCGTAACTTGGCGAGCTTATGGACTTGGTCCAACCATCTCATTATGGGTCTGCCAAGTGGTCACCTACCTTTGTGTTACTCTGCGGATCTAATTGATCCTTCTCCGCAAACCAGTTGGTGCCTTGGCTAAATCGATGAAGATCACTGACATTAGCGCCACTGAGATTTAACATACGCCTTCTATACGGGCTCTGCGAACATTTTGAATGAAGACAAGGCCATAATTGTTTCCTGGCGTGGCATTCGTGGTATCCTAGCTTGATTTTGTTTACGGGAAGCTTCAGAAGTGTCTCCTTTATGTACAGAGGCCGAGATATTTGAATAAAGGCACATCACTACATGTTCTTCCCACAACTTCAAATGAGTGGTTGGCGAACATTATATTCCATCCATAATGAGTAATGCAACTCAGGAGGAAATGAGGGTGGTCTCACAGTCCAACTCCAGACGCAAGGAGTAACAAAAATAAAAACCAAATGTCATTCGAGTACCCCATCTACACTGAAGAAGAAGACTGCGAATAACAAGAAAAAAATAAATATAATGCCTCATCATTGAAACGAGTTTCTTGCCAAAGGGTCGAGCTGCCTTCGGGAACATGACATGACATCATTCGTTCCACATTGACTTTTCTTCATTGACTAGACTAATGCCATTCCATTGAAAGCAATTTTAACAAATTTTCTGAGATTAACTTTTCTTATCGAAGTCCGCTAGAGATACTAAGAAAAAGAAATAGGTTAAGTCTCCGCCCAAAATATAATTAATGGATTCAACTATCTGCGGACGAGGATCAAGGATTACATTTAAGCCGAGGGTTGTTCATCAAATACCATTGATTTTGAATTCGTCCAATCATCTTGTTTGACATGTGACCTATCTTGAGATAAGCGACTGTTTTGGGAAAGTTCGACTTCCGGTGGATTGCATTCTGGCGTTTTGAGTGGAGAGACCGAAGTCTGAAGCAATCATTTTTGTTTTTCTTTTTTATAGCTCGTTTTCGAAACGACTTTCAATATTCGAAAGCAAGGATGGAATAAAACATAAGCGGACGCAGCACTCCTGTCTTCAATCGCCTGGAATCACACTTGGTTCATGGAAGGTACGCCTAATCCTGTCTTACACGTTAACTACGTTCCAAAGAAAACCGTCTTTAAAAAAGGGTGTAATTGCGTGTATATCGAATTTTTGGCAGGTTTATGAAGTGTATTATGCAATTCCTCTTAAGATCGGCTTGGATCCACAAATGTCTTATTTCGCGCACCCCGAGGTATAGCCATCGAAACGACTACTTGCCGGGAGCATGCTATTTGAACGCTTCAACGAGAGTGGAAACCTTTTTCTACAGATTCCGAACTTTAAGATGATTTTGTTTTTCACGTCCTGAGCACTATAAGTGATCCTGTCCACCAGCACCACTCTGCTGCTGTAAAAATTAAAGGTCGGATGATCGTATCGCAAAATATGACTCGTGTTGAGCGTGGAATAAAAATTATCCCTTTCCTCAATCGACTCAATCATCAGCATAAACCACCCTCTTGAGTGAAAGAGAGGGTGGCCAACGATCGGGTGAATCCGAGAGGACATGCATTGGCAATCGTCTTTGGCTCGCGAAAGGGTACGGTCGTTGGTTTACCCGTGCTAGCTATATTTTAACTTAATAATAGATAAGACCGACTGCAAGTGGCCAGAATTGCGGCCGTGCTGCACAACATAGCCAAGGATTTCTATTTGTTGGGGAAGTAACAGCTCCGTTGAGTCATCCGGCGCAATTACATAACATCAACAAATTTGCAGACGCAACTGGAGTAGCATTCCGAAGCATTTTCATAAAGCAATACTTTCACTAAATATTTTTTTTAGTTTCATTTTAAAAAGTAGCAAGTAATTTCAGTGTTTGTCACATTCATGTGCGTTTGATTGAAAATTCTTGTAGCGACGTTCTAGAGAGGTAGAAACAATTTAGCGGGAGGTTAAAAAGTGACTATGTTTGACAAACAGTTAATGCATGCTGTAAAGTTTAAAGTTGCTTGTAATTAGTTCGGAGTTAAACACCTAAAGTGGAGTGAACTATAAATTCGCGCCATTGTCGCTGTTAATTTTTAAGAAAGTCTCCATCAGCCTTTAGCAGCATTTTTATTTTTTATAATTTGTCGAATTACACTTCTTGAATAAATTTCACTAAAAATGTAATTTTAAAAAAATCTGCTTAACCCAACGATGCAATCACGCATTACTTGAGTTAAACCTTTTTTGATTATTTGTACAGTACTTCGACTATGAATTCTTCTTTATTTGGCGCTGCATTCCGGGGTGGACCTGGGCCTTAACCATCAAGCCTCTCCAGCTAGCACGGTCTCTGGCTAGCTGTCTCCAGTGTCACACGCCAAGTTGGTTGAGGTCCTTCTCCACCTGGGTACGCCACCTTAAACGCGGGCGTCCTCTGTTGCGTTGTCCCATGGGTCCGAAGTCGAAGACTCTTCAGGCCGGAGCTGAGTTGTCCATACGCTCTACATGGCCTAGCCATCTTATGCGTTGGATCCGAAGACGCCTGACTGGACTCATGTCGCGGTACAGCCCGTACAGTTCGTGGTTGAATCTTCTCCTCCAGAAATCGTCAACGCAACCAGGACCAAAGATCGCACGCAGAGCTTTTCTCTCGAAGAGACCAAGGACTTCCTCAACCGCTTTTGAGATTGTCTATGCGTCCGCGCCGTACAGCAGCACTGGGATGATCTAGTTCTTGTATAAGGTCAGCTTGGTCCTTCGAGAGATGGCTCTACTACACACTTGCCTCTTGAGCCCAAAGAAACAGCGATTGGCAAGAGTAATTCTGCGTTAAATCTCGGTACAGATTTTGTTCGTACTGTTCACTTGCGAGCCGAGGTAGACGAAGTCCTTCACTACCTCGAAGTTATAGCTGCCTATGGTGACGTTTTGGCCAATTCGTCGATGTTGTGTGTCCTTTCTCGATGACAGTATATACTTCGTTTTGCCCTCGTTCACCGCTAAACCCATTTTAGCCGCCGCCGCCTCAATGCCAGAAAACACCTCATTGACGGCTCGCTGTGTTCTGCCAATCACGTCAATGTCGTCCGCGTATGCTAGCAGTTGTACGGACTTCTGGAAGATCGTGCCTCTAGTGTTGGCGTGTGAGTCTTGCACGATCTTCTCCAGGATGATGTTAAAGAAGTCACATGACAGCGCGTCGCCTTGTCTAAAACCGTTTTTGACATTGAAGGTCTCTGTGAGTTCGTTACCGACCTTGATGGAACAGCGAGAGTTCTCCATCGTCATGCTGCAAAATCTGACGAGTTTGGCAGGAATGTCAAAAGTAGACATGGCGTTCTATAGCTCGTCCCTCTGCACGCTGTCATATGCGGCCTTGAAATCGACCAAAAGGCGGTGACGAACTTAGAGAGAGATTCCGGCAGACTCGATCGGCAAAGATCCTAGCACTCCCTTGCGATTATAGTTTTCCGACGTCAAAGTGTTTTGGTCTTGCTTTACTCCGTTGTCCTATCGATATCCGTGTTCTTACCTTGGCTACAACAAGGAAATGGTGAGAGTCGATGTTGACTCCTCGGAACGTTCGGACATCAAGAATGCTGGAGGAGTGCCTGGCGTCGATCGCAACATCTGGTCGATCCATCTGGTTGACGGTTGATTGACCAGGGGACCGCCAGGTCGTTGGATGTTGTGGTGTGGGAACCGCGTGTTTGCTACAGAGAGACGTTACGTCCCGTGGCAAAGTCCACCTGTCCACCATCCAGGCTGTTTTTCCCGATGACTTTGGCAAAGATCTCTTCCTAACCCAGCTTTGCATTGAAATCTCATAGAACGATCTTGGTGTCGAAGCTGGGGCACGGATCGTAAGTCCTTTCTAGGAGATCATTGAAGTCATCCTTGCTGTTTTCATCTTTGTCCTCCATTGGGGCGTGGGCGCAAATCAGGCTGATGTTCCCGAATTTCGCCTTGATGCGGATTGTTATGAGGCGTTCGCTTTTACAGACAAAGCTTAAGACTTTTTGCCTAAGTCTGCCTCGAGCAACAAATTAACATCCAAATAAGCGTCTCTCCCTGTTGCAATCACCGTAGTAGGTGTCGCAGTTTCTCATCCTTTTCTTGCCCGACCCATTCCACCGCACTTCCTGGATTGCGGTAGTGTCTGCTTTGTAGCAGTGCAGGGCCTCCGCGAGTTCTTCGGCTGCACGTGGAGTGTTAAGGGACCTAACATTCCACGTGCAGAACCGAAAATCGTTGTCCTTGTGTCGTTTGCTGGGGTCGTGAACAGTGATTCCGTCCGTATCCGAGGCATTTGGTTGTCTCTGAACCGTGAAATTTTTAGGACGTGAATTAAATGATTTTATTTTCCAAATTGGAATATCAAATATATTACTTATGAAGTAAAAGTAGAAAAATAAGTTTGTTACCTATTTGTTCTCTTATATCTCTAGTTTGGCAACACCGTACTTTACGATTCTTTTTCTGCTGGAAAGACATTCTTTTTTAGAAGGCTTTTACGTAAATAGCAAAACATTTCCAATGAAAAATCACCGAAATCGGAATTGCAAAAGTGGAGATAAAAATCGACATTTTTTGTCAGCCATTTTAATAGAGAGCTGAGAAGCTAGGCCCAGGTCCGCCTCGGACTGTAGCGCCACCCATATTATATTATTATTTTAATAGAGGTGACGCATCGCGTATCCACGCCAAAAGCAAGGTATGCAGATCCGTTGAACCAGTGAACTGAGTGAGTAGAGAATAGGTAAAGTTTTCCCCGTGTACTCTGTCACAAAAAAGCCAATTTGAAAAAAAAAACAAGACTGAAAGAATCACCCATTATTAATCACTACATATTTTGTGCAAATATTTGTTGTGCACAAACTTTCAACAGGCGTGACTGAAATAATATTGGATGAAAACAGGAATGCAACCAACCAACTAACGCAAGGCACCCTTCATCATCAGCACACCGCAGCACAAGGGCGTGGTCGTGTATTAAATACCAAAGTTCGAAGGCATACAAGTAATTTTACTTTTCAACTATTTTCACATTTCTTGTCCCGAATTCCGACGTTTTTGCCCGGCCCGAGGCACAGGATACGTTCATTACGCGAAACAATTTGTGCAGCGTATGCGGATGCGGGTTAAAAAATCAAGGGTTGTATTGAAACTTTTTTTTTCTCTTCCCGATTGTCAAGAACAGGAATGTATCCGAAGATATTTAATTAGTGTGCAACTTCGGGGTACAACCTTAATTTTTTTTTCTGATTTATGAGCTGAATTGAGGATTGCTAGCCGCGGGGCTTAGTTGGAAGGGGATTGATTGAATTTAATAGAAAAAGGGTTACTAAGGGATGTAATCGAATTTTAATGGGAAACGAGGGGAAGGGACTGGCGGGTTTTTGTGCAGCTTTTGGGTTCTGTGCCAAATTCTTATGGGTTCTTTTATATGGGTAAGCACCGGCTCACTTAGGTTATGCGGCAGTTCCTTATATTTTTTATTTTTGGATTACTAAGTATATATGTCACTGGCTCGCGGCGAATTTTTGGGTTGCTGGAAGGAGGGCATGGGCCTGTGCATCCAAGGCAAAGTTGTTGACTGCTCTCTACTTGGTGAGATGACAACAACGATCCCTGTTAAATGCACAGGTCAAGTTGACATACAGCCTCCTCGCGGCGCCCTCTGGATAGCCTTTAAAGCAACCGCTTAGAGGTGAACTAATGTATGCAGCGGCCCCCTTGTCCAGGGGTTTAAGTCAGGACCTGGTCCTCCAGGTTCGGCGGTTGCGCGTGGGCTTAAGTTCCCCACCGTGTAAAAAAACTACTAGTTCCGAAACGACGAGAAGCCTCGGATACGGATGACCCTACTGCTGACGATAAAGGACAACGAAATAAGGACAACGGTTTTCGGTTCTGCACGTGGAATGTGAGGTCCCTGAACAGACCACGTGCAGCCGATGAACTTGCGGAAGCCCTCGAAGCTTATAAGGCAGATATCACCGCCATTCAGGAGATGCGGTGGGATGGGCCGGAAAAAAAGAGGATGAGAAACTGCGATATTTACTTCGGCGATTGCTACAAAGAGCGAAGGCAGCGCCAGTTCGGATGCGGGTTTGCTGTTCGAGGCAGACTGAGGCATGAAGTCTTAAGAGAGAGAGAGAGAGAAGTCTTAAGCTTAAGTTTTTCATCCTCCTTTTTCGCGGCCCATCCCACCGCACCTCATATGCGAACGCCTCATAACAACCATCAAGGCTACATTCGACAACATCAGCCTGATCTGCGCCCACGTCCCAACGGAGGATAAAGATGACGACAGCAAAGATGACTTTAATGATCTCCTAGAAAGGATATAAGCTGGGCAAGGAAGACGTCTTTGCTAGAGTCATCGGCAAGCACAGCCTGCACAACAACACGTCCGAGAACCGACTCAGGCTTTTGGACTTCGTAACAGGCCGAAACCTCTTTGTAGCCAGCACGCGGTTCCCTCACCTCAACATCCATAAAGGGACCCGGCGGTCGCCTGATCAATCTACCGTCAACCAGATTGATCACATTGCGATCGACGTCAGACACTCCTCCAGCATTCTCGATGTCCGAACATTCCGAGGAGCCATCATCGACTCGTATAAAAGGCAGTTAGAATGGGAAACATTGGAAGGCAAATCGTTAATAAATAGAAGAAACAGAAAAGGGCCGAGGTGACTATCTTGAGGTAGCCCAGAGAAATTGAAAATTACCCGTGACAGATCATTTCCTATTTTTACAAACTGTCTGCGATTTGTAAGGTAGCTAGTTATCCATTTCAAGATTTTAGAATGAAAACCAATCCAAGCCAAGCTTTGTTATGAGCACATTATGTTGAACACGGTCAAATGTCTTCGAGAAGTCAGTGTATATGGATTCAACTTGAAGTCTCGCTTCCATGGAACTTAGACAAAAGTTTGTAAATATAACAAAATCGGTCAAGGTTGATCTTCCACTCACAAAGCCATGTTGAAGTTGTGATATTTGGTTTCGAAGCTCAGCATATATTTTTTTCTTAACAACAGCTTCGAATAATTTCGGTATTAATTGGTGTTTAGCTATTGGTCTGTAGTTGCAAATGGAACTTTTAGGTCCAGATTTATGAATTGGGGTGATGAGAGAATCCTTCTAGCAATTCAAAAATTCGCCGCTATCCAGTGACATATTAAAAATGATAGTCAGGGGCTTGACTAATCCGTCCTAACAAATTTTTAAAAAAAGCGGGCGAAGATTATCAGGCGCTGGGCTTGCACTAGAATCCAGTGAGGACAGCTCAGAAAGAGTATCATCATTCGTCAATTCTAATCGCCCTATGTCCGCGATTGTATTTGCTCGAAGTTCTGACCTGCCATGCCTAAGTCAACAAAGTTTGACTGGAAATGTGATGCAAACATATCACATATAACCTTACGGTCATCAGTAGATACATTATCGTAGGACATATTCGATGGAATTCCAACAGAATTACGTTTAGTATTGATAAACGTCCAGAAAGTTTTTGAGTTCTGTTTGATCCTTGACTCAAGAGAAATTATGTATTGCCTGTAAGCAAATCTCTTCAGGAATTCATATTCTTTCCGCATTCGACACACAATACGCCACGCAGTGAATTGTCTTTAGCAGATCTCTTACATATCTTGTTTAAAGCATTTTTGAGTCTGCATAAGCTTCGGATGATACCTTCGGACTACCCATTTCTTTTTGAAAGGCTGCAGTTTCCAATTAAGTTATGTTTTGCTATGACTATCAATAAGGCTCAAGGTCAAACAGCTAAATTTAAATTTTGATTTGAGCAATGAATGCTTTTCTCATGGACAGCTGTACGTAGCCTGCTCACTAGTAAATACGCAGGGAGATTTGCATACATTAATTATTTATTTAAAAAAGAATGGTTGTATGCGCATGTACATATGTTTGTCTTTTATTTAAATCTGGTTAAGGCTAATTCTAAAAATGTTCTCAATGTCAATACTTTATTTGAAGAGGGTGTCTTAACTGTGTAAAAATCCCTTTCGTTATGTGGGAACGGTCCCCATAGTATCTCTTGACGATTTTCACCTACCCTCGCACAAAAAAAAAAGAAAAATCCAAATGGATCATCACTTCATCAAGTTAGATTGTCGGCATTGAATTGTCCACCTGTTTTTTAAATATATTTTCGTGGGAATCGCAATGACGAAATTGATCAAACGCGCACCATCCTCGAGAAATAATTGCTGACTTGCAAGTTTATTTTCATCAGCATGACGGATTGCTGACTGTTTAAAACGGCATTGGACAGAATGCCGTCGGACGATCATAGAATTGTCATAAGAGCTGACAAAATGCCTGCTGGACTCATAAACATGAACGTAATCTTACCAGGCATCGCGTCAGGAAATTCGGATGTCTTCGCGTACGAAGTCGCGGGTACAGCTAGTTATTAATAAGATATGAAATGTTATTACTATTATCAGTAGTCTTAAGAAGTCTTGTACTTGAAAGACGGAAGAATAAATAAATAAATAAATAACTGCTTTAGTGGAATATTTCCCTGCTCTGCACTCGCGATGCATCCCTTCCTCTGCCATCGCTTATTTTAGTCCGTCATGAGACTTGTTTCACATTCAATTGCAGGCACGCCCTGCAGATCCATCAAAAATCAGTCCACCCAAGGGTGAACGACTTAACGTCGTCCGTAATAAAATCCATATGTTCAATCTTCCGTAAACACGATGGTTGACAGTAGCTCCCTGCGCATTTTGTTGACAAGTTTATCAGAGTTGTCAAGTTTCCCGTCAGTTCACAGCAGACAATGGCTTTCATTCCCACCCATCCATCCATCAGTCCGCCCACGTCCACGTCGCAAATGGATTGAATTCCCTTAAGAAGGAAACACACATTTAATTTTGGGATCAACAATTGCGATGGCCATTGGATATTGTAACCTTAAAATAGACATTCGCCACGCAGGTCAAGTTCAAGTCTTGGTGAATTTCAGACTTTCAGTTCATTCAATAAATGCGGATTAGGTATTCCCAAAGGCAGTCGTCATATGAGGCAGAGTAAAACACCGTGAGTAGGCGCTTGCGAAGTTCCCGTTGATTGATGACACTCGGGCGTGGAAGGGATGCCCACGCTGAAACTCGCTCGAAAATAAGAAATCCCCAGCTGTGAGTGACGGCTTTCAATTTATGTGGATATTTGTCATAAGTGGGTGGGCACCGTAAATGGTACAGCTTGTGCTTTGACAGATGGGATCCACTCAAATGTCATGGCTGAACGCTTGCAGGATGTGATGGAGTGGAACACTGCTCACGGCGCAAGTTAATTCTTGCAAGGGTTCGTGTTTGATCGTAAATTTCGATTCAATTGGCACAACTTCAGTTTCGAAAACTTGCCAATAATGCTATGCTGATAGTCTTACAGAGGGTGCACGTTAGGGTTCATTGAGAAGAGGCCAAGAGATGGATCCCAAAATCATAACGACTAGCTTGGATTCCAAAAGCGCAAGAATGAGTGTACCCATTTCATTGACAATGTTCACTGCGGGAAGGTACAGGACGTCTCTTTTGGGGCTCTGAAAGGAAATTTAGTGCAGCACTTTTATGATTTGAGTCGGTTACATTTTGAGATCACTCAAATGTACACGACGGGAGTTCTGGCAGGGCTCAATTCTGGTAAGGTGATTTTCGATGACTTTTCGATATCTAGTGGGCCACAAATTCGCCCGAACTTAACAAATATTCGCCACCAATTCGTCGCGAATTTTGGACTAGTGGATTCTGTGTATAAATAGACCCAAAAAAAGATATCCTACCTCACCGCCAGTAAAAGTTGAGCAAATGACTATAGAAACTATAAGAGATCCAATCATGTCACGAGTAATGAGGTGTGTGCTGCACTGTTGGCCCACGCAGGACTTGTTATAACATACCTGCTACGCAAGACGGAACTCTCCACTCATAAGCGTTGTTTGCTAAATACCGAGCACACACTTCAGATCTCCTAAATGGGTTCCACCTAGGCATACGTGCGGTGGCCAAAACTTGATCAACAGCTTGAACTCAGAGTGCAGAACTGTTCCCAATGTCAAACGACAAAACGTCACTTGCCGTCGGCCCCACGACAATTTATCCGGCAATCTTTGCGGCACTTTTCCAGGGACACACGTTTTTGGTTGTGGTGGACTCGATGGCCAGGTGACTAGAAGACAAACAAAATGCGCGCTTGAAGTCAAGAATAAACTGCGGGAAATAATCGTTACACATGGTCAAGCTCGTCTTCTTCTTTCTGTCAAAAAAAGTGACAGCTCCTATTCCCTAGCAATCCATACCATTCCATGTTGTACCAACTTCTACAGCTTGTCAGGGAAGTTATCAAAAAAAGTGAACTTGTTTCATTTGAGTAAAGCACCACGAGTTAGAGAGAAATAAAAGAGTGTGTTCGTTATTTTATCAGGTGATCGGATACCGTGCAGTGACTCTTTATAGGAATGTG
Source organism: Eristalis intricaria (assembly GCA_964034865.1). Classification (NCBI taxonomy): domain Eukaryota; kingdom Metazoa; phylum Arthropoda; class Insecta; order Diptera; family Syrphidae; genus Eristalis; species Eristalis intricaria. The sequence goes on from OZ035875.1 coordinate 48,728,079, forward strand.
GTCCTCATTTGTAGTGTACACTTTTTGATTTTGTCCAATGGATAGTGTGCGCTGAAGTACTGTACACTGTATGGAAAGGCAAATGAATGCATTCATGCAGACCTCTAGTTCACGCTTGCCAAATGAGCCGTAATAAATATTAAAATGCACATCGCTAGTTTTATTCTGAGGTCAATCCTGATCATGGTTTCAGTGTGTAGACAATTCATTGCACCGTGGAAAAAGCTTGCACTTGAAGAAACACGTTTGAACCTTAAGCCACCAGCCAACAAGAGATCAGAGCGAAATGAAGAAAACAAAGCCGTGGTAAGGCCAAGCAACGAAGTCGAACTCAATCGTTAGAAGTCAACCGGGTGCAGTTTGCGGTTGGATTGGCGGCCTAAATCCGTATAAGATCGTGCTGAAGTGAGAATTGATATTGCTATTGACATCACCAAGCTAAATTCCCATCATTGGCGCGAACGCAATCCCTAAGTATTCCACCTGTGTCCTTTTTGATTGAACGGGAAACGCCACTAGGAGTCCACTTTTAAACCGACCATGTCTTGCAGAAGAGTTGGTGATGACTAGCTCAACTCCGCCTGCCTTTAAGAGTTCTGCAGCCAATTCGACTGCAGCAACGACTTAAGACTCGATATCGCTATCTCCGATCCACTAAGGCATATTCCAGACATTTATTTGAATGGAATAGTGCTTCCCAAGTGTGAAAAGCTGAAATATTTCGGATCAATGATCAAAATCGAAGGAACCTGTGATGACGATATCAAACATCGCTTAAGCGTAGGGTGGATGAAGTGGCGGAAAAATCTCAGCCATCTTCTGTGACCGAAAAATGCCCCCTAAGCTGAAAGGAAGGCTCTACACCGCAGTTGTACGTCCGGCGCTCACATACGGTTCACAATGCTGGACAGCGTACAAAAAGTGAAAGTCACCTGCAATTGAGATGAAAGTGCTTCGCATTACAGCAGGAGTAACAAAACTGGATAGTATAAGAGTTCAAAGATCCGAGAAAGCCTTCACGTCAAAGAACCCATCTCTGAACAGGTTAAGGATGACCGGCTCAGTTGGTATTGTCGTCTTCAAAGGAGAGATCCTTCGAAAAGGCAATATCAATCAACTTACCAACGCAAGCTCGAAAGAGAGGCAGGCCTAAGAGCTGCTGGATCACACACACGCAAACAAACAACAGCATTTGATCGGCCTCAGTGATGAAGTGATCCGAAACAGCGGCGAACCCCACAGGCGGAACAGTAGGGATGCAGTAAAGTGGGAGGGTTATGACACGCATAGCTCGGATCATAACCTAGTCGAAAAAGAAAAAGAAGATCGCTATCTTGCATTTGTCTAGGTCGATGGATAGGAACCTCTTCAGCCATCGCCCATTGTGTGGAGTTTTTATGATCGCGAGTGTCTGTATCCAAAGGCGTCTCCCCAGGGGCCATAGAAGTCTCTCTTGGTTCTTTAGCCTAGTCGGTAAAGGCTTGAGCGCATATGACGTAGAATCTGTCTTCCATGGGGACCAGAGATGATCTACTATCAATAGAGCAGTTTACCTCAAGTAGCTCGTTAGTGGATGATAAGACACCTGCAGACGCAAGCGTATTCGACAGCCAGGCAACGTCTGTGAAGGTGTCTGTGAAGGTCCTGTCGAGGTCCCAGGAAGTCTATGAACTATCTTTCTCTTTGGCTCTGGCAATCCTAAACCACTAGGATTGAAGAAAAGGCCATGTCTTTGGATTGCATCCATTAAAACCTAAACGAAGAGCTTTAATTATTCAGTGATTTCGGGGAATGACAGTCCACAGCCCCATCTCCACATCTCACACACTTAGTGACCACATCGTGTAAGTAGAAGACGAAATAACTCAACAATTTTGCCCTGCAACAGAGCCAAGATGAATCAAGGGTGTTTAGCTATTCTTATATGATGATTATGAGTTATGGCGTGGGGAAAGAATAATAGAAGGTATGCTGGTGCAGTTTGAAGACTGAAGCGGAGACGAAATATCGCTTATGGAACTCTTGTCCACATTTGTGATAGTCGTCGCTGAGGAAAGAATATATACGCCGCGGCGGATTGGATATCCTTCACAACACCCCCACTCCCGAGATGAGCCAAGGTACCTATCCGCACCGACCGTCCTAGGGCACCTATCTAGCCTGTCCAGTCTGGCGGTGGTGCGGACGGCTAACAGGAAACTTATGAAAGAGAATCCTGCCTCTGATCAATGGACGGACATTGATCAACGACGACGGCACGGAACGACACAGAACAACGATTTACGACTGAGCTCCTGGAATGTAAGGACACTCAACACTCTGGGCGCTGCTCATTACCAGGAAAAAATTCTCACGCAGTACAAGGTGGCTTTTACTGCGATCCAGGAAATACGCTGGACAGGACAATGATTGATACCAAAAAAGAGTGCAACGTACATATATAACAGCTGTCACAAAAGGTTGCATGTATTCACATGCGGATTCGTTGGGCAAACTCGATGACCTTCAGGCTTAAGCCGATAAGCGAAAATAAAAAACTCGTCCAGAAAGTTCCCTTTGTCACGCTTCCGTATAGCACTGACCACTTGTCTCCAGCTTTCGTATCTTCCAAGATCCAAGGGATTTTGCCTACCACCTTATAGTGAGTTAAAACGGAATAGATACATGAGAGCTACTGGGGAACTTTGGATTTAAGCAACTCCACGCCAATGAACGAGATCCAATTCTTTTATACGCGGGCAGAGAAGCGATCAAGAAATGAACGACAGGCAATGTTGACAAACTTACAATCCAGTAAGTAAAGGTAAGACAAAAATACAATAAACAATTAGCTTCAACATTTCACTTGCACTCGAAATGAAATTGAAATCGATACATAATAAAATTTGGGGTTCCGTATACGTCACCGTGGCCATGCACGATAAATATTAAACGGCCTCCTAGATAAAAAAAAATACGTGTACGCCACCGTGGCCATGCAAGACAACTCTTAATACTGCCTCCTCGCCTGATAAAAAATGTTACGTATACGCCACCGTGGCCATGTTCGACAAATTTTAAGACTGCCTCCTCGACCGTTAAAAAATGTTACGTATACGCCACTGTAGCCATGCAGGACAACCCTTAGGTCTGCCTCCTCGTCCCATAAAAAATGTTACGTATACGCCACCGTTGCCATGCAAGACAACTCATCAGACTGCCTCCTCGCCTCCGAATTTATCGCGAGCAATGAAACCACCGCAAAGTTAAGACAAAGAGTCACGCTTGCCAATGGCTGTGTTTTTGGGCTTTTCAGAGACATATAGCTCTCTCGAAGAACCAAGACATCCCCATACAAGACCTCGATAGCTCCCGTCCTCCTGTATGGCGCAGAAGCATGAACATTAACCGATGAAATGGATTTTAATCGCACACGAGATTAGACAGGCGAAGAAGAAGAGGAAAAAAACCCTCGTCGAAGTTCAAAAACTCCGAAAATTGCTCTCGTTTTTAGATCGGGAAATTAGTGAGGATGATGATTGAAGGGATGAACCAACTGTTGAGTTTCCTTTGAAATCCGTGTTGACTCAGAAACCAGTTTGGTTCACTGACTAAATCACGGTATAATCATTAATTCACGTCCGATTGATGATTTTAATGAGAAGTCAATGCATTAGTGGAGTGTTTTGAACAGTCTTTAGAATTGACCAAGAGGGAAGGGCCTCTCTCTCTCTCTGCTCATTTATTGTTAGACATGTCCTTGACTGGCCTTGAATGGATCATTAGAAATTATTTTTGTTGCGAGGACAAGGAGGTCGCTGGGTGTTTAAAGAGTAGCTTGCTCGATCTCATGATTGATCCTTGCGCATTTCAACTGGTCCCCAATCCGGAGCGGATCTGAAGCTGAACCTAGCCCCTCAAGCTGGCACGATCTCTTGCTCTTCAATTTCGCAGAACACGTGCCTCGAAGCGCTTCTCTACTCTGTACTCTCCCTCTGAAATCAAGATCAGAGCCAGAAAAAGGTATAGGCGACCGAGTGCAACCTTGTGGGACGCCAATAAAAATTTATCAAAGCTATATTCCTTCCTTTTCTGCTGTTAAGCTGATTAAGCTGATCAATGTTGCTTATTCTTGCTTAGCTGGTCAATCAAATGAATGACGTCCCACAAGGAAGGAACCTGTGGGTTGTGTGGGTGGAGACGAAAATGATTTCATTTTTGGAAGCGAATGTGGATGCATTCAACATGACTTTGCACAGTTAATCAAAAATAAGAGGAGCCTCTTTTACGTTGCCATCATTGCATATAGGAGTCGACGGAATTACCCATTACATCACGCGAAATATAAAAACAAAAAGAGGAGCTCCAGAAGCAAGACCCAGGTTCACCTCGCAATGTCTCGCCGAGCGGACAAGGAGATTCTTGGTCGCTACGAGAGGAAAGTCCGTCGCACAATCTTTGGTCCTGTGTATATTGATAGAGTTTGGAGTAGGAGACGACGACGACGGCATTGATCTGATCAAACGAGTTCGAGTCTCTTGTCTCCGAGGACTAAGTCGAGTAGAGCGAATGGACACCAATTCCCTGGTCCGGAAAGTCTTTCGCCTCCAACCTCGAGGCGCAACGAGATAAAGGAAGACCGCGCCGTCGGTGGAATACGCAGCTGGAAAAGGACCTCAATCAGCGAAACGGGCTTAGCTTGAAGCAACTGACACAAGATCTTGCCAGATGTACAGGCATGTTGGCCGGTCTGAGGCCCAGGACTGTAGTGCCAGCCAAAGGAGAAGTATCAAAGGGGACTTGGGAATATACCAAATCAGGCTCTTGGGTTTGGTAATGTTGTTGTTATTAACTGAGGCTAAATATTTTTTTAATGCAGTATGTCATCACCACAACGACTGTAAAACAAAAACCCAGCCGTCTTCAATAGTGGTTATTTTCACTTCCAAAATCCACCCTTGTTTCAACGTTGTAACAAGTCCGTGGCAAAGTTACAACAACCAACCAACCAACCTACATTTCAGAGAGCCCTTAGTCATCTGAGTCACTCCTCCTTACTTCCGCTGACGCCCGACTGAATTCCAACAAGATGGTGCCAATGACCTATTTCACCTTCACCGTTGATAGCGTAAACATCTGTCTTTCATCACGAATCCCAAATGACAAACTTACAAAGTTCCTTCTTCGGGCCTCCACACCATTACCCGACCATAGTGGAGTCAAACTATCCCAAAGTTGTATACCAAATACCTTGGGCAAGTGGGGGAGGGTGTTTGCATTTATCAAACGAACAGGAAATTCGTCCTTTTGCATAGTTATCCCCTGCTGCGCACTGTTGACGAGCAAAGCTATTTCACCAAAATGGCACGATGTCGAATTCAATTAAAGACACTTCCAACCTGGGCGGCCGCCAGATTGAATGGGTGTTAAATTAGCACAGTTGTTCGTGATTTTATCTCGGTTCACTTTGGAATCAATTTCAAGGGTTAAAGCGGAATGCTGTAGGGACTCGGAAAGTTTTCCCAAAATAATGCCAGAAGAGCTGTGAACGTGGACCTTGTTAATGGAATGGGCTTTGGTGTCAATGTGGCAAGTGTAGTCGAGGAACAAAGGTTTTTGATTCACAAAGGGACGGCCGGGCCGTCCTTTCTGGCTGCAGGTGGCAACGATAAGAACATACTAATTTGTTGCTTCTTAAGAATATTGGGAATGCGGTTTTGTGTACTTCCTTGGTTGGGATGAATAACGTCTTTGGTAGTAAGAGTTGAAGCAACAAGCTCATTGTTAGGAAATTCCTGGTAGTTCCTTTCTCTTTTTGTGGGATGCTGCAGATTGGATAGATTGATTTGATCCAACTGCTGCGTTTGTCTATACAAATAAGAAATGCCTTGGGAGAAAATTTGTTTTCATTTTAAACGTAAGTTCCACTCGTAGAAAGATATCGTGTGTGAAAGTCAGAGCTACAAAATTTGGCTCAAAACACTCTAGCAACGAAGCTGAGTTTAATAAACGAGACGGAAAGAATATTCCGGATACATTTGCGAAGGCCAAGCACAACCATCAGCACTCAACAACTAGCCACCGGTCACAAAAGCCAAAAGTTTTCTTACTGGCATCAGTCACCAGCCACCAGCCACCAGCCCTCAGTCACCAGCCACCAGCCACCACCCACCACCCACCAGCCCTCAGTCACCAGCTATTAGCCACCAGCCATTATGGGTATTACAATGGACCAAGTGTGGACTAAGTGTACCGGTGAATGAATGGACTAGCAGCCCACCTACCTAACCTAACCTACTTTTATACTGAATAGCCAACGCTTTTGTCGTGCTGATCTATTAGATGAATCCCTCAAACCTCTGCAATTGCAATCCATTGCCCGACAATGCTCGAAAATTAAGAGGCAGAGGCAGAGGCAGAGGTTGTGCTTGTGCCTGCACACGCAAGTTGAGTCGTAATCAAACGCGTTTGCTAATCAAATTGAGGGGACGACCCTATCACCCACTTTAGCCTGGTGTCGATATTTGCACGCTCACAGCAGCTTACTTAACGTAAGTAAAGGTGATGAGAAATTTTGAGGAATTTTTTTATTACGTACAAGCCACCTTCCCAAAGGAGTGGACGTCTACACGATACCATCCCTGTCCTCTTCTCGGAATCGTCCAATCAATCAAACCAATCACGACATCCTCCGCTCATCTTGAGTTACAGCCCACAAGCTAAGCTGCACTTACATGTCAGTTTTTCTCAGAATTGCCGTCATAGGATGTAAGGCGGTTGGGTTTTGATAAATAATAGCAAATTAATTCCATTCCCACCCCCGACCATCATCGATGCAAGGAGTCACTTTCGAGCCCTCCCGGCTCAATTTAATAATATTTCACACGACAAATCTGAGAATGCCTTCCATTCGAATTCCTCCCCTCCCCCCAATCCCTATATAAGCCCCCTTCATCCCATCGAATGGCCCAGCCAGCCCAGCATTCGTATCGTTTTCCTTCTGCCGACCCACTGAATTTCGAGCAGATTAACTTGCGAAAATAGAACCACTTATCTGGAAGTTTCATTTTTTCGTTTTTTCCCTAACCCTCCGCCCACAGCGTAATCGAGGTATTATTTATTTATTTTTCAATTTTCACCTCGGGCCTCCGGCCGGCTTCGTGTAAACTGTCATGTAATGTACATTTGAAGGGGATCAATCAAGATTTGCTCCGTAATCCGTAATCTTCCAAGTGATTTTTCCAATTGATTCAACTGAATTTCGCCGTCCTCCTCCAAGAACTTCTCCGTCATTGTTACATATCTTCAAACACATTTTTTTGTTTCATCCTCCGACGCGTGTTTGGTGTGCTCACACCTTTTGGCTCTTGGGTCACCTTCGACGGAGCATTGTTAATCAAAAATCGATACCATCTGCCGCCGATAGCCACTGCCGCACCAGCAGAGGGGGCCTCCGTGTGGGTGGGGGAGCAGACCAAAAAAAGGACGACCATCTCAAGGAGCTCGTGCCATTCCGCTGATTTGCATCATTTTGTGTTGTTTCTGCTAAATGGTCTCGTTGGGAGAGGAACTTTGAGAGATTTTCCATGAAATTAAAGCAACGTCCTCTTTCTTGCTGCTGCCTGGGATCAGGTCCGTGGCAAATGAGTGTACACTTAAGATGTTGCCGTCGGGAGGAGGAGGCCGAGCGTGGGCGGAAAATGAAAACACCACGTTTGTTATTTGTTCTTTCGCTTTGGTATCTTGTCGGTGATTCATTTGAATTTGAGAGCGGCATCCAAGAGCTGGACATTTGAAAAGGGTTTTCCTGATGTTATCTAAGCCTTTTGTGTAAAAATGCGAGGCGAGGAGCTGTTGGTGCCCCTCTCTGGTTTGTCATTAACTGAATGCCCATTAGGGCGGCGCCGTTTTATTGGAAACTCGCTTCAAGGTTTCTTAACAACCGTGACGAGCTTTAAAGCAAAATGTCATTTAGAAATTAATGGAGTCTACCTGGAGCCTGATTTCTATCTCTATCCTGGTGTTATGTTGTCTGAGCCAGATTGTGTTTGCTGAACACTGAAGGACGTGCTCAATCACATGGAATCATCAAGCTTACGACGGTGTTGGCTCCTGTGGCGGCATTTTGATTGTGCTACACGAACAATAAGATGACTTTAAGAAGGCCTTGTAGGATGGCCAGAAACAGGTTAATGAAGTTAAGAATGTTCTTGATATTGTTCTGACGTTGATCAGTCCACGGTAGCGCCAGGAATATTTCGAAACTAGGCCCCTATCATCTCTCCGAAATTGATCTGAAGTGAGGGAACTTCAGTCCTCGGGGTAGAGACAAGGTTAAGTTAGGTTGAAGTGGCTGACTGAAAGAAGACAGTCGCACTTAGGTCAAAGTACTTGTACTACCACCGATAGAACTAATTGGCAGACAAACGTAGTACGGTGATCAGATTTATGAAAAAATGCACTCTGGACATTCAACGATCGTCTACGTCTGGTATGTCTCTATACCCATAGATACAGACCTCACCTAGATAGATAGATAGATTTTTATTCAGATTTTTTTACAAGTTTACATGGTCTGAGTTACCGCACATTGTCTTACACAGAGATTTGATACCTAATTGCATCTTTCTACTGAAATTGTTTAATATTTATTAAGAAAATAAATTAAATAAATTTATAACAACAAACTAAGGAGAAAACAAAAAAAAAGGACTAAACAGACTCCTAAACCTGCCACCGATAGAACAAATTGGCAGACAGACAGCAGCTGGCACGGCGATTAGATTAAGATCGCTGAGCAGCTGGAAGGAACTGCAGTCTGGACATTCAACGATCCTACGAAGGTACGCCTCTATACCCATAGATACAGACCTCACTTTACCTAAACTCCTCTTCGAGAAGAATTTCTCAACCAGCATACCGACCAGATCTTACTGGGAGTCAGAACACCAGACGCTGAAAGGTCCACTGCGAATCTTGACAAATGGATCGAAGATGAATGCAGGTGTGGGTGCTGGTGTCTATTCGAAGGATCTAAATTTCCGACTACCTATTCACTGTAGCGTCTTTCAGGCTGAAACTACAGCGATTAAGGAAGCCCTGTCCTGGCTAAAAACAATGTAATATCGAGCACAGATATCGCCATCTGTTCCGATAGCCAGGCAGCGATCAAATCTCTGGATTCAGTCACCTTTAATTCCAAGACTTCCCTTAATTTTCGTCGATCTCTTAACTAGATGGCCAAGTATGTTAGCATCCAACAGATGTGGGTGCCGGGACATTGTGACATTCCAGAGAATTGCTAGAAAGCGCACAAACTCCGTCCTCTTTCCGGGTGGAGACCCACCCACACTCCACGCCTATCGCTGCTATGAAACATCAGCTAAAGCTTGAAACGCTTGCTCTAACAAACCGCGGATGGATATCTGGCACAGGATGCCTCATTACCAAACAACTATGGCCCATGATCGATCACAAGCGATGGCGTGGGATAATTAACCTCAGATCCCTTATTGTCGTTTTAACAGGGCATTGTGCCATCGGAACTCACGTCTCTAGACTAGGCCTTGCTTACAATGATTTCTGTCGAAGCTGCATGGACGAGGATGACGAAGAAACCATCGAACACTTTCTATGTAGATGCAGTGCTCTCTCATCCAGTAGACTCAGACTTCTGGGGGCACTTTTCTTTGTTAATCTGCCTGAACTGAGAAGCATCAGAACCAGCCTTCTTCTTCGCTTTATTAAAAGCACTAATTCGCTTGCGGAATAGGTAGCCTAAGATCCGCGTGGTAACACAATGGGCCTTCTCTTGGCTTAAGTGTGTCTGCGGTCATTTTGCGTGGCATTCAGCCACCTCAACCTAACCTAACCTAGATCAAAGTAAGCGGGTTGTGATATCACGTAGATTAAGTCATGTAACATTTAGAATCAGTTGGTGCTTGCGACGAAGCGGTTTTTCTGCCTAATGATGAGTCTTTTAGCTCATTAAGGTTATTAAAGTAGAAGGCACCTACGTGCAGGAAGCAAAGACTTGCCAGCGTGCTACACGAGCGGAGAAGTTGTGGGATCCGTGTTTTCCACCTCTTTTTCATCCATGCAGTAAAAATCGTTGTGAGGGATACATGCATGCCAATTGCGACGGGCCCGGTTATGACGCCCACTAGCGCCATGAGTTAAAATCTGATAAGTCTAAGCAGTCTGAGCAGTCTTAGCAGAATACCCGGGGTTGTCAAGATTACGAGTTTTTAGTTGGCGACAAGCCGAAGGTTATACTCAGAAATGAAGTACTAGAGAGATACCCGACTTCTACCTCTCTTTCCCCTTGAGATTTTTGACAACTGTTTTTTAAAACGTGTTCGTAAACCAAATTGACCAATCAAAGGACGGCGTTTAGCTTATTTCGTGAATAACCGTCAAAAATGCATGAATATCTGTCAAAATGGTACTCAATTTCATCGATGGGCTAGGGGGTAATCAGCTGTGAAGTCGGCCATCTCTGTAATACTTCATTTCTGGTTATACTGATATCAATCATCAATCATAACAGCCGTAGTTCACTTCATGATGTTTAAAAAACAATGTTTTTTCTCTTTTTAGTAAAAATCAACATGTAACATCCACGCACCTTTTATGCCTTAATGTGATCCTTGTCCAGAGCTATTTAATATTTCATTAAATTGAGGAGAATATGGCTTGCGCGTGACCATAATATCGCCCTGGGCACATGTGCATGGACATTAATTAAAAAATAATAAAGGGAATTCGTGTAAAAATTGGTACCAACTCAACAGATGGAAGCGAAGCTAGTTAAATTGTCCCAAATTACGAAACTCCCATTCTTGGGAATTATGCAAATGCAAATTTTCTGATTAAATTCCATTTTTTACAATTTTACAAGCCTCATATTCATATTCATACCCATATATCCGATTCCGTGAAGCAAAGAAGAGGGACGGTTACAGAACGTTTCCTGTAATTGAAACCGAAGTGGGTTAAGTGAGTCCAAGTGGGAATGAGAGAGGAGGAAGGTACGAGGGTCGTGTGATAAGTTAGTGACTTTTTGCGCAATTACCTTAAATACATTATTTTCGCCATCAATGTGACACCTAGACAGTCTAAGGGAGGTCGATTTGAGTGACGACGATAATGAACTAAAGTCAGTGATCTTATGATACCAGTCCTAGATTTCAAAAAACAGTAGCCCTCCTTGGATGACTGACGCCCTGATACACAGGCTGGTTGAAGTCAGAAAGTGGAGTAGGAGCAGGCATTGCAGGACCTCCCCAAGGAGTCCACTATATTCCAAAGCTAAACTCTTAGCCATAAATGAAACAGCACATTGCATTAACAATAGATCTATAATCAATCTAATAAATACAAAAACATCGATACTCTCAGAGAGAGCCAAGCAGTACTTAAAGCCCTAAACAGCTTCGCATTCAGCTCCTGCCACAGGCTAACAGCGAATGTCAAGAAATACTCAACACGCTGGCAGAGAAAAACATGCTAAGACTGCTATTGGTGCCAGGAGATATAAGTGTCACTTAAATGCCGCATCCAATTCGGCACCAATCGGGAGGGACTACCACACTCGAAAGAATTCTTGAGGCTTAATTCCAGAAGAACCAATGAAGCTCTTAACCCAAACAAACAGTTCAAGTTCAATTTGTACAAAACAAAACCTCTCTACAACTATTATAGCTCAAGTATATTGTTACATGAGTGATGAATACCCCTAGAGGCGTAACTCTGACACTCGCCCCCACACCGATGCAAGTGCGAGTTGTTGTACTCTCGCGACGCTCAATTGCTTGAGCTATTCAACATTGAGCATGCGTTGGTGCTCTCTCCGCACAATACCGGTCTCCCATATCTTCTCTCTGAGAAGAAGTTGGCTAGATCGATCTACGCATGGGGGTCTGTGGTAGACACCTGGCATAAGAAGACAGATGAATAAACGATTATAAGCTTAAATTATAAAACGTGTTTTTTCTTTTAAATACAATTAAGTACTTAAACGAAAAGTAAAGGGACAAAACACTGCAATCAAAAACCCCTATTATGACTCTTACAACTAATTACAACGCTTATAGCTTAATTGCACCTAGGCCCAACAATGCAACATAATATATATAATATGGGTGGCGCGACAGTCCGAGTTGGACCTGGGCCTAGCTTCTCAGCAACCACTCGTGTTGTGCGATCTATTGTTCTTTCACGCGTGGAAGGGACCCACAGTTTAATGCCGACTCCGAACGGCGAGGTTGAGGAGCTTTTTCTAGACCGGCTTACTGTTTGAGCATTGTCAGTGACTCGAAGGTGAATTATGAAAGTTGGTAAACTGGGGATTCGAACCTGTCACCCTCTGCGTAGGAGTCGGCGCACTAACCCCTTATGCCACGAGTTACGTTCGGGAGCGAAAAAGAGACAGAGACTTAGTTGCGCAACTACAACCAAACTTAGGGTTCCAGATCTTTTCTTTTTCGAAGCTCAGGTGGTCACGTGGCATGTATATGAAAAAATACCGGGATCTTAAATTTTTAATCTAGATTTTATAAACATGATGTAAAAGTTCTTTACCTAATTGTTTAAGGCTGTGCTCAACTCTTTAACCCTTACAGGATTGTTTACGAATGCACATCTTCTCTGAATTTTATCGGTAGTTACAATTCACAGCCTGGGTCCCGGGTCAACACGATATTGCTGGAAAAAAAAGAAATATTTTGCGACATTCTCAGGACCTGAACCTGATGTGGGACTACTTGTGTCCTAAATTAGGACTTCCATCCATGGTTGGCCTCTGGAGAGAACAGCTAGAGGTGGCGTGATTTTTCTGGATGCAGACAGATGAGAGACACGCTTCCACATACGTCTTTAAGAAATCCGCGGCATTCTTCTTATCTTTTGACAGGGAAAACTTTAGATGACCTTCCGGCATTATAACGGGTCACTTTACCTTCGCCTTATGTGCTTGGCCTTAACAACGAAACCCAATGTGACGCCTGTGCAGAGTATTTCTGCAGAACAATTCCTCTGTCACCATCCATACTCGGATCAGATGGCAGGTGTTCGGTGATTATGTTGCAGGAGCTGCTGGTGTAGGCTCCGCATCACAGAACACCCTGCTGGTCTTTCTTAGGAAGATTGCGAGTCAAAATTCAAAAAATAATTTTCAAATATTAAATTAGTGTTTACACTGAGTGTCCCAACAAAACCGGAACATCTGGCAACGCTACACGGGATATTTATTTGCAACAACTTGTACTAGTTGCAACAAGTGAACATCGAGAGCTGTGTTAGTTGAAGTCATAATCCTCGTGTATATAGTTTTTTGCCGATATAAGGGTAATAGAGAACGAAACTTATGTGCTACGCGGATTCCCTTCTCGGGATGTGCGACCACCGGTTATCCTTTTGGGATGAACTCGCCCAAGGAAACAGAGAAGAAAATCAAAACCTCCTCCAGATAACAGAAAAAATATTTTGGGGACATAAGGACGATTCGATTTAATGGCCCCGATAACACCAGCCACCCTCGACTGAGGAAAATGCTCATTTCAGGTCTGTTCGACGACACAATGGGAACTCTCCCACTTTTCATTAACTAAAAACGAACCCACTTGAATTGGAACACCTTCCTTTCACTTCCTGGTTTTTTGTTTCCTTTTTAACAATGTTGGGATTTTTTTTCGTTTTTTTTGAGAACAAAGGAAAGGAAGCACATTGATATCTTACCCATTAGGGTTTGCGAATTATCTACGAAGCACGTGTTTGAACAAAAAAAGGAAAGCTCATTCTCATTTATTTTTTAATCGCAAACCCAAGGGATTACTTACTTAAATTTTTTGAAATAAGAACATAATGCATGGAGAGTAGGAATCAAAGTTTCGGATGTAGTTAATAAAACGTCCAGCTTATAACTTTGCCTGCAGACTCTATGTCCCACAACCCCGCCACCCATCTGTGTGCTTGTTGTTCTGGCATAACTCTGTGTGTGTTCTCGGATCGTCCACCATTCTACGCTGGAAGCAGGGAGAAGCTGTAAGATAATTAAATTACTTAAGTTTTATAATGAGGGCGCCTCTGTTTAAAGAGGGTGAACAGCCAAGTCTTAGTAATAAATACATTTTCCACTTCCTGCTAGCTGTCCTGATAAATCCTGAAAATAATGTGTTGCGAGCACAGAAAAATTATAGCGATCAATATTTTAATAAGCCACACCAAAGTGAGTAACTGGTGAGGAATGAGAGAAAAGAAGGAAGTGAGAAAAACAAGGAAGTTCCTCAATAAGGATGCACTCTTACAAGAGTTTTATAATCTAATTATCTATCAGCTGACACTCAGGGTTTACAAGAAAGTCCCGAGCGAGCGGATATTATTAACAGCACTTATTCCTATTCTTGGCTGCAGCAATAATCCCACCAGACTGGCTGTCGGTCTTAGGGAGCTAACGCATCCGCCAAGGTTCGGAAAATATTACTGAATGTCTCCGGACTGGTAAAATAAGAACTTTCTAGAGCAACACTGACTCAGACACTGACACATCAAACGAATGCACGCTTATTTTCCTGCTAGGAGGGTCTTCTTGTACAGACAGAGTTTTCGCGGACACAACACAGCTTGGTCTTTCTGATTGGTCTTGCAGCGTCTCTTGGATGGGAGGCAGTAAGTGATTCACTTTGACCGACAGCTGCACTTGAGCCAAATTTATTCCTCCCTCCCTTTGACTATTCCGTCGCAACAGTTCAACCTCATCGACTTTGAGGCTTTCAAACTTATCAAACACAAACAGACTACTTGCCACCAACCCTAGTAGAGAAGAGGGATAAGACCTTCCATCTGCGACTTCCGGACCGGAAACAACGGTACGGACAAATGGGACTAGTAGAAGGGAAAATCTCCTTGTACACTGGTCACTCCAAAACGAGTGACGGTACGTAGGGGTGCTCTGCAACTACTTCAAAAATGCCTGCCACTGTGCATAACAACAGGAGAACCCACCCGTATAACTGGTGGCAGAGGACAGGCCTGGACTTGCATGCAAACGATAGGCCATCGTGTCCCATCTGTAGTTGATCAACAGACGACTGACGATAGAAGACGGAACTGTTTCAGTGCGTTCGAGGAAGAGTGTCATCACTACGGACCTTTTGCGTCTAATAAGCTCCTAAGCGCGATGGAAGAACAGGATTACTGTATCCAGAGCAATTACAATGAGCCCGACACATTTTACGGAACGACTTTATCCACAGAACGGCCTTCAAGTGGGATCAAAAAGCCAACTTTCAGAAACCTGACGAAAGAAAAGTTTGACAAGTACCTGATACACGCGGACGACGTAATTAAAGATACCATGGACAAGACAAAAGAAAAATCCATGAACAAATGCTACCTTTGACTGATATCAAGACTCAAGCTCTTTTGTTGGTCACAAGTCGCGGAAATTAAGCCACTATTGACCATTCCGAGGAATGACGTGATCAGAAAGTAGCTTCCTATTAAGCTCAGCACAAAAAGAACTGGAGCAACAAATCCATAGTCCGCAGACTGAGCGTCGATGTTGTCCTAAGAGCGGTCTTGCATAGCCACGGTGGCGTATACGTAACATTTTTCATCGAACGTGGATGTCGTCCCAAGAGCGGTCTTGCATGGCCACGGTGGTGTATACGTAACATTTTGCGTTTTGTCCCTGAAGTAGTCGTCGATGCAGAATCGTTGCGGCTTTCGAACTAAGTACTAGTCCTAATAAGACAATATAGTAAGTTTTGACATGATTTTTAAGTATTATCTTACATTTTCTCAGACGTTTCATAAATAACATAATTAAGACAATTTTTTTAACTGCATTCCCTTACGCTCTTGGGATTTTGCCGCTCTGACAGATTTTTCCAACACCCCTTAAAAATGGCAGTCTTCACAATTTGGTGCAGAAAGTACGGGAACAGACCTTAGCAAAAAAGCCCAAAGCAAGAAAATCTCTAAGAATATTTTTTTCAAAAAAGAAGGTATGAAGAGGTATGAATTGTTTTTTTTTCTTTATAAGTTTCAAAAATTTTCTTTAATGAAATAAGCGATAAAATACTGGCATATTTAGTTAAAAACATCGTTTCTAGTTAGTTGTCAAGGGCTGTATACATTAACCTTAAATTTATATCCAAAACAGTTTCACCCCACTTATCCATCTCATCGACTCCACACCTCTCGTGCTCTTCCATTTTCATCCTGAAAAGCCGAATCCCTGCCCTTCGTCTCTGTTTGTAGAGCTCACTAGCAACTCTCAGTTATATTCAATTTTAATACCTTAATTTCACTCTTCTGAAAAGTGGACATAACTCGTTTAGTTAACATTTAACAGCAAATGCAGTTAATGACATCGACAGGCAAATATGACATAACACAGGACGAGCACTTGAAGATTGCAAGTTAGACGAGGCTGCTTTGCTTTTAATATTTCTTAATTAACGATTTCCTTTATTTCCTTTGTCTTTCAATTACTGTCCACTGTCCCATTCCCGAGGGAGTTCCTTTCCTTTTCTTGTATTTAATGAGATTAAATCGAGGAAATTTACTTCGGACCGCTGCACATTTTTGAAAACATTGCCTTTTCATCTTCCAACTTCTACGTTAAAACCGTCAAAAACATTTGCTGCATCGTACTCATGAACTACATCATTCAAGTACATTTACAGCACCTTGTCATCAAAGTGAAAACGGTTTGTGAGTAACCGTCCTTGCAGCATTCGTGTCGCCACTGTCAACAGAATCCACCCATCAAGGCTGACGCTACAGGGAAGTCACATAATATTTTTTTGCTTGGGTTGCTGCTGAAGCTGGTTGGAAAGCTGAAGTCCCATTAGCCAACAAGGCCTCTCATGGTGGGAGGACAAGGAAGCATTTTTTTGTTTGCTTAAAAGTGAAGCGATGAAGTAAGTAAACCATGAAGTGGTTGCAAGAGTCCAGGACCGACGAACAACAATCGGCGACTGACACATCCAACCACGAACAAAAGAGCTCCCACGAGGTGACACAGGGAGTTGATGTAGGTTGCAGGGGTTTCACACGCACACAGACCATTGAATGACCGTCTCTCTTTTGACATTCTGATCTTTGGATAAAAACCCCTTTGATCAAAGCAGCCCTTGGACAAAATCACAATCTCTTTATTTTGGATTCTGTCAAGAAGGGGATTTAAAGGGTATTTGTGCTCATCATGATGGTTTGCTCATCGTCTTCTTTGAGTGGCGCTGCGGTCAGGGATGGACCGTCGGGTTACTCATCCCTCTTTGTTAAGCCAGACAAAGCAAGCAGGATGTGGGTCGAACGACGGGTCCTTTTTTCCCAAGCTAAGAAATTAAATTTAAAAATCTGGAAATTGAAAAATCCGTTTTCAAAGAGAAAAGAGATTTCAGGCACTCACTGCAGTGGTAAGGTTTGAAAAACTCATGTTGCATAGGAGGATCTCGTAGAGACTATATACATTTTTTATAAAGTCTGCAATTGCACGGAAGCTGGACGAGAAGCATAACCAGAAAAGTTCTTCAAGGAGGAAGGTTAATGGAGGAGAGACAGCCCCGACCTAAAGCTACCTAAAGCTCTTGTGTGAATGATGAATATAAAACGTCACTTTTATTCCGTATGGCAAAATGCAAAACACTGGTTTGGTTACTTTGAGTGCATGGACCAGATAAGCCGTTCTTCAAATTCTAGGCTGCTGGTTCGAAGTCCCTGTTTTATGTTTCGCGGACGATATTGGTGTGTTTGTCGTGACGAAACGGGTTTAAGAACGAAGCAATGGCAATGATAAAGAAGTGGCTGCGCGAGTATGAGTTAAGACCTCTCGGACGGACCTCTTAAACGAAATTCGTGTCCATTACGAGCAGAAAGCTGCTAGAGACGATAACGATGAAAGTTGGAGAGCACAACATTATTTCCAGTCTATTTATAAAATACCTGGGAGTGATGATTGATGCTAGGCTTAATTTCAGGCATCGACCGAATGCCCGGATGCGTCGAAAACGATAGGCACTGATGTCGAATCTCGGCGGTCCGAAGCAAGGCGAAAGATTAATGCATGCGAGAGTTGTAGCCTTTGCACTGTTTGTTTATTGTGGCAGCAATTTTACAATGGTTATACATTACATTCTGTGCTTACAGTGATTCGGTATGTTTTATTAACTTACTACTAAAATATAAATAAAAGTTCTTAAATAATAAAACACATAAGAAATTTGAATGAAAAGCCACTAAAAACCTTCATTAAGACATCAGTGTCTCTAGAGGGAAGAGAGAGAGAGTTGTAGCCTTCATACAACTGCACGGGGCACAAATATGGTCTCATGTCGCAAATTGAAAGTCGCACATGAAGGGAATCAAATCTGTGTATGGATTATGGGCCAGCAGTGCGTTTCGATCGGGGTCCCACGACGCGATACTGGTACTGTCCTCCATAGTATCAATCGATAGCCTAGCTGTAGAAGCTGGTGGACTTCACGACAATCGCGTACAAATAAGGCCAAGCGTTAATAAAGCGATGAAATTCGAAAGTGGTTGCAGTATAGAAGCGCGGCAACAACAATGAAATGAGTCCCAAAAAGGGAGATGGACGTACCGGCTAATTCAAGGACCAACCAAGGATTGAAAGTTAGGTAAATCGAAAACACGGTGAACTGAATTATTATCTTACACAGTTTTCGACTGATCACGGTGGTTTCCGGGAATACCTATTCAAGCGAAACCCCGATTCGATTGCGTTCTGTCCAGATACGTAAAAGCGGAAGATAGACGGTACTCGGTGTGCAAATGAATGTGCTAAATTGCTTGATGAATTTGGAGAACGGCCAACACCAGAAAACATATTTCAACATACCACCGAACGTCGATAACTCGAATTAAATTGGTAAGGCAATAGAGCCAAGACTGAAGTCAACATGTAATTTAACTTCGATAACTTGAACTGCGATTTCTCGAATGTCTTGATAACTCGAACAGATTATCTGGCGTAACCCTCGATAAGTTGAATTCAGGAGAAAAATTCCCAAATTCTGCGTATTTTACAAGTTCCTCTTATAAGGACTCGCTTTCGAGGCCCTGCGTTGGTATGTTTCTTTGGAGGAACTGGATGAAATCTCTGATTTCCAGAAATGAACGCTCAAGCGAAAGAAATGAGGGAGAAGCTCAACTGCGGATGGAGTTTGAAGCTGAAAAAAAAAATCAGAAATATACAAGTTGTTAAGTGCCCTATAAACAAAACAGATGTATGAACACTTGGCTGTTCCACCACAAACGTCACACAAATTCGTACACATTAGTTCTTCATTTGACTTTCACGATGACGGAACAGCGCTTTGAGCAGTGGAAATATTGGCCTGTTATATAAATAGAAAAATATGCGCATAGTCCCGGCATCAGTAATATTAAACATCTGTTTATGTCGCCTGCATGCATATTTCATGAACTACTCACAAACTTATTGCTCAGAATCACTAAATCATGCAGATACCAAGACCATTTCAAAAGTCCCTACTATCGGCTTACAATACAGAGAGTTCATCACTTATCGACGATCGTATTGCGACTAATTTTTTGTAAAGTGTGCGGACAAGCCCACACACAGCACACAAGAAAGGAAAATCTTTACATTCTAGTCACACTGAGAAATCGGTGCACGGACGGAATCCACAAACACAGGACACATTTTTATCGAAACAACTGGCGTCAAACCACCTGACTCGAAGGACTAAGGTCATGCGCTACAAAAACCCTTATTTTGCCAGTCCTTCTGTATGGATCCGAGAGCTGGACGATAAGCAAAATTGCGAAGCAGATTCTTGGTGACTTCGAAAGAAAAATTGGACGTCGGATATATGGTCCCGACTGCGAGGAAGGCGAATCGAGGAGAAGACACAACCGCGAGCTCTACGAACAGTATCAGGATGTGTATATAGTCCGGAAGGCAAAGATCCGTCGACTGCACTGGATCGGTCACATCGAGTTCATGGACAACAATGCTCCAGCTAAGAGGGGAGGAAGACCGAATTTCCGGTATAAAGACCAAGTAATCGCGGATGCAAGACACCTTGGCCTTGATGACTGGAAGCAGCGTGCCCAGGACCGTCAAGAGTGGAAAGCAGCTATCGCTCAGGATCGGACCCTTCATGGGTCGCCAGCCTGATAAATAAGTAAGTATGTCAGGGGAGAGGGCGATACCTTTGAACATATGTAACAAAATCGTATGTCCTCCCCCTGATTACTGTGCAGACAATTTTTGATGTGCGTAGCAAAACGCCCCGGGTACAACTAGTTTTCTGAATAAAAACTACTTTTGGCTTTTCGATCCCGAGTCAGTTGAGTGCTGAGGTACTTTCATATTATTTGACGCCGTTAACAGCGCATCTATGTCAAAAGAAGCAGTAAGGGTACATTACTAATGCTCGAGGGATGTATCGTTAATGCCAACAAGCGAGTGAAGTAATGTTTCTGCCGATTTGCCCTTGTTGTAGGCTTGCTGAGAGATCCACACCAATTTTTCGAGAGTCTTAAATTGATGTCAAGTTATAGCGGATGCAAGACAGCTTGGAAAATCAGCGATGGAAGGCGGCTATAGTTCTCGCACCCTGCATGTGTCCCCAGCCTGATACGTAAGTAAGTATAGTTAAGTCTATAAAACTCAAAAATCATATCAAAACAATTAATATCACAAAATAAAACAGTTATCTTCTCCACTGTGCGATAGCTGCAGCAACACCGCACTGTGTTCCAGCTATGAAATAAGTGTGGAATTCCGAAATTTATGCAGCGCCTAGTGGTAGGCCACGTACATCAACATTTTACTCCGACTGTATCCGGGGATCCTTTCAAGATCACTTCAGTTTCTACGAAGAAAAATTGCTATATTCGTCATTGTCTAACAGCAAGTTAATGCTAAACAAACGACGACGATCGCACAGCGAATTTACAGACATACATCGGCATACTAGCTGTTGCCTTCGATGATCACGATCGAATGTGTCGAACCAGGACCCTCGATATCAGTGCCCCATCGAACTGCCGAGTAAATGCAAGCATTTCCATTCGCTTGCTATGTTAATTTATCCTCCGCTTATATTAAAATTGAAACAAACTATGTCACATGTTGTCTTAGATCACATCATTGAGAAAAAATGCTTTTAGCGGATTTAATTAAAAATGTACAACTTTTAGTGCAACAAACTTTGTGAGTGTAACCGTCAAAGAGGAGTGACTATAAGTTCGACGTGAGACACAGTGAAAGTTCGCAAATTAATTCGTTTTCTTTCAGAAACTCATACGAAGCGAGTATCGCGAACCTTCTTGTCTCGCTCCTCACTGCTCTCGGTCGAGTATCCTTCCTTGTAAATAATCCGCAAAAATTACGAACATGCTTTGAATAATTCTCCACTCTTCAAGCACTAAGATGAAAAAAAAAATATCCTTCATAATCTGTTATCCCTCTTGGGGTTAAACTTTGTAACCGAATGCCTTATTTCGTGATGTTCGACCGCACAACTTCAACCAAACCATAAATAGGAAGTTTTATGTAATTAGATGCTTTTTTGAAGGACTTTTAAGAGAATGAGCTCGTGTATAATTACACGGATAAGCATTACGAATTACAACGAAAACGTTGCTTAGTTTCACATCAAAGAACTTTCGCTACATAGCTAGTGTGTGTACAAAAAACAACCGTAAGACAAAAACAGTGCTTTGTAATGTTGCGATAATTTTGGCACTGCGGCAATGTGTGAAATCAGCAGAATACACATGTCCTCATTGTCCCCGAAACAAGCAGCAGAGATGGAAACCTTCAGTCTTGAGTCACTCCTTAGCATGACCCCGCGTTAAATAATTTAATTTCCCCACGCCCTCACCAGAAATGTGTTCTGTTCTCAAGGTCGTCAAGTTCAGTGTCACGCACAAGAAAAGTCCGCCACGCGTTCAGTGAACCCTTTTTGCTTGAAATAGCCTCCTCCGCCTTGCTTGATGTCAGTCGCCTTTAAAAGGGGCGATTTCATCATTCCGTCAGCTGTTGGGTCTGTTCAATCCCTCCCTGGGAAACTTTTTCCACCACACACACGAAAGGAGAGGCTCTTTAAAGCCGCCCTCCCAAATCACCCACACGATGGCACAGCACGAAATGTGTTCATTCGGCGCATTGTGAGGATGTGACACACAGTACACAAACCAGACACAAGCATCTGTTCGATAAACGATTCTTCTTAATCAACTTGAGTCGAGGATGAAAGCCCAGCCCACACAACCGCACGCCGCCGACCCACCAAACCACCGTCGAGCCGCTCCGAATTTTTGCCAAGATAAACATATTCCGACAGAAATCCTGTGGCGGGAGGGAGATGGTTGGAAATATTCGCAAAAATAAATAGCGCGCGGTTTGCTGAGGGAACATGTCACCCCCCGCCTCCGGACAAAAATCACAAAGAGAAAAAAGGAAAAGGGAGAAGAAAACCCAAAGAATGTGAAACACACAAAGACCTGGTCGATTGTTGTGTGTGCGCGCTCCTAATTAGATTTTTATTTGGTGAAACCGAAAAAGAAAGCCTCTCGGGGGGGCTTGGTGGCCGGGAGGGGGTGGTGTTGTTTGTGGCATTATACATGCGTGTGCCTGGTTGTGATAAGAGACTTTGTGTTTGTCGTTTCGATTTAATTGAATTTCTGCTCGCAGCTAGGGCCCGATAGCGCGCGCCTACACCCACCGCTCGTGGTGTTCCCAGATTAGCAAGGATCCTGAGCCTCGATTGCGGGAGTAACCTTAATACATGAAAGTCCTCCTAATTAGGGCGCTCGCAATTGCTGGCAATAGCGGGGGAGGCGTCACAACGCAACCACCCCCGCCTTGGCAGCCGGTGACATTCGTCAAGGTCTCTTCCGCTGTCAACATAAGTCCATCGGTGAGGCATAAATTATTTCAGACGCTGCAAGTAGCAGGGACTAAGTAGTCTGAGCAGAGGGTTAATTCCGGAGGAGTGGCTTCTTGAAAAGGGGCCGAAATCACCTGTCAGAGCCGCTTAATGAGGGCCACTCCGGCGTATATGACCCGCCGCAGAAGGCAAGTATGCAGACGGTTCAAAGGTATAATGTCCATCGGAATGCTGCTTAAAGTTTGAAAAAACGTGAAAGCCGCGTGCGTTTTCAGTGTCAGTCTGGTACACGCGAAGGAATGTTGGGGTACACTCTCGTGGTAGGATTTTTTACTTTAAAGTGGCCCAAAAGCAGCACTCGAAGTGAGGGCGAAGGTAGTCGCCTACCTGGTCCCTATGCGGATGCCTCGGAATGGTAACAATTCCAAGAACCCAACGACTATGGCTCTGAGCACTCCCCCAAGTTGAGGACATTGCGGAGAGAACAGAGCTTAAAAGTAGACAGAAATTCAGGGAACGACCGATTGACAACAAAGCGCGCTTACGGCGAACAAATAAGTCGACTTGAGTATAATTGAATTCCACAGATGCAGCATTTTTCCCATCGAACAAGCTGGAACAATAATTGTGATGACAACGTTGGGTAGGTTTTCAGAGGAATTCATTATCTGATGAATGCAGCAAAATATGAGCTTTCCAGGTAGTGGCCTTTGAGGCGCTAAGATCATTCCCCGTTGTGCAATAAATATAAATTCCATGAACTCAATCATTCCACTTGGAGGGATGGAGAAACCGATTCACAATCAAGTGTAGCTTGAGTCTTTTTTATTCCGTGTACACGGGCAAAGGACTGGGGGCTATGTTGGAGGACTTCAATCGAAAACCAGCGAATGCAGATTCTACGAAACACCGTCCGGTTGCCGCTTTTGAGAGCACATGTCAACGTCGCAGACTTTTGAAAGGGCCAACCGGTAAGCAATGGTATTCGTTCCAACTGTCACTTGTCGCAGTTACCAATCATACAGAGTTGAAGTACATCAACAGTCACAGTATTCCGTAAGGCTTTACGCATTTTATCATGCGTCTGCACGAGTTACGAGTTGGGAGCGACTCGCACAGTTACTACACTACACACATTGAATTGAAAGAAATTAATAATTTACTCAAAAAAAACAAAAGAAGGTAATACAAATTAAGCAGAGCAAAATCAACCGTATTCTACGGTGGTCCAAGAACAACTGCCCATTCCACCCATTACACAACAACAACACATTATAGGAACAACGAGGTAAAAGGACGCTATAACAAACGAGTAATCAGTTGAAGGCAGTCATAAATTTGGAAAAGACGCTAAGACATAATACGAAAACAAATGAGAGGTGAAACATAATTGGAAAGAATGTTGCCGAAGCTGGGACGTGTTGCGAGACGCAACTCACGCGTGGAAATTATGAAAGCTTTTTATTGGAATTCCATATCTTTTCGTCGTGAGATCCGTCGGCGCAGGGAATTCGCCGCATCGTGGAAAAGTTCTACCGTATACAGTGTGTTCCCGTGAAGTCCAGGCAGAGATTGGTGCGAAATGAAGAAAACATGGACGCCATAGCGGACAGAAGAAGAAGATTTGGCGGCGATCAGCTGCTGAAGTGGGCAAAATCAGAGAGTCAACCATCTTATCCTGCGGTTCGACTTGGGCCTACATTAGTAAAAGATTGAGCTGATGCAATAACTGAAGGCAGTCGAATAAAGACAACGATGTGAGCTGGCCTGTTGGGCGCTACAGATCCAGATTTTGGTCAAAAATCATCTTTTCAGACGAGTCCGAGTTTGGCTCACCGGCTATGTCAACAAGCCAAATTGACATTTTTGCAGCGAAGGCAATCTACAAGTGTCCCATCAAACACCAATGCATCCACAAAGATGGACTTTTTATGCGAACTTCAAACCTTCAATGTCACTCTCTGATTTTTAATTGTTTATGGTGTGTCTGCTGTCCGTATGCGCCTTAATCTAACCTAACCTAACCTAACCTAATGGTGCGTTGAATAAAAGCTGGTTGTATTTCTTAAATTCAGAATTTCTAATTGCTATCTTTTTTTTCCCTCGAAGTTATCATTTTTTTTATAGATTCTAAAGCAAACTGTTTCATTTAGAAAAGTCCCACATGGACACCCTACCCACAATACGCAAGAAGTGGCTGTTTTAAAATTGACGAAAATAGGTGAATGGCTGTCTTTTCAGATTGAAATATCTTTTTATTCATTTTTGTTTTTTTGCAGAAGGGTTTCAGCCCGAAATTTTGAATTATTAAATTTTTTGATATCATATTTATTCTAGACAAATTGAAGTGAAACACTTTAATTCTCAGTATCGTTTGCCCGATCCACAAGAAAGGAGACCCCTTCAACTGCGCCAACTACTGAGGGATAAGTCTCCTGAACATCAACTATAACATCTTCTCTACCATTTTGTGTGAGTGCCTGAAGCCATTAATGAATAACATGGTCCTTATCAGTGCGGTTTCAGACCGGGAAGGTCCACCATCGACCAGATTTTCACACTACGGCAGATCCTGGAAAAGACCCAAGGGATGCAGATGGACACCCACCACCTTTTGGTCGATTTCAAGGCCGCATATGACAGCGTGCATTGGGACGAGCTATACAACGCCATGTCAAGTCTTGACATTCCTGCCAAACTCGTCAGGTTGTGCTGGATGACGATGGAAAACTCTCGCTGCTCCATCAAGGTTGGTAACGAACCCACAGAGACCTTCAATGTTAAAAAAGGTTTTAAACAAGCGCATCGCCTTGTCGCCTGTCATGTGACTTCTTTAACATAATCCTGGAGAAGATCGTGCAAGACTCACAGTCCAACACAAGAGGCACGATCTTCCAAAAGTTCGTACAACTGCTGGTATACGCAGATGACAGTGACGTGATTGGCAGAACACAGCGAGCCGTCAATAAGGCGTTTGCTGGCATTGAGGCGGAAGCGGCTAAAATGGGTCTAGCGGTGAATGAGGGCAAAACGAAGTATATACTGTCATCAAGAAAGGACACACAACATCGACGTCTTGGCCAAAACGTCAACATAGGCAGCTATAACTAGTCAAGGACTTCGTCTACCTCGGCTCCGCAGTAAATAGTACAAACAACATCAGTACCAAGATCAAAACGCAGAGTAACTCTTGCCAACCACTGTTTCTATGGGCTGAAGAGGAAATTGAGTGGTAGAGCCATCTCTCGAAGGACCAAGCTGACTTTATACAAGACCTTGATCATCTCAGTCCTGCTGTACGGAGCGGAGGCATGGACAATGTCTGTTGCACGCAACATGCAGTCAAAATTTTACAACGGCAACGGAACCCAGTCAGCTGTCGACAACAAAATTGGGACATCAGAAAAAAATGATCTGCTAGTCATCATCAATCAATTAGACAATGTGTCAACGACCACACGTTGGCGCCTCCTACGCGACGCCTCCTATGTGACGTGCACACGTACATTGAAGTCTTAGTGTGCGAGCATGCACTAATTGTCTTTATGCTTCACGTCCAGACGTTGGCTCCGCCCATGATGCGATGTTCTGGCTGTGCATACATGCACTGAATTCGTGGCGCGGGAGCGGGAGGCACATGGTGGTGAATTACATCAGAGGTCTCACGGTTCTGTAGCTGGACTACCAAAAGGAAAAAAAACGGACCAGAGATTTCTTGTAGGCATTGACCCTGATGATACATTCTTTCCCAATATAAAAATAGAACAAGACACATCACAAGTAAATTTGAATTTGACCGAAGCAAATTACATAATTGTTGTTTGATTTTCTTCTGGCTTAGCGCGTTCGCGAGGGTTTCAATTGGATCAAGGGTCTGGTACAACCGTCCCCGGCAACCAAATCTATTGTGATTTTTGATTTTTTGCTAATTGTCCTTGCGAATGTCCTTGGTCTCTTCGAGAGAAAAGCTCTGCGTGCGATCTTTGGTCCTGTTTGCCTTGACGGTTTCTGGAGGAGAAGATTCAACCACGAACTGTACGGACATGAGTCTAGTCAGGCGTCTTCGGACCCAACGCCTAAGATGGCTAGGCCATGTAGAGAATATGGACAACTCATCTTCAGCCCGCAGAGTCTTCGACTCCGAACCCGTGGGATAACGTAACAGATGACGAGAAGGACTTCAACCAACTTGGCGTGTGACACTGGAGACAGCTAGACAGAGACCGTGCTAGCTGGGTAGGCTTGTTGGTTGAGGCCCAGGTCCACCCTGGACTGTAGCGCCAAATGAAGAAGAAGAAGAAGTGCGGACGCTGCTGCTGTATACATCAATATCTGGATACACATCTGGATAACTATGAGACAAACCTAAATTAATTAAAGTACTTACGGGATTGTGTGTCACGGAAAAAGATGAGTATCACTTACCTGGAAAAAAAGAGAAAATAAAATTATTGCATGAGCTTTAGCTTTTAACTACAAAAATTATTTATTGACGAATATATTCAAATTTGTAGCATATTAGCTATTCGATGGTGATGGAGAAAATATTGACATTCACGACAGCTGACTCAGCAGTCAAGGAAATTATGGATTTCCGGTGGATGGGTCGGTGAAGTGTTTACACACGGATGCTCTCAATTTTACATCAACTGCCAGGAAACACACAGGAGATCGTTTCGATTGAGTGACTTAATGTGGCAGGTGCCACTCTCATCAGCACATTCTGGAGTAAACATTGTGAGTTACCTGTTTACTCAGGCTGATAGACAGGTGCTCTCGCTTATGCACCCTCTTGAATCTAATTAATAATATTCATGAAGAGGATAAGGCATTATCCTCTGAGTGCATTTCGCATCGTTGTTATTCATGCAACTACTAATCACATTCTGAGTGCACACAAGTGTGAATCTTAAATTCTAATTGGTGCTACCGCCACAAGCTCTCTCTAAGCCGGCGTTGAACCGGAATCGATCCTACAAGCCGCAATGATGTGTGTAATCATATTTGCAGCGAACAGACGTCGGTGCACAGGAATAATGCGGCCTTATGCATTCAGGCTGTTTTCCAGGTCCACAGCTCGGCAAAGGAGAGCCCATCAATCATATCATTCTTCGTGGAAATACGAGATGCAGGGAATTTATTATGCATGACTTCATTATTTTCCAGCGAAGAGGGAAGAAAACGAGACAATGGATGATGGCATAAGCCACTCAGTTGGCTGATAAACGAGTACACTGCCAAGGGGTGTAGCTCAACAATGGAATTGAAATTTATAAACACAACGGGGGGAGAAGCAAAGTATATCTGCTTGAAATGTTATGGGATACCCTAGCCACCGAATCAAATTATATTTCCGTGTCCCTTTTCTTCGTGGATTACCGGCCGAAGGGGAGACCGACTCTGCGGATGGCTAGCGCCTTCACACCCGAAATGCCCAAATCAGCCAAATCACCAGAAGCACCCGGATCATATAGCATTTGAATAATCCGACCTAATCAGGGCCTGATTTAAGTCTTCGAGATTCATGATGTTGGTCGGAGCGGGCATTGTCTTGCCGAGGGACGAACGAATGAGGATTTATATGGACAGCACGTTTTCGAGATGTGGAATTGATGCTCAGGGAGAAAAACTATTTCAACATTCTCTTGCCGTGGGGAGGCGGCGAATAGGGAAGATATCGAAGCGGTGTTTGATGTAATTTGAAACGGCATTTAATTCGCCAAATGATAACCTCCTTTCACCGAGCGTTCACGTGGAAGCCGTATTTTTTTTTTTTTGGAGTCTCGAATGGAATATCAAACGTCTATTCGACTGCGAGTGATGGGAGCAGAGATTAGATAGCGATTGGCCCTTACATAAGAAGGAAATGCAAATATGTCATAGCCATTCCTCGGATTCATTGCTTAAGAGCGACACGATTCAGGCGGCATAATTTGGGGCACACGTTAGTGGTTCTTCTTCTAGTGTCCTGGGCCTCTGCCAACAAGCCTCTCCAGCTGGCACGGCCTTCAGGGTTATTTAGTCCACAAAAGGCTGAACACAACTATGGGATTTTTCTTTTCAACTTCTGGGTTTGTTTTCACTCAATCAAATTTGATGACTTCAACTTTCAATTTACAACTCATGAGTTTATCAACTCCTCATTTCTTCAACTGCCGTGTGTATGTAAGATGGGATGATTGTGATTTCGTTTATAGTTTTCCTCCTTCAAAGCGGACAAAAATAATAATGATTGACTTAATATAGGATCCATATCCGTGATCTCAATACAGATCTAAACTCCTTATTTATTTGATCCCATATGAATCATTTATCCCTGAATCCTTCCAAAACTAAGGCTCTCCAAATAAGCAGAGGAAATCTGTGCAATGCCGTTGACCCAGTTTGTATTAACAACAGCACTATCGAATATGTCTCTAAAATAAAAAATCTTGGAATCATCTTTAACGAACATCTTGGCTGGAATGATCAAATAAATGGTATCGTTCGCAAAATCTATTCTATTCTAGCCCGTTGAAGTCAAACTAAAACTCATAAAGTCATTCTTAGTTCCTCTCTTATTATACGGCTGTGAAAATTTTTCAAACATCGACTTTGAATGTTCTCACAAGTTAAACGTTGCTTTCAACAATTGTGCACGATACATTTTCAATCTAGATCGGTACGCCCACGTTTCAGATTTCGCTAAAAGAATTATTGGCTGCCTACTTAATGTATTTCTTAAATATCCAGGCCAGGCACCAGAATATTTGTACACAAAATTACAATTTGCGCGTTCTCAAAGAACATTGAATTTAATAGCACCTTCTCAAAGCGCTCACGAACAGCACACAACGTAAATTCAAAGTTCAAAATTAAACTGTCAAAAATTTAAAAGGGGAAATTTAGAAACTGACAACTAAATTTCCACAACTTCTACAATTTAAATTTCACATTGTGAGTTGAAACAGTGAACAAAACCAATTTTCAACTGGTCGGTTAAACCTCGAGTTGAGACCAACTCCGAAGTTGAGCAACTACCAGTGTTCCGACAAGTTACTGGAAATTAATGTACATAAAATGTGCTTGCAACAATTCATGCATATCTGCAAACGAAACACACGCGCACACGTTAATTAAAATTTTCTTCCATTTTAATTGGTTCTTCTCGTTATTTGGGAGAGAATAAATAAGCAAATGCCAAATGTTTTAAATATATTAAATTTTTTTTTGTGTAGTGGAAGCATTGTTTTTGCGCAGCAAAATTCGAAATAGAGACTAAATGCAGCGCTGTTATGCATGCTGAATTTACGCACTGCATGAGAAATTCTGCACATCTGTTTCCAGCATTAGCCAGCTGCTTTCAATTCCGCACGCCAAGTTGGTTGAGGTCCTACATCGCATGTGTACACCGTCGGTTTCGTGGGTGTCCTTTATTGCGTACGCGTTTGTTGTTACATCACAAAAATATATTAAATTAAATGTGGTAGTAGTAAATTCTGGCAATTCATTAATTAAGAAATTATTCCAAAAATAGAAATTGTAATTTCTTCGATAAATGAATTATCAAACACAAAAATAATTGTTCAGTTCGAATTGCTGAAATGAACTCTTTCAACCAAACAAACTCTTAAGCTTTAAAATATAAAAGTATAGAAAGCATATGGGCGGTGCTACAGTCCGCAGAATAGCCAACTTTAAGAGGCCTTTTCTAGACTGTTACACTCTTTGAGCATGATCAGAGATTCGAAAGTGATGGGGCCGTGAAAAATTATTTTAAGTCGTAGCGGTAATCGAAGAGGCAGAAAAGTTCAGTTGCACATACGCACAACGCCACAGTTAGTTAGTTCATTAAGATTTTGGAAGTAGTATGCGCCTAGGTGTAAGTACCTACGACCAGTTGCGATTGGAAGTGTTGATTGTGTGTATCGTAAGTAGATGGTAAGCTGTGGTGATTGGTATGGAAGGTGGACCTCCTCCTCGAGATGTACCACACCTAGACAGTTTACCGGAATTGCCTCTGTGTGTCACAATGTCCTGGCACCCACAGGACATTGTGATGTTAAAATGCTCATTCATCTCGAACAGGATCATCATCTTAAACATGACATTTTCCAATGACTTAATTGCGGCCTGACCGTCCGAACAGATGGTGCTCTCTTTTGGATAGTTCATTGATCTTGAGCACTCAGAGAACAATGGTTTCTGCCTGGATGACGCCTCAGTGATTAGGGAGCTTCAAGGAAATAGTAATATTAAGTCTTTGGAATGTACACTTAAACCTATACCCGCGTCATTCTGTGAAGGGTATCAGCCAGTGTCTGGTTATCATCTCAATTGTAACATAATGTACATTTTCGCTCTACAATTCAAGGTCAACCGCCAAGTCGTTTAAAAGCTCTGTATTATATAATGGCTGTGTTTTTTTGCAAGCGTATATACGCTTAATTTAGAAGTGCACAAAAAAACGATCATCGGCGCTTAATGATTCATCATAAAATCTTGGCAGCACCGACGACATTTATGACATTTGCTAAGCAGCCAGGGGTGTAGTCTTGGACGGCGATGGTTGATCTTTGATGGTCACAATCTTCGTTTTGTGACTGTGTAGCGTGACCATCTCTTCAAAAGCAAAAACATTAAATAATTATAAAATAAAAAAAAATGTTCATCAACGTTCGAA
This sequence comes from Eristalis intricaria, assembly GCA_964034865.1. Taxonomy (NCBI): domain Eukaryota; kingdom Metazoa; phylum Arthropoda; class Insecta; order Diptera; family Syrphidae; genus Eristalis; species Eristalis intricaria. The sequence goes on from OZ035875.1 coordinate 48,759,615, forward strand.
TTTAGGATCGTTTACGAAACCTAAATGAAATGCATAGCAGAGACACTCTGAGTAAACCAAAAATTGCATACTTATGGATGCCAACAATATTAAAAATGATCTAGTACATCAACCACTCTCTACAAATGCAGTAACAAAATGGAGCTGGGTCTAATCTCGTAAACCAAATACACCAACCTAAGTAATAAATTAATAAATTCAGGAATGAAAACACAGAAAATAACGATTGGAAGCATTGTTTTTATCCGCGCTTATTGCTTAAGCGGCGATAGATATGATGAGTAACTTAAGCGGATATAGGACTTGTTGTTAGTGTATTTTGCATGCAAATTGAAATTTAGGCGTATACACGCTTGCAAAAAAACACGGCTAATATTGTTTCAACTACCGATTGGTTTTTTTTTTTGGTAGAGTTTTCTTACAACCGATCTCTCAGCCATTTCGATCTCAACCATTTCGAAGAACACATCGTTAGTATGATAATAAAATGTAATTTCTTTCAAGGTGTCTTTCTTCGTTGGAAGAATTTCAATGGGCACATCTGTTCAACTTCTATTGTCTAATAAATATGACTCTGTATCCTTCACAGCACAATTTGCTTAAATCCCTTGACTGTCTATTTCCACTAGATTTCAGGTGGCTCTTGAAGCAAATTAAAATGACTTATCTCTCCGTTTACAGTGCACAAGATGTAAACAGTATATTTTACATAAACATATAAAAAAAGTATCTATCTCGGTTGTCCAACTGCCGAGAACAGTGATATCCTTGTCCATTCTCCTGATAGTGGAACAATGAGTACCGAGGGTAGTTGTGCATATTTTATTGCGTCTACTTTTCTTACCCTCAAGCATTTTCTGCTGACATTCGCTTTTATTGTTGTCTCGCTTAAATCCCCAGAGTTACGGTTTTTCACTTCAATCTGTAAAAATAATCTAAATGAAAAATGACCCCATTCCTCGGTGTAGCACACTTACTCCGCAAATTTTTCATTTACTTTATGATTGGAACTAATGGTGATTGCGAGTGTCGCACCTCTGGATGGGTCTTGTTAGGTGTGATGTAGTCATTTAATTTTTTTTTTCTTTTCACAAACTCAAAGTGGGCTGAGCATTTTCTCGTTCCCTTGGATTCATATGAAAGGCATTACCTTTCTCAATTATTTTATTCTTTTTAATCCTCTGTGTTGCTTTGGCTATAGTTCCATCTAACAAGTCTTTTTGAATCACAAGCCAGATAATCCCAGATTGATGAGAAGAATCCGGGAGGCGTTCAACAATGTTGCCCTGAACAGTCTAGTCCAAATTTAGTTTCGAGATCAGACTGAGTGGATTCAAAACGGCACGCAGTGCTAATTGGGTTCTTAAAGGACCACCACCTCACACACACCCATCCATACAGAGTGGCAGCGTATTCCGCACGATTCCACGAAGAAATTGGTAGGAACCACGACAAGAAGTGCTACACAAGTCACGGCGAATGTTGTTCAGGAATCAATACTTAACAAGTGATTGTCACCTTGTCAATCGACGATTTGATGGTCCCCTTGTGAATCGACGATTTGGCGAAGCTTATGCTGTCATCAAGAAAGGACACACAACATCGACGTCTTGGACAGAGAGTTACAATGGGCAGCTATAACTTCGTGGCAGTTAAGGACTTTGTCTACCTCGGCTCTGGAGTAATTTCTACGAACAACATCAGTACCGAGATCAAACGCAGAGTAACCCTTGCCAACCGCTGTTTCTATGAGCTCAAGAGACAATTGAGTAGTAGAGCCATCTCTCGAGGGACCAAGCTGACTTTATATAAGACCTTGATCATCCCAGTCCTGCTGTACGGCGCGGAGACATGGGCAATCTCAAAAGCGGATAAGGAAGTCCTTGGTCTCTTCGAGAGAAAAGTTCTGCCGGCGATTTTTGGTCCTGCTTGCGTTGACGGTTTCTGGAGGACAAGATTCAACCACGAACTGTACTTACATGAGTCTAGTCAGACGTCTTCGGATGCACCGCCTAAGATGGCTAGGCCATGTAGAGCTCTGGCCCGCAGAGTCTTCGACTCCGAACCCGTGGGACAACGTAACAGAGGACACCCGCGTTTTAGGTGGCGCACCCAGGTGGAGAAGGACCTCAACCAACTTGGCGTGTGACACTGGAGACAGCTAGCCAGAGACCGTGCTAGCTGGAGAGGCTTGACGGTTAAGACCCAGGTCCACCCCGGACTGTAGCATCAAACAAAAAAGAAGACGGTTGTTCACTCATTTCTGACACTAAATTCGAACTGGCGGACAATGTTTCGCACGCACGTTTGTGGAAATATATAAGTTCTCCGTGTAAATTGAATTTTTGATGAATGTTATGAAAAAGCTGTGTAAAAATGATAAAAAAATTAAAAGGGCTAAGAGAGAGTGGTGGTCGCCGTGGCGTAGTGGGAAAGTGCGTCAACTCCTACGCAGAGGGTGCCAGGTTCGATGGAACCACACGGTATGTTACTGTTCAGCCATACTTCTTCGAAATAACAATTCACCAAAACCAATGGAAAGAGACATTTCGTGAAACATGAATGCCCAATTTGATCGAACACTTCTCTCCGGCAAAGTAAAAGGAGAAGTTGCACTGCTACCGGGGATCCCATTAATACCAACAGACAAGCCATTTGAATGCAAACATCTTCAATTTAAAGTGTCCTTATCCTCTGCTATGGCCGCTTATAAGCCTCAAGGACGTGTGTGGTGTGAATTTCGAGGAACTCCGAGGGATCACCAAATAATTGTCAGTGACTCGAAATAGGTTGTAGGTATACACTATTATATTGAATTTCATTTCTTCCAAATAAAACAAAAAAAAGAAAACCAATCCACTATTTATCTATTTTTTTTTATCTATAAATCCACAATAGAACTTCGGAGCTAGTGATCCACAAGCATCCAAATATGAATAATAGCCAGTTCCCTGGGACAGACTTTTCACAAGTATTTCACAGAATTCATTCGAAGTTCAAGGATGTCTCTAACTATCAGGGTTGTAATTACGTTGTTGGCGCACATTTTCTCTTTTGAATACCCCCCAAAAAAGGGCACATTGCTGTGAATCATCATCTGCTACTCGTTTAATCAGAGCATATTGATTTGCCCTTGCGGACGATGCTGGCTCCGCTATATTAGGCATGGAATCCGTAGACGATTGTCTAGACTCATGGCGCTGTACATCACGTACAGTTGGTCGTAGAATCCTCTTGCAACATACATGGAGTATGTCCAAGTGCCTCTGTGATGGATATAATAACAATAATAATATGAATGGCGCGACCGTCCGAGATGGATCAGGGCCTTAGTTCTTAAGCGTCCACTCGTCTGTTTGTGCTATTGTTTTATCACGATTCACGAGTGGATGGGTTGTGGACAGTCTTATGCCGACTCCAAACGGCCAAGTCTGAGAAGGTTTTTCTAGACAGTAATTACTTTCTGACCATTGTCAGTGACTCGAAAGAGGTGGAGCCATGGATTATAGAAGTTGGGATCGAACCTACGTACGAGTTGACGCTCCAAACCAACATGCCAAGGCGACCCGCAGAATAAATTGTTAGCGAGAACGAAATAGTCCGAAGATGACAGATTCTATTTGAAAAGTGAATGGTTTTCAGCCACATTGCGATTCCTGGCAAGGGGATGTAGTTATTCCGAATTGAGATTCTGCACCCATTGCCAGATCATACGCATTCTTGCGGACTCGTTGCCTCGCAGGCTTCTATTTATGCGGACAACATTTCTATTCAGGACTGAGCCACTAATAATCAAATTCTTCTTATATGCCCGCTATTATAATGCTCCTTGTTCGCTTTTTGGTTTCCATTTTTGATACCAATAATTTTCATTCAACATTCTCCTAATCATTACCGCTTCTGCAACAATTCCCTATCGATTATTGCATGTCGCTACATAATAACAATATAACAATAATAATAATATGGCTTGCGCAACAATCCTAGTTCATAGTCCCTAGCTTCTCAGCAACCACTCGTGTTGTGCGTGCTATTGTTCGTACACGCGTGGAAGTGACCTACAGTTTAATGCCGACTCAGAACGGCAAAGTTGAGAAGCTTTTTTTAGCATCAACTGTATTCAATTGTATTTCAATTCATCTTTTATTCACCCAGAACCACATGTACTCTAGTGCGTCTTAACGAACAACTTCAGCATATTGAACTACCATAACACCCTTCCGAGTGACCATCACAAGAGCGTTCACATTGTACTACCTAGAGCATCTTGGTCTGTACGGTGGAAAACAAACTTCGCGTGGACCACTGGTCGAATGGGTCTTAGGTAATCCGAACGACTTATCTGGCCCTATTCTTATAACGACAATAGACTAAATCTTCACACTAAGGCAAATCCTGGAGAAAACCAGCGAGCTACGAGTCGATACGCACCACCTTCTTATCGACTTCAAAGCCGCATACGATAGCATTCATCGCAGGGAGCTATTCGGTGCGATGACCGAATTCGGATTACCGTCGTTGCACAACGCTAGCAAATACGCGATGCATTATGCAGTTCAGCTCAAGGACTTCGGAGCCGTTTGCAACCTGCACCGTCGAGTGATTTCTTCAATTTGATACTGGAGAAGATAGTGTGGCGGGCAGCTGTAAACATGGAAGGCACTATCCTCTACAAGTCAGTTCAGTTCGGATATGCAGACGACATCGACATCGTCGCGCGTTAACAACGTGTCGTAGTAGAAGCATTTTCGGCAATTGAAGAAAAGGCGAAGCGAGCTGGTCAATGAGGATAAAACTAAGTACATGCTGTCTACCAAAAAACGATCCGTCACACACCACCCAGGACAAAAAGTTACAATCGACAGCTACACTTTCGTGGTAGTAAAGCAGTTTCTCTACCTCGTGTCAAACGTAAACGCCACAAATAACATCACTGTGAAGATCCGACGTAGAACCGCCCTTGGCAACCGGTGTTACTTCGGTTTGTCGAACCAACTGGCGTCAAAACTCCTGTCTCGAAGGACCAAGGTCATGCTCTACAAAACCCTTATTTTGCCAGTCCAGTCACATGGAGCCGAAAGCTGGACGATAAGCAAAACTGCGGAGCAGATTCTTGGTGCCTTCGAAAGAAATATTCTACGTCGGATATATGGTCCCGTCTGCGAGGCAGGCGAATGGAGGAGAAGACACAATCGTGAACTCTACTAGCTGCACCAGGACTTGGACGCAGTCTGGAGGGCAAAAAACCCGTCGACTGAACCGGCTCGGCCACATCGAGCGCATGGACAACATTGCTCCAGCTGAGATGGTCTTCGAATCCTTGTTCGAGAAGGAGAGGAAGACCGAATCTCCGGTGTAAAGACCAAGTAATCGCGGATGCAAGACAGCCTGGTCTTGATGACTGGAAGCAGCGTGCCCCGGACCGTCAGGAATGAAGAGCAGCTTTCGCTCAGGCTCGGACTCTGCATGGGTCGTCGTAACACATGTCCTTCATTTTGACATCGAATAAAGGCAATATCCTTACGTTAATCTTCTTAATATCAAAATCTTAATGATTGATATAACAGGGCCCCAATTAAAGCAGACTACTGGAATAGTGGATATAAATATATAAAAAGTACTTTTCAGTTGTCAGTCGAGGGCGCTAATCGTATGAGAATTTAAAAAACGTTGTCTCCTAAGGCCAGACCCTTTACAAATATTTTTTGAACTGTAATGTAACCTATAATCAGACAATGCAAATATTTTTGTGATTTGCACTTTTTCCAAAAATATCCTCTTTTTTACTGAAAAGTCAAAAGTGCTGAAAAAGTGCTGACAGCGTCACTTACGAAAACTGCACCCAAACTTTTCATTTTTAACAAGATAACCAGCAGCTGCATCTGCACGGAATTTTGAACCCAACCAGAAGAAAAGTTAGGTTTTCAGAAAAGAAAAACCATGGAAAATATAATAATAATAATATGGGTGGCGCTACAGTCCGAGGCGGACCTGCGCCTAGCTTCTCAGCAACCACTCGTGTTGTGCATGCTATTGTTCTTTATATACTAATATACTAAGGCATTTACTATTTTGGTGGAGTTTATAACGAAGTGGCTGAGTCCTGGCGGGGACTGACCGTACATGTGTCCATTTATTTGGTGAAAATCCAGAGAATCCAAAATGATGCATACAGTTTTGCTGGCCACTGCCTTTTTTGGTAAGATTGTGCAAAAGTTAATTGTTAGCATGATACAGCTATTTACTACAGCCATCGCCAATCTAAAGCAGTTGCTTTGAAAACTCCCGTACTGTTGGAGACGCAAACGCATATTTATGTTAACCGGTAACTTCTGTGCATTTCCCCAGAGAACGCCACCAGATCTTCTTCTTGGCGCTACAGTCCGGGGTGGACCTGGGTCTCAACCAGTAAGCCTCTATAGCTGGCACGATCTTTAGCCAGCTGTCTCCAACTGCTCACACCAAGTTGATTGAGGTCCTTCTCCACCTGGGTGCGCCATCGGTTCCGTGGGCGCCCTCTATTGCGTTGTCCCACGTGTTCGGAGTCGAAGACTCTTCGGGCTGGAGCAGTGTTGCCCATGCGCTCTACATGGCCCAGCCATCTTAGACGTTGAATCCGTAGACGCCTTACTAGGCTCATGCCGCTGTACAGCCCGTACAGTTCGTGGTTGAATCTTCTTCTCCAATAACCATCAACGCAGACAGGACCAAAGATTGAACGCATTCTTTGGTCCTGTCTTCTTCGTTCGTTCCATGTTCCACTCAACGCAATTGACGATGATCGACGAGAATTCCAGCCCCCCGACCTAGACGAAGTCAAGATAGCGATATCGAGACTAAAGTCGATTAAAGCTGCTGGTGTAGACGGGCTATCTGCGGAACTGTTTAAGGCAAATGGAGATGAGCTGGTCAGGTACATGCACCAACTCATCTGTAAGATATGGTCGGAGGAAAGCATGCCCAACCAAGTGGAACCTCAGTATCGTTTGCCCGATCCACAAGAAAGGGGACCCCTTCAACTGCGCCCACTACCGAGGGATAAGTCTCCTCAACATCGCCTCTAAGATCCTCTCTGACGTTTTGTGTGAGCGCCTGAAACCATTCGTCAACAACCTGATAGGTCCTTATCAGTGCGGTTTCAGGCCGGGGAAGTCCCCCATCGACCAGATTTTCACACTACGGCAGATCCTGGAAAAGACCCAAGAAATGCAAATCGACACCCAGCACCTATTCGTTGATTTCAGGGCCTCATATGACAGCGTGCATAGAGACGAGCTATACAAGGCCATGTCAAGTCTTGACATTCCTGCCAAACTCGTCAGGTTGTGCAGGATGACGATGGAGAACTCTCGCTGCTCCATCAAGTTCGGTAACGAACTCACAGAGACCTTCAATGTCAAAAAAGGCTTTAAACGAGGCGACGCGCTGTCATGTGACTTCTTTGACATCATCCTGGAGAAGATCGTGCAAGACTCACATGCCAACACTAGAGGCACGATCTTCCAAAAGTCCGTACAACTGCCAGCATACGCTTATGACGTTGCCGTGATTGGCAGAACACAGCGAGCCGTCAATGAGGCGTTTGCTGGCATTGAGATGGAAGCGGCTAAAATGGGTCTAGCGGTGAATGAGGGCAAAACGAAGTATATGCTGTCATCAAGGAGGGACACACAACATTGACGTCTTGGACAGAGCGTCACAATGGGCAGCTATAACTTTTAGGTAGTGAAGGACCTCGTCTACCTCGGCTCGCAAGTGAACAGTACGAACAACACCAGTACCGAGATTAAACGCAGAATTACTCTTGCAAATCGCTGTTTCTTTGGGCTCAAGAGGCAATTGAGTAGTAGAGTCCTCTCTCGAACGACCAAGTTAACATTATATAACAGCTTGATCATCCCTGTCCTGCTCTATGGTGCGGCAGCATGGGCAATCTCAAAAACGGAGGCCACCAGATAATACATCGCCGCACATCTGTTGATTTCCTTATAGATGCTGTAGTATTCGATTCAATGCTTTCAAGGTCTTTTTAGGTATGGATAAACGGACATTCATCCCACAGATTTCTTTCTGCTTCTGGCAAAACTTTGACCTTTCCAGAATTTATGGAAATATTACATTTTGGAGTTTTAGCCATTTACATGTTATTGGCAATTTCAAATTGGAATGTTCGGTTTGGGCACCATCGTGTGTGTACTTAAAGTGGCTCTTCTGCAGTCGACATTCGCTCTTTACCGTCTAAGCGACCACACGTCGTTTGAAGTACTGATACAAGTGTACTACTCTCTGGTGGAGTCGGTACTTCAGTACGGAATAACAGCGTGGGGTAATGCAGCGCAATACAGAATTATGGAACTCCAAAGGGCTCAAAGCCGGATTCTTAAGATTCTCTTACGATCTAAGTATGGTAGTCGCTATGTAGAAAATTTGTATTGTCCTAGTGAAGATCTAAATGTACTAACCGTCCGAGAACTTTTTCTTTTTAATTTCAGTAACGAGACCTACAACGACCAACGCTTTAAACAAGCGATTGATCACGGCGTCAATACAAGGCAAAGGGCAAATGGACTACTGAAAATACCAAGAATACGCAACTCATATGGAAGAAAGCAACTTTCATTTGCGGTGCCAAGAATATACAACCAACTTCCACGCTCCCTATTGAGTATACAGCCGGCGCACACCAGGAAAAAAGAAATAAAGAAACATGTATTATTCAATCATATTCACATATTATAATATATATTCACTTGTATAATAATCTAAGTTCCCAAAATAATGAGAATTACTCTGTTTTAAATGTAAAATCCCTTTTTTTGAATAATCTTCTGTAGAAAAGCTTCGCAGATTCTCTATTCTCTTTTATGTAACCATAGAATTAATTTTAATAAATATTGTAATAACGCCAACTGACGTCCCACATGGACTCTCCTCTACAGCTTCAAGGTTTTATCCAGCATTGAAGAGATAACTCCATGGTGACGTTGGAAGGCAATCTTATATTGTATTGCAAATGGAATGTTGTAAATTAATTTAGGCAATACTCACTCACACTCACTCATTGTGCGCGCCACAAAGTGTCTTAGCCTTGTATGTACTATCAGCACAAAGTATACATACAGCACACCCTAAAAAGGGCCTACGTTGATGATTAACAGATGTTGACATAAAATGTAATAACTCAGGACTTCGTGCAAACTTTAGATAAACCATCTATGCAACCATTCGAACAAACCCGGTTTGACCGCTCGAGAGTTATACAGTGACAACGCACGTGCAACAATTTCATATATATATATATAGAGAGAGAGATAGAGAGAGAGAGAGAGAGAGAGAGAGAGAGAGAGAGAGAGAGATTTGAAAGATGTACGCCCTGTGTTCAGGATTGGCATATAGCACAATTTCTAAAATATAAAGCCTGACTTAAATTCGGGGGTAAAACACACCAAGCGGGGTACAAACAGATAACTGCCAATATCGCACAATGCAGTCTGGTTGCTGTCCTTCTTCTCCTTTCATTTAATTTGAAACTTAAATCGACATTGCGTAGGCAAACCGAACAAGAAGTACATCAGGCAGGCACACACAAGGTAATCACAAGGTAAGCCACACAACCAATAGTCGATTTTCTAGTGAGAAATTCTAACACGACTGAAGGAAAATGAAATTATTTACCGAGTCTACATGGTGACCACAGCTGCTGTCTTAATTGAGCAATAGCTCGAACTTATTGTCTCAGCTGTTCAAGTCTGAGCTGCATTAGAGAAACAATCTAGTTTAATTGAATTTCTGACACTTTTAATTTGAATTCCTCGCTCCTAGTGAAAACCCCAGCCACTTTATGCAAATTCAACAGTCCGCGCCGCAAGTACAATTGCGTGTTTCTGAATATTGATTGAACATCAGTTCCGCATCGAACAGCAGCACACAAGGACACAACGATGCAACTGATGGAAAACCGTCCGAGCACGTCTGCAGTGGTTCCGCTGAGAGCACGGATTTACTTGACTCAATCCATTACATTCCGTTGCACTAGGGCTTAGGAGAATAAAAATCCAAGTTTCAGAGCTAATGCCATCATTACAATTCAGCGTGTACACAGCACACAAGTGCTTCCAGGGCTTTTGCTGCCGGCAAATCTATTCATGCTCAAACCTCCGAGGAGAGAGATTACGTCCATCAATGGATGGTCCAGTTGTTGCGTACCTTTTCCCTAGAAACAAGTCGAGTTCGTAAAAATAAACTTCGCCTGACTGATGCCGACTCGTGAGTTAGTATATCATTTCCTTTCATCTGCGGAAAGTCTTCGGCTACCTTCATGCGAGGGTCGCCTTTTCTCTTAGCTTGAATAGACGATTTCAAGGATTTGTCAAGTCAATGGCGCACAGCATCACAAAGTTTTCAGTTGATGAAAGGAGATGGGTAAAATTTAAATTTGTTTCGGATTATCTGCCCGGGTGCTGATGTGAGTTACATTCAATTTCTGAAAGATACACATCAACAAGGGATGCGAGAGAAAGCAACTAGAAGTGTCATTCGAGGAGGAAACCCGCCCCAAGGGATAACCCGCAAGAAAGGTACACATGCATGAAATATGTGTCCCATGTGCTTTGTCTCCCATATAAATTGATTCATTCAATCGTTCATCATCCGGGACTGCGGGCATGCTATCCAATTTCATTCATGCGACTTCCGCTTTATTGAATGCGGCGGTGCCATGTGGCCTGTTGCTTCAGTGAGTCTGCAATACGTACGGTAAGTAGTTTAAGCCGCTCAGTTGTCGACAGGTTCTCATAATAACCTAACAACCACATACCATACCCATCCTTTCACTCAGACACCACATCTGTCAGGAAGGAGTATGTAGGATGAGGATGAGGATGAGGATGAGGATGAGGATGAGGATGAGGATGAGGATGAGGATGAGGATGAGGATGAGGATGAGGATGAGGATGAGGATGAGGATGAGGATGAGGATGAGGATGAGGATGAGGATGAGGATGAGGATGAGGATGAGGATGAGGATGAGGATGAGGATGAGGATGAGGATGAGGATGAGGATGAGGATGAGGATGAGGATGAGGATGAGGATGAGGATGAGGATGAGGATGAGGATGAGGATGAGGATGAGGATGAGGATGAGGATGAGGATGAGGATGAGGATGAGGATGAGGATGAGGATGAGGATGAGGATGAGGATGAGGATGAGGATGAGGATGAGGATGAGGATGAGGATGAGGATGAGGATGAGGATGAGGATGAGGATGAGGATGAGGATGAGGATGAGGATGAGGATGAGGATGAGGATGAGGATGAGGATGAGGATGAGGATGAGGATGAGGATGAGGATGAGGATGAGGATGAGGATGAGGATGAGGATGAGGATGAGGATGAGGATGAGGATGAGGATGAGGATGAGGATGAGGATGAGGATGAGGATGAGGATGAGGATGAGGATGAGGATGAGGATGAGGATGAGGATGAGGATGAGGATGAGGATGAGGATGAGGATGAGGATGAGGATGAGGATGAGGATGAGGATGAGGATGAGGATGAGGATGAGGATGAGGATGAGGATGAGGATGAGGATGAGGATGAGGATGAGGATGAGGATGAGGATGAGGATGAGGATGAGGATGAGGATGAGGATGAGGATGAGGATGAGGATGAGGATGAGGATGAGGATGAGGATGAGGATGAGGATGAGGATGAGGATGAGGATGAGGATGAGGATGAGGATGAGGATGAGGATGAGGATGAGGATGAGGATGAGGATGAGGATGAGGATGAGGATGAGGATGAGGATGAGGATGAGGATGAGGATGAGGATGAGGATGAGGATGAGGATGAGGATGAGGATGAGGATGAGGATGAGGATGAGGATGAGGATGAGGATGAGGATGAGGATGAGGATGAGGATGAGGATGAGGATGAGGATGAGGATGAGGATGAGGATGAGGATGAGGATGAGGATGAGGATGAGGATGAGGATGAGGATGAGGATGAGGATGAGGATGAGGATGAGGATGAGGATGAGGATGAGGATGAGGATGAGGATGAGGATGAGGATGAGGATGAGGATGAGGATGAGGATGAGGATGAGGATGAGGATGAGGATGAGGATGAGGATGAGGATGAGGATGAGGATGAGGATGAGGATGAGGATGAGGATGAGGATGAGGATGAGGATGAGGATGAGGATGAGGATGAGGATGAGGATGAGGATGAGGATGAGGATGAGGATGAGGATGAGGATGAGGATGAGGATGAGGATGAGGATGAGGATGAGGATGAGGATGAGGATGAGGATGAGGATGAGGATGAGGATGAGGATGAGGATGAGGATGAGGATGAGGATGAGGATGAGGATGAGGATGAGGATGAGGATGAGGATGAGGATGAGGATGAGGATGAGGATGAGGATGAGGATGAGGATGAGGATGAGGATGAGGATGAGGATGAGGATGAGGATGAGGATGAGGATGAGGATGAGGATGAGGATGAGGATGAGGATGAGGATGAGGATGAGGATGAGGATGAGGATGAGGATGAGGATGAGGATGAGGATGAGGATGAGGATGAGGATGAGGATGAGGATGAGGATGAGGATGAGGATGAGGATGAGGATGAGGATGAGGATGAGGATGAGGATGAGGATGAGGATGAGGATGAGGATGAGGATGAGGATGAGGATGAGGATGAGGATGAGGATGAGGATGAGGATGAGGATGAGGATGAGGATGAGGATGAGGATGAGGATGAGGATGAGGATGAGGATGAGGATGAGGATGAGGATGAGGATGAGGATGAGGATGAGGATGAGGATGAGGATGAGGATGAGGATGAGGATGAGGATGAGGATGAGGATGAGGATGAGGATGAGGATGAGGATGAGGATGAGGATGAGGATGAGGATGAGGATGAGGATGAGGATGAGGATGAGGATGAGGATGAGGATGAGGATGAGGATGAGGATGAGGATGAGGATGAGGATGAGGATGAGGATGAGGATGAGGATGAGGATGAGGATGAGGATGAGGATGAGGATGAGGATGAGGATGAGGATGAGGATGAGGATGAGGATGAGGATGAGGATGAGGATGAGGATGAGGATGAGGATGAGGATGAGGATGAGGATGAGGATGAGGATGAGGATGAGGATGAGGATGAGGATGAGGATGAGGATGAGGATGAGGATGAGGATGAGGATGAGGATGAGGATGAGGATGAGGATGAGGATGAGGATGAGGATGAGGATGAGGATGAGGATGAGGATGAGGATGAGGATGAGGATGAGGATGAGGATGAGGATGAGGATGAGGATGAGGATGAGGATGAGGATGAGGATGAGGATGAGGATGAGGATGAGGATGAGGATGAGGATGAGGATGAGGATGAGGATGAGGATGAGGATGAGGATGAGGATGAGGATGAGGATGAGGATGAGGATGAGGATGAGGATGAGGATGAGGATGAGGATGAGGATGAGGATGAGGATGAGGATGAGGATGAGGATGAGGATGAGGATGAGGATGAGGATGAGGATGAGGATGAGGATGAGGATGAGGATGAGGATGAGGATGAGGATGAGGATGAGGATGAGGATGAGGATGAGGATGAGGATGAGGATGAGGATGAGGATGAGGATGAGGATGAGGATGAGGATGAGGATGAGGATGAGGATGAGGATGAGGATGAGGATGAGGATGAGGATGAGGATGAGGATGAGGATGAGGATGAGGATGAGGATGAGGATGAGGATGAGGATGAGGATGAGGATGAGGATGAGGATGAGGATGAGGATGAGGATGAGGATGAGGATGAGGATGAGGATGAGGATGAGGATGAGGATGAGGATGAGGATGAGGATGAGGATGAGGATGAGGATGAGGATGAGGATGAGGATGAGGATGAGGATGAGGATGAGGATGAGGATGAGGATGAGGATGAGGATGAGGATGAGGATGAGGATGAGGATGAGGATGAGGATGAGGATGAGGATGAGGATGAGGATGAGGATGAGGATGAGGATGAGGATGAGGATGAGGATGAGGATGAGGATGAGGATGAGGATGAGGATGAGGATGAGGATGAGGATGAGGATGAGGATGAGGATGAGGATGAGGATGAGGATGAGGATGAGGATGAGGATGAGGATGAGGATGAGGATGAGGATGAGGATGAGGATGAGGATGAGGATGAGGATGAGGATGAGGATGAGGATGAGGATGAGGATGAGGATGAGGATGAGGATGAGGATGAGGATGAGGATGAGGATGAGGATGAGGATGAGGATGAGGATGAGGATGAGGAAAGAAAGCCGTCTCGCACCTCATTTTCATGTTCTCTGCACCCATGGCTATCACCGAATCCATACTGAAGTACCTACAATTTACGAGTCACAAACTTCTTGACCCACAATTGACGTTTATAACTACCCACTTTCTCCAAGCACCACTTTATGGCTGAGAGAAGTGTGCTTCATGAATTCATTAGGTAAAAGTCACTTCAACAGAAATAAAAGATTAATGAGCCGAGAATGAACAAATCAGGAAAGAGCCCTTGTAATGAGAGGTCCACTTCAAATGTTGTACAATATTTATTTTGGCATTTTGTCAGGCTATCATCCATCAGAATAATCTAATCTGTGCCGTAATTAAAAAGGTTCTGGGAATCGCCTGTTTTTTTTCTAATTGATATGCAAATTTGTTGTGGGTTGGCTTCAGTTGTAATTTATTCACAAGCAAAATCACTTTATAAGGGTTCGCGGCTCTGCTCTCCTTTATTTGATGAAAATTAGCGATGACGACAATTGTGTTCGGCTTTGAGTTGAATAATGAATTAAACTCATAGTCAGTCCTTCAATTAATTAAATTTCAATAATAAAAGAAAATGAAACGGAAAGTTTTAAAGGAGTCCAGTGCAGTCTGCCTCAGTAAATGAGAAGTCTAAAGTTTGATAAGGAGTTCCTTAACCTTGCGGATAAATTACGCTCTGTTGCATGTTGGGGGGGCAGAGAAGGAAACATATTCCGACTAGTATCTAGTCAAATTTCGAAAATAGGGACGAATTCCCAGAAGGCAGTCAAGGGCTGCTGTGATCCATGGTCTCAGGTGGGAATCGCATTTTACAGAGATGGAAGCTATACCGCACTATTATGATGAACAGTAGAACTATCAGACAATTTAGCATTTTTAAGCAGAAAAAAACTGATATCGATGGCTATGTCTTGTTTCTTTTTTACCGCGGATCCTTGATACACTCGAAACAATGGGTTTTTTTCTCTTCCTCGGCTCTGGAGCTTCTGCAGACGTCATTGTCAACAGCTGGGCATGGAATGCGCAGAATATACACCTAACCGTATCCGTCAGTCCGGGAATTGTTACAGCCAAATATTAACTGAAATTGTTTGGTCGCAAATCGAAGGCATGGACGTACAAGACATGTAGTTTCAACAAGACAACTCAAATATCCGTTTTGGCTTCAATGCAAGGAAGTTCATGCGCGGTCAGCTGATAGGGCCTGGCCATGAATATGGAGTGAATTGTTTCCGTTGCATATACCTTTGTAGGGCTGTGTTAATGTAAACAATTCGAAATTTTAAGATCATCGGCAAATCAGTTAACGTCGAGAGTGGGTTCTTACTTGCTGGAATACACGATGGCAGCACAAAATGCCTGGCTGCTTGTGCTTACATTCCAGATCGAAGTTGTTCTCCTGAACCCTTGTTCTCTGCTCTGTCACAGTTTTCACCTTTTTATGAACAGATTTTCTTTGTGTTGACTTCAATGCTAACCTGTTCAAAAACGATTCTCGAGCCTCCCAGGTAGAAGACTTTGTTTATTCCGTTGGGCTGATAATATTTAATGCAGAATATCATGTGCGACTTGGGGTAAAAGCTAGTCTAATATAGAGCTTTTGATAATTATTTTCTAACGCTCCTAGCTAAGACTTCTTTGAAGTGGTCACAGAACTGCCCTTTTGGTAGAGTATCCGCAATCGAGCCATACATTGCCCGGCGTAAAATGAGGTGTACCAATATCTTTTTTTTTGTTGTGGGAGGCCTTGCACATCGTAAGGGGGCCTATAGACCTTCACCACCAGCCTGCTTTAGGATCATACGGACGAAAAGTCCTCCCAATCCTGAGGCATCGGACACAACCCCCTGGATCCGCCCTTCGCATTTCTTCAACTGGCTGTAATCATACACCCTTTCGGGCTCACTTGCTTTTCCGGTACAGGTTGTGATTCTTCTCTTTTATTTCTTCTGAGAATATTTTCTACACACTGGCAAATCCTTCTCCGATTCAGGTCGTTCATCAGCATTTAGTCAACTATGATCTCTGGGTTAAAGGCACCAATGGCGTTTGGTTTGCCATCTTCTGCCCGCAAATAACGTGTGATGTGCGTCGTCTGTTGGTGAGTCGCCATACTAGCAGACTGGGCTATCCTTTTCGGCGATCCTATATAGCAAGGCGTTGAAATGTCCGTGTCCGGTTTTCTGGTTGTCAGAGTTTGTGGTCGTTCCACTCAGCTAAATTTTTTATCAGCTTCACTGTCCATCTTCCTCTTCTTTCCGAGCTCCAGCGCTCTTGTCACTTTCGTATCGATGTCCGTGTCCGGTTTTCTGGTTGTCAGAGTTTGTGGTCGTTCCACTCAGCTAAATTTTTTATCAGCTTCACTGTCCATCTTCCTCTTCTTTCCGAGCTCCAGCGCTCTTGTCACTTTCGTATCGCTTGCTGCTCTACTTGGCCGATTTTCATTTCCAAGCCGATTTCCGCCTTGTAGTCGTGGGCGTACTTCCTTT
The DNA here is from genome assembly GCA_964034865.1 of Eristalis intricaria. Classification (NCBI taxonomy): domain Eukaryota; kingdom Metazoa; phylum Arthropoda; class Insecta; order Diptera; family Syrphidae; genus Eristalis; species Eristalis intricaria. The sequence continues at coordinate 48,776,422 of OZ035875.1, forward strand.
GTGCCGCTACTAGATCGATGTGAGTCATTCCTGCAACAACATGGATGGCTGGTTAATAGGTTGCCACGCGTAGAGTTTCGCGTCTTTGCACTGCCACCATCTGCTTCCTTTACTTTTCTTGTGGAAGCGAGTCTGCCCAGATCTCACTTCCACATAGGAGAAGGGCATGCGTTGTCGTCAATAATAACCTGCGCTTGCTTGACGTTGGACGAACATATGTTTGTCTGCTAAGTGGTGTTGTAACTCTAGAGTCTCGTTGCGCTGCCTACATTTTCTATTGCCGGAAAGATAGTTTTGTGTCAGGCCCAAGTCCCAAATACCTCTCCGCGTCCTTCCTCTTAATGGCTTCAAGGTCAATTTGGAAGTCGAGGAACTGCAGAGTACGCAAATACAAGACAGAAGGCACATGGAAGTCCAGCAAAAGTTGGCGGTTCTGTTTTCAGAGAGCCAGAACGCCACTACTCCAAACCAACCCAACCAACTTCCACATGAGCCTGTTCGCAGAACGACTCCCATAGACGAGGGAATTTGATGAATATGCGCTCGAATAATGGTGGGAATAAAAGGGTTAAATTCAATAACAGGATGCAGTGAATTTAGTTTCAGGAGAGAAACTTTTTCCGAGAGGAAATTAATATCCAGCACTGTAGAGAACCGACAGCGAAGAGTTGAAGGATTTCAAATTCTTCGTACCCGTTTCCGACATCTCCATCGTCTTGAAATTGCCGAATTCGATGGAATTTAATGAAAGCCCCTTCCCTGGCACCGTTCTAATGGCGAGATGGCGAACAAACGAATATCCCTCTGTGCACAAGGGCCAGGTATGTATGCATAAAGAATTTAATTACATTCCTGGAAATTCCCCTTTCCGTCTTCGTTGAGTGGCTCTTCAGTCCGCGTCAGCTTGTGATGCTCTGTCCTCGTGCAAGTGCACAAAGCAATGTATTCCTCCAGGGAGACAAAAATGCACAGACAATGAAAACACGTAACGATTTGAGTAAAGTTTTTAATGAGCCAACCGCACAATTTGTTTACAATTCAAATGCCCGTTGGACCTTTTATTGGTTCGGAGTAACCGTCAATTAAGGGTTTTAGCCGCGTCCTAAAACGACGTTGCCATTACTTGACCTCAATTCGAATTTGATGATCATAAAGCCGGCAGGGACGAAATAAAACAAATGCAAGCTCCTCCCGCCTACTGACCTCACACTGGGCGCCATTCCCGCTGATGTGCTATCTTATTCGGCTTTTATATCGCGTCTCATGTTACGTTTTAACACTTTACGAGCTTCGCCATGTAAATTTGTATGAGCTGCTGCATTGCGCTGTTTCTGTTTTGTTTTGCAAATCCACTTGAAGTTGAATTTACGACCCTCGCAGGATGTTTTTTTTTTTTGGGTTGATGACATTTCATGCGAGCCTCGTTTTATTGGCAACCTTGCTGGGGCGGCCATTCGACACGAGGGAATACATTTTTGAACGGATCGTTGCTGAAATTTGAGTTGTTTTTTTTTCTTCTGTTTTGTTAAATATTCAGAAAACACGTTTCGCTTTTTTACAGCCTTTCGTTTGCAGCTTTTACGCGATGTTTCATGTTCGGCGAAATGTCGCAGAATAAGTGATAGTAATGGGAGCTGTACGCCTGTGCGTACTGCTGCGAGCGTATAAATGTGTAATTCGCCTAAGCCTTTTTACTGCAACACTTTGCTGACTGTGGCGTTTATGAGGTGATTTCGAATATGTTCAGAACGGTTTGAGGTTGTGAACGCAGGGAGGTGGTTGCTCAAGTCACAAAGAAATGCATGCTTAAGGGAGATCTTTACGTTTTGGGAAATTGAAATTCAGTTCAAATTTTTGAACAGGGATGGGAGGCGATTTTAACACAAACAGGTCCACCTCAGACCACCCTCTCGTGTTCGAGAGGAATCTCCACGATGGACCTGGACTCCAGCCAAAACAGTCTGTTCAACTATCGAGGTTTCTCTCTTCTCGATGTGTGTTGTCACCAGAAACAAATGAACATGTTGTCCAAGGAAGATGGGTAGGTAGTAAGGGGTATGGGTGCATTTAGGCCAAAGTAGGCCAGTTGTACTGCCACGTGGGCCTGCACAAAGGAGGGGTTTGTAGCGGCGTGATTATTACGCCGGCCAGCCAGATTTGTCAGTGAAATCCAGAAGCGATTTGATTGGTTTTTTTCTAAGACCACTTAGGTTTTCAAAGAAGTAGGAGCCCGGAGTGACTTTCCTAGCTAAGTTGAGTGCAGAGCAGTTGCAAAGAAGGTGGTGCACACTTTCCTCCTCTTCTTCATTTAAACGTCTCTGTAAACCCAATACTCAGTGTCGTGTGATTATTCCCGGACGGAACTTTTGATCTCTTTTCTCAATCGACTCAACCATCAACATAAACTACCCTCTTGAGTGAAAGAGAGAGTGGCCAACGGTCGGGTGAATCAGAGAGGACATGCATTGGCAATCGTACGGTAGTTGGCTTACCCGTGGTAGCTATATTTGTAACTTAATACTTTTTAGAGACATAAAACTATCAGATCTCTTAGGGCTAAGACTTTGCCAGATTTGCTCGGTGATTTGGCAAGTCTTGGCTTCTAGTTTACATTGGTTATTGAGTTGTAACTTAAAGGTAGCTTGGGGAGTACCTGTGTCAGTGTGGTGGCGATTTTTGCAAGTTTGTGAACTTCACAGTTTCTCATGATGTCTCTATGGGCTGGTACCCAACACATGCGAATAAGAATAGTTGGGATATCTCTTCAAGAGATGCGAAACAGGATACACAAATTTTCGAGTTTGAAGAGAACGATGTCGAGGCCTGCAAAGCGACAGTGCAAAGAAGGACAAGAGCTTCTAGCGAGCTCTACGAGCAGAAGAGGAGAGACGAACAGCAGCTTCTCTGGAGGAAAAAGAAGGAGCACGATTGTCGCGCAATCGGTAGAATTGAGGGATATTACTCCTGGAATGAGGTAAGGACATTTTACCAAATGGTAAAGTAAGCCAGTCAAGGTTATAGCGCCCGAACCGAAGCTGTAACGATCATCAAGCGAACATAGTAGTAGAATGGCAGTCGATGCTGAGGATATGGAGGAACCATTTCTGCAGACTGCTTAACAGCGACGATGAACCAAATACCGCAGGTATTTCAGTCAGGCAGACTGAACCATTCAACCCGAATGAAAGGGACGATGAAGATCAATAATCCCGTCCACCCGATCCAGATGAAGTGAAGATAACCATATTTAAACTGAAATCGAACAAAGCTGCTTGAGCTGACGGCGTACCTCTTCATAACGGCAAGCGATGACTTGGTAAGGAGGATGCACAAACTCAAGTGGAAAATATGGTCGGAGGAAAGCAATCAGATGAATGGAACCTCAACATTGTTTGCCTGATCCAAAAAAGAAGGCCATCTGAATCGCGCAACTATAGAGGCTTTAGTCCTGTGAACATCGCCTACAAGATTAGTATCTGCCTTGTTGGGTGAACGCCTAAAGCAATTCGTCAACAACCTGGTAGATCCACACAAGTGTAGCTTTAGGCCAGGAAAATCCACCAACGATCAAATATTCCCACTATGGCAAATTATGGAGGAAATCCATGCGCACCGGATCGATACCCACCACCATTCCATCGATTTTAAGGATCCGTATGCGACAGCATTTAGAGAGTTGAGCTATACACAGCCTAGACATCCCTACCAAACCCGTCCGTTTGTGCAGAATGACGATGCAGAGTGCACGCTGCTCCATCAAGGTTGGTAAAGGCTTAACCGGGATCTTTGATGAGAAAAAATGATTAAGACGCTGACATGGGCAATCTTCGATCAGTTTCATTCCTGAAAGGAGATCGTGCTAAGTTCGTCAAGATCAGCACAGACCTAGACCAGTGAACCATTCGGGGTTGCAGTCCTCATTTGCACCCAATGGCCATCTTACAGCAGTTGAGAGCCGTGAAGGCCTTCTTGACACGTTCCCTGATATTTAGCTTCCAGCTTAACTTCGTGTCTAGTATAAGGCCTAGGAATTTAGCGCTGTCGCCTAGCACCAAGGGGTCTCCCATAGTGTGGGAGGGTCAAAGTTAGGAATTTTATACTTCCTAGTAAAGAGGACTAGATTCGTTTTTTGCGGATTGACACCTTGGCCGCATTCGCTAGTCCATTTCATTGGCTTGGATATGGCAGATTGCATAATATCCCTGATCGTGGATACATATTTCCCAGATATACGCATATGGCAATGTTATCTGCACAGGCAATGACCTTACACCCAGACCTATGTAGTTTCACAAGTAGATCGTTGACCACTATGTTCCACAGTAGAGGGGAGAGTACACCACCCTGCGGTGTGGCTCTGTTCACAGATTTGCGGATCGGGGTATCACCAAGCTTTGAGCGCATCACTCTGTTTTTGAGAAGTCGGTGGATAAAAGTCACTATAGGCTCTTCAATCCCAAGTCTGTTGAGTGCGGAGGTTATTGCGTGGGGTTCTATGTTATTGAAGGCTTCCTCGATATCGACTAAGGCAGTGAGAGTAAACTCCTTGACATCGAGGGACATCTATAGTGCCAACAAGTGAGTGCAGGAGGATAGGCTTATAGGTCGAAAATCTTCTGTTTATAGTGCCAACAAGTGAGTGCAGGGCTGTTTCCACAGATTTGCCCTTGTTGTAAGCATGCTGAGTGATCGAAAGTTTGGTTGTGACTAAGTGTCGAGCCTAAGTAACTAAGTTTAGGCCGAAAATCCTTTGAATTGACATGTGAACATTTTCCAGTCTTGGGTATGAAGACGACAGTGGTCGTTCTCCAAGTTGTGGGTACGTGGCCTGGATCTAAACATCTTTGAAAGATCTTGACCATCCAGGTAAAGATTAGGTCTGGAACTTTGTGCAGATCTGTCGGAAAAATGCCATCAGGTCCTGCCATCTTGTAAGGCTTAAAGGAGTTGATGGCCCACAGGACTGTGATTTTTGGTCACCCTCAGGGAGCTGAGATGGGGGTGGGGATGACTGGTTGGACTAGTCGAAAGGGAAGGGGTGTATTCCTCCCCTCATCACTGCAGCCTAGGAAGTGGGTGTCAATGAGAAGACCCTGACTCTGGAGGCTGGAATTAGTCCAGGTTTCATCAGCCCTTTGGATCAGGGAGGGCATTTTGGGTGATGATGCTAGTATTTTTCGCAGCCGAGAATTCTCAGAGTCCTCATCGATCTTCCCACAAAAGAATATTTTATAATTGAATAATTTACATAACAACTGCCGAAATCTCCTTGTCGTGGATTGCGATGGTTCCGACCGATAAATGATAATCATCAGAGCAAACGTGCACAAGTCATACCACAGTACGCTGGATAGAGGTGGTTGCGACCGAGATGTCGAGGTATGCCACCAGACATGAGTGCTGGTATAAAAACGCGAGGAATCATTTCAATTCTTTACTTCCCACCACTCCACTGAGCAAAACAGAGCAGCCCTGATTTGTGGGGCAAATAAAATATTTCCTTCATGCAAGTTTTTCTTTTCCTAGCTACTGGACATCAGATTTCTGGCAAGAAAACAAACGTTTTTTCTGGAACCTGGATGAGGTACCTATTCTTTCGAAAGGTTAAGAGGAATATCCGGCCCTTGGTCTATTGACAAATGTGACAGTTAATCAGGAAGTTTTGAAAGAAAATCAAGAAATCTTGTGAACGACACTTTCTGATTGTTCGTTTGGTCCGAGAAAACGTTACATAATATGGCTCGCAAAAGGGCAATATAAAGGGCACGAGAGGCTTTCTCTATTTCGTTCATTCACACACATTTCACTTCTATGAAATTTATTCTGGTACTTTGTGCAGAGCAATCTCCCACAGAACTGCCTCATTCGTTACGAATAATCCATTCAAAAGGTTTTTCCTGTGAATTCAATAATGAAGTGAACCCGAAATAATTTGAAATGGTTTTCCCCTATTGCCACTTCCAGTGGCAATGCGCCTACACATGCATGCAACGTACGTGCCTGAGGGACCGGCTTAGTCAAATTTAGATGTGCTGAAATTCATCATGTGGCCTTTTGCTTTCAGCATGTTAATGGGAATTGCGTGCTGAAAGGATTTTGACTGTTCGCTTTGCAATGCTCAAATCCTTCCTGGTATCAATTTCTGTGGTACCCCCACCAAAGGATTGCAATTTTCAGGCTGACATTTATTGATGCCCTTATAAACCACACTCTACTCTGCCGAAATACAGCACGTGTTCCTCATGGATGGTTTGAACAAATTGAACGGGGCAACGTACATGCAAAGGAATCCGGATGTTTGAAAGTAAGCCGGATCAATTCTGGAAAGACTGTCTGTCATGATATTTGCACTCTTTTTCCATTTACACGGACATCCCTGAAATGTTTATTTGACTTGTGAAATATGCCATTTTTGAAAAGCTAAGAATGGGTGGGAACCACCACGAAGTGGGTAAGTCAGAGATAAGGGATAAAAGAGATATCCAACTTCGGGTCCAACTTTTCCCCTAGTCCACACCAGAGACAAATGCAAGAGTAATGGTATTTCCTTGTATTTCACAGGTCATGGACCCACCACTTAATGGCGGCCGATTCATGCATTTTAATGGGAAATGGCAGCAGTTTCGTTAATTTAGGCCCGCTGCACAGTTGCGTCATTATGACGCACAATCTCGCAGCGGTACCGCATTTGCGTCTCACAGTGCTCATAAATAAGTTTAGTGGTGCACACAATCGCTCGTCTTTCTTGCGGGCAAAATGAGTCGCAGGTTTTTTAGCGAGATCTCTGCGGCACCGTGGACGCAGTTGCGTCTAGCAGTTTCTTACTAAGCAGTGCACACAAGCGTCATTTTGCCGCTAATAAAAATTCCAAAGAAATATGTCAAACATGAATGATTTTGATTTAGAATTAATTATCAATGAAATAAAAAAGTTTCCAGGAATATGGAGTGTTGCTTCAGCATACCATGACCGACAAAATGGATAAGTGGATAAGTGTTTGCCGGGTGTTTTGTGAAGGTTTCGAGGAGAAAAATGATAAAGATAATAACGAAATTTAGACTTTAACTGCCAATCAAAAGATTCGACACTCATTCGAAAACAGTCAAAAAAAGTTTTCAGAATTTTCTCTTATATTTCAAAATAATGTCTAAAATATCCCTTTTGTTAGGCGATGATCAAGAAAAGGACGTACCAAATAACGTCGTTTCATTTTGAGAATACAGTGGCGAGCAAAACCGGTCGAATTAATGAAAAAATTCAGGAAATCTTTCATAACATATTTATTTATAGTCCTACTAGCATTTCTTTTGATTTTTTTTATTCGTTGGTGTTTACAGAATAATAATAAAAACAAAAAAAAAATTCATTCAATTAACAAAAAATACAAAAAATCAAAAAAGTCTACTACCTCTACTCGTCCACTTTTGCACGTTTCGCCTGAGTTCATGGATACATATTTCCCAGATATAGGCATATGGCTATGTTATCTGCACAGGCAATGACCTTACACCCAGACCTACCTAGTTTCACAAGTAGTTCGTTGACCACTATGTTCCACAGTAGAGGGGAGAGTACACCACCCTGCGGTGTGCCTCTGTTCACAGATTTGCGGATCGGGGTATCACCAAGCTTCGAGCGCATCACTCTGTTTTTGAGAAGTCGGTGGATAAAAGTAACTATAGGCTCTTCAATCCCAAGTCTGTTGAGTGCTGAGGTTATTGCGTGGGGTTCTATGTTATTGAAGGCTCCCTCGTTATCGACAAAGCCAGTGAGAGTAAATTCCTTGACATCGAGGGACATCTATAGTGCCAACAGGAGGATAGGCTTATAGGCCGAAAATCCTCTGTCTATAGTGCCAACAAGTGAGTGCAGGTCTGTTTCCACAGATTTGCCCTTGTTGTAAGCATGCTGAGAGATCGAAAGTTTGGTTGTGACTAAGTGTCGGGTCTAAGTGTCGGACCTAAGTGTCGGGCCTAAGTGTCGGGCCTAAGTAACTAAGTATAGGCCGAAAATCCTTTGGGTTGACATGTGAGCATTTTCCAGTCTTGGGTATGAAGACGACAGTGGTCGTTCTCCAAGTTGTGGGTACATGGCCTGGATCTAAACATCTTTGAAAGATCTTGCCCATCCAGTTCGAAATTAGGTATGCAATAAAACAGTAATAAAAACAAAAAAAAATTTCATTCAATTAAAAAAAATACAAAAAAATCAAAAAAGTCTACTACCTCTATTCGTCCACTTTTGCACGTTTCGCCTGTAGTTCATGGAATGCGTGCAAGCCAAAATTTACCGCTATATTTTGTATTCTTTTTCCATACATCTGCTCTCGCATTTACTGTCATGTGAGAAAGTACTTTTGAGTTTCTTCTAAAAATCAAATATCTACAGTTGAATACAAAATGAGAAAACTAGCGAGTAGTTTGGAAGATAGTATCGCAGTCCTCATGGGAAAAGGTTTATCCGCCAGGACACTTTGGAAAACGCTGAAAATTAGTTATTCCACAGTGCTTACGGTAAAAAAGAGACGAAGATTGGAAGCAGTTAACACATCCAGTGGTCGTCCAGGGCTGTTATCAGATGGAGGTGCACGTCTTATTGAACGTATCATGTTATCCAAACAGACTAAGACACCAAAAGAGCATTAAATAAGAACGTTAGCGAGTGGACGGCTAGAAGAGCACTTCGCAGAATCGGCCTGATGTCAGCAATCAAAAAAAGACAAAACCCGCGTTGTGTGACAAAAATATTAAGGCTCGGTTGAAGTTTCGCAAGGAACACAAATCTTGGACCATAGATGATTGGAAACGTGTAGTCTGGTCCGATGAAACAAAAATCAACCGTTTTCAGTCAGATGGGAAAGAATAATTTTGGCATCGCCCACAAGAAAGCGTTCAAAAACATCAAGTTAAGCAAACTATGAAACACGGAGGTGGTAGTTTAATGGTGTGGGGATGTTTCACTTGGTGGCATATAGGTCCAATGGTGAGTGTCATAGGCATTATGAAAAAAGAAGATTATCTTGATATCTTACGGACAAATCTGCCAGAATTCTTGGATGAAGCAACGTATCCAATTGACGAAATGGTGTTTCAGCAAGATGGGGACCCCAAACACACAGCCAAAATTGTAAAGAAATGGCTTGACGATCAGCAGTTTCAGACGATGCTTTGGCCGGCACAAAGCCCCGATTTAAACCCCATCGAAAATTTGTGAGCGTTCGTGAAAAAGAGACTGTCGCAGTACGAGGAAGCACCGAGCAATCTCAATGAACTATGGTCAAGAGCACAGGCTGTATGGCAAAGTATTCCTCACTCTAATATTGAAAAATTGGTAGAAAGCATGCCAAAAAGAGTGAATAGTGTTATTAAAAACAAAGGGCTCGGGACAAAATACTAAAGAATAGCGATACATTAGGGTAACCCAAAACGTACAAAAGTGGACGAGTAGAGGTAGTAGACTTTTTTGATTTTTTGTATTCTTTGTTAATTGAATGAAATTTTGTTTTTATTACTGTTCTGTAAGCACCAACGAATAAAATCAATCAAAAGAAATCCTAGTAGGACTATAAATAAACATGTTATGAAAGATTTCCTGAATTTTTTCATTTATTCGATCGGTTTTGCTCGCCACTGTATAGTTTTTATGCACTAGGTGTGCGAAAATTACTCGTTTCCTTTTATGAACCTCCATTGCTGCAAGATAAATGCAAGCTGCAGCTTAAGTGAAGCACGAGAAAAAGCCGCATGTGTGCACAGAACTATTACGGCAGCGCAGTATCGAAGCTGCTGGATCGCGCGCCCATATGACCCAAGTGTGCACCGGGCCTTAGTGGAAATAATGGCGGCAGCTTGCTGATCCATGTATGTTGTTCGGAGCGTGTTCAAAAGTTGACTCGTATTCTTAAGAGTACTTATTTATATTGTAACTAGATTTCGTACCCGGCTATGCCCGGGTTTGTTTCTGCAACCGGTACTTTACCTGAATTATTACCGCACTTTTTAATTTAAAACGATAATAAGACTGCTCGAACCAGAACTCAGAGAAGAATTTTAATTTTCGTTTGTCATTGATGCCTATCCCAATCTCTCATTCACATCCCTACTCATGCTGAGTACAATTCGTTGACTGTGTGCATACATATTGAAGTTTGAATTATCAATGTGTGCTGCAGCAAAACGGACGGAATTACGGTTTTTTCTCAACCATTTACACACAACGTGGAGGGATATCAAGCGATTCATAAAACAAGTTCTTGGAAATCCCATCTATGTACCTGCGGGCGATATTCACTTATTGTGCAAATTGAAGTCAAACTTCATGAAATTAGCTTATCTTGTAACACATAATGTTGTACAAAATGTCTAGCTCTGAAATTTTATCTAAACCGGCTAATCCGTTCAGAAGTTCAATATTTACAATTTCAGCAAAATTGAATGATTTGTGTGTAGCTGTGATAGTTTGGGAATGACAAAATAAGAAAAGTGCGAAAATGTTTACTGTTTCCTTTTCGTTTGGTGACTCAGGCAGTCGTTCGTATATGTTCGATTGAGACGTAGAAAAAAACTGAATGGTTGCACCAAGGCAAAATATGAAAAATGTGTGTCTGTATATGGAAGTTACAACACACTGGGGGATGGTTGATATCCACGACTACGCAACTTGAAATGGTTTCATACCGGATTGATGCAACCACCCTTATTTTGAGAATTTTATTCCCGTTTAAAAAGAGCTCGCAACTTCCGAACCGTATGTCGTACCCACTTACAAATTTTGTTGAAAATTTCAGAGTTCTGCGAAATGTAGCTTCGGAGCCTTTGTCGGTCAGACCAACAAACCTTCTGCCTTATTGTTAAGATAATAATATGGGTGGTGCTTAAGCCCGTAGAGGGCCAGAGTCCAGCTTCTGAGCAACCACTCATACCGTGCGTGTTATTATTCTATCACAAGTGGAAGGGACCTTCAGCTTTATGCCTACTCCGAATGGTCAAGTTTGAGAGATTTTTATAGACAGTTACTACTCTTTGAGCAGCGTCATTGACTCGAAAGAGGTGGGTCTTACCGGCCAGGAATCGAACCCAGGCAGCGAGGTTAATTTGCCACGAACACCACCACCACCACCACCAACCATACATTATTAAAAGTATGATTTTAACAATACAGTTGACAATATAAGCTCCATGCAATGACTGGATGATTTTGTTGTTGTTTTTTTGTTGTTTCTGAAGATGAAATTGTTGTGTGTTTTATTAGTAACTGGTCTGCTTCGGTACAGGTTACACAAAAGAATGAAGAATCAAACAAAAAAGCAAATAGAAAATGGAGTAGAGCGGGAAAGCATATATCGCCATGGAATGTCGATATGTCCTGAAGTGTGTGCCCTTTGTGGATTTGGGTTGCGTTCGTCAATACGCGACAGAAATGATCCGATGTATAAATACTATTCGTCTACTCTTCTATCGGAATCGACGAAATACCATTCAAATTTACCAAGCTTGTTTTTCTTGTTCAAGAAAACAAGCTTTGCGTCTACGGCCGACCTTAGACCAATCACTATCTCGCCCTGCTTACCCAAAGTTTTTCAGAGAATTATATCGAATCAGATCAAAATATAATAATAATATATGCGTGGCGCTAAAGCCCGTAGAGGGCCAGGGCCTAGCTTCTCAGCAACCACTCGTGTTGTGCGTGCTATTGTTCTCCCACGCGTGGAAGGGACCTACAGTTTAATGCCGACTCCGAACGGTAAAGTTGAGAAGCTTTTTCTAGACAGGAATACTCTTTGAGCATTGTCAGTGACTCGAAAGAGGTGGAGCCGTGAATTATGATTGATGGTAAATTCGGGTATCGAACCTGGCACCCTCTGCGTAGGAGTCGACGCACTAACCCACTACACCACGGCGACCCACATCAAGTCAAAAACATTTGTAATCTGGCATAATCTCTGGTTTCTGAGCAAATCACAGCTGTTGTACAAGCTATGATTAAAGTTCTCTCTCTGCTGGATTTCTCAATTGCTCTCGAATAACATCTTGATATGGAAACTACTGAATTATTTTGGTTCTGCTGACAGTGCGGTCACATTTTCTCCGGGAGATCACAAGAGTTTGAATAAGGTGTTCCACAGGGCTCAATATTTGGTCCGATTCTGTTTTGATTGTTCATCTAAGACTTACCATCTCTGTGCAGGCATTTTTCAGCACACTTGATATGCGATGTCCAACTGCATCTAGCCAAGTCTTTTTTTAAATCTTAATGAACTTTCGAAACATATTCACGATTGGTCAAGAGTGAACAGCCTACACTTTAATCCAATCAAGGCCTTATTCATACTTATTTCAAAACAAAAGCTTAATCTAGACAATCTCCCTGACCTCTAACTTGGTTCATCTTACATTACAGCTATCAAAATGGTCGTTGGTCGGATCAATCAATGCCTTCGGTCGCTATAGTCCCGTGCTTATTACACTCTGCGAGGCATAAACAAAGAACTTGAGTCCCTCCTTATGCCGAAGTTAGAGTTTGGCTTTAAATGATGCAATTCTGCTTACTTCAAGGACTTTTTGGAGGGCAGCCTCCAGAGTACATTAACGCCAAGAAGTTTTCCTTTCCTTCACAAAGTCATTTACAGTCGTGGTCCAGAATATTTGATTCGTTCTCTTATGCTTACGAGCTCTAGCTCTCTGCTTACGTAAAAGATAGTGTAAAAATTAAAGTGTTAAAGATTTTTTCAGATCCCAGACTGGGAACGTAAGAACCAATTGTTAAGCATCGTTACGTTTTGTTCCCTTTCTCTTACTCGCTCTATAGCTCCATAAATCGCAGCTTCAAATCCCAGAAGCAGCGTTCCCTGTCAATCGCTTTCAGTCCAGCCCACGTTAGGACGGACAGACTTACCAAAATTAAAAACGTTCCATTTCAAAATGAAGATACCTTAAGAACTACATAGTTTCATTGGAACGGCACACACATTAATTCATTAAAATCGCACAAACCAGAGAATAAATGTCCTTGCTTAACGCAAACGGAATGAATGTTGCTCCCCTGCAGCCAGAACAGTTCCCTTTAACGTGCCGTGTTCCTGTTTTCTCCCAAGGCGCGGATAAGTTAACCACCCGAGTACCGAAGAGGTCGTGGTTCACAAACACAACCCTCTGAGCCAGAGGGCTCCACAAATTTACACGAAATCATCAACATTTATTACGACAAAGAGGGCAAATAGATTTGTCTCTCCCCAGCCACCAGCACACACACGCACACAGACTTACCTGAGGAAGGCTGAGTAGGAAAGACAGGACGTAGGTTCCACCCAGGAGACGGTAGCATCGCTTCGCCATATTCAACGACTTCATGGGATACTTCACAGCAATCCATCGGTCGACGCCGATGAGCACAAGGACATAGGTGGACAGGTACAAGCTAAACATTTGGAACAGTTTCACCATTTTGCACGTGAAGTCATCGGCCAGCCACTGCACCGTGTAGCTCCAGGCAGCCTCGCCGATGATGCAGAATCCGGTCACCAGGACGTCGGCAATGGACAGATGAAATATGAGCGAATATATGGCACTCCAGCTGTGACGCGAGGCTCTGCGGCTCATGCGGGTTTTGTATATGTTCCACATTGTGGCGATGTTGCCCAGCAGCGATATCACCGCCATCACCGAGAGCACAATCACCTTGATCACCGACGACCTGGAGAGCTTGGGAGCGTGCTCCAGCCGTATGTGCGTGTCGTTGGTCATGAGCAGAAGTGTAGCATCGGACGCGAGTGATTGGCCGAATGCCGACGGTGACGCAGGTGAGGCCATCATTGAGGTTTCGTTGTCGGCGACGGCGACAGCACCGCGGAGAATAACACTCGTGTAGTCCAGCATGCTGGTCAGGTTGCCGCCGAGAAACGCAAGCGTGTCATTATGCATGGCCTGAGACTCCATTTCGAATGGTTTGTTTTGGTTTTTTTTCTCTCTCTCTCTCTCTTTTTCGAATTAATCACAATTTTATCTAATTCACAACCGAGGGGGTTTTATTCACATTTTCACCGCACCGCACAGCACAGCACTCCGCTGGAATTATATAAGGATTGCAACCCGTTGCACAGCGATTAGCGCTCGCCGAAGGTTGCTCCGACATGCAGGAGTGATTATCGTCGCGCCAAGTATGCAATTACTTGACCCTTTAGCCGCGGCGATGAATTCATAAATAAATGCAACGAACGAAATTCGCTGGATCGCGACTCGCCACTCGCGACTGTGTGCGCCGGTCAATTATTTTCGACTTATACGACAAGGTGTCTGCTGTGGATTGGGATAAAGTCCAAGCGGACGGACTGTCGCTTCCTGAGGTTGCTCGGTGCAACGGTGCAACGGCGCAAGTGTAGCTTGTATCAGTGTAGAGTGAATCAATTAAGTCGGACGTGTTTTTTTTTCCGTTTCAATTGAGGTTGGGGCTGGTTTGGTGCCCGACTTGCGACTTCGTCGACTGACTTCGATTCAAAGGTGCGCACTTATTGGAGCTTTAAGCGGTTGCATCAAGCTTTTAATGTGACCTGAAAGTAAAAAGAAGAATGACAGTTCGTTAGAGTTAGTTTTTTCAGGTGCTTAAATGGAATTAGGGCGAGTGGAAGAGCATGAGCGGGTGTGTCATAATGGCTGAGAGGGGAAACAGGCAGACCGATGCTTCGTGTATTAAGAGAGTTGTGTGATGTTAAACAGTCTCAATTGAACCTAGTTGCTAGGGAGAGAGAGACTTTGTCAGCACGTGGGTAGGTTAGGTTAGGTAGGTGGGCTGCTAGTGCATTCACCCGCACACTAAGACCATATTGGTCCATTGTGTGACTATGGGCATCACTGCTGCAACTGATTGACTACTCCAGTTATAGTGCCGTTGATTTGATCCCTCCGGCAAATGGTGACTGGACCAGATTCGAAAACCAGACGACCGGCGACCGCGCTAACCAGGGGCAGGCACTCTTCCAACGGCGCCATCCAGTTAATTTTTTTTATTTTTTTTTTTTAAATTGGGAAAGTGAAAGTTTTAGATAATCAACAAATATTATTGTATTAGTACGAGAATCGTTTTTTTTTTTAACTACTCGAAGATTCGCTAGAAGTAGTTCCATTTTGGAGGGAAATCGCCTGGCGCCCATCATGCTTTACAAGAAACACACCCCCACGTTCCACAGATAGCCAGCCATCATTCCGTTTTGTTGAACAGAGTGTGCAGTAATGACGGCAATAGCAGAGAGATGAGAAAAAAAATTAATGGACCTGGTTTGCTACCTTGTGGTACACCCGATACGTCTTTGAACTTAACTTCGTATTCTCTGCCTTCCTGCTGCCGCTCTATTTGATGTAATCAAATATGCAAAGCTATGTATTTGTCACTGTGGAAGTAAAACCACATAGTTACACCAAAGCGCTTCGTGAAAAAGTACCGAGTAACGCAAGGTTAGGGGATAATGTGACTAAGCGACCAATTACCTCCAAGGACTAGCTTCCTACAAATGAGTGTTATTAAATGCGATGAAATAATAAAGATATTGATTGAAATGAGTAATTGGCGTGGCATTATTTTGCTAAGCGCAGTGACGAGTCGAACCAGTCGATAGTTGATAGATGAAAATCAGTTAACCCCGTGACAGCGAATTGCTTCAACCACCTCGTCGGCTAAGTGACCTTGGCTGATAGGATTTATGACCAGAAGTAACCTCGAACACGCACGCCGAACAGAGAGGAAGGGAAAATAATTGAACCGGGTTGTGCACTCAATCGAACGTCAGTGTCAACAGACGATGATGGACAAACATCGAAGAAGAAACTGATCGGGCGGCATAAACTGTCCGGCAACGTTACCGACATGAATAGACGTAACCACCGCATGATGTGGCTAGGCCATCTTGGATAAACTCATGTCACTGTAGAGCCTTACAGTTCGTGATTGAACTTTTTTTTAGCTCACAAGACAACTGATTGACTATAATCAATATAACACCAGACTTTTTCAGTTTTGAGTTCTCCTTAGTTTGAATTTTTTTTAATATATAAGTCCCTCGTGGCGGCCCTAGCGTTCTGGGTCTATCCATCGGCTCTAACGCACTTGAAGCTACGGTATCCAGGTTCGATTCTCAGTACGCAAAGAAATTATTTCTATGGCCCCTCCCCTTTCGAGTCACTGACAATGCTCAAAGAATAATAATTGTCTGTTAAAAAACAGTTTCTCAACTTTGGACCTTCGGAGATGGCCTAAAACTGTAAGTGCGTCCCTTTCAATAGCACGCACAACAAGGGGTCCATTGAAATTTACTGAAATTCACGAATAGGTGGGCCATGCCGGGGTGGCTCGCCGGGGCGTAGTGGGTAAGTACGTCGACTCCTACGCAGAGGGTGCCAGGTTCGATACCCGAATATTTCACCTTTGGTAATTCACGTCTCTACCTCTTTCGAGTCATTGACAATGCTCAAAGAGTATTCCTGTATATAAAAAGCTTCTCTCGGCTTTAAACTGTAGATCCCTTCCACGTGTGAAAGAACAATAGCACGCACAACAAGAGTGGTTGCTTTGATAGCCCACAGCCGCCTCGGTCTGTCGCGGCGGTACCATGACGAAGTGTCCATAAAGACAGGTCTTCCTTAAAGTGGGGTGTCTGTAAAGAAACGTTTCACTCTAGACCATGAAAAGGGAAAAGGACTAATAGAAGGAGTTCTTGTAAAGCGTCCTTTTTATCTCTTCTTTGGTGCCCTTGTCAGTTTTACCCTATTTTTCTTTGCCAGTGTGTTATGCCCCATCGCAATACTGGAATTAAGGTTTTCGAAAGTGTTATATGTACCTATGCAGCTTGAGACATATTCACGTGATAAGCAGCTTCTCTTATCTGCTATGCAGCTTGAGACATATTCACGTGATAAGCAGCTTCTCTTATCCTCTAAATCAGATTTTCGAGCTAAGCGGAGAATAGTTGTTCAGGGATATCTCTGAGCTATTCGCACCTTTTTAAATTTATTTTCCCGAATTTTCGTTTTGGAGAGTGTTTGGTGAAACGGAAATTGAAAATTTATTTCGAAAATAATGTTCGTTGAAATTGGTATCTTACCTTGGCTTCATCTGTACGTATTTTTTTTAAAGGATCCACATTTCACTCGCGTAGGTGCGCACAACCTCAAACTGGAGGACCAGGATCCTGACCCGTTGCAGAAAACAAGTTGCAGAAAGTGCAACGAATTGTCTGTCTCGGAATAACAGGTTCCATGCGCACCTTTCCCCGCAACAGCTCTAGAAGCTATAGTCTAGGGCTAACTCCCCTACCAATCTTCGTCAGGAAGATTGCTGCCAGATTATTTATTTATTAAACTGTAGCTGGAGTAGAATTACAAACCAGCTAACCCAACCGTTCACCTCAGTATACTCAACTCAATATCTTATAGAGACATGTTGAGACAGTCAGGAAACATTGTTAGACAGATAGATAGATAGATATCTTTATTTCGCACATAAAATTGATTATTACAATATTAGCATTGTACATTTTACATATAGAGGTTTGGTACGTGAGTACCTTGCTGAAACATTAAAGGCAAATGGACAAATCGAGGAAAAGTGTAACAAAAAACTTCGTAACAAAAGAGAAAAAAGAAGAAAAACAAAAAAATAAAAAACACAAAATAAGAGATGTTGTATCAACAGTTAAGAGAATAATGTAACTTTGAACACTTTCAAACTATCAATAAGTAGATAAAATTAAATAAATGAATGTATAAATATACAATTAAGTAAATAAGCAACTGCGTTAATAAGTAAATAAATATAAACAAATAATATAAATATAAATATAATACATAAAAGACGAAATAAATAATAGATAAGTAAATTATAAATAAATGAATAAATAAATAAGTAAAGATAAGAAATAAATAAATAAATAACAAACAAACATTTTTTTTGCGATGGTAGGTGAAAATATTCAAAAGACACTATGGGGACCGTTCCCACATAGCTAAAGGGATTTTTACAGAGTAAAAACACCTCCCTTCAAATAAAATATATTTCCACTAGAACTAAGTCTTACACTTATCCGGCCGTTTTTTTCTTTCATGGCTTAGATGCATTTGGCAAAAGATTCTCCATTGACTAACACCGCAGTTAAGCGCGGTTTGAATTCACCGTGCTAGGGGTATAGTCCTTTGAAGACGTCGAAAAGAGTTTCTTTCGTCGAGAATTGGAAGGACAGCAGAGTTTATGTGCTCTTCCAGGCGAAGCTTATGCTTACGAGCAAAATTCGTAACTTCTTCTTGGACTGATGAAATTCCAAGATCTCTGTGGACATCGTTGTTTCGCATATATACCAGGGTGCGTTGTCGATGGGCCTCAGCACTTTATTTTGCACTTATAATTGCAGTTTGTATTATGTTTCTATTACTTTCTTTGGTACAACCCCATAGTTGTATACCATACGTCCAGACGGGTATATAAGCAATTTGTTGTCAGTAATTAGCTTGGAATATTTTCCAATAAGCCAGTTCATGTCTTTGTATCTTAATTGGAGCTCCTCACGTTTCTTTTTTACGTGTTCCTTCCATTTAAGCTTTACATCGAGAGCCATTCCGTCGCATTTCACTTCATTTCCGAAGGGTATTTGAACATTATTTATAAAGACGGGCAAGTTATTCACGTTCATATACGTAAAATTTATTTGCTGAGTGTTCGTCCATTCGTGTATCCGGTTTGAAGCACATTCCAATTTTCTGGTTGATTCTTCGACCGTTTTGGCAGTTACCAAAATGGCGGTGTCGTCAGCAAATGTGCCTAGCACTGTGCCTACGTCCTGCGGTATATCGCTGATATACAATAAGTAAAAGAGGGGACCAAGAACACTTCCATGTGGTACCCCAGCTTGTATGGATTTAAATAGGGAGTATTTTTTCCCATATTTCACACGGAAGGTTCTATCCGATAGATAGTTAGATAGTTAAATTGTGCAAAGTTTTCTCGGAAGGAATTGCTGAAGCTTGTGTTTCAAGCCTTCGTGCCAAACCTTGTCAAATACTTGAGAAACGTCGAGAAATACAGCTGAGTAGACTTGCTTTTGTTCAAACGATTTTCTCAAACATCAGTTATGCGATGTACTTGGTCAATAGTTGAATGCTTGCTTCTAAAATCGAACTGGAGGTTGGGAGTAAGTCGTCTTTCTTCTACAACAGGGCTTACACGACTTAGTAATATTCGTTCGAACACTTTAGACATTGTCGGAAGAAGTGAAATCGGTCTATAAGGCTTTTTGTCTGTTGGGGGCTTACCCGGCTTCGGCACCATTATTATTTCCGCTACTTTCCACTGACTAGGGACATGTTCTAATCTAAAAGCGGCGTTAATAATATAGAGAAACATAAGAAGCGCTTTCTGAGGTAACTCTTTCAGAACTTCTCCTGTCATTAAATCATAACCAGGAGCTTTCTTGTCAAAGTGGCATTTCTTACAGAAAAATTGTAATTTTTTGAGTCTGAACCGTAGGAGTATACAGGAGGAGTTTGTCCGTCGCGTGATTTGAACGTTGCTTCCAAATGATCTGCGAAGAGATCTGCTTTCTCTTTATCGTCTTTGGCCCACTCGTGTTGGTTTTTCCGAGTTGGGGCCTCATGTGGTTGGGGTTTTCTTAAGCCGTTGGCTGCTTACCAGAGTGAGTAGTTGGTATCTTTTTTCGCTGACAAGCCTGTTAAGTAGGCATTAAGATTATTGTATTATATTTCGCTTTCAGAATGTTAGACAGTTGGTTGATGCGTGTTTTATGTTAAAAAATAAATAATTTATGTACAAGCGAATAAATAAAAAACACTTCAGTTATTTACTATGTTATTGACTTTTATACGGCAAGATTGTTTATGAGAGTATTATCCGCAAGAGCACAGCGAATATTAAATGTGCTTATAAGCTTCTCAATACGTTCGTTAATCAACTCAACATCCGCCCTCATATGCAGTTCGTTCGTAGAAAAATGCGAAGTAAGTTGGTGATAATTTTTAGCTTAAGGTTTTGTTCTGAGCAACTTGAAGTCTTTTAAAATGACATTTAGCCATACCACTCCAAATCGGGCAGCCGTAAGTTAATATTGGCTGGAAGATAACTTTAAATATAATAATTTTATTTTCAATGGATAATTGCGATGAAGGAAGTGGTCGCAATCTTATTTCTTTTTAAAGTCTGCGTGACATGGCAACTCAATGCTAGTTTCGAATCCAAGTACATTCCAAGATATTTTACAGACAAATTCCAACATTGTTTCGGCAGACTTTTTGAAGTTGACATATTGGACCGCGGAAAGTGGACCAATGGTGTCCCAACACCAGACTCTAGAAGTCTGGTTCGGTAAACACATGGATCAGCGATGGATTCTGAAGTGGGGGCAGAAGTCTTTGAACTCAACACGAGGATTTCCGTACCAATGGGATCGATTCGTATAGTGTTCCAAGAAATCCATGCCATCGAGATCTGCGCCAGACATAACCTCCAAAAAGGAGTCGCAATAATACAGATATTCTGAGACAGTCAACAGGCACAAAAGTGGATAATGGACCCAAAAACAGTGAAGTGCTGCTATCACGCCTTGCAATCCCTTGCCATACACAACAGAGTGAAACTTGGCTGGGTCCGTGGACGCAGAGGAATTGCGTTCAACGAATCCGCAGATGAGCATGCGAGAGCTGGCTCTCCGCGTTCATCGGACCAGAACCATTCAGCCGTGTCAATTGGACAGCAGCTACAACTCTGATTTAGGAATGGGAAAACAATCTTCGCCTAGACCAGTGGAAACATGGTCATGGTCTTAGGCAGTCTAAGAGATTAATCAGGCATTATTCGCATAAAGAAATAGTCCATCTTAATAAGGGTAACTTAAGATCGTTAACAAGCTTTCTAACCGGTCACTGCGGCTTGAAATATCGCCTTAACAAACTAAACCTTTTTGTCGGCTTTACCTCGAAGAGGATGAGACTTCCGAGCACATCATGTGAAAATATCAGGCAATAATCTGGCATCAGAAACGTATCTTCCATAGGAAGTTACTCACTTCAGAGGAATTAAAAAATTCCACAACAAAAGATTTTTCACGAGGAAATGGTTTGTATTTTATCTTAGCTCCAACCCTTCGATACAATAGATCTACCGTGGTCGCGTGTCGTTGCCTACACGGCATGGGTTGTACAAGACGAAAAAAAATCGGTAGCCTCACTAAGACTAAGACAGCGTTGCTCGTTAATCGTCGTTAATAGATGAGACTCATCCACCTTCGCATCCATTCCAAGGTCGGTGCCTTAGGTACATGGGCCTGGAAGAATCATTTACTATCTGAGCTCCGATTATGCTCCAGCAGTTCTAAAAGGAATGCACAAACTGAACCTGCTGTTGATTGGAGCTCTGGCCGCCGCTACTAGCCAATCAGCTGACCAGCTTGTCCGACTCTTATTTCCCGGGATCCTCGTTAAACATGAATAATAGTCAAACATGAATAGACGAGCCTAGCTTCTATAGCACCTACAGTGGATGAGACCTGCAGTCTTATGCCGACTCCGATCGGCGAATTTTGAGAAATTTTTGCTAGACAGAAGCGCTGCCAGGCATGGAACCGTGAATTGTGAAAGTTGGAACGTTCGGGGATCGAACACCTCTACACCACGCCCGGCGACCCGTTTCGTTAAACATTAATTCCCATAATATTCAAAAAATGCATTTTGTACGCCTTTATACGCCACTCACTTAAATTTAGAAAATTAGTGCTACTCCTCACTTTGTTCCCGAATATGACTAGTCAAACACGTCAGCTCGAAAGTATTCCCATCACCATTTTGGATATTATTTCTCTCGTAGCCCCACACTCATCGTCGACAGCAGACAACCTCGCAGCAACGAGTGTCACGGTCAGACTCGAACATGTTCACGAGCACTCATCCACTTCAAAATCGATTTCGAAATAGCTTTTAAATTACCAGCCAAACAATGTGGTTCTTCCTCGCATTTTTCATATTTTTCGAGAACATGATTGACGGGCCACATCTCACTTCTTGTAGACAGCACACAATTCTTTCCCCACGCAGTTAAGTAGGCAAACATTCGCTTCTGCGATGTAGTATCTAAATAAATACGCTTTGAGAAAAAGAAAAAAACCGAACAATGAAACAAAGACAAAATCCATCTTTTCAACGCTGCTTGTGGTCGTGTGTGACAATGGCAAAGCCGTGATGGAAGAAATGACTCGCTGAACACACTTGTATCTTAAACACAGAACTAAGTACCTGTTCGTCTCCTCTGTGGAGCATTTAGATGGATTTAGACAGATTCGTGGCGCGAACATTTATTTGCGTTTCTGTTCTCGTGTGATGACAAGTGGCTGTGTGTGAATAGTTGAGCTGTTGTTTACCCACCCAATTTGTGTTTGGATTTAAATACTTGCCATGTGTAGCCGATGGGATTGCTCATCGGGGACGTCTCGTGGTGTCGAAGTGGAATTTAGCAATGTGACGGGATAGGATCTCCGCAGCGGACTGCGACAACCCCTACCGAAGCTTTGAACATGCTCCTTAATGTTCCGCCAAGAGAAAGAATCGACTGACAGACTAATCGACGATTAGACTAGGTAGGTAGCAAGTGGCTTAGATGGATTGAGGTCAAAGGAGGCCCCTTGTACTGCCACGTGGGTCTGTCTGAAAAGAAAGGCGGGAATGGGCCGCCGTGGTTATTACGCGTATTGATTGATGTCTCTCTCTGAGTTCGCATCGATTATCGAAGAAGTAGGACCCAAGAGTAGCTTTCCTAACTGAGGCACGTGCCGGGTTGGGTGTTGAACACATTCTTCTTCTTCCTCGTCGTGGCAACTTCTGCAGAAATCGCTAGAAAATAGTCTTAATCTTTTCGCGTGTAGTCTCAAAAGGCAGTGTCCGGTGATTATACCCACTGCCGTGCTAACTTTGGGTCTATTTGGGGTCAAAACTGGGCCAGATTTGTTTGATAATTTGGCACGTATTGCCTGTGTTCCATCTGGCATTGACTTCTAGTATGATTTGTTTAGTGTGTTGTAACTTAAAGGAAGTCGTGGCGTAGTGGGTAAGTGCGTCGACTCCTACGCAGAGGGTGCCAGGTTCGATACCCGAATTTACCACCTATCATAATTCATGGCCCCACCTCTTTCGAGTCACTGATAATGCTCAAAGAGTATTCCTGTCTAGCAAAAGCTTCTCAAATTCGCCGTTCGGAGTCGGCATTAAACTGTAGGTCCCTTCCGCGCGTGAAAGAAAATCTCGTGAAAGAAAATCTCTTGATACCCGAATTTTCGCGTATTTCCCCGCCGCAATAATATTGGGTACCCGCTGCTCATTGAGTACCCGGATCTTTTCGGAATTTTTTCCAGCAATATGTTCTGTAAATCGCTAAAAAAAGAGGTCAGGTGATTCGATCAAGTCTGTACAAGTCTGATCAGGTGAGTCAGATGAACTTTCACAAGGAATGATGTGGTCTTAGGAAGGCGGAGGATCTGACATATGCTCTTGAATAGAGGAAGTGTACCGATTATGGAATACCTTCTTTACTTAAATCCTGTATCCCCTCAAGGGGCTTATAGCCTCTTCTACTCCTACGCGCCATCGTGTGCAGGTTTCAGCTTTCTCCAACTCTTCCCCAGGTGTCAGGACTCCTCCTCTATTGTTCTACATCTAGTGCTTCTCGGTCGACCCGCTCTTCTGCCGTCTTGGGTTAGCAGGTTCCACTGCATCATGTTTTGCTATATAACTGCCGCCCCTTCGAGGGGTATAAACAATCCACTGCCACTTCCGCCGTTGAATTGTGGTGCCTATAGGTTCCTGGCCGTTTCTCTGATGATGCTGTTCGTTTGAAAATCCTTAGTATGTTTCGTAGGCACCGGTTCACAAACGTTTGTACCCTTCTTGTGATAGTGGCGGTAACTTTCCAAGTGCTGCACCCATATAACACCACTGACTCAACGAAACAGTATTGGCTTGGTATTTAAGCTAATAGCATAGCTTCTCCATATTGTGGACAACATACCGAATGCTGACTTAGCTTTGGATATTCGGTTTGCGACATCTGCTTCGGTTCCTCCATTGGCTGAGACAATACTTCCGAGGTATTGGAAACTCTTTACTCTCATAACCGGTTGTCCAGCAATGCCTATTTAATCGAGAGTGTTGTTTGAGTGGGTGAGTAACTTTGTTTTTGACGTGTTGATCTTCAGGTCCACGGCGTTAGCCTACCTCCCCACATTTGTTGTCATTTGGTGGAGGTCCATGATCATGTGAGGTAGTAAGCACACGTCGTGTGAAGTGTAATGAAAGTGTCCATCGAATTCCATATGTTCTCGATGACAGAGCGGAGTTAAGCACATCTGGGGATAGCACCATTCTGGGGATAGGATGCAACCTTGCCCGACTCCACTTTGGATTTCAAATTCTTCTGACAACTTTCCTTTGTGCAGAACGTGACACTAAGACCCATCGTAAGTCGCCTGGGATGCTTCTCTTGCGCAATGCAAACCAAATAAACTCTCTGTTCACACTGTCCAAAGCTTTTTCAAAAGCGATGAATAACAAGTGGAGTGGCGACTGATGTTCTGAGCATTACTCGATACGCAGGGTATTGATGTGGTCGACACAGCAAGATCCACAGCGGAAACCTGCTTGTTCTTCATCAAGAGTGCCTTCCAGATGTTCCCTATTTCGCCCTAGTACTATATTCGCAAGCACGCGAATACATCTCCAATTTTCGCACTGCATCCGGTTTCGTTTATTTGGAAGCTAGACGATTATTCCTTTCTTCCACTCTTCGGGAAAAAATGTCAGTCTCCCAAGCTCTCTCAACTAGAGGATGCAATAGCTCAGCCGATGTTGTTGGTCCGCCTTGTAAAAGTTCTGCAGGGATTCCTTCAAGTCCTACTGGTTTGTTGTTTTTGAGTGCTGTGATGGCGGCCCTGATTTCATCTCTACTTGGAATTGTGGTACGTATTTGGGAACTTTGTGCATAACTTCGGCGAATACGCGGTTCCATACCGCAGAAAAATGCTCCATCCAACGATTGAGGTGGTCCTGATCCGAAATAAGACTGGAACCGTTTAGACTTTTCACCGGTTGTTGAATCGAGTGGTGCTTGCCCGTTAGTTCGTTCGTGATTCTATAGACGGTTCGACTGTCCCCCCTACTTGCTGCGTCTTCCGCTTCAGTGGCCAACGCGTTGATATAGTTACGCTTGTCGCGACGTACGCTACGCTGTACTTCTCTCATTTTCATGCGATACAGGGATTTTAGCTCGTCCCTATCTGCTGTCGGGATAGCTGCAATGCGAGCTTGAAGCTGTTTTTGTTCGTCAACCAGTCCCCGAGTCTCTTCAGTAAGCCAGGTCCGATGGGTTGCCGGCGTTCTACCAACAATGGTTTCTGCTGCGCAGGTAAAAACATTTTTCACAGCGCTCCAATGCATATTCGTTGTTAGTATCCTTGTTGAATTAGACGTGCATAGGTAGACAGCGCGTGACATAATATTGTGAGTTTATTTTCAATATATTTTTTTATCGGCCTAACTTTAGTCAAATATTTTGTTGTTTGAGACATTAGTGAAAAATTTGACATTTGTGATAATTTAAGATTGTGAGTTAAGTTCAGTTTAATAACTAGTTTTAGTTACATTTTTCAGTGCACATCGTTGTTCTCAATATGGAATAGCATAGCATTCCATATTGGAAAGCAGCTCATACTTACTTACTTACTTATTTACTTATCAGGCTGACGACCCATGCAGGGTCTGAGCCTGAGCAATAGTTGCTTTCCATTGTTGTCGGTCGTGGGCACTCTGCTTCCAGTCATGAAGACCAAGCTGTCTTGCATCAGCTGTTACTTGGTCTTTATACCAACCGTTCGGTCTTCCTCTCCTCGAACCAGGAGGCTCGGATTCGAATATCCTCTTAGCTGGAGCACTGTCATTTGATCTTTGCCTTCCTGGTACAGCTCGTAGAGTTCGCGGTTGTGTCTTCTCCTCCATTAGCCTTCTTTGCAGATGGGACCAGATATCCGACGTAGAATTTTTCTTTCGAAAGCACGAAGAATCAGCTCCGCAGTTTTGCTTATCGTCCAGGTTTCGGCTCCATATAGAAGGACTGGCAAAATAAGGGTTCTGTAGGGCATGATCTTGGTTCTTTTTCTTCTTCTTTATTTGGCGCTAAAGTCCGGACCTGGACCTGGGCTTCAAACAGTAAGCCTCTCCAGCTAGCACGGTCTCTGGGTAGCTGTCTCCAGTGTCGCACGCCAAGTTGGTTGAGATCCTTCTCCACCTGGGTACGCCACCTTAAATGCGGGCGTCCTCTGTTACGTTGTCCCACGGGTTCGGAGTCGGAGACTTTGCGGGCCGGAGCTGAGTTGTCCATACGCCCTTCATGGCCTAGCCATCTTAGGCGTTGGATCCGAAGACGCCTGACTAGACTCATGTCGCTGTACAGCCCGTACAGGTCGTGGTTGAATCTTCTCCTCCAGGAACCGTCAACGCAAACAGGACCGAAGATCGCATGCAGAGTTTTTATCTCCAAGAGACCAAGGACTTCCTCATCCGCTTTTGAGATTGTCCATGCCTCCGCGCCGTACAGCAGGACTGGGATGATCAAATTCTTGTATAAAGTCAGCTTGGTCCTTCGAGAGATTGCTGTACTAATCAATTGCCACTTGAGCCCATAGAAACAGCGGTCGGCAAGAGTTACTCTGCGATTGATCTTGCTACTGATGTTGTTCTTACTATTTACTGCGGAGCCAAGGTAGACGAAGTCCTTGACTAGTTATAGCTGCCTATGGTGACGTTTTGGCCAAGTCGTCGATGTTGTGCGTCCTTTCTTCATGACAGCATAAACATCGTTTTGCCATCATTCACCGCTAGACCCATTTTAGCCGCTTCCGCCTTAATGCCAGGAAATGCTTCATTGACAGCTCGCTGAGTTCGACCAATCACGTCAATGTCATCCGCGTAACCTTACAGTTGTACGGACTTCTGAAAGATCGTGCCTCTAGTGTTGGCGTGTGAGTCTTGCACGATCTTCTCCAGGATGATGTTAAAGAAGTCACATGACAGCGCGTCGCCTTGTCTTAAACCTTTTTTGACATTGAAGGTCTCTGTGAGTTCGTTACCGACCTTGTTGGAGCAGCGAGAGTTCTCCATCGTCATCCTGCACAACCTGACGAGTTTGGCAGGAATGTCAAAACTAGACATGGCGTTGTATAGCTCGTCCCTATGCACGCTGTCATATGCGGCCTTGAAATCGACAAAAAGGTGGTGGGTGTCGATTTGCATTTCTTGGGTCTTTTGCAGGATCTGCCGTAGTTTGAAAATCTGGTCGATTGTGGACTTCCCTGGCCTGAAGCCACACTGATAAGGACCTATCAGGTTATTTATAAACCGCTTCAGGCGAGTACACAAAACGGCAGAGAAGATCTCGTAAGCGATGTTCGGGAGTCTTATCCCTAGGTAGTTGGCGCAGTCAAAGGGGTCTCCTTTCTTGTGGACCTTAGTCCTTCGAGTCAGGAGAATTGACGCCAGTTGTTTTGACAAACCGAAGGAGAAGCGGTTGCCAAAGGTGGTTCTACGTCGGATCTCCACAGCGATGTCATTCGTGGAGTTAACATTTGCCCCGAAGTAGACAAACTCCTTTACTACCTCGAAATCGTAGCTGCCGATTGTGATGTTTTGTCCTATTTGGTGTGTGACGGATCGTTTATTGGCACGTTTCATCACACTACGGCACGTTGGGAACGCGCGATGAAAACCAGCTCATATAATTGTTAATTTTTTGACGTTGGAACCTTATGAGAAAAAAACGAAAGGCAATGAAAAGGAAAACATGAACAAATTCATCGCAGCCGTAAAATCAAAAGAAATGGTATTTCTTTACTCGTATTGCCTTTGTTTTGCTAAGAGTAAGCAATACAAAATCAGCAAAGAGCAATTTGAATAAGAAAGCGTGTGCTAAGCAGAAAGGAGTCAACCACAGCGAACGACGAAGGCAAAACAAGGACAGAGAACCAATTTGTTCTAACCTAACCAGCTAGATATTTTATAACCCGAGATTTTTCGGGTTACTATAATTTTTCACCTTTTATTTTGCTGCCGCTTTGCGGTTGTTCTCTTATGAGCTATGGAGTATGTGTCATGTGACGTTGGAGAAGAGGCATGCAATGATGTGTATAGTGTTTATTTATCTAGAGCAGTACGACGATATGAAAACGAATGACAAGTACGTTGTGTGCTTGTGTGTTCGTTGAATTTGTCTCTTGCATGTGAAGGTTTAGGAAATAAATAAATAACACGTTTATATGCACATGTTAAGATCCATGTTGCTTGTTGTATCGATACACAGTCTTTGGTTAGCTGTCTCCAGTGTCGCACGTTGAGGTCCTTCTCCACCTGGGTACGCCACCTAAAACGCGGGCGTCCTGTGTTACGTTGTCCCACGGGTTCGGAGTCGAAGACTCTTCGGGCCGAAAATGAGTTGTCCATACGCTCTACATGGCGTAGCCATCTTAGGCGTTGGATCCGTAGACGCCTGGCTAGGGTCATGTCGCCTTCACATTGTTGAAGAGTAGAATTTTAAATGGTAACTCGGTAGGAATCGGTTTATATGAACGCCACGTCCCTGATGTAGGTTAGTTTAGGTAGGCTTAGCCTTACTTAGCTTTCACCGGGACTCGAACCGGGGACTCCGCTAACCAGGAGCAGGCACTCTACCAACAGCTCCATCCAGTCGTCCTCTGATGTAGATACCAGTAGATTTTGATCAGTAAGATATTGTCTTGTACTGGCTTCTGGACCAACGTCATGCTGACAGGCTTAATTAAACGACTAAATGACCAGTTATATATCTTTTTTTCATTAGCATTGAACATTTTTTTAAAATGCCTCCAACCGACTTAGCTCTTAATTTCCTGCCTCTTCACAGGAACCAATCTGACTCCCTACTGTCCGCTCTCTAATATCGACCATACATGCACCTCAGATCATTCGGGCATTTGATGTTACATCTGTGACTTAAATACCCACTACCCGAATTGGAGAGTACCCGGTAGCTGATTTACCAATGAACTTGGTTATTACCCGTAATGCTTGGGTACCCGGGTACCCGGTATACTGCAAAATTGGGTATTATCCGGGTAAAATCAAGAGCCCTAGAGCAAATATGACTACAGAACTACGCCTCACAACAGTCGACGGTTCGATGGCTTAATGCCATGGGTGCCTCCGTATCGTCATGTGATCCAATCTCATCCTACATTCAGTCCATTGGCATTGCCTTCTTCATTTTCAGAAAGCACATTGAAATCACCGACAAAAACTTTGACTATCACAGTCAGACCAAATGGCATCCCCACAGATTTTCCAAGAAAAATAGTTCACAGACCTGAACGGATTTATTTGAACTGCAATTCGAATTGTTCTCGAACACCGGCGCGTATACGTAATCAAATTCAGACCATTCACTCGATGCACTCTTCTTCCGGGGCCACGTAAATACCGTCAGCCAATTACTTAGAATCGAGAGAAAAGGCAAAAGTTATTCTGCATGGCATTCGGCCTTTCAATAGGATTAAATTCCTGACAGACGGGCATCCATTCGCCTGATTCGATGCATTTCGCCAAAAATTTTCCAAGAATCTGTGCACTTTGATGGGAGTGAATTGGAGCTTAAGTGGTCCTTCGAGATCTCAACTGTAATTCTGGCTAATGCACTTTAACACTTAACGCTTTGACAGGCAAGCGGAACTCCGCGAGGCACACTGAGTTTTCCGAGGAACCTTTAATGGATTCTTATCCATAATCGTACGCTATGCATCGCCACACTGATTCGCAAGTGCAAGTGGGTTGTTATTTCGGACGATGCCGGTGGGTGGGGAAATTCTGACTTTCCATTTTGCATCTTCATCGGCGGGTATTTAACTCTTCATCAATATTTACTTAGGGAAATTTTTGCTGAGTGGCTTTTACTCTTACTAGCGATGGTCTCTGGTATGGAGCGATCTTATCCGATTTTTCGAAACCATAAAGTCAAAAAAACGATCATCGATCTTCGTATATCAATTTTAAATCGCTCCATAGATACGTAAGTATGTGTTTTAGAATGTGACCGATCGTAGCTGATGTATGACTGCAGGGCTCTTTTACTCATGACAGAACAACACGACTGGTACTGCCTTTGAAGCTATGTTCGTCCTCAAGAAGGTCTGTAATCCCATCCATATTATTATTAAATCGAAATGGCTTCAGTTTTATCCGCTTTTTTCGAGAGATCTTTTTAATTCAACTTTAATGATCCATATTTAATAACCACGCAGACTTCTTTTATCAAACGCCACAACAGTGAAATGTTGGGTATTTAAATTCAAACAGTGGGCCGCACTTTAAAGCCACAACTTTTGTTCGGTGAGCTAGAATTCTGAAAACAATCATTCATCGTATCTATTCAGTAAGTTACTTCATTCCATCGTTTTAGTTTGTTAAGCAGCCACAGAAATTTAGTTAGCATCGCACATTTGCTTCCCTCCGCCTTCAGTGCACGGAATTGTGTGTATAAACAACCATACACAACTGAAACATTTGAGCATCCACCGATGAATTCGAGGAAATACAGCAGCAACGAAAGTCCACTACTTAAACGAATTTATTTTGGGCTCACAGACTGTAATGAAATTCCCATTGATGGTGCAGTGATGGTGATTCTGTCGGTTATTCTCCGAATTTCTGTTTCTCGTGCATCCCTCTTCAGTCATTGCGATCATCCTTCCCTCTTTCCGAGGAAAAACCCTAGCAGGCCACCCCCTAACAACGGTAAGAATAATCTCTCTCTTGCTGCTGAAGCATTGTAACCAAATGCCCCAGTCGGTGATGTTGAATTTTACATCAACTCTGAGCATAAATTCGGTCTTAATTGTAATTAGATGCTTATTCTCGAACCGAGCGACCGAGGGAATGAGTTTGTTCAAAATTACATGGGTAAACGTAACCACAATTACAACGCGAACATTGTTTAGTTTCACATTAAAGGGATTCCCATTTAAGTCCGTGGTCTGGGAGCCAACATACTTAACGGCAAGTTACGCCAGGATTGTGTTTGTCTGCTTTGCTAGGAGAAACTAAAGGGGTGAGCATTTGTGGAAGAGGGATTGGAGATTTGTTAAATATTTCATGTCACAACGGCAAGTTTTGTGTAAGGTGTGCGGTCGCCAGTAGACGATGATGTTGATGTTGTATTTGTTTTTTTTTTTTTCCTTGCTTTCGCTGTCTTTATCTTCTGAATGAAGCTGGGCTCTCATCGCGTAACTTTTAAAACGATCGTCGTTCAAACGATTGTATTAAACGACGTCGTCAAACACTACAATCGAATCGTCCTGTCGTACCGTCAATCGTTCAAATAGTAGGCAGCTTGAGAACTACTAAACACGTTCAAATTCATATAGAAAACGGAATTTATGCTGTCACTTATGAAATTCGTTGATGATTCGCTTATTCATTTGAAATCCAAATTCGAAAACATTCTTTCTTCTTCTTTATTTGGCGCTACAGTCCGGGGTGGTCCTGGGCCTCAACCAACTAGCCTGTCTCCAGCTAACACGGTCTCTGGCTAGGTGCCTCCAGTGTCGCACGCCTCCCACCGCACCCACCTGGGTGCGCCACCTGAAACGCGGGCGTCCTCTATTGCGTTGAAGACTCTTCGGGGCCGGAACTGAATACGCTCTACATGGCCTAGCCATCTGAGGCGTTGGATCCGTAGACGCCTGGCAAGGGTCATGTCGCTTTTTCATGATTAAATCTTCTCCCCCAGAAACCGTCAACGCAAACAGGTCCAAAGATCGCACGCACAGCTTTTCTCTCGAAGAGACCAAGGACTTCCTCATCCGCTTTCGAGATTGTCCATGCCACCGCGTCGTACAGCAAGACCGGGATGATCAAGGTCTTGTATAAAGTCAACTTGGTCCTTGGAGAGATGCCATTTACGTTTTTAAAATCACTTCTTGAACGTATTGACCAGGACTTCCTATTCAGTGGTTCATAAGGAGAGTCTAATTTTGAGCCAGTTTTTCGACAATATTGAATGCTATCTCGTTTATGACACATGTAATATTGTCTTCCAAGGCTACACGCTATCATATTGAGATAAGAATTGTCAAAGGATGTCGTAGGACTATTCACAGCTCCGAGTGATAAATTGCTTACCCGAGCTCATTTCTGTGGTCAATCAATGGCCCATCAATTCAAGTGCTGTGTCCTGCGTGAAAAATAGCTCCGTCCTCTTAGAACTTACTTATCAGGCAGGCGACCCATGCAGGGTGCGAGCCTGAGCGATAGCTGCTTTCCATTTCTGACGGTCCTGGGCACGCTGCTTCCAGTCATCAAGAGCAAGCTGTTTTCATCATCCAGCCATCAGCGGGTACTTTGTCCTTACACCAAACGGTCTTCGGTCTTCCTCTCCTTCTCGAACCAGGTAGCTCGGATCCGAAGACCCTCTTAGCTGGAGTATTGTTGTCCATGCGCTCGATGTGCCCGAGCCTTCCGGACAATATCCACATCCTGGTACAGCTCGTAGAGTTCGCAGTTGTGTCTTCTCCTCCATTCGCCTTCCTCGCAGACGGGACCATATATCCGACGTAGATTTTTTCTTTCGAAGGCACCAAGAATCAGCTCCGCAGTTTTGCTTATCCTCCAGCCTTCGGCTCCATGTGGCAGGACTGGAAAAATAAGGGTTTTGTAAAGCATGACCTTAGTCCTTCGAGTCAGGAGTTTTGACGCCAGTTGTTTTGACAAACCGCAGTAACAGCGGTTGCCAAAGGCGGTTCTACTTTGGATCTCCACAGTGATGTTATTTGTGGCGTTTACGTTTGACCCGAGGTAGAGAAGCTCCTTTACCACCTCGAAATTGTAGCTGTCGATTGTAATGTTTTCTCCTAGGTGGTGTGTGACGGTTCGTTTTTTGGTAGACAGCATGTACTAAGTTTTATCCTCATTGACCAGCTCGCATCACCCCTTCTCCAATTGTACTACGACACTATGGGAACGCGCGACGATGTCGATGTCGTCAGCATATCCCAACAGTTGGACTGACTTGTAGAAGATAGAGCATTCCGTGTTCACAGCTGCCGGCCGCACTATGTTCTCCAGTAGCAAATTGAAGAAACCAAACGACAGCGCATCTCCTTGCCGGTGCAGGTTTCAAACGGCTCGGAAATCCTCGAGCCGACTGGTGCATTCTTTCGAATATTTAACCCAACACAATTTTAGAAAATGTATTAAAAAACCGGTAGTATCTAGTTGTACAGGCTGGGGCATATCTTTAAATGGAGTCCACGTAAAACTGCCACATAAATGTTTATGTAAATTTTAGCCCGGGCACACTGAGTTACAACTCAACCCAAGCTTTATAGTTCTCCAAAACGTATAGTGCTTCCTATTCTTAAATTAGAATTTTTGTTGTTTTTCTTAAACCCGAAGCACATCTTCTTCGCTTCATCATCACCTTGTGACCCACATGATCCACTAACGCGGGGGTAAAACACGTACGAGAGATCTCCAGGCAACTCGATCTTCCGCCATCGACTCTAACTCATCAAGCGTAACCAGGTGAGCTTATGGACTTGGTAAAACCATTTCATTCTGGGCCTGCCAAGTGGTCGCCTACCTGATGGAATTGCATGCAAGGCTCGTCTCGGAAGCCGTGATTGTGAGGAAATTCGTGCTAAGAAGCATAGCTTTTTCTGTTCGATGAAGCAGCTGCTCAACGCAGAGTTCCTCGCGCACTACCGTGTTACCCACCCTATCCCGGCGAGTAATTCCCACAACACCACGAAGAAATCTCATCTGAGTAGTTTGTATGAGCGGTCTCATTCTTTTGGTCAGTACCCAAACAAACCATACATACTGAATTGAAAACCGCTAAATTGGCTTTCACACTAAGCTCGGCCTTCCTGATTACAGATCTCCCAAGCTGTGTTGAAACTTACCCAGCTTGACCTATCCTGCAGTATTCCTCCTCCCATCACTGGTGAAGGAGACCCCGAGATACTTAAACTTCTCCAGCTGCTTCAATGGGACTCCACTAACCTCTCATTCGTCGACGTTAACCTTCATCCCAGAATCAGCACATACGGCCACAAACCTATCGCGAGCGCTCTTGAGTTCCATCTGGGAAGACGAATATTTAATTCATTAGTCCAACATTAAATATATAAATTGTTCAACATTAGATATGCTATAGATGAGGTCACGCAGTTGAAACCAAGGAATGCGTGCAAATGAACTTCCTTTATTGCACACCTTTGAATATGTATTTTCCCGAAATAACAGAGTATTGGTAAAATCTTCATACATGCGATGTTGTTAACAATTTCTAGCTAGAATCGAAACAATGAATTTTTTGACCTTTGTCCAGCTAGCATGTACTAGACGAAACACTGTGCAGCGGTGGGACGACCCTCGTGCACACTGAGACCATTATGATGAACTGATGTTCGAAAATAAAGGAAAAAGAACTTCTACTTGGCGCAACATGATTGTTTGAGACCAACACCGACGAGAGAATACTATTACTGACTCCATCGACCTATCAATCCAATATTTGCTTTGCAAATGCCCTACCAAAGACTAAGAGGCAATTCCTAGGAAAGCACTGCTTCTAGAGGACTCTAGAGGTGTTGAACTGAAAAACCTCCTTAGATCCATAGTTTAATCTGGCTTTAGCAGTAAAAGAAGGTCCCGCGCTAGAAAAATATGACCTATTCAAGGCAGAATGAACTCAGTGTACCACGGCCTTAAGGACACCAATAGATATACCTACTATTAGAAGCGAAATATTGCTATCACGGGTAAACCAACGACCGTACCCTTTCGCGATCCAAAGACGATTGCCAATGCATGTCCTCTCTGATTCCCCCAATCGTTGGACACCCTCTCTTTCACTCAAGAAGGTAGTTTATTTTTTTTTATTTATTTATTAATACAGTATGAGTTTTTCAATTTACAGAGATTTGGTTAAGTAACCTTGCTACTGACAATTTATATATTTGTTAACAATCTATTGGAGAATTAATCATTTATCAGAGGAAAACCTGATAACAAAAATCTCTATACAGTAAAAAATGCATAAATATTTGAATGCAAATAAAAATGGACTTAGAATGGGAAGGTGGTGATGTTCTTCCTTGAT
Source organism: Eristalis intricaria (assembly GCA_964034865.1). NCBI lineage: Eukaryota > Metazoa > Arthropoda > Insecta > Diptera > Syrphidae > Eristalis > Eristalis intricaria. The sequence continues at coordinate 48,811,633 of OZ035875.1, forward strand.
TTTAAGTTATACACTTAGTAAAATAAATATATACATTTTTAATAAAATAAATAAATTATTAATTAATTAAATAAATAAGTAACTCAATAAATAAACAGATCAACAAATAAGTTAATAAATAAATAACAAAGAGATAAATAAGTATATGTATATGTTAATAAATAAATAATTAAATAAATAAATTAATAAAAGTATAAATAAAGGCGTGAAATCAAGTAATTGTCAGATTGATTGCAAGATAATTTATGTCGTTCGAATAATTTCATCAGTCTTATAGAAACTCTTTCAATATTAGAGACTTCATGGAGCTCATCAGTCGAAAAATGCCACGGTAAGTTAAGGGTCGCCGTAGCGTAGTGGTTAAGTGCGTCGACTCCTACGCAGAGGGTACCAGGTTCGATACCCGAATTTACCGCCTATCATAATTCACGACTCCACCTCTATCGAGTCACTGACATTGCTCAAAGAAAGCTTCTCAAATTCGCCGTTCAGAGTCGGCATTAAACTGTAGGTCCCTTCCACGTGTGAAAGAACAATAGCCCGCACGACACACGTCGTTGCTGAGAAGCTAGGCCCAGGTCCACCTCGGACTGTCGCGCCACCCATATTATTATATTATTAAGTTAAGCATCATTTTTAACAGCTTATTCTGTGCGATTTGTTATTTCCTTATGTGGGTCTCTGCACAATGGCCCCATACAGGGGAACCATAAAACATGATGGGTTGAAAAATTGTTTCAAAAATAGTGAGCTTATTTTCTATACTCATCTTCGATTTACGACTTATGAAGGGATACAGAATTCGTATAGTTAAGTTGACTTCTTTAATTGTTTCCTGGACATGAAAACTGCAGTTTAGGGCTTAAGACATTTAGTACTTGATTTCCAATCTGATTCAATATTCTTTAACACTATTCTGTGGCTTGGCAGGAAACTGGCTTTTCTTTTTCTAGTAAAAAAGACAGCCTGCGTTATTATTTTAGATATGTTTCTACATCATTTGCGCCAGATTGCAATTTCGTTACAATGTTGCAACCCAACGTATCTGACGCAAAGATGCATATGTCGCCCGCAAAGATTGTAGCTTCATAACTGTTGGATAATGGAAAGTCATGAGTAAATATATTATACAGTATTGAAGCAAGAACTGATCCTTGAGGTACACCTGCCTCAACTGGGAAAGCTTGTGATCGGCTATTATTCCCAGAGACCATGAAATTACGACCAGTTAAAAAGGATTGGAGAATCTTTACCAAGTGGATTGGGAAGTTAAGGATGTGGAGCTTGTGTAGTAAACCCCCATGCCACACCGTATCGAATGCTTTTTCAACATCAAGAAGGATTAAATCAGTGCTTTTTCCAGCCTCAAAATTTAGTTTTATGTTCCTTGTAATGCGGTTAATTTGATGAACCCCGTAGTGAAGTGGTCAAAAACCGATTTGTTGTGGGGGGAGTATGTGGAATGTCTCAAGATGATCTACTAATTTGTTTTTTATGACTCTTTCAAAGCATTTGCTTATTGAGCTTAATAAACTAATCGGACGGTAACTGCTCGCCAGGGATGGGTCTTTACCAGGTTTTTGAATTGGTATAATTTTGGATGTTTTCAATTCCCGACGATAGTAACCTATTTTTAAACAACTGTTAAATAGTAGTTGCAACAATTTTTTTCCCGCAAGATGGGAGGTTCTTGGGAAATGTGTTCTTAACACCGTCTAGGCCTGGGGACGACTTTTTTTCAATTATTAATGACTTCTTCTATATCTTCGATTGAAATAAGATCGCTGTTATCAATGGTTACGACTTGATCATTTATTAAATCTAACGAGTGTTCCACTAAGTTCTCCTCAGTACTGATTTTGGAGTTGCCTATAAAATGACTAGCAACGAAAACCTTGACCAACGCATTTGATTTTTCTTCATTTGAAAGTAGAATCAAATTGTCCACCTTCAACGCAGGGTAGTTTATGCTGATGAAGGAAAATGATCATTTTTATTCCTCCTGCAGTATCGCTCAACACTACCTACCTACTTAGCATATAGTAAATGTGGCAAATATGGCCCACCCTCCCTAAAAGCGGAAACGCCCACCCTCCCACCACAAACATATTGGAATCGGTTCTGCCCGAGCCTATCGTCATTGTGTTTTTTCTGCATTCATTATGATTTCTTGGTAAGTTTTAATAAGCGTTTTCACAGTAAATGCTCGTTGATTTCATGATGTTTTTTTTTAAAGTTAAATTATATTCAACTGCTTTTATTTTTAGCTAAAAAACCAAATTTGTGAAGCGTGATTAAATGTAATATAATAGGCCATATTAAACACATGCTCTGGGTGGCTGAACCACAATTGGCGAACTTACTCTAATGACATTTCCGTCGAATCACTGCGTTGGTAGCAGAAAATAATTCAATTTCGGAACTACACTTTCTGATAAATTATTTTATTGCTGCGTGAAACTGTATCAACCAATTTATTTTAAATTAATTGAATTTTCTACGCCAATGAAGATTCAAAACGTTTCCAGTGAATTTGTTGCGGTTCCGAGTGCACTGCAGACTCTGGATAAGTTAGCGTGAAGTTGGTGAAATGATATTAATTTCTTCCTTCTGAAAAAAAACCATGAAGTGCATTCTCACGAATAACCAAACCGACCAAACTCTCTCTTCAATCTTTAGTCAACTCCAGTGGATGTGATTTTGGAATTCGGAGTAAATGCTGCTTATTCGCGGATGAAATCAGAGTATTTTTCGTCCCTTCATGACTCAGTAACCAATTTGAAGCTTGAGCTCATGTATTTACCAGATCGGAAATCAACAATAAATTCACTGAAATGCTGTGATTGGTATTGGGCCGTGTATTGACTGCTGGGAGGAACATTCTCGCGTTTATTTCGGAATGTAGTGACGAAATGTAAGAAATTACAAATAATTACAAAAGAAGTATTTTTTGTTTCAACGAGTGCTTAAATGTCCTGGCCAAGTGAACATCGATGAACATCGAACATCCTTAATTCGAACACCATCATTAAGCTCCTTGTAGTACAAAGGATGTGAAGCTATATTTAAAATTAGATAACCTTTAATTTTTAGCATTTCGATATAAGAGAACAGTCAGATCGCAATGGCGATATACCGATTTCTGGGTGGCCAAATGAAATTTAAAAGTCGCCAGTTTGGAGATAAACCACCACATCTGACAAGGAGTCTATATTGATTTACTTTAGTATTTCAATGAACATTGTTCTTAAAACGTCAATTCTTGTATTTAAAAAATGGTTTGATATATGGATCGTTGATCCACGTTGGAAGTAGTCAATTCGTTGAACACGAGTGTCGATGAATGAGGCCCATATTTCAGCGGACACGGCTGTCATCTCTCTTTAAATAGATGGTCCCAACAAGTAGTCAGCCACTCCAACTAAACCTAGGTGCTAGTGCATTCACCAGCACACTAAGCCCATATTGGTCCATTTCCGTAATTTGATCCCAACGGCAAATTGTATCTAAAGCGTATTAACTTTGCTTTCGCTTGGATTCGAACCGGGGAACCCACTTACCAAGGGCAGGCACTCAACCAACTGCGCCTCGAGTCGTCCAAACCTAACACCGCCTGTCATCAATATTGAAACCGCTTCCAAGACGTCACTCCACGGAAATAATACACATTGCAAGACTCTCTCTCCGAGGCAACTTCAACGAATTCTCTGTCCCATGGACTAATAGTCAAAGCAAGCGTTGTAAAAATCACTCACGTGGCTTTTGTTTTTTTTTGTGTTTGAATTAGTAAGATCAACATTTTGCATGTTCTACTCTTAATTTAAAATCTGTGATGGTCAGGGACACTTCTGTCATGTATATTTCCCGCTTTTGATGGTAAGCTAGTAACTTGAAAATGTGCACAAGAAGGGAGACTCCGCAGCAAGGATTGTGAAAGAAATCCATTGCAATAGTTGGGCACTTTGGTTTTGACAAAGTAAATCTTCATCATTATCATCACCTTTCCGACAAGATCCACTAATCCGAGAGATCTCCAGGTCACTGGATCATCCTCCATGGACTCTAACTCATCAGGACTTATGCAAACCAGGCGAGTTTTTTGGCCATTTTGGTCTGCCAAGGGATCGTCTACTTGATTGAATCACATTCACGGCACGCCTAAGAAATCTCGATGATGGGAGCATTCTTGCCACGTGGCCAAACCATCCAAGCATAGCCTTTTCCGATCAAAGAAGCAGCTGCTCAACTTTGAGTTAATCGCACACACCCGACCAGGAATTACAACACCAGCACGACGAAATCTCATCACAGCAGGTTTTATTTGTTCTTATTCCTCTTATTCCCACACACTATTCTGAGACCACACGGCGTATGTGGAATATTCTGAGACCACACGGCGTATGTGGAATATTCTGAGACCACACGGCGTATGTGGAATATTCTGAGACCACAGGGCGTATGTGGAATATTCTGAGACCACACGGCGTATGTGGAGTATTCTGAGACCACACGGCGTATGTGGAATATTCTGAGACCACACGGCGTATGTGGAATTTTCTGAGACCACACGACGTATGTGGAATATTTTGAGACCACACGGCGTATGTGGGATATTCTGAGACCACACGGCGTATGTGGAATATTCTGAGACCACACGGCGTATGTGGAATATTTTGAGACCACATGGCGTATGTGGAATATTTTGAGACCACAGGCCGTATGTGGAATATTCTGAGACCACAGGGCGTATGTGGAATATTCTGAGACCACACGGCGTATGTGGAATATTCTGAGACCTCAGGGCGTATGTGGAATATTCTGAGACCACACGGCGTATGTGGAATATTCTGAGACCACACGGCGTATGTGGGATATTCTGAGACCACACGGCGTATGTGGAATATTCTGAGACCACACGGCGTATGTGGAATATTCTGAGACCACACGGCGTATGTGGAATATTCTGAGACCACAGGGCGTACGTGGAATATTCTGAGACCACACGGCGTATGTGGGATATTCTGAGACCACACGGCGTATGTGGAATATTCTGAGACCACACGGCGTATGTGGAATATTCTGAGACCTCAGGGCGTATGTGGAATATTCTGAGACCACACGGCGTATGTGGAATATTCTGAGACCACACGGCGTATGTGGGATATTCTGAGACCACACGGCGTATGTGGAATATTCTGAGACCACACGGCGTATGTGGGATATTCTGAGACCACACGGCGTATGTGGAATATTCTGAGACCACACGGCGTATGTGGAATATTTTGAGACCACATGGCGTATGTGGAATATTTTGAGACCACAGGGCGTATGTGGAATATTCTGAGACCACACGGCGTATGTGGAATATTCTGAGACCTCAGGGCGTATGTGGAATATTCTGAGACCACACGGCGTATGTGGAATATTCTGAGACCACACGGCGTATGTGGGATATTCTGAGACCACACGGCGTATGTGGAATATTCTGAGACCACACGGCGTATGTGGAATATTCTGAGACCACACGGCGTATGTGGAATATTCTGAGACCACAGGGCGTACGTGGAATATTCTGAGACCACACGGCGTATGTGGAGTATTCTGAGACCACACGGCGTATGTGGAATATTCTGAGACCACACGGCGTATGTGGAGTATTCTGAGACCACAGGGCGTATGTGAGATATTCTGAGACCACACGACGTATGTGGAATATTTTGAGACCACAGGGCGTATGTGGGATATTCTGAGACCACACGGCGTATGTGGAATATTCTGAGACCACACGGCGTATGTGCGATATTCTGAGACCACATGGCGTATGTGGAATATTTTGAGATCACAGGGCGTATGTGGAATATTCTGAGACCACACGGCGTATGTGGAATATTCTGAGACCACACGGCGTATGTGGAATACTTTGAGACCACACGGCGTATGTCGTGTGGACACGGCCGCCATGTCTCTTTTAACATTGGCTCTGGACTCGTCTAGGGACATGGCTTGACATAGATCCATGCCTTAATGCACCCAATGTTTCACTGGAGTGTCAGGAACAGAATTCCCCTCTCAATTGAAGTGTTTCATACCAAAATCCCAAAAAACCGGATTCGCTTTTATGCGCATTGAATACGTCAGATAATGCACAGATGTACTTAGACAAATAATATTCATTAACTTCCCATGGAATAAGTAAAAAGTTTAGAGAAATAAAGCCACGTGTGCTTTAAATACATATTTATTTCATAAACGCACTCAGTCAGAATAAAATAAGCGACGTAATTCGAAATTAACGAAATAAATTGTTTGTTTACAGAGCATAATCAGATCCGAGATTGCGGTCGTTTTTATTCGTCACCAGTTATCGGATGGATATTTACATTAATTATGTATACACATGGCAACATGGAAAATCTCGCTGCCAACAGAGAGTAATCCTTGGGGCAGTATTGAGTTTATTTTGTGCGGGCACACTGTGGACACAACCGCACTGGACCCGTACGGTGATTATACCGTGAGTCAAATGGATATGAAAGTATTTGCTTTCGGGTCCCTTTGTCCAAAGGTAAAGGCGTTGCCTTTAGCCCTTGGGCTTCAATAACTTAAAGTACATAAAAGTTCTTCAATAAGTACATGAGAGGAAATGAAAATCGGTTTTAATGAAAAAGAAACTGGAAATATTACAGTCACGGTGATGGTCATAAGAATTCAGCTGAATCATTTTTATCAAAAGGACGTAAAGTGGATGTGGTGGTCGTGGCGATGTTGGTTCGTGGCTTGACTCCTACGGAACGTAACCTCGCTGCATGGTTTCGATTCCCGGCTGGTACGACCAAAAATAATATTCATGGTCCCCCCCTCTTTCCAATCACTGACACTACTCAAGGAGTAATAACTGTCTAGAAAAAGCTTCTCAAACTTGGCCGTTTAGAGTCGGCATTAAACTGTAGGTCCCATACACTCGTGAGGGAACAGTAGCAGTAGCAAGATAGGCCTTGGCTCTCTATGGGCTGTAAGGCAACCCATATTTTTATATTATTTCTACTCTTATTTACCGGTCTCGCTATATGGAGGCGAACGCTAAGCAAAATTTCAGAGCTGATTCTTGGTACATTCGAATGAAAAATTCTATGTCGGATATTTGGTCCCATCTGCGAGGAAGGCGATACAACCGCAAACTCTACGAGGTGTACCAGGATGTGGATGCAGTTCGGAAGCCAAAAATCCGTCAAATGCACTGGCTCGGCCACAACGAGCGCATGGACAACTATACTGCAGCACAGAAGGTCTTCGTATCCGAGCCTCCTAGTTCAAGAAGGAGTGGAACAGCGAACCTGCGGTATAAGGACCAAGTAATCGCTGGTGCAAGACAGCATGGTGTGATCGATTGGAATCAGCTTGCCCAGGACCGTCAACGGTGGACAGCTTCGTTGTCTCCGGCTTGTCACCTTCACGGGTAGTATGCTTGATAAGTAAGTAAGTAAGTAACACACAGTGGACTCTCCTTAAGTCGAGTTCTTCCTCCAGTCGAATTTCTCTCTACCTCTTTATTTTACATGCAAGAACATCCTAAATAAGTCAAGCTTCCTTAAGCTCAAGCAAATTATGGTATCCCCTGGAAATACGACTAAGGGTCCACTGAAATTCCAAATCTTCACTCATTGAAGCTAAAATAATGGCATTGTAAAAGCTGCTTCTAAGAAGGGTAAAACGTTAAATTATCAACGCTGTTTTCTGTGGCAGATGATTTGACAGTTCTCCATTTTTTTGAAATTAGACTACATCCGCGGGACACTCGCGTTTCAGTTGGTGCATCCAGGTGGAGAATTTGGCGAGCAGCATTGGAAGCAGCTAACCAGAGCATGCTAGCTACAGAGACTAGTTGCTTGAGCCGAAGGTCCACTCGGATTGCAGCGCTAAATAAAGAATTCAACAATGAGCGGAACAGAGCATTATCTGTTTTTAGGGCAACACTTGGACCTGGACGCCGAAATGCAGACTGTTGTGTGATGCATTAAGCATTGTACACGCCAGCCCGACATCATGTTCAAGTATTAATATAGTGAAACTTCTCATTACGAACATCCTTCTATAAAGGACAGTTGTCTTTCCCTACAAATCCTGATGGTCTCGGCATGAAGATAGGGCTATTCGTGTATCCAAAGGGTTAACAGACTATTTACTAAACTTCACGTGTATAACGCACTTCGTGAATAGGACGACTAACACTCGTTCACTTAGTATCGCGTTCTCTTACACGCTTCTTCGGATCGGATGGTGCATTGAACGATTGTATGTGCTTGTCGCGTGATTCATTACCCGTTCGGCACAGTCGGGAAATGCAGATGCAGTACCACGTTCCTTTTTTCCAAATGTTTAGATATCCTTAATCGATGCAAGGAAATATTACACCCCCTCTGATACGTCTTTAATTTATAAGCCTTATAAAGGGTGGTCCAACCATAATGCACGTTGTTAATTGTGAGTCACACCTTAACGTCCAGGGGTCTTGCCCAACATAGTTTGTTCCAGAGTTTGACAAATTCAACCATGGCGCGTTAAGATTGTTGAAGCATTTTATGAAAATGGGCGTTCAAATCAAACTGCATTCCGTGCTCTTCGAGATTTGTTTGGTCAGCATAATCGACCAAATGTGTCCACAATTGGTAGAATTTCAGCAAAACGGCTCTGTAGGAAATGGGAAAAGCCGAGGCATCCACAAAGAGTGACGGTATATGGGCTGTCAGCGTCATCGGGCCGTACTTCTTCGAAAATGAGGTCGGCCAAGCAGTTACCGCGAATGGTAAGGTGTTTGCTAACGCGAGATGATAATGGACTTCTTTTGGCTAGAAATTGAGGATGTGGACCCGGACGACATGTGCTTCCAACAGGATGGTGCCACTTGCCACACATCGAGCGAAACAGTGGCTCTTTTGCGCGAGAAATTTAATGGCCGCTTTATCTCACTTCGTGGCAATGTTAATTTGTAGCCACGATCATGTGATTTGATTGGACTTCTTTCTTTGAGGATATTCAAAATAAATCGTGTACGTCAATAAGCCAAGAACAATTCAAAATCTAAAGGATGAGATGATTCGACAAATTAACGACATTGAAAATCAATCATGTCTCAGAGTCATATGAAATATTGACTACCGGATAGAGGTATGCCACCGAAGTCGTGGTGAGCATTTAAAAAATAAAAAATAATAAAATAAGAAATAATTTACAATTATTTATTCGTTCATTTATTTATATACTAGATTTCAACCGGTACTTTACCTGCATTAATACCGCACTTTTTTAAAACAATAATAAGACTGCTCGAACCAGAACTCAGAGAAGAATTTGAATTTTCTTTTGTCATTGATGCCTATCCAAAGTATTCTGAGACCACACGGCGTATGTGGTATATTATGAGACCACAGGGCGTACGTGGAATATTCTGAGACCACACGGCGTATGTGGGATATTCTGAGACCACAGGGCGTACGTGGAATATTCTGAGACCACACGGCGTATGTGGAATATTCTGAGACCACACGACGTATGTGGAATATTCTGAGACCACATGGCGGATGTGGAATATTTTAAGACCACATAGCGTATGTGGATTATTCTGAGACCACACGGCGTATGTGGAATATTCTGAGACCACACGGCGTATGTGGAGTATTCTGAGACCACACGGCGTATGTGGAATATTCTGAGACCACACGGCGTATGTGGAATATTATGAGACCACACGGCGTATGTGGGATATTCTGAGACCACAGGGCGTACGTGGAATATTCTGAGACCACACGGCGTATGTGGAATATTCTGAGACCACACGGCGTATGTGGAATATTCTGAGACCACAGGGCGTATGTGGAATATTCTGAGACCACACGGCGTATGTGGAGTATTCTGAGACCACACGGCGTATGTGGAATATTCTGAGACCACACGGCGTATGTGGAATATTCTGAGACCACACGGCGTATGTGGAGTATTCTGAGACCACACGGCGTATGTGGAATATTCTGAGACCACGCGGCGTATGTGGAGTATTCTGAGACCACACGGCGTATGTGGAATATTCTGAGACCACACGGCGTATGTGGGATATTCTGAGACCACAGAGCGTACGTGGAATATTCTGAGACCACACGGCGTATGTGGAATATTCTGAGACCACACGGCGTATGTGGGATATTCTGAGACCACAGGGCGTACGTGGAATATTCTGAGACCACACGGCGTATGTGGAATATTCTGAGGCCACACGACGTATGTGGAATATTCTGAGACCACATGGCGGATGTGGAATATTTTAAGACCACAGGGCGTATGTGGAATATTCTGAGACCACACGACGTATGTGGAATATTCTGAGACCACATGGCGGATGTGGAATATTTTAAGACCACAGGGCGTATGTGGAATATTCTGAGACCACACGGCGTATGTGGAATATTCTGAGACCACACGGCGTATGTGGAGTATTCTGAGACCACACGGCGTATGTGGAATATTCTGAGACCACACGGCGTATGTGGAATATTCTGAGACCACACGGCGTATGTGGAGTATTCTGAGACCACACGGCGTATGTGGAATATTCTGAGACCACGCGGCGTATGCGGAGTATTCTGAGACCACACGGCGTATGTGGAATATTCTGAGACCACACGGCGTATGTGGAATATTCTGAGACCACAGGGCGTATGTGGACTATTTTAAGACCACACGGCGTATATGGAATATTCTGAGACCACATGGAGGATGATCTGACAAAAGGCTGCAAAACAACGATGGCGGCTATGCAAAAGTACTCGAAAATTCAGATGTTCTGAAATGCGCTCCAACGCTATTACCCGAATTTCATGACCATAGCTAAGAGTTGGAATCAACACAGAGTTGAAGAGCGATAACGTGGCTTTGACACCAAGCTCGACCTTCCTGACAAGGGTCTTCAATTCTGCTTCATTAATGTCCCAGCTTGGCCAATCCACAGGAATTCGTAAAAAAAACTCCAATGACTTATATGCTCTATATTACCTGCTTTAATGTGACTCCAAGTGGAGACCACAAAAGAGGCGTTCTGGAGATAACCATAACTTCGGATTTGTCCACGGTACACTTTATCTCAACATCGGCACATACGGCCACGAGCCTATTGAGTGCGGGCTGGATTTCCGTCTGAGGATAGCTATATATTCATAATGAAAGTGAGTGGTGACAAGAAGCAGCCTTGGCGAAGTCAAAAACCCCCTCAGAGGTTTTTTGGTATCAAAAAGGGGACATGTCCATGAGGACGCATGGCAACACTATGCAGAATGAAGTTAATTCATAACTCGCTCTTCAAATACAGAACAGTTCATTATTACAATAAGCGAATGGTCACCGTACTTATGGCATACATTTCTAATTAATACTCACATTTAAATATGCGCGCATAGCCCTCGTTGTGTTCTCATTTGTAATCCAAAATATATATTTATCCGACTAAAGTTGAAACAAGCACTTACACAAATCACAACCACACTTTTGTTGTTTTGCTCAACTCTAAGCACAAGACGACGTGTTTTCTGTAACCTTTGACAGACACCTTTTAACAACAACAACACACGCACATGCACAACAACTTGAACTGCGAACAACACTATAATCAATTAGAACTTTTCCAGATTATCATTTATGATGCAAATCACTGAGGCATACCGGCTGCGATCTCGTGTGATCTGCCATCAAGGCTGAACTACTGAAAACGCCAGAAACCGCACACAAAGCAAACACAGACCGGTAACACACTTCGAACAAGAACTACGGCTTAGCAGCCACACAGCGCACTCTAAGAGGGAATTATCATTTGAAAAAGAAACGAACACACAAGAGGCGGGGGGAAAACCGCCCGTCAATAAATATTTGTTCACCTGAACGAACGTGTGTTATTGGCCCAAGTGAAACTTATGTATTTTCGAGCAACAACAATGGCACACACGACAAGAGCGAACCAAGTCCAAACCGAAGGACACGACGACACTCGCGAGAGTGACTCAAGACGAACTGGAGATGGCAGTCGATGATTTGAGCGCCAATTGGCACGGAGCACTGATGACAGCACTGACGAGTGAACGCGCAAAGATAAATCACTTCTAGCCCGTCTGGGTGATGTATGATGCAGCTATCCGAAGCAATTGTGACATCTATTAAGTTGCCGTACGCCACCGACGTGTGCGAAGCAATTTTTACAACTGCGACCGGAAAAGCTGATTTTCATTCATGAATTCTGGACAGTGTGTAGCGTACACACTGTGTGGACTCTGAGTTGTGGATTGTGTTCATGCGCGTTGCCATTTTACGATATTACGGTCTGGCGATGGTGTGGCGGGCAACTGTTGAGCGCGCTGCACTGTTGAACTGGTGCCTGGGTGCGATAGTGAAAGTGGTTGCATTCGGGGTTGTTGACATGAACGGTTTCCTTGACCCGTCGTCGGTGACCGTGGTGGGTTGGAGGGAGGATTCATCTAGTTCTCTCATGTAGGACTAATGTCTCGTCAGAGTGTTGAGTAATTAAAAGCTTGTACGTGGATGTAAATGCACAAACGAAGGACACAGGGATGTGTGGCGAATCGACGCGATGGGGGTTTAGAAATATTTTGATTTCTCACTTCAAAGCGGAAGTAGGGTGGAAAGCAGAAATGAAGTATTACAGAGATGCCTGACTTCTACCCGACAGATTTTTGACAACTGTTTTTTATAACGTGTTCATAAGCCAAATTGACCAATCAGAGGACGGCATTTACGTTATTTGGTGAATAACCGTCAAAAATTCATGAATATCTGTCAAAAAGGCACTCAAGTTTGTCGATGGACTAGGGGGCAATCAGCTGTGAAGTCGGCTATCTCTGTAATGCTTCATTTCTGATAGAAAGCATGGGCCTTTCATTAGAAAATAAGCATTCCTTGTGGTTTCTTCAATCAAACGAAGTTGAACGTCTGTCTCTCCGTGTGTTCGTTTCATAGCCTATACACAGTTTACACTCTTATGTGAAGGGCAGTATGGTCTCACATCTGGTCGGTCGACCTCCCCCCTACATTTCCTCCTCCCAACGTGATTAATGATATGAAAAATAGAAATAAACAGGTTGATGCAATGTTGCTGATGTCATTTGATTTGCATTCGATTCTGTTAATCACTCACTGGCTGTGGTCTTTGGATTTACTTCTCTGAATATCCTGTTTTCTGTAAAATCGGACCCAAAGAGTTAAGATTGTTAAATGTTTGTCCAACCCAATAAAATGCGTCTCCGGTGTACCACAAGGTTGGTCACTTAGGCCATAGCTGAAGAAATAAAAGCCGCCAGGAACTTTAAAATCCCGATATTTTTAAGTGGCTTGAGTTCAATGTTATTAAAGGCGCCCACGAAGTCATCAAAATCTCCAAGGCTTGGTTTTGGTTTCTACTATCGAGTCAAGGCCTGTCTACAGATTAACCCTTATTGTGGGCATTCTAAGCATATGACAGTATGCTTTTTGTTTCATCATTCTCCTTTCTTCCACAAGATCCACAAGAAAAGAGACACCTTTGACTGCGCCAACTACCGAGGGATAAGTCTCCTCAACATCGCTTACAAGATCTTCTCTGCCGTTCCATATCAGTGTGGCTTTAGGCCAGGGATGTCCACCATCGACCAGATTTTGACACTACGGTAGATCCTGGAAAAGACCCAAGAAATCGACACCCACCACCTTTTTGTAGATTTCAAGGCCGCATACGACAGCGTGCAAAGGGACGAGATATACAACGCCATGTCTAGTTTTGACATTCCTGCCAAACTCGTCCGGTTGTGCAGGATGAAGATGGAGAACTCTCGCTGCTCCATCAAGGTCGGTAACGAACTCACCGAGACCTAAAACTTCAAGAAAGGTTTTAGAGCGTCGCCTTGCTCTGTCATGTGACTTCTTTAACATCATCCTGGAGAAGATCGTGCAAGACTCACATGCCAACAGTAGAGGCACGATCTTCCAAAAGTCCGTACAACTGCTAGCATACGCGGACGACATTGACATGATTGGCAGAACACAGCTAGCCGTCAATGAGGCGTTTGCTGGCATTGAGGCGGAAGCGGCTAAAATGGGTCTAGCGGTGGATGATGGCAAAACAAATTATATGCTGTCATCAAGAAAGGACACAAAACATCGACGTCTTAGACAGAGCGTCACAATGGGCAGCTATAACTTCGAGGTAGTCAAGGACTTCGTCTACCTCGGCTCCGCAGTAAATAGTACAAACAACATCAGTACCAAGATCAAACACAGAGAAACTCTTGCCAACCACTGTTTCTATGGGCTCAAGGCAATTGAGTAGTACAGCCATCTCTCGAAGGACCAAGCTGACTTTATACAAGACCTTGATCATCCCAGTCCGGCTGTACGGCGCGGAGGCATGGATAATCTCAAAAGCGGAAGTCCTTGGTCTCTTCGAGAGAAAAGCCCTGTGTGCGATCTTTGGTCCTGTTTGCGTTGACGGTTTCTGGAGGAGAAGATTCAACCACGACCTGTACGGGCTGTACAGCGACAAGTCTAGTCAGGCGTCTTCGGATCCAACGTCTAAGATAGCTAGGCCATGTAGAGCGTATGGACAACTCAGCTCCGGCCCGCAAGGTCTCCGATTCCGAACCTGTGGGACAACGTAACAGAGGACGGGTACATTAAAGGAGGCGCACCCAGGTGAAGAAGGACCTCAACTAACTTAGCGTGCGACACTGGAGACAGCTAGCCAAAGACCGTGCTAGTTGGAGAGGCTTGTTGGTTGAGGCCCAGGTCCACCCCAGACTGTAGCGCCAGCAAAGCATGCAGCCTTTGTAATTTTGTTGAGCCGTGGCATGATTAGTCAGCTCCTTTTTGTCGACGGGTACTGCTGAATGATTCGAAGCTGTTGAGGAGCTTGATATATTCGTATAAAAGACGTAATCGCGGGTTTCTGTACTGGATGAGCAGGAACCTGAGTCATTTAAGAGAAGGAGTGGGTCTGTGACGACCCTTTGAGCTGGAGGATTGCTCGTCATGACCAGAGAATGAGAGATGAGATGACACCCTTCGATGATTTACCCTGTCCGTTACTTAGATTAATAAACTTTTATACGTAGCAAAGAGAAATCATTTATTTGAACAGTTGGGTAAAGAAAATTTGCATATCGCGTTGTATACGTTCACTCGCACCTACCAAGGTTATGTAGGGGGGCTACTAGTGCATTCACCAGCACACTTAGACATATTGGCCCATTGTGATACATATAGTCAGACTAATATCGCTGATTGACTACTACAGTGGTGTCTGGACCAGATTTTAGAATCAGATGAAAGCGTATTAACTTTTCTTTCACTGGGATTTGAACCGGGGACCCCGCTAACCAGGAGCAGGTACTCTATCAACTGCAGTATACAGTCGTCAGTCACTCAATACGTTTGAAAAACAAGATTTCGGAATAAACAATTTTGTTTCAAAATACAAATGTTTATTTATTTTTTTTTAGCTTAAAAATAATTTAGTTTTATTTTTTTTAGCTTAAGAATAATTTACTTTTAAACTTTTTATTTATTTATTTTCAATAACAGTTTGATTTGAATAACAATTTTGGTTTATTTTATGTTCAACTATTTTTAATAACAATTTTTATTTTTTTTAAGAATTTATGTTTCTTGCTTTATTTCTCATTATCGACTGTCCTTCAGTCTTGTCTTCTGTTGTTCTCGACACCTCGGTTGCACTCATCACTCAGTAACCTAATCGGTCGCTTATCGCGTGATCTGCATGCTTTCCAGAGTCAGTTTGCTTTGCAGCGAGAGACGTTCGTTGTGTCTCTTAAAAACGGATGGTATTGGCTTGGCTTGCCCGTGTCACGTTTTATCGAATATCAACAACGAAAAACATGCCATTGGCAAAACATTGGTTTAATGTCTTGTTTGTATCAAGTCAATGAACATGGTTGCATTGATCAGGGATAACGTGCTGTCAACCTGTGTGTGTAACTCACGTTATTGATGAACACCAGCAAAGAAAAAATACGCCACAGTCTTTCTTCCATAGAAAACAGTAAATCGTGCGCAGTCTTGGTTCCGTCGTTCCGGTAATTTTGATGTCAAAGAGGGACCACGCTATGGAAGACCAATTGTCGAAAATGTCGACAAAATCATGGAATTCTTCGCGGTTTCGAGACATTTGAGCAAGGCTGGATGCTCGATGTACGGGTACCAAACGAGTTGAAGCAAACTAACATCATGGACCGAATTTCCATCCCCGAATCATTTCTGAGTCATCGAGACATTTTTGAAGCGGCTGATGACTGGTGACGGAAAGTGGATCACTTACGAGAACGTCAAGCGAAAATGGTCGTGGTACAATTGCTGTGAGTCGGTGTAAACGGTGGCCCAACCAGAATTAGGCACAGATAGTCTTGCTGAGTGTTTGGAGGGATTGGCGGGGAATCATTTACTATGAGCCGATCTGCGAAGGCAAGAATTGAACCGTCTGATGTAAGCTATCATTCCGACGCGGCCAGCTTTGGCCCGTGATAGCCAAACGCTATGAGAACCTGGTTGGGAGAGACTTATGCATTCAGTTTATCAACTCATTAGCACCTGGTCCTGTTCAGGGCCAACTATTTTGCTGGTGAAAAGTTTGCCTCAGAAGAGACTTGTGGACTGCAGATGAAATAAATAACTGACTTTTATAAAATATAAATTATAAATAAAAAAAATTAAATAAATATGTTTTTGTGAAATTTTCAATTACAGTTAAATAATTTAATTTTTGTCATGTTTTGTTATTAGATATTTAGCCATTAAAAAATTATTTTTTATTCCCAAGGACGGAAAACTTTCTTAGCCGGATAAATGTGCTGCGACCGTGGTTGTCTACCTATGGGAGCTTTCACTGTATATGGATCCTTTTTGGGGTGTGCGCCCACTTTCTGCATGATGCTGTTACGGCTTATTCCTCAGGGTTGTTCGAAGCCGATTATAGCCTCTATAGGCGTAGGAAACTGTCATCATGGTCAAAGCAATCGGTTAAAGAACACCAACGTAGTAGGTGTGGTCGCCGTGGCGTAGTGGGTAAGTGCGTCGACTCCTGCGCAGAGGGTGCCAGGTTCGATACCCGAATTTACCACCTATAATAATTCACGGCTCCACCTCTATCGAGTCCCTGACAATGCTCAAAGAGTATTCCTGTCTAGAAAAAGCTTCTCAACTGCGCCGTTCGGAGTCGGCATTATACTGTAGGTCCCTTCCACGCGTGAAAGAACAAAAGCACGCACAACACACGTGGTTGCTGAGAAGCTAGGCCCGGGTCCACCTCGGATTGTCGCGTCACCCATATAGTAGGTTGCAACATGTTAAGACCTACAAAAATACAGAAAAACCAACTCCAAACCTGTGATTTTTGGGTACCCCCCCAGATCTTTCCTGAAACAGTCAGTATAGTAAGACGCATTTTCCTCATTGGCGTGTTTCTTAATTCCGAGACACTGTTACCTCTTACTACTGTTACTTGTAGCCACATGTTACAGCTTTGCACTCCGCGACCTGGAAATGTCTCATGCAGTAATTCCATTTATTCACGGGCTTTATGGCTTGCGACACCATCTTATTAGGGCAACATATTGGCTTGCGTGTTTCACCCCCACCAGCGTGTTTCAGGTCTCCAACTGATCCGGCATCCCTGAATTTAGCAATCAATCTCTTTACTCTTATAGCACTATACCAAACGTATCTTGTACGACATTTTCGAATAGTGGCCACCAAACTTTCATTATTTCGAATATGTTTCAATAATGGCGACCCGTTGTTGTTGCGTGTGATACTGTATTCACTGCTACACGTTAACTATCCGCTGTTAAATTGCTTTTTTTACAGATACCCAGTGTAGTCAACGCCAGATTTGCATTTCCCGCCATTTGTGCAATAAAATAGTGGGAAATTCAAATCTTGCGTTAATTCTGGGACACCCTTTGTTCTGTAAATTAGTTCACGAGTCGAAATGAAGGCTCCGCCATTGCGTAATTATTTTTACAAATAATCTGCATATCAATGAGGAGTTTGTAATAAAATGAATAAGCAATAAAAAAGGAATAATATCGTGCTCTTTTCTTGGCATCTCATTGATATTTAATTAGTTACCAGAATTTTTGTTCGACGGCAAGAAGCCTACGTACAGTGTTATCAAAACGACTGCCGCCTGCTTGTCGGCTGCGTGCCGAAAACCAACGTGTGTTCGATTTGCAGACATGCGGTCGGCAGTCGGAGCTTACCGCGTTTACAAAGACGCCTCTTTTCCTTAATGTCATTTAAGTTTCCGTGACCATTTCCTCTGTTTTCATTGAAATCTTGTCTGGTCTTTCCCGGAGACTTCCCCCCCTAAGCCAGACCCACTTCCCCCTAATCGACAATCAATAACCGAAAGACAACAGAATGTCTTCTCCGTCCATTAAGCATGTAATCCTCTCATTGACATGATTGAAGAGTCATTCACAATGCGAACCACTAAATGCCACCCTCCCTCGTGGTCTCGTTCATTTGAATGCGATGAATAATCAGCATCAATTTCGCTTCACAGCTCCACTGCCGTTTGCTGACAGCACAAGTAAACACCGAAATGAATTTATCACGCAAGCCATAAACTGCTTAACTAATTCCATTTCCAAAATGAACCACCTTCCGTCGTAAATCTGCAATTCATACCGAAATGATGGAGATCATAAAACCATCAACGGCGCATAATCTCATCAAATAACGCTAATCCTCGGGGCAGAGGCGCTTGGCCTACAAAAAAAAAGGAGTACGCATCACGTCCTGGCACTTAACGCAAATCAAAAAGGGGGTCGAATGCGTCTCGCATCACCTGTGGCTGTGTACGGAGCACATGTGAAGGATTACAAACGCCCACTTCACACACTCCCGCAACGAGGACGAGATGAAGCACGAACGAGTGGTCTTAGTTTATGCTCAAGATTTGCGTTTCACCATGCATGGCTGGGTGGAGATGATACAGCTTCGGAGGAGGTTTTGTTTTTGTTTTTATTCGTTCAAGTTAATTAATTAACATTCTTCTAGATCATACAAGCTTGCTCTTATAACCTAGGGTTTAGTAAATTTGTATTCATATAACATTTAGTTTGCTTCATTTATTTTGATTTTTGTTTTTATTTTCTTTATTTTGTTTTGTAAAAATGTTGAATTTTTTTAAGAGACTGACAGACACAGAGCTAGATACAGTTACAGATACAGATACATGAAGCTTAAGTGTAAGTAAAACGAAACGTAAAACATCCTGCGGAACCGTGTTCTCTTAAATACTTAAAAAAAGATTAAATTAAAAAATATAAAATAAAAACACAAACAAAATATATATCGAAAGGGGGGTGTGTTGAATGCGCGCGCGTATGTGTGTGGATAGAAGGGATAGTAAAACAAAAACAATAAAAAAAAAGAAAAAAAAAACTACGAATAGAATGTAAGGACACTGGTTTGATTGCCGCGAACAAACAGGAATGGTGGCATGTCACGGCTGAGGCTCTCCAGCCAGGCCATGTAGAGCGGTGCGGAGACGATGTTTTTCCTTGGCATCGGCAGCGTCATCACCACCAAATCGGATTTAATCGATTTTTCCTGTAGATACTCCCGCAGTCGCAAATAACGATTTGTCTTGTCCTGCACGGCCATTAAGTCGTCCTCCGTGGTAAGTGCTGTAATTGAGTTCAAATGAGTATTGCTTGCCCTAAAATTGGATTGGATGGATGCGGGGCGATGCTTACCTTCGTCTTCATTTAGTGGTGGAGTTGTTGTGTTCGCGTTGTCCGCAACGACAAAGTCCTTGATCAGCTCGTTGAAGAACTGGGTTGAGCTCTCTTGGGGTTTCTTCGTGATGTCCGGTATGAGTTGGAGGTCGGAATAATCGATGCGGAACTTTGACAGCAGACTGGCCATTGAGCGTTGTTCGAATTCAAGTTCGGCTTTCTTGTTAGCCAATGCGTACACTCTGGAAATATGAAAACACATTTACTCGTATGTAATTGACTTTGAGATCTATACTAATATTATTAAGCTGAAGAGTTTGTTTGTTTGCGCTAATCCCAGAAGCTACTGGTTTGAATTGAAAAATTCTTTCTGTGTTGTATAGTTCATATATCGAGGAAGGCTTTTGGCTTTATAACATCTAGCTGCGACCTGTAGGAACGGAGCATCAATGAAAAATATTGCAAGAAGGGGAAAAAAAATA
Source organism: Eristalis intricaria (assembly GCA_964034865.1). Lineage (NCBI taxonomy): Eukaryota > Metazoa > Arthropoda > Insecta > Diptera > Syrphidae > Eristalis > Eristalis intricaria. Next base: position 48,831,899 of record OZ035875.1, read on the forward strand.
TATTCCGTTTTGAGAGCTTCCGTTGCGCGCGCTGCGTAAACGGTTTAAGCCACGCAAAAATGATGTATGATAGAACTGTTCCCCTTTAAATGTCCTTAAAAAGTCATTGACACCGTGTATCTATCTTTTATGGTTGACTCACTATAGTCATTTTTATGGTAATCAAATTTTTTTCGAAGGTAATATTTATTCAACTGCGATAACTGGCGTGAGGTCAAGGTGAACAGCTGGTAGGCAGAAGCAGTTTGCTAGGATAGCTTTTAAGTGGACTGTAACTCATAATTATGAAAATAAAAAGACTTGAATTTTGTGCAAGATCAAAGGAGTTGTCTAAGATCAGAGATTTTTTAAAGTCCATTCGATGCTTTCAGCAACAAGAAGCTGGGCACTGTTACGTAACTTGAGACCCGGACGATGTCCAGAAATATTTTTCACAAAGTGTTGGCAATTAAATCACTCGCAATGTCTACACTCAGTCGATGTCACCAATTCAAAGAGTGACCAATTACCCACTCTCCACTTCTCCCGGTCATGAGGAGCACTTCGATATCCTAGTGGTTTAATGGCTCATGAGGCACATGCCAATTGGCCAAGGATAACGTTGTGTGTTGATATCAATCCAGAGAGATGTGTGCAATGATTCCTAAAAATCGAACCTCTTCACGTTCAGGCTTCTCTTGACACCCTCTGGACACCATCTACAGCAACCGCTTACAGTTGTGGAGCTGTGTCAATCGTGATTGATTCGTTCAATTTGATACATCCACTTAATCTCAAACTAACCACTGGATGGCGGAGATCATAGAGTGCCTGCCCCTGGTTACCGGGGTCCCCGGTTCGAGTCCCAGTGAAAGCAAATACGCTTTTATCTGGTTTTCTGGTCCAGTCACCATTTGCCTTTGGGATCAAGTTAAAGGCATTATCACTGGAGTAGTCAATCAGTCTGACAAGGGGTATCACAATGGACCAATATGGTCTAAGTGTGCTGGTAAATGCACTAGCAGGCCCACTACCTAACCTAACCTAACCTCAAACTACTCAAACACATAGTCAAGACTTTTGAAGATTCCTTAATCCCGCTCATTTCGTTCGGAACGACATGAAGTAACGAAAGAAATCAATAATGTTATTTCGTTCGTTCGATAATTTAATTCGTTCAGTCATAGGAACACATCGTTCTTAATGTTATTGGATTAGTTCGTTCATGATGTTCCGAGCGAAATGAGCGAGATGACTTCCTTTCGTCGTCCCTTCCTTCGTTCGATGCATGCTAATACAGCACTCCCCGGATATAAGAAACACCTTTAATAGCAACACCCTCTCAATAGCAACAAAATTTATTCAGCTGACATTTACCAACGCCATCCTAAGCCTACCTAAGGTCCCCGCTTAATAGGAATTTCATTGACAAACCCGCTTATAAGCAACACAATTTTATTCCCACACGTATGTGCTACTATCCGTCGAATACTGTAGTATACTCGTTTCGCAAGGTATCACAAGTCAAGGGTACGAATGATTCCCCTGCTGTCCACCATTAGAAACGATTTTTGTTGAATACGAGGTGATTTAACAGAGCCCGAGCAACTGATGAACCATCGCAGTCCATGACGTCTATAAGGCAGTGATGTGGGATGGAATGGGTGGTCTGTCAAAAAGTGGGCGAAAAAATGCAAAATTTACTAGAACGAACATGCGATCAACACCAAGCTTTTTCTCAGACATATTCACGCCAGACGAAAACGTCTTTGCCAATTGCTTAGTCGGGAAAACACAACCAGCATGACACCACATTCGAAAATGGACTCAGGCTGGAGAGCTTTATGATGAGACCAGACTTCTCTGTAGCCAGCCACAATACAACGCTGCCATGCAAACAAATCGAGAAGCATTGGAACACATGGTCAAAACGCCATCAAAGAAGATGCCACGTCATATAAACGTTACACAGAAAAATACCTCCGGCTTGACAACGAGTGCAGGAAAGTAGATTCAGTCAAGCAAGAACGATGTTAAGAAGGCGTCGGTTCATGAGGTGTACGAACTTAAAAGAAGGAAAGATCACTGGATGTACAAGGAGTAGCCTGTGATTTGGGAAATCTCCCCACGCCCTTGCCACCGGAATAACGTCCGATAGTTATAACAACAGATAAACCGATCCATAAGAAAGGGGACCTCTTCGACTGCGCCTATTCGACGGTCCACCATATCGGGTACAGGGTTTAATCCGATCCGTTTTGTGTAAGATCCTGAAACCAGTTGTAAATCATCCTATTGAGACTTGGACTAAATTTTAGATTTACATACGCAGGCTACGTTCGACGTGATTGCTCGAAGACAACGAGCTATTAGCCAGCATTTGCTGGCAACGAATCTGAAGCGACCAAAGTGGGTCTGGCAGTGATTACCAAAGAATATACAGTGAACTCTCCCTAAGTCAAACTTTTTCGCCATATTTTACATCCATACATTTCCCTCAATTTTCAAACAAAAACCTAGCAATGACGTGCAAAAACCCCACCGATCGGTCCAATGCATACCTTGGATGCGGAGAAAGCGGGCATAAATTGAGTGACTGCAAAGCAAAACCAAAATGCCTGCACTTAACCCACACTGACCATAATGCAATTATAATGAATGTCCAAAGTGTTACGCGATCTCGAAACACTCGGTCACAAACTAGCAAGACGAAAACGAATGTGAACACTCTAGACGAAGAGCTCTTAGAGTACGCAATCGCGGAAGCTACACTCGAAGGTAGAACAGCAAATGAGTTCGTACGTCAAGTAACGCGACAACTGCACGCTGCCTGCGATTTATCAATGGCTTGAACGGGGACACAAAACCGAAAGCGTACAACGTATTGGTGGAACGACGACATCAAAGAATTTCGATCAGCCTGTCTACAGGCACGAAGAAAATATCAACGGTTTAGACGCGATACGGATAGACACTTGATATTAAGGCCGCGCTCAAATCCGCCATTAAGGCTAGCAAAAGACAGTGCTTTAAGGATCTTTGTACGCAATTGAACGAAAATGGATGGGGTAAAGCGTACAAAATTATAACCGCCCACCGGCGCCAACATGCCCACTTTTACTTAGCAGAATCGTAGAAACTCTGTTCCCCTCTCAACATGACGGAGTTCTACTAAGCGAGATCGGTGAAATACGCGAACATACTCCTGCAGTTACAACCAATGAGCTTACGGCGGCAATCGAGAGGGTAGAGGATCGGAAAGCTTCTGGTCCAGACGGCATACCAAATCGGGTTTTAAAAAAATCAATGAAGACTCGCTCAGACGATTTCGTTGTCATGTATACTGCATGCTTAAGCAAGGGAATATTTCCGGAACAATGGAAACACCAACGGATGGTATTATTACGGAAAGGAAATAAACCACCTGAGGAGCCCTCAGCTTATCGACCGTTCTGTATGCTCGACACCATGGGCAAAATATTAGAAATATAGAGCGAATTATGTGTAAAAGTCTACATTGAAGCCAATGGGCAATCGCAGTATGGCTTTAGAAAGGGCCGATCGACAATCGACGGGATTAAAGTCATAATAGGCAAAGCCCTATCGGCTATAGAAGGAAGACGATGGAAAGGAGACACTAAAAAGTACTGCGCCGTGGTTACACTTGACGTGAAAAATGCTTTTAACTCGACGAATTGGTTCCGTATTATACGAAAGACTAAATGTACCGAATTACATATTAAGATTAATCAGGAGCTACTTTAACGATAGGTTGCTCCTTTACGACTCCGGTGACGGGCAGAAATTGTATAAAATTAAAGAGGGAGTGCCCCAAGGATCAGTGTTAGGTCCCTTACTGTGGAACGTGATGTACGACGACTTATTACGACTACCAGTCCCCAGGGAAATATCCATCGCAGGTTTTGCGGACGATATTTCTGTTGCAGTCGTGACGGAACTCTCTCTCTCTCTCTCTCTATCTCCCACTAAATAAATCACATCTATGTCTGTGATGTGGTTTGTGTCCTCAGATAGTTGGTGTTTTCGAAGAGGCAACGTCTCTTGGTCCTGTGAGACCATTCCATAAAATTAGACGCCATCGGAAGCAACTATTTCAGCCACCGAATTGGTGAAGAAGAGACAGAAGCACACATTCTTCAACTTTTCTGCTCGCAACAGCCTCAAATCACAAACCAGAAGCCTTGCCGTAACCAACTCTGCTGTTAAAAAAAAATTCACAAAACAACTTACCTCAATTTACATGACTGCCAAGTTCTTCTGGTGCTTATTATATAAGGCAAGAGCAGAGTTAAACCACCATCGTCGTACAACCACCAAACGTCGATCACAGCGTGACCACGTTTCCTGGTGAATTGAGTCAAGTCATTAAGCACCTCTTTTGGCAATTCAACGCCACCGGGTCCCTTGTACAGCGAGGCAGGATCGTCACGTTCCTTCTTCGATTTCCTAAGGGAATTTGTCTGAAAGAAAAAAAAAATACACATTCTCAAATTGTTCTCCGATTAATGAGGCAAAATGTTACCAAGATTTGTGGTGCCTTTGGATCGGATGGATCCGGAAGTCCAGAGACGTCCTGCGTCTTTGTATGAGTATTCACCGTGAATGATAGATCACTGGTACTGGATGCTGAAAGATTTTCAAACATTCAACAATTAAAATTTTGAACAGAGAAATAAGAACACTAAATTCGAGCGGGAATATTAGCTAAGCTCCTTTTTTTGGTAGTTTCAACAATTCAAGTTAATTCTAGACTTTGCACAACTAAGCAACACACAGGCTAACACTTGCGAGGGCTCTCTATTTTTCTAATCTATTGTGTTATTATTCTAGAAGTAGTTTGTTGATGGTTAAAAATGTGTGGTACATAAACATTGATTGACTTGGAATGCAGCGATTGTATATCCCAGTGGTCCACGGTTCGAACGCGCGCAGAGCAACTTTTATTTTCCCAGCAGCAAGCCTCTCGCGACGTTGACAATGTCCAGAGAGTCGGAGAACTGTCGAGAAAGTGGTCACAAATTCGTCGTCATGTAGCAGTCCATGTGTGGAAGGACATTAACAGGCACATAGCGAGTAAATGTTGCACAATATAGACCCATGTTCATCGCGGACAGGCGGACAACTTTATTTATATATTATAATTATTTGTATATTTTAGGTCAGTCATTTTTCGGCATTTATTTCTCAACACTCTCCTTTTAGCTCAATAAACTTAATTAAACAGCGTTCTTCCAATTTGTGTACTCCCTACAAAAATAAGTACATTTTGTATTTTCCTAACATAATGTGCATTAAAAGGAAATCCATTATTTTTACACGAACAAGTGGTAACTAAGCCCTGGCTCCGGACTCTGAGATGCATACGGTCTTCCAACCAAGCTCCAGCAGCTACTGCCGATAATATTGTATTATTCTTCGCAAATCTGTGAACGGAGGCACACTGCAGGGTGGGGTGGTGTACTCTCCCTTCTACTGTGGAGCATAGTGGTCAACGAACTACTTGTGGAACTAGATAGGTCTTGGTGTAAGGTCATTGCCTATGCAGATGATATTGCCATCGTAGTATCGGGAAATATGTATCCACGATCAGGGATATTATGCAATCTGCCCTATCCAAGCTAATGAAATGGACTAGCGAATGCGGCCTAGGTGTCAATCCGTAAAAAACGAATCTAGTCGTCTTTACTTGGAAGTATAAAATTCTTAAGTTGGACCCTCCCACACTATGCGGGACCCCCTTGGTGCTAAGCGAAAGCGCTAAATTCCTAGGCCTTATACTAGACACGAAGTTAAGCCAGAAGCTAAATATCCAGGAACGTGTCAAGAAGGCCTAAACGGCTCTCTACTGCTGTAAAAGGGCCATTGGGTGCAAATGGAGACTGCAACCCCGAATGGTTCACTGGTTCTTTATATCAGTAGTCAGACCCATACCGCTATGTGCTGTCGCAATTTGGTGGACAGCACTCGACAAGAGAACCAACATCACCCCACACGCTAGAGTGCAAAGGATGGCATGCGTATGCATTAGCGAGACGCTAAGGACTACCTCCGCCGAAGCACTAACCATGCTCCTCAACCTGCCACCGATAGAACTAATTGGCAAACAGACAGCAGCGAGTACGGCAATCAGATTAAGAGCGTTGAGCAGCTGGAAAGAACCGCAGTCTGGACATTCAACGATCCTAAGCAGGTACGCCTCTAAATCCATAGACTCACAGACCTCACTCTACCTAAGCTCCTCTTCGAGAAGAATTTCTCAACCACAATACAGCCCAGATCTTACTGGGAGTCTGAACACCAGATTCTGGAAGGTCCACTGCGAATCTTCACAAATGGATCGAAGATGGATGCAGGTGTGGGTGCTGGTGTCTATTCCAAAGATCTAAATTGCCGGCTATATTTCTGACTACCTAATCACAGTAGCCTCTTTCAAGCTGAATCTATAGCGATTAAGGAAGCCCTGTCCTGGCTGAAAAACAATGTTATATCGTGCACATATATTGTCATCTGTTCTGATAGCCCGGCAGCGATCAAATCTCTGGATTCAGTCTCTTTTAATTCCAAGACTTCCCTTAATTGCAGCCTATCTCTAACTGCCAACTAATGTGGGTGCCGGGACACTGTGATATTCCAGAGAGTTGCGAAGCAGACGAACTCGCTAGAAAGGGCACAAACTCTAAACTCTGTACTCTATCCGGGTGGAGACCCACCCTCCACGTCTATCGCTACTATAAAACATCTGCTGAAGCTTGATGCTTCAGGCACAGTTTACCTATTACCAAACAACTCTGGCCTATGACCGATCCCAAACGATCGCTTAGCTTGATTAGATTAAGCAGGCCAAGCCTCCGATCTCTTATTGGCGTTTTAACAGGGCATTGCGCCATCGGAGCTCACGCCTCCAGACTAGCCCTTCCCTTTAATGATTCCTGTAGAAGCTGCTTGGACGAGGATGAGGAAGAAACCATCGAACACTTGCTATGTAGCTGCAGTGCTCGCTCATCCCGCAGACCTCAACCTAACCTCACTTACTACACCTAATATTAATAGGATTGTCGGCCAGTAATCAATTTTTATTTGTTGCTCCCTGGAAACCTAGGATTCAGTTCGTTTTTGCATCAACGTTACGACTGGGCGATTGGGCTGCTCAAAGGATATCGGATGCAAGTCCTTCGAATCAATTTGCAAACCCCCGACTCAAAGTCTGAAGACGAAATTGGTTTCATGGAAAAATGGCAAACCTCATTTCAACTGAATGATACCTGAATCGAATACAAAGGCGAATGCATTGACTACGAATATGCTGCCTGAGTTCGATTAACATGTAAATGGAGCAAACCCACACACGTGGCACCTCAATCATTCCTCGACGAGTGCAACTACACAAAGACCCAAGGTCGTTGCAGTGAACTTGTGAGTGGCAAGGTAAGAATTTTTGCTCCATCAAGAGCAACATGAAAACATAAATAAGAGGTGGACTGCTTTAACTCAAGCGCCTTAAATTGTATTCCGAACACGACGCTAATATCCATCCGCCAAAGCACCGTCTCGCATTTGAAATGGATCGAATGTATTCATTTCTGTGCGGTTTCACAAAAGCACACACCGAGCGTGCGGGGCGAAAGCAAACAAATGTCATCAGACGACAAAGACGCGTATGACCTGCTACCTATGCCTGTTCGGTTAGATGTAAGGGATATCGCTGTGACACAGAAATTGGCTTCGTCGAGGGCGGCAAAGGACTCCAACCACCATCCACATGATAAATCAATGATATCTTCATTCTCCAGCCACAATAAAAAATAGATCTGGGGGCTATGAAACTTATCGTCTATCGATGGAGACCGTAGCGTTGGCGCATTGCCACTGGAGTGGATTTACGGAGTCTAGTCCTTGGCGGGACTTTATCCAGCAACCAGTCGGAGAGGAATTTACGACGGAGACTACGAGCGTTTAATGGCCATAAAACCTCGCGTTAAGCACGGAAGTCATTGTTAAGCGAGCTGGTAAATTTGTAGATTAGATGGCGAAGATGAAGCAGATAGCAAAATGGCGAAAATGGAGGAGGATCTTGCGTTGGTTGAGAGAGGGTGGTTGTTCACGTCTGTCCAGCCCACCCTCTGTCGGTCTTCTTAAGTGGAAACTTGTCCTCCGTAGAGTCTTTGGATTGTGAGCAACTGATGTGATTCATCTGTTCTCTTTTCGGGGTATTTTCAGAGTTCAGCCGGGTGGCCATGGGTAAGAACTTAAACCCCTGGTTTTCGGTCAATCACCGAGCATCTGTCACAATTAAAGACTCCACCACTTTCGAGTCGCTGGCGGTACTCACTTGTTGGGAAAACCTTCTTAAACTCCACATTTTTGGAGTCCGTGTAAAACTGTGGATCCCCTCAATTCGTGAGAGAACAACAGCACGCGCAGCAGGAGTGGTTGTCGCAGAAACTAGGTCTGTACACCTACGCGTCTCTAACGGACAGAATTTCAGAGCTGACCTACACATTTTCATCTTGAAGAAAGCACACAGAAAAGGTAACCAGGAAAGCGACGAGTGAAATATTTTTGGGCGCTGAAAGTTCTTCTTAGCGCACATAGCCATGACATTATTGTTGCCTCGCACGTTGATAACATTTTGCTGAGCCGCCTCATGAGCAATGCAAATTTCATAAGCTCGTTTAAGATCCAATTTGTTTTCACTGAAGAGACGTTTTTTAACGATTCATCAGCTACTCCATAAACGATTTGATCTCTCAACAATCTTGTCAAGCTCCATAAACTCACAGTGTTCCGACAATTTCCGTAGTCCTTTAACAAAATCGGCAATCGTTCCCCATTTTTCTGGCAACGTTTGTGGAAAGTGAAACGTTACACGATCTCATTTGGTTTTGGATGGAAATGTCCATCTAACCTCTCAACAATTTCCCGGAAAGTATCATCTCGACGATCTGATTATTTCTTACGTGGATTCTCCCACACGCGGTAAGAATATGGATCTCATGGATTCTCCATTTGTTATCCCGTTTGCCTCAAAGTAGAACTCCATTCGATCCTTATAATTGTTCCAAGACATAGTTAGTTGAAATTGTTCCAACTTTCCGAAAATCTGCGCCGAAGACTGAGTGACATTCGCCAAAATGTTATGTATTTACGTGTATTTTCTTTTCATTTCAATTCAATCCTGACAGAAACTGCACCAACTTCGGCTTGTGCCTCTATCTTGGCACTAGACTCCAATGTCATCAAATTCAAGCTTGTGTGGAAATGCCTACAGAGGTTTAAAGAGCTGAGCAGATGGAATAGAGTAAAACTCTGCTGGACACCTGGCCATACAGGGATGAAGGAAATGAAACGGCCGACTGACGAGGATGCAGTCTTTAGAGTTGTCTTGCACGATCACGGTGGCGTATACGTAAAATTTTCCATCGAACGTGGATGTCGTCCTAAGAGCGTCTTGCATGGCCACGGTGGCGTATACGTAACATTTTTCATTGAATGTGGATGTTGTCCCAAAAGCGGTCTTGCATGGCTATGGTGGCGTATACGTAACATTTTCCATCGAACGTGGATGTCGTCCTAAGAGCGTCTTGCATGGCCACGGTGGCATATACGTAACATTTTTCATTGAATGTGGATGTTGTCCCAAAAGCGGTCTTGCATGGCTATGGTGGCGTATACGTAACATTTTCCATCGAACGTGGATGTCGTCCTAAGAGCGTCTTGCATGGCCACGGTGGCGTATGCGTTACATTTTCCATCGAACGTGGATGTTGTCTCAAAAGCGGTCTTGCATGGCCATGATGGCGTATGCGTAACATTTTGCATTTTGTCCGTGATTTAGTTTTATCGCTAGGAAAGGAGCACAGGAAGATTTTAGAGACCCCAAATCATTCTGCGCTGTAAGAGATCATGTTCTCGTAGAAGAATTCAAGGAACTAGAAAGAAGGAACCGGCCAGATATCTGGACCAACGGTCATGGCATGGAAACTCTTGGGTCCTTATAACCGGAGGTTTGAGGCATGGATCAGAATGAGCAAGAACAACCTCCATTGCCTACTGGGGCACTGCAGATTCAGGGAGCACCTAAGCAAACTAGAAGAAGGTTTCTGTAGATTCTGTGGAGAATCTTATGAAAGTCCAGAACATATGCTGGGATCTTGTGAGACTCTAGCCCACAAATGACAAACCTAGCACATCTAACCAAGCACTTAATGTCAGAGGAAGACTTGAAGTCACTAGAACCAGCTCTCATTCTGAGATTTCTAAAGGAAACCGGCTTGGAGAGGATACTGTAGTATACATCTCTTCCACCTTTGCGCAAAAGGAGCATATAATTGGTCGTACTCGCCGGGTCTCGAACCCACCTCGCTGCCTTATTAAGTTGCGTAGGGGTCGACGCACATATTCCCAACATCACGGCCACCAGCCCGCGTTTCAGAACCAGCAAATGGTCGACTTATCATCTCAATGCCATCCGCGCATGATAGCAATGGTACGAACTTTTTGAAGATCGTGCCTCTTGCGACTTAGTACGACGTTCACAAGAATGATTTTGAAGAAGTGTCATGGCAAAAAGGGAGGACTAATGTCTAAATCCTTTTTTGGCATTGTGAGTTTTGGTGAATCTAATGCCGACCATGATGGAGCAGCGAGAATTCTACATATTCATTCTGCACAACGAGATTGGCAAGATATAGATCGGCCCTATCCCCGCTGGTCGTACGCAATGTGTTCTGCATTGTTTTTCTACGAAAATGTGGGATAAAACGCGTACAATTACACGTTAAAATATAGAGTAATTTTCAAATTGCGATGAAAGAGTCAATTTGTGGCCGTCTTGAAACCACACATTCCCGATAAATTTGCACAAGCCATAACCTATCCAAACCGACAAACCAAGAGGAATCGGGAAAAAAGGGAGGAAATGCGACCAACCACGACGACGGCGGTTCGGTTGAGTGGTTCAGCTTTTTAGTAAAATAAATCACCAGTCTTCTGCCAATGTCAATGATTTTTAATGTGCAGCGTAATTAAAGGTAAATGCAATTAAATGTAAAATACTGACGTTGCGCGATTTTGAGGGTTGACCGCAGAATTTAACGTCCAAATACACTCGGTCTGAAAATTTATTTACCACCTCCGACAGTAAGTGCTTTGAGTGTGCTTTCAGATGCACTCAAGCGTGCAACTTTTTTGGTTGACCAGTTCCTACTTGTCCGTAGTAAATTACTTACTTATCAGGCTGACGACCCGTGCAGGGTCCGAGCCTGAGCCATAGCTGGTTTCCATTGTCGACGGTCTTCGGCATGCTGCTTCCAGTCATCAAGACCAAGCTGCCTTGCATCCGCGATTACTTGGTCTTTATACCGGAGATTCGGTCTTCCTCTCCTTCTTGAATAATAAATGACAATAAATGACACATGGTGCTAATTATGTTCTTGAGGCACCACCCATTGCTACTTGCCTACTTACCTGAGTCTTTGGACGAACCGTACTGCAGCTACAAAGCTTATTAGCGAATGAGGTGACAGACTTCGACTAGACCAATGGTCACCAAACGGTGAGGTTTAAAAAAATCCAAACGATTAATCAGGACTTATGCCTATAAGGAAATCCTCAGGCCTCAACAAGGAAAGGAGCTTTCTTACTAGCCATTACCTCTTTAGCAAAATGAACCTGTGCCAAGAAAAGGTATTTCGGCTTTGCCTGGAAGATGATGGACATTCGGCAATACTCTCCATTACAAAGGGCACACCTACTTTCGTTCATAAGGGAAGTAGTACGTCTCTTGGATTGACTCCAGCAATTCGATACAATAGCTCTCTTCACGTCGCGGTCTCGTAGCCTTCATGACATGGAAACTTATCGTACAGCCCTGGTAGAAGGTAAAGAAATGGAGACGAAGCTGGCTGAGACAGGATATTAGAACAACGGCTAGGGCTCTATGACCGAGGCTTGGTCAGATTTAGTTGCAAGAATGTGGGCATGCACTGCACCATTGGCCCACATGCATTGTGGCATGGCAGCCCTCATAGAAACGTCTGCAGAAGCTCCAGAGGACAAGTAGAAATGGATTCTGTCCGATATCTGTTCTTCGGATTGTTCTATAATAGGAGGGATATGGGTGCCGCCACATTCCGAGGCGTTCCCGGGCCTAGCTTCTCAGCAACCACCCGTGTTGTGCGTGCTATTCTTCTTTCACGCGAGGATGGGGCCTCCAGTTTTTGCCGACTCGAAGGGCGAAGTTGAGAAGCTGTTTCTAGACAGGAATACTCTTTGAGCATTCAGTGAGCCAGTGACTCGAAAGAGGTGAAGCCGTGAATTATCAAAGGTGGTTAATTATGGTATCGAACCTGGGACCCTCTTCGTATGAGTCGACGCACTTACCCACTACGCCACGGTGACCCACATGGTTTCTATTTATACCATTTGATCGTGGTAGTAATAAGATTTTATGAACCTTTTATTGGATCATGCGGATCAGAAGATGATGATTATGATGGTCGACCACGACTGCGATTTGGTCCACTTGGAAATTCAAATTTTGAGTCACTTTTTCACTCATATTGGCTGTTACCTCCTTAATAACATAGGAGGTGAGCCACATTATGACATAGTGAGCGACATTATGACAAATGGGTCCGTGTAGGCAATCATCCTGCATTCAACCCATTCTAATATTAACAGCAGTTCATTTAATTCAATGTTGCAAAGAAGGGGACGCAGTACTCCACCTTGCGGTGTTCCTCTTTTGGCAACTCTCTAGATGTGCGAGTCACTTCTTCTTCTTCTTCATTTGGCGCTACAGTCCGGGATGAACCTGGGCCTCAACCAACAAGCCTATCCAGCTAGCACGGTCTCTGGCTAGCTGTCTCCAGTGTCGCACGCCAAGTTGGTTGAGGTCCTTCTCCACCTGGGTGCGCCACCTTAAACGTGGGCGTCCTCTGTTGCGTTGTCCCACGGGTTCGGAGTCGAAGACTCTCCGGGCCGGAGCTGAGTTGTCCATACGCTCTACATGGCCTAGCCATCTTAGGCGTTGGATCCGAAGACGCCTGACTAGACTCATGTCGCTGTACAGCCCGTACAGTTCGTGGTTGAATCTTCTCCTCCAGAAACCGTCAACGCAAACAGGACCAAAGATCGCACGCAGAGCTTTCCTCTCGAAAATACCAAGGACTTCCTCAAGTCACTTCCGCGAGCCACTTAGCTTTCAGTATATTTCTTCTCTTGTGAGTTCGGATTTGATTCGAGGTATTTGAAGCTCCCTCAATATTTTGTTGGTGCCCGTCGGGGTACATTCGTACTCGGAGAATTAATCAACCGATTCAATCGGCTCTTCCTCCTCCATAATCGTGACATTCTCTAACTTTGTATCTACCAGTGGCAGAAGTAATCAACACACAGGGTGGGCCAAAGCACACTGACAGCTGTTTCCCGCTTGAATCTCGACGCAAAGTCAGTATCATACCTTAGCGGGACGAAATAAGTCCCATGTGGGAAATGTAATTATTTATTTCCAATGTGAGACAACAAGACGCCAAGGAAATCTACACAGATGGATCTAAGACCGGTAGTTGAGTGGGAGCGAGTATGTTCCCGGAACAGTTAAGGATCAGCCGGTCTCCAGATTCTCCAAAGTTGTCCTGCACTGACTTCTATTAGGAAAGCAACCCTGGGGAATACTATAGTAAGTATAAGTAATATAATAGAAAAAATTAAAACAATTAATGGATATATCCGAAAAGGATGCCAAATCAATCTGGGCATTCGTCAAAACAATAAAAAAATGTTTCCAGGAGTAACGGACGGTAACCGCCTCATTGGAAACACAACGGATCCGTGGGTTTAAGTCAATCTATCACTTTCGATGGAAGCCACATAACCTAACCTAACCTATTTCCAAAGTGAGTGCTGTGTACAAAAATAGTGCGTTTTTTCAAAGGAGCCGTCGGAGCTGCGATTTTACCCTTTCGATTCTTTTTCCTGATGATTATCTATTAGATCTGGACTGGGGTGTAGGCGAAAATGGGAATGAGCCTAATGAAGTTGTCACGATGGAACGGATAGAAATGAAAGACTTTCAACTGGGAGAATTTGTCCTGGCTCCCTTAAAGGGCGGAAAGAGAAACTCGAGCTTGTTTGAGTACGTTGGCCGAATAGAACAACTTGGTATTGAAGAAAAAGAAATAAAAGTTCAGGGGTCATCAGCGGCAAAGCCATCAAAAAGTACGTTTAAGAAATAATAAAAAGAACAAGATGTGAGCTTCATAAAAGTACATCAAGTAATTGCAATGCTGTCATTACCGAAGGAGGGATCAGAGTACAAGGAAACAACTTCTTTTTCTTTCATTTGATGGATGTGTAACCGTCAAGCAAATACAAGCAAGGAAAGTCGGTGAATTGGGGATTCGAACCTGACACCCTCTGCGTAGGATTCTAAGCATGTATGCACAACGCCACGGCGACTCACGAATTCCCGTGTTTCTAGGAAGGACTTAAACAAGGCACGAACTGAAAAGCGTTCTGAGCTCTAAAGTCTACAGTTTTGGAAAAAAAACGAACGTCTCCCTGTACAACCATATTACGCTGGCCTCAGTGAGTCGTGGTCGCAGGGTCAACAGGACACCATGTATCTAAGCACCTCTCGCGCCGAAAGCTCCGCTCCACGCCTTTCTTTTGCCTGACATCAAAGCAAAAAGTTCCTGTCGAAATTATTTACGTCTGCAGATTCAGCCCACGTTCTTTTTTTTCCAATCCCCCATTCGGTGTCCCCGAATTCAATTCAAATGAGTTACTTAAGATAAAAAGCCTCGGCGTTCATTTGCGTAATTTTTCGTTTCTTTCCTTTTCATGTTAGTTCCCGCACTGCCGCCTCTTGTCGGTGCGTGACTATCAGCCGAGCCATGTGAGCGAACCGAGTGCCGAGGCGACACCAAGGACGTGAGCCATATTCGGATTTGAAATCAAATAAAATGTTCATTTCTGCACGTGTGAGCGGGGCGTCGTCACAATTTATCATTCGCCATTCGTGTTGTCAGTCCAAGTGATGACGGGGAGATTACGAATCGACAAAGGATATCAGCCGCAAAATGAAATCTATCGACACCGCACCGCATTCCTGCGTGCGTGCGTGCGTCGTCGTTTCCGAGGAAGTGCAAAACTTCTCGTTCAAATGAACGAATTTCACATCAAAGTCCGTGGCTACAGCGGCTGCGATGGCATTGGAATTCAAATTTTAAACACGCTTTGACAAACAGCGAGCGGCTGCTGGGACGGCGGCGAAGGCGGTGGCGGGTTGATTGTGACACGAGATCCAACAAGGACTCAAATGCAAATACCATGTTCTGTTGTTCGGCTGTTCGGCCTTCAATCACCTACGCGTGTGTGTACATTTCTTTTGGCAGTCATCAGAATGAGCATCGCAATGGCATCGTGTATCGATATGGGGGTGTATTGAGCAAAAACTGACAGAATGACAAGAACAAAAGGATAACCCGATGGCTTGCTTATTTGATATCGCAACCCACGCACGACATCGAATCAAATTAACTTGACGAGTGAACACAGACGAATGGCGACGAACGCGAAACCGAAAACGAACCAAGTTAAAGGTCTTCCGAGGCACTTTCTTTTCTTTTGCGTGTTCCAACTCCCCGCCATTTAAGTCGTTACCATGAAAACTTGTTCAAAAGAAACGAGTCCCGCTGGTGCCCGAGGAAGATGGCTTAACCTTGACATAAATGCCACTAAAAGCCTCTTCCTCCATTTGATCGTCGTGGTGGAGGAGGAGGATTAAATGAGGCAATCTGAAAATTTAAGATGAAGATGCCTCCTCGCCGATGATGCCAGTTGGGGAATAGTGTCGGATTTGGCCTTAATTGGAGGGAATTTGTTGCAGCCCCTCCTCCCTGTCCGCATTCGATGTGAAATCAATTCTCAATGTCTCCCCCTCGCGAGAATTTCAAAAGCAAGCCATTCTCCGTCCCTGAGCAGGGGCCGGAAATTGATGATTAAGTCGAATCGCATTACGAATCTCCGTTAAGTCGAAATGTAGCCACATTCACAGCCGAGTGGACAAGGGCCTTTGGTAGTTAATCTCATCTGTGCATATTCCAAGAACTGTAAGCCGCACTTTGACAAGGGTGTGCTTTGATCGGGTCCTGCCGCACATCATGGCCTTTTCGGTTTCCGCCTTTCCTTGAATTTCCATCTCGTCCTCGGCGGTATGATGGAAACCTTCCGAGAAATTCAAGCAGGTTCATTCATTCTTTGGGAAGTTCATCGATGCGTGGGTAAGAAATATCGGAGTTCATTTGAGGGACAACGAACTGCTTCGGATGAGGACGAATTGCCTGTTTGGCTGGGTAAGGGTGAAATCTTTTTTTTTACTTTCTGACGGTGCGAACTTGATGATCGAATAACTCCTGCAGTTCCGAGGTTGCAATAATGACAACCTCATCACCGCAATCAAATCCAGGAAGTACTGTGGTATGGGCCCGGCAAAAACTATAACGTCTACAAATTATGTTATAAGATGTTTGTAACAGAGAAGTATTGGGATGTGAGTTTGTGGTACAAATCAGACTTATGCAAGAACTTTTCCCCCTTAAGACCCAAACTTTTCCCCAACAACCGCGCTTCACTCCGTTCTGTGTAAGGAGGTCCCATTGAATAGCTTGATTAGCTATACAACTCTCTTTACTACAACTTCTGTCAATCCACTGTGTTTTGATGGCCGGTGATGATTAGACCTGCGACAACCAGTCAGCTCTTTAGTGATCTCTTAAACGGTTCTGTTGTCACACCTACTTGCAGTTGCCCTGCAGCGGCCAGTGCTTCATATCAAAATCTATTTAGTCCAAGGCATCTTCACAAAATTCGCAGTTGTCGGTGTAAATAACATGGCGAGTAGCTCGAAAAACGGAGGCCATGATTCCTGGGCTTACCCCTTGAGGCTTCTCTGGTCCAAGTGCGCATACCCAGATAAGTCTACTGCCTTGATGGTTCACTGATCTTTGGTGTGTTTTGATGGATCCGTATTTCGTTCCGTCAGCACACGCGACATTCGCCACGCAGATGTCCTCCACCCAGGATTGACGCTATACAACTTTAGTCGCAATTTTAACCTTTTTTGATACCCAGAGACCGTGACATGACTTTTTAAAAATACCACCATTCTGACACTTTTTTTTATTTTCTTGCGACTTTTTGAGACTTTTTCATAAGAGAATTTTTTTTGCATGTAAAGGTAATCGGATTTCAAAGCGTTGGTATGGCGTCTCATGCAGGCACAAGCGTCTCCACTTGGCCTCTATCAGCGAACTCCTACTCTCACCTCCACGTGGTGAAATCTGGGAGCCGAGCACCTTCGATCGAAGATGGGGTAACCAACCCCCGTGGGAGTCGTTGGCGCCTGCCGACGAGAGAGGGGGGGAGCGTGTGCCTGTACCAGGGGCCACCTCTCTTTATGGATGGCGGCGGAGGAGCTGGAAAACTGTCTGGCCAACGGCGGCATCCGAAACTCCAGTCAGAAGGAGCTATCTGGTGCGCAGTCCTTCTAGAGCTACTTTGGCATTTTCGGAGCACAGGTCTAGAAGGTTCTTTCAAGGCCAGGTCGTGGCCTTGAGATGGCAGCGGAAGATCCCTATAATTTTAGGGACAACGGCGGCGCTCACAGCCTCAGTGAGGTTACCGACGCCGGATAAGCCCCGACCCTCCGCCCGAGGGTTAAAGAATAGCGCTTGGCCTCCCAGTTGGGGGTTGTGCGTAGGGTCAACTCCCTCACCACGTAAAAATTTTATGGTTCAGAGACCAATTTCGTCGGATACTGACGGAATCAATGTTGAGGACCCCAGCAAACAATAGACGGACAACGATTGTCGGTTCTGCACGTGGAATGTTAGGTCCCTTAACAGACCACGTGCAGCCGAAGAAGAACTCGCGGAGGCCCTGGACTGCTACAAAGCAGACATTACCGCAATCCAGGATGTGCGGTGGAATGGGCCGGGCAAGAAGAGGATGAGAAACTGCGACATCTACTACGGTGATTGCAAAAGGGAAAGGCGCATATTTGGATGTGGATTTGTTGTTCGAGGCAGACTTAGGCAAAAAGTCTTAGGCTTTGTCTGTAAAAGCGAACGCCTTATAACAATCCGCATCAAGGCTAAATTCGGAAACAACAGCCTGATTTGAGCCCACGCCCCGACAGAGGACAAATATGACAACAGCAAGGATGACTTCTATGATCTCCTAGAAAGGACTTACGATCAGTGCCGCAGCTTCGACACCAAGATCGTTCTAGGAGATTTCAATGCAAAGCTGGGTAAGGAAGACATCTTTGCCAAAGTCATCGGGAAACACAGCCTGCACGACACCACATCCGACAACGGACTCAGGCTGGAGGATTTTGTCACGGGACGTAATCTCTCTGAAGCTAGCACGCGGTTGCCACACCTCAACATCCATGGCGGTGCCCTGATCAATCAACCGTCAACCAGATTGATCATGTTGCGATCGACGTCTGACACTCCTCCAGCATTCTTGATCTCCGAACGTTCCCATGAGCCAACATCGACTCGGACCATTCCCTTGTTGTAGCCAAGGTAAGAACTCGGATATCAAGAGATCAACGGAGTCGAGAAAGGACACTACGGTTTGACGTCGGAAAGCAACAATCGCAACGGACTCCTAGGATCTTTGCCGATCGAGTCTGCCGGAATCTCTCTCTAAGTTCGTCGCCACCTGCGCAAACAGTCGAAGAATATTGGAGGAGTTGTCAAGAAGCCATCAAAGATGCTGCCACTGATGTGCGGGGTTTAACGGCACCACCTAGAAAAAACCCATGGTTTGACAACGAGTGTAGGCTGGCACATGCAGCCAAGCTGGAAGCCTACAAAGTAACGTTGCAACGAACAACGAGAGCTGTTCGTGAGCTCTACGAACAGAGACGATGGGACGTGGCCCGGCTTCTCAGGAGAAAGAAGAAAGAGTACGAGAAGCGCGCGATCGAGGAGATGGAGAGGTGCTATGGCAGGAACGATGTCCGAAAGTTTTACCAGAGGGTGAAACAGTTATCCAATGGATATAAGGTTCGGACAGAAGCCTGCCGGGACGAGAATGGACAACTAGTTGTGGAGTCGCAGTCGCTACTGAGAATTTGGAAGAACCATTTCTGCAGACTGCTAAACGGCGATGATTACACCAATACCGCTGTCAGGCAGAATGTCCCACACAATATGGACGATGATCGACGAGAATCTCGTCCCCTCCGACTTAGACGAGGTCAAGATAGCAATATCAAGACAAAGCTGCCGGTGCGGACGGATTGTCCGCTGAAATCTTTAAGGCAGCTGGAGATAATCTGGTTGGGCGCATGCACCAGCTCATCTGTAAGATATGGTCGGAGGAAATGATGTCCGATGAGTGGAATCTCGGTATCGTTTCCCCGATCCACAAGAAAGGAGACTCCTTCCACTGCGCCAACTATAGAGGGATAAGCCTCCTGAACATCGCTTACAAGATCTTCTCTGCCGTTCCATATCAGTGTGGCTTTAGGCCAGGGAAGTTCACCATTGACCAGATTTTCACACTACGGCAGAGCCTGGAAAAAAAACCAAGAAATGCAGATCGACACCCACCACCTATCGTCGACTTCAAGGCCCCATATGACAGCGTGCATAGAGACAAGCTATACAACGCCATGTCTAGTTTTGACATTCCTGCCAAACTCGTCAGGTTGTGCAGGATGACGATGGAGAATTCTCGCTGCTCCATCAAGGTCGGTAACGAACTCACCGAGACCTTGAATGTCAAAAAAGGTTTAGGACAAGGCGACGCGCTGTCATGTGACTTCTTTAACATCATCCTGGAGAAGATCGTGCAAGACTCACACGCCAACACTAGAGGCACGATCTTCCAGAAGTCCGTACAACTGCTAGCATACGCGGACGACATTGACATGATTGGCAGAACACAGCGAGCCGTCAATGAGGCGTTTGCTGGCATTGAGGCGGAAGCGGCTAAAATGGGTCTAGCGGTGGATGATGGCAAAACAAAGTATATGCTGTCATCAAGAAAGGACACACAACATCGACGACTTGGCCAAAACGTCACCATAGGCAGCTATAACTACTCAAGGCCTCGGCTCCGCAGTAAATAGTACAAACAACATCAGTACCAAGATCAAAACGCAGAGTAACTCTTGCCAACCACTGTTTCTATGGGCTGAAGAGGAAATTGAGTGGTAGAGCCATCTCTCGAAGGACCAAGCTGACTCTATACAAGACCTTGTCCTTGTCATCCCAGTCCTGCTGTACGGCGCGGAGGCATGGACAATCTCGAAAGCGGATGAGGAAGTCCTTGGTCTCTTCGAGAGAAAAGCTCTGCGTGCGATCATTGGTCGTGTTTGCGTTGACGGTTCCTGGAGGAGAAGATTCAACCACGTACTGTACGGGCTGTACAGCGACATGAGTCTAGTCAGGCGTCTCCGGATACAACGCCTAAGATGGCTGGGCCATGTAGGGCGTATGGACAACTCAGCTCCGGCCCGGAGAGTCTTCGACTCGGAACCCGTGGGGTAACGCAACAGATGACGCCTGCGTGTAAGGTTGCTCACCCAGATGGAGAAGGACCTCAACCAACTTGGCGTGCGACACTGGAGACCGTGCTAGCTGGAGAGGCTTGTTGGTTGAAGCCTAGGTCCACCCCAGACTGAAGAAGAAAGAAGAAAGGTACTCAGAGAGTGAAATGGCGTATTGTCCCACATTATCTGATGTTTAAAATTTGTCACATAAGCATAATTTCCATACGCCATTATTTGCATGATGTTGCAAGTATTGTCACAAATGAATGATTGGAAACTTTAAATAATTTGGGAATATATTATTTACATGATAAATTGCCGATTGATTGTGCAATCAATTTTCTCTTCATCTATTATCTACACAATTGTATTGTTCCTCAAGCGTCCCGTAAGTGAGAAAAGAAAGACGCAATACTGCGTCTACTTAAAGGGACAAAGTACCATGAGTATGACAAAAATGGAAGTGGGACAAATAGTTTCTTTGAGATGTTATGACATTTCTGTAGTGATGTATGGCACAGTGCATCTTGTTTGAGTAACACAACACTTGTCAGAATCAGATCAGTATCATTTGTGGATTCTGATTAAGAGCCACAATATTTCAAATTAGTTTGAAAAGGAATTTTTTCGAAGGATGGGAAATGTTATTTCCATGTTTAAGTCATTATCTGGACAGAGAGCGACCATGTTTTCAATTATTACCGAGCTTAAGGAACCATTTGAATCACAAAAAACATTTGGAACAAATTATATTTGTCCAAGAAAATAAGAAGATGTAAGTAAGAAACTGAACTACTCCTAAGTATGATGAAAAATACAGAATACAGGAGTCTCTCAAGCTGGACTATGTATGTTCTGAAGAAACCAATTCTTTAATGCTGCGACGATGCTAAAAGGCCTTAAGGCAAAAATTGAAAGACGGAAAGACAGAAGCTTACCTAAAACGTTAAAAACAAACCAAATGTGAGTTTTTCTAACTTATCTGAAAGACTAAATTATTATGATGGGAATCAGTTGTACTAGAATTGAGTTAAAACCAATCAAGACCTCAACCTTTTTGCCTACCTCAAAGAACTGTATGTCGAAGTTGGCAAAGCCACATGCAACCATATATCCGGACTCGAAAATAGCTTAACCTGTTCCTGTTCGTTTGGTCGATTTATTTTTCAAACATTTCGGTGAAGTTTAAAACTCTTCATTTAAAATTTAAGTTTGAGAAGAGCTAGTCGGACGTTTTTTTTTTCAGGCTTAAACGTGGTAAGACCAAGGCATTGAAAATTACATTCTTTCTTTGATAATTGTTGCTATTGTTTTTTTTTTGGCTTTTTCAATTTTTTCAGCGGCAGGACTTCCGACTCCGGCAGGGCCTCCGACTACGACAGGCTCTCCGATAGCACACGAATCAATTCAATTCTCAGACAGTCCCTTCAGATCTCTTCTGGCCGACATGAACGTTCAGCGTCATTCGTATTTGTACGACAGAACACAGTTTTAATCACTGAAATTGATGCAGTCCAATTTTTCCATTTTGGTTAAAATTCAGGTATTTGTCTGCTGTCAAACACAATGTATATACAGCTTGCTAAAAACCTGCTGGCAGTAGTTTATTGATGGATGACAGTCGACATGAGCAGTATTGTAAAGGATTTTCAATAAGGACTTGCAAATTTTCAATTTAATTTGTGAACGCACTCTTTCACTAATCATCGAACTTGTCACTGTCAATTTATTCAGTAGACCCAACATTTTCATCATGCTAAAGCACACGCTTATTTGCGTGTGGTCTCATAACAATCCACATACGCCATGTGGCCTCAGCATACTCCATTCCATCGTCGTTTGCAGCCTTTTATCAGATCATCCTCCAACTGCCGTATCGGCCCTACGAGATCAACCTGAGACTTCTAAACACCCTTGGTGATGTGTCGTCTGTAAACTCTAAAAAATGTTCTACTCGAAGTCGGTGACCGCAAGTTTAAGAGCGTTAACTCCATTTTAGACGAAGCTCATTTTTAGCTCAATGGGATCCTCAATAAGTTACTGTGAATGGTCAGCGTTATTGCGCCATGATAACCGATTATTTTTGGCCTGATTAGGAAGATGTAGACTTGGACGACATGTGGTTCCAACATGATTGTGCCACAAGCAATCGATTTATTGAACAGAACGTATTGTGAGTGTGTTATATCAAGAACTGGGGCAGTCGATTGGCCGCCTAGTTCGTGCGATTTAACGCCGCTTGACTTATTTTCTGTGGGGCTTCATTAATTAATGCCTACAAGCCGACAGCGTTGGACGAACTCGAACAAGAGTTGTTCTGCGCTGATGAAGTTTTTAGAATTTATTTTAGAAGTATGCACTACAGTGCAGAAAGAAGAGTTTTTCAGAGGCACACCTCTCTGGATTATAGTATTGAAAGCGAAATAGTGTGGCCGAGTCGTTGAAAATTGCGTCCAAGGAATCGATCGCTGCAAACGTGCCCGCGGTAGCCCTACGAACGAAGACGAGCTCCATTCATAAAGGTTTTGAATGTACTTTATGGCGAAAATAAATTTTTTAAAATATCTCAAATGGTTTTCGTTTAATTAAAAAAAAAAAAAGTTGCCCTCTATTTAAAATTACTGCTTAAAGTTAAAGTCACTCTCTCCACATATGTATACGTGTTGTTTTCCTATTAAACCACTGTTCAAGAAATACATACGACAACGAAAACACAATTTTCTTTTTCAATTCATAGTCTACACACATCCTGAGCAGGGAATTAAAAGCGCATACATTCAATCTAGAAAATGTTTTAATAAACAAGTAAATACAAATCATCACTCAAGCGTTATTGCAATGGAACACAAAAATATCACTCACTTTCCCTAAAACTAATTTAAAAAACAACTCTATAGCGCAAAATTTAATTCTATTTACAAACAAAACAATTGAATTCAAACTCATTCTTTGTCTTTACCTTCCCTGTGCAAAGTGATCCGAATCAGTGGTATCTTAAATGCTATTTTTCAATAAATTAAAAATTCTCTTATAACTTTAAATTGTTTTGTGCGATTTCGTTATAAAGAAAAAAATAAATAAATTCATAAGTAAAAATAAAATTAAATATATAAATATGAAAAAAGGGAACGACAAGTCAATCAATTATCATGCTACTTACATTTCGTTAGTTTCAGGCCATTCTCAGTGGAATTTTTCATTCGGGCGTCATTGGCATCTACATATATTATATATATTTGTTTTTTTTTTTTTGTACAGGTTTTAAAGACATGCAAATAGATAAATAAATAAATATATGAAATATTATATCAACATCATTATGAGAGAATGTGTGAATTTGTGAGTTTGTGTGGGCGAGTGTAGTCAATTATTTGCGGAATAGCGATTGTGGGTGTGCCTCTAAAATGCAATCATGCTTAAATGTGTGTGGTAAATATTGAGTATAAGTTTATATATTTTTTTTATTATTTTTTTTTCATAAATAAATGTACAATCTTATCTGCATTCTCGCAAAAAATTTCAAGCCAGGAAGAGGGTTTGATTTTTTGTTTCTTAGGCCGTCTGTTCCTTTGGAGACGACGCACTGTGTGTAATCTTGCAAATCTAGCGGAACTTAATTCAAAAATCAGAATGACAAAAGTTTGGCACCGAATGACAGGTGAAGCCCCTGGTCTTTGTGTTCTGCGAAAAATTATTTCATGGAAACAGTATTTACCTATGCGTGACATCGCAAACAGCAAACATTAGTAAGAGAGACTGTAAACATAAGGAAGAGAAATGTAAAACCATCAGTTGCATTACGTGAGTCAAATTCATCAAGTTCGTATGCAGTAAGTAGCAAGTCTATCCTTCTAATTTTTTTTTTAATTTCTCGCCTGCTACTTGTAGAATTTTTTAGGTTGAACCTTGTGCGACCTCAGCAAGTGATAGTAATTATCGCTTGACTTGAAGCCCTTAGGATTTTTCGATTTTCTGCACATTATGACTGTGAATAGACTTTCAACCCTCATCTCATTCTCAACTGTGCGTAGATTTCTACTCGTGGTATTTTACTGTGTTTTCCATGATTTTTATATTTTTAAGGCTTTTTTTTAGAGTTCTACGGAAGAGGGAATGCGTAAAATAAGGATTGTAATAAAGTCAGAATGTTCCACTCAACACAATTGACGATGATCGACGAGAATTCCGTTCCCCCGACCTAGACGAAGAAAAGATAGCGATATCGAGACTAAAGTCGAATAAAGCTCCGGATGCAGACAGACTGTCTGCGGAACTGTTTAAGGCAGTTTGAGGTAAGCTGGCAAGGTACATGCACCAACTCATCTGCATGATATTGTCGGAGGAAAGCATGCCAGACGAGTGGAATCTCAGTATCGTCTGCCCGATCAACAAGAAAGAAGACCCCTTCAACTGCGCTCACTACCGAGGGATAAGTCTCCTCAGCATCGCCTCTAAGATCCTCTCTGACGTTTTGTGTGAGCGCCTGAAACCATTCGTCAACAACCTGATAGGTCCTTATCAGTGCAGTTTCAGGCCGAGGAAGTCCACCATCGACCAAATCTTCACATTACGGCAGAGCCTGGAAAAAACCAAGAAATTCAGATTGACACCCACCACCTATTCGTCGATTTCAAGGCCGCATATGACAGCGTGCATTGGGACGAGCTATACAACGCCATGTCTAGTTTTGACATTCCTGCCAAATTCGTCAGGTTGTGCAGGATGACGATGGAGAATTCTCGCTGCTCCATCAAGGTCGGTAACGAACTCACCGAGACCGTCAATGTCAAAAAAGGATTTAGACAAGGTGACGCGCTGACATGTGATTTCTTTAACATCATCCTGGAGAAGATCGTGCAAGACTCACACCCCAACACTAGAGGCACGATCTTCCAGAAGTCCGTGCAACTGCTAGCATACGCGGATGACATTGACGTGATTGGCAGAACACAGCGACCCGTCAATGAAGCGTTTGTTGGCATTGAGGTGGAGGTTGGAGAAGAAGATTCAACCACGAACTGTGCAAAAGACCTCACGCAAAAGAAATAATTCAAGCTTGCATATTACCACTATGGTATATATGTCCGAAGAGACCCAAGAAGCCAGCAACAAAGAGTGCAGACGGCTCCGAGTGCACTTCAGCCGAAAGTCTTCAAGAGAAGAATCGAATAGGGATATCCTTCACCGATTTTTACTGTCCTCGGGTGCATATTTATCGAGCCGAAGTATAAAACGCTATAGAAATCCACTCTCACAGCACAGGGCAAAACTGTTGAAGGCTGTGTTAGTTTAATAAAATTGTCTTGGGAGGTACTTGTGTCAACGGGTTGACGTTGATATTTTAATGTGCTACCATCTTTTCTGAACACATTGGTGAAGATTTGAACAAAATCGGTCCAGTCGCCTTTTAGTTAGAGACATTTGTATCCACGAGGCTTATGGAAGATGGATTGGGTGGGGTATTCGCCCCCTATTTCCGACCATATATGACCATAGGTCCTTAAAACTTCGTAGAATCAAATTTATACTATTTCCGAACTAAACAAAACATAGCATGTCGATAGTACATCGCAGTGTGTTATAGATTCGCAAAATAACACACAGTGCAGCGCACGCATTGGGTGCAATTTCTCAATTATATACATAGTCGCAGTTCATTCAACATCGAGATACGAGGAAAGAGCATCGTCTTATTGAGGAAACTGAAGTGGTGACATTTTCTGAGAACATCAATTGGGCATTCCCTTTGAAGTTGAATACCCAAAAAGGGGGGAATCAACTTAGCAAATTAATATTTCATGAAATGGAAATGGAACCAAGACTGTGGAAGGAATATGTCATTCACTTCATTCATTTCATTCATGTCAGTTTGAATTCTGAACATGTGCATGAGTCATGATGCAGAATTCTTCCATTTCTTGTAAATGGGGGCAGTTAAACGTTCACAGAGAAAACTAATTCCAGCGGAATTATGGCTCAAGTGCCTCTCAGAGGTCTATGGATGTGCATTGATGCCGGAAGGTGACTGATGAAGAGGCAACTGTGACTATGAATGAAACGATGATTGCAAGGACCCCCCTGCTAAAGCTACTAAGAAACGCTCCTTGTCATGAGACGGGCGGACAAATTCACTCTAAAGATGGTGGGACTTAGATCCCATCCTGGGTCCATTAGGAGGAATTATAATTCATATCCACTTGGTCCCTTAATTTAACATTGTCATGAGTAGCTTCTTGCAACAGCAGGATATCGTCATGTAATCGAGAACTAACGTCTCCTCTTCATCTCCACAGCTCCTACAGAAGTATTTTTAGCGACCACTTAGCCTTCTGGTCTGAGTGTCAATGAGGCTGTGTCCATTACTTAAGCCTTTATCAGATCTTCAGATGCATCTGTGATTTGATTTTGTTCTAATTTAGTGAAGGACACATCGAGCCCCTCGAGGATGATCAATTTAATGAGGACGCCTCGCAAATGCCACGACAAAAGAGATGAGTTCAAAGAGAGCTTCGGGCAAGGTGTTGTATCATAATCGTATGTGTGCCTGAATGTGTGTGTGTATTGCTGTCCAGGTGGTCATTAAATGGCACGTTGAAAGTCGATGCGAGTTAGCCGAAGGGTTAAAACGCCAACCTTGCTTAAGACATCCAGTCACTGGGTGATGCGTTAAAGATTTTTCAGGACATTGTCTCCGGGGCAGGTGTGAGCCTTGAATTGAATGGATTCTTTCAAGTGGAACCCGGAGGAGAGGCCGAGAACGTGACCCTACGAAGGGAAATGGACTGCAAGACATACATACCCTCCGTGCGGGTGTGTGCGTATGTAAGCTATTTTGAACATAGTTACGTTCGACATTCGAGAGGTCGTTGTGTCGGAATTGATAGACTTCACCTGTTCTACATGCGGTCGAAATGATTCAGCGGTGTATGCACAGAACTACGAAATTTGTGTGTCATTCGTGTTGAAGAGAGTGACAATGCGGCATACCGTCACGATTTCACAGTCAGTCTTAAGAGTTGTTTTGTATGGCCTCGGTGGCGTATACGCAATATTTTGCATCGACCATGGATGTCATCCTAAGAGCGGTCTTGAATCGCCACGTTGGCTTATGCGAAACATTTTTCATCGAAAGTGTCGTCCCAAGAGCGACCTTGCATGGCCACGGTGGTTTCCATCGAACGTTGGTGTCATCCTTAGAGCGGTCTTGCATGGTCAAGGTGGCGTATACGTAACATTTTCCATCGAACGTGGGTGTTCGAGGATGTTGTCCTAAGAGCAGTCTGGCATGGCCATGGTGGCGTATACGTAACATTTTTCATTTCTTCTGTGACGTAGTCTTATCGCGAAGAAAAGAGCATAGGAAGCTCTTACATATTTCCAGAAACGTCTTGCTTTGTAGGAGACCATGTACTCGTAGAAAATTTCAGGGAACTATAAAGAAGGCAGATACCTGGAACAACGCTCATGACATGAAGCCGGCCAAGAAATTCTTAAAAAAAATATAACTGGAGGAGGTTTGAGTTGAGGTTGAGAATAAGCAAGAACAACCTTCGTATTCAAACAGAACACTGCAGACTCAGTGAGCTCAGGTTGTCTGTTGCTAAGGTTGCTGGATTTTTCACAGTTTCGGTCACCCTATTTCTCGTTCATCAAGACCTTTTGGTCTGCGTAGGTGAGGTTCGATTCGGAAAAGAGTTCCTTTCGAAATAGGAGGCTCGATTACTCGAAGTCTCTTTTAGCTGGTGCATTGATGTTCATACGATGTTACCAAGCCAGGCTTGTCGAAGAGTCTTTGCCTTCTGGTCTATACCCTCGTCTTTATCGAACCACATTGAGTTCGCCACAATCTCACTCCACTGTGTAGCAAGAGTTCCGACAAAATGTTTCGAATAAGAAACCTCGACACAAGTTGTTTAAAAAAGAGAAGTATCCGCGGTTGTTGAGGGCAATTCTGTGTTGAATTTTCTTTAGTATGCCGTTTGTGGAATTCACGAGACTCCGAGGCTGGATCCATTTCTACTTTGGCCACATCGAGTTCAAGGACACCAATGCTCCAGCTGAGAAGGCCTCCTGGTTCGAGAAGGATAAGAGGATCATCAACCGCCGGTATAAAGACCAAGACATCGTGGATGCAAGACAGCTTGTACCCATGGGTCCGTGAAGGATTAAAGGCAGCTAGACACCAATGCTCCAGCTGAGAAGGCTTTCAACCCGAGCTTGCTGGTTTGATAGGGGTAGGAGGATCCCGATATATAGACCAAGACATCCTGGATGCAAGACGGCTTGGTTAGTTCACATGGGGCCGTGAAGGATAGAAGGCTGCTACAGCTCAGGCTCATACCATCCATGGGTCGCAGGACTAATAAGAAGTCTGTAGGCAAAGTCGCTTTTCAGTCTTTCTTTTTTTCAGTCTTTCTTTCAATCTTTGGGCTCAAGAGCCAGGAGTAATAGAGGGCTCTCGGAGCGGGAACTAAGTTGACTTTATACAAGACATTATGTATCATCTGTTGATCGAAATTATTCATTTCCTCAATTGACTCAACCATCAACATAAACTTCCCTCTGAAGTTCCACAGATGGTGGCCAACGATCGGGTGAATCAGTCTTTGGATTGCGAAATGCTACGGTCGTTGGCTTACCCGTGGTAGCAATTCTAACTTAATGCACCTAACTAAGCACATTATGTTACTCATCATCATCATCATCTTCGGACCCGCATGATCCACTAAAGGGGTCGCGGGTGTAAACCACGCACGATACACCTCCAGGCAACTCGATCCCCCGCCATCGACTCTAACTCATCAGGGGTTATGCCCAAGCGTAACCAGGAGAGCTTATGGACTTGGTCCAACCAACTCATCCTGGATCTGCCAAGTGATCGCCTACGTTTGTGTTACTCTGCGGATCTAATTGATCCTTCTCCGCAAACCAGTTGCTGCTTTGGCTATAACGATAAAGACTGACTGACAGTAACGCCACTGAGATTTGGCCTACAACTTCTATACAGGCTCTACGATCGTTGTGGATCGAGAGAAGGTGTCGTGGCATTCGTAGTATCCGAGCGTAGTTTTTTTTTTTTTTTTTGTGGGAAGCTTCGGGAGTTTCTCCTTTATGTACTGTGGCCGAGATATTTGAATAAAGGCTCATCACTACATGTAACTACAAAATAAAAGTCGTGTAGGACGCCGGTAGTACCTATTAGACAAGCTCTGTCTCGATTGTTATTATAATTAATATTATCCTAATCTAATCAGTTCCGCTGGAAGCATCGTCATTGTGTTCCACATGCCACCGAGCATGCATCAGCTCCGTTATACGGCAAAGTCTTTAATGTCTTATGCGCCGTCGGACCGCCCGGCATATCTTGTCCATACATGCTGTATCGTTTTGGCGCCTGATTCGAAATCCTGTTTAAGGCCAACTTAAGGAATTTCGCATGCTGCAGGATGTGCGGCGTTTGCTTGAGAATAACTTGATGATCCTCGATGAATTGTCGAGCAGCAGTTGCTGGCTGAATAGGTCATATATCAAGAGGAAAGGAAGCTAGGCGGTCGTCAGGTACGTAGTCCCAGTAATCAGTCGGAATATAACACGACGTTTCTCAAGTGGAACGGCGAATGTCTTGAAAATGCGCAGTAGCTCCTCATAGGTTAGATTATCCATGTCCGGGATATGTAGATGCCGACTTTTCAGGGCATTGATGATATCTAGGCGAGATAAGAATTTCTTTGAATCCGATTCCATGTTGGCTGGTGAATTATTCACTGTCGCAAGCAATTTGTCATCGATA
This sequence comes from Eristalis intricaria, assembly GCA_964034865.1. NCBI lineage: Eukaryota > Metazoa > Arthropoda > Insecta > Diptera > Syrphidae > Eristalis > Eristalis intricaria. The sequence continues at coordinate 48,862,264 of OZ035875.1, forward strand.
ACTAAGAAGTTTCAGTTAAGAAAGTCTCTCTCGCCGATGTAGGTATCTAAGACCTCTAAAAGAAAGTGTCACATGGAACTAAAAAGGTCCTCGAACTTGTGTCTTTCCTGCAATCGGAACATATCAGCGGACGTATGTCCTGGAACTACATAACCTAACTTCGCTTTTTGAAATTTATAAATATTTACTTTGTTTGTATTATGTGAGTAGTACAACTACAACTTCAAATGAGTGGTTTGCAAACATAATATTCCATCAATAATAAGTAATGCAGCTCAGAGTAAAAGAGGGTTGTCTCACCATCCAAACCCAGACTCATGGAGTAACAAAAATAAAAACCGAATGTCATTCGAGTACCCCAGCTACACTGAAGAAGAAGACTGCGAATTAAAAGAAGAAAATAAATATGATGCGTCATCGTTGAAATGAGTTTCTCGCAAAAGGGTCGAGCTGCCTTCGGGAACATGACATGAGATTCTTCGTTACTCATTTACTTTTCTTCATTGACTAGACCAATTCCATTCTATTGAAAACAATTTTTACAACTTTTGTGAAATTAACTTTTCTTATCGAAGTCCGCTAGAGATACTAAGAAGAAGAAATAGGTTAAGTCTCCGCCCAAACTGTAATTAATGGATTCAACTATCTGCGGACGAGGATCAAGGATAACACTTAAGCCTTCTACTCGAGGGTTGTTCATCAAATGGTATTGATTGTGAATTCGTCCAATCATCTTGTTTAGCCCGAATCTGCCCAGCGTGCCCACTTGGTCACATACGAAGTAGGTATGGTTTTGTACATTTTAAACGGTCTCCGGGTAACGGATTTAAAAAAAAATTTCTCACTTTTCCGTTCAATGTATGTACGTTTGCACATTTTTGTTCCGGCTTTTGCTATTGGCATTTTCTATTTGCTAAAGCGTTGCAAAATAATTAGAAATAAGAGAAATGGAAAAAATATAAAAATTGATGACAACAAAAAGTACACATTAACCATAGTTGAATATTTTTTTTAAATTTATAATCGATCATATTTTAATAGCTCCAGTTTTATATGTTGAATTTAGTTTCTGTGATGGGAAATATATTACATATTCTTTTTAACTATGGGTGTGACCATATGGCCAGGCTGGGTTACATATGGGGCCATACCACAAGGAGTATCAATTGAAATTATTAGCAAAACTAAGGCGTTGTGCGTGATCTGCTGACTGCGACTGGACCTTATTGCCCTCAACAACCGCTGATACTTCGCTTTTTTAAACAACTTGTGTCGAGGTTTCTTATCCGACACAGACCTTATGTGTCAACTTGACCTTATAAGCATGTAAACCTGGATATGTATTTACGCAAGAACCGGTGGAAAGTTTTTACGGATATGTTTACGGTCCTTACCAGGCTTGTGAACGTCTCTCAGCCACATGAGCAGTTGCAAAAGAGTTTATAGACAATGAACTTTAAAAACACATTGACAATGAATCGGGAAAATATGCCTCCTCATATTACAATTTCTGAACACTAAAATTGGGCTTCTAGTTTTCAGCGGATATAACGGTCGAAACCGCTTCAGGTCATTCTGGAATAATGATAATGATATGAGAAACGAGATGGTGTATTCAGCTATGCGTTGAAATCGCTTACAGCAAATCTCCCAATTTATGCACTTGAAATTATGAAAAAAGATGAACGACGGTGACAAGATGTGGAAATTGCGGTCGCTAACAAACCACCTAAAAGCCAACATGATGAAGCACTTTCATTCAGAACAAAATCTTTCTTTTGATGAAAGCAAGATATCATATTTTGGACGCCATGGTTGTCAGCAATGCATAAAGGGCAAGCCATTGCGCTTTGGATACAAAGTTTGGACTTTGTGCACACATTCAGGCTACCTCATAAGCTTTGAATTATATCAGGGCAACAACCCAAAGGTTGTAAAGACTTATGATAAAAGATTCGGCAAATGCGCAGCACTACTAGTAAATATGATAGACGACTTATCACCTGAAATTCAAAACTTGCCTCTTTTTTTAACAATTTATTCAGTGGCTTTCCGTTACTCACTTATTTGTCGTCCCGAGGTTATTCTGCAACAGGAACAATAAGGGAGAACCGAATTCCCAACAAACTCGAGGTCTCACAAAGTCTAACCGAGTGGAATGATAATGCTGTAGTAAGCACTGCGTCTACTTTTTTCGGCATAAATCCGATTTCAAATATTCAGCGGTACTCCAGTGAGCACAAGAAAAATATTAGTGTTTAACGGCCATTAGACCGTATGGATCAGAATGTGAGCTTGTATCGAATTGGAATAAAAAATTAGAAATGGTGGGATAATATTTTCACTCGGTGAGTAGATATCTCGATACAAAATGCATGGCAACTACACAGCTCAGCTCATCCCGCTTTGTCGCAGTTAGATTTCAGACGAAATATTGCAGTATACTATTGCAACCATTATGCAGAGAAACCAAACGCTGTTGGACCCCGTAAAAAAAATTGGAAAACACAAGCAGAGAAACTCTTCGGTATGATGGCAGTAATCACTTTGTTCGTCCTTGTGCAAAAGAGCACGATGTGGAGGTGAAATGTGCACTTCTGTTGGAAGGGCTGAATGTTCGAAGTTCGATATTGGGATGTGCTAAAATGCTTTTTAGGTTTTCAGACAAAAGCCGACCAATAAAAAAAAAACAGGATTTCAATGTTTTCTTTTACATTTTTTACATACAAAATCAATTTCTCATAAAAGTGCATACGGTCACACCCATAATTCTGGATTTGGTGGTTTGTGCGAAAAAAAAAAAATTTGACTTTCTTACAGTCATTAGAATATACTTAGAAATTATTTTTGCAGAAAAAATAAAAATTCTGGGCTGATTCGGGTTAGACATATGAACATACTTGAGATAAGCCACTGTTTCTGGAAAGTTCTACTGCCGGTGGATTGCATTCTGGCGTCTCGAGTGGAATCATTTTTGTTTTTTTTTTTTATAGCTCGTTTTCGAAATGACTTTCCACAGTCGAAAGAAAGGTTGGGATAAAAACAAGCGGACGCAGCACTCCGAAATACACCCTTTTTTAACACCTGGTGTTGGAAATTACACCTAATTTTGGTGTATTTGGAAGGTACGCCTAATCCTGTTTTCCACCGTAGATACGTTCAAGACAAAACCGTGTTAAAAAAGGGTGTAATTCGGCGTATATCGGAAATCTTAAATAATAATCTTAAATTCAGCCTTTATCCAAAAATGTCTGTTGGGTCGCCGTGGCGTAGTGGGTTAGTGCGTCGACTCCTACGCAGAGGGTGCCAGGTTCGATACCCGAATTGACCACCTTTCATATTTTCAGGGCTCCACCTCTTTCGAGTCACTGATAATGCTCAAAGAGTAAGCCGGTCTAGAAAAAGCTTCTCAACTACGCCGTTCGGAGTCGGCATTAAACTGTAGGTCCCTTCCACGCGTGAGAGAACAATAGCGCGCGCACAACACGAGTGGTTGCTGAGAAGCTAGGCCCTGGCCCTCTACGGGCTGTAGCGCCACCCATATTATATTATTATTATTAACGACCCATCGCTTCTCCCATTAAATGGGAGCTAAGTCCACTTTGCCAATGCTACTCCACTTCCTCTTTCGTATGGGAACTAAGAACACACTCAAAAGTCTGCCGAGGGAACCAACGCCCTGCAGCAATAATTGAACAAGGACTGTGAAACTGCTGTTAGCAGGCCGTTGATGAGCAGGTTTTCTTAAAGTATGAGGCCTGTGGTTCGCTTCGCTCGCTAACAGCATTTAGCCCTATTTTCCGCAGGGTTTAACCTGCGTTATTTCCAGACTTGAAACGAAATAAGGCCGAATATATAATTCTTATTTTGGCTTTATTTCTCTTTAGAAAAACTGGCCTGCCTGACAGTTGTTGACATACCCTTAGCGGAGCGACGAAGTCGTGTGAGCGGGTAAACCCCTCCGAAAAAAAGGATTAAAATTCTGTTAGCGAGCGAAGCTAGCCACCCACCTCATATTTCAGATGCACCATACTTTCTTGCAGGCGTACCTGCTGTGAGCAACATGTGCATCAAGAAACAGATTCGGCTTACTATTTACAAGATTTGGATTTGGATCTTTTTCCTTCAGGATTTTTCGATCGATCCTTTTCGTCCATTCCAGTAGCTTGCGATAAGAACGGCTTGGGGCTTAAGCTTCCTATGTGGCAGACTATACATGGACAAAATATCTAGAAAATCGGAGGTGAGATCTTTTCGGAAGATTATCTCTTTTAAGAGTGGGAATTTATTTCATTATTTTAACCCACTTAATGTGGACTTAGTTCCCGGGGACTTAGTTCCTTGCACCAAATCACTCGCAGGGGCATCTGGCTTTATTTTGTCGTGTCAAATTTTATTCAGTATTGTTCGACACATGAGCATGGGCACATCATGGACCCCCACCTCAACGATGAGACGTCTCCAAATGACTCAGCTGCATTACGAAAATCAGCATTCAGTGAAAATGTTTATCGTTCACTTCGAGCAAGGTATGGAATACACCGCTGAGCTTCTGAGTCCGTTTTTGCCGTTACCATGCCGCATTTTCGAGTCTCAGTGTTGATTATTCGATTATACGCGATTCTGACCCATAAGATAGTTCTTATTCTTCTTGGGACGCTCACCTATCATGCCTCTCTAGGCGGGCCGATCTCTTGCCAGCTGTCTCCAGTTTTGCACCCCAAGCCGGCTTATGTCCTCTCGACTTGGGTCTGCCACCGTGTACATGGACGTCCTCTGTTGCGTTGTCCCACAGGCTCAGAGTCGATAAAATAGATATGATCCAGAATTTGAGTAAATACCGGTCGCAACACAGTGATTCACAATTCTGGTCCTTGTACGGCGCCGGCGTTGTCACGGGCAATTTTTATATGAAATTGATTTAAAATTACGGACGGTGGAGGGAAACATGCTCAAGTTTGCGCAGAAAATTCGTGAGTCTGATATGCTAGTGGACAACACTTCTGATCCACCACATCGTCGCACAGCTGCCGTGGTCGAGGGCATCATTGGAGCATTTTACTTCAAAAACGAGTCTGGGAAATTGTCAATAGAGCCATGCTAACCGACTTCTTTTGTCACTGAAATCAAAGACATGGATTTGGACGATGTCTGGTTTATGCAGGTGTGGCGAGACATGCCACAAAGACCATGCCACAAGGACCATGCCACAGTCGATCTTTTGCGCAACAAATTCCCAAAGCGTGATATCATTCGGCTTGGCGAAATCAATCGGCCGCCTCGGAGCTGTGATTTGACCTCTTTTGGGAAACGTGAAGGACCAATGTTATGCCAACAATGCGGAAACGATTCATAAACTTCCAGGCAATCCGTGAGATACAGCCCGAAACCATCAACAACGTCTTGGAAAATTGAGGTGAAAGTATGCGCTCTGAGGCAGCGACTTGAACGACGCGGTATTACGTAATTAAGGGGAATGTTTTTTCTTCCTAATAAAACCATAATACATGGACAGAATTTAATGTTGTTCATTTTATTACATTTTCATGAGAAACTTGTACTTGGCCCACCCTGTACATGAATAGATTAAAAACACAGGCCTTAGTGAGCCACAATACGAAATCCTGACTTCACAAGAATTAACTACTAATGGCTGTTTCTGAAGAATGGTGTTACTGACGACCGAATCATATCCGAAGCATTGAACCAACTGATGAATGTGCGTAAGTAGACCCCAGTCATTTCGCCTTGTTGATTAGAAGTAGCGTCTCCCGACCCTCAAGCATGGAAGGCAGCGTTAACCAGCTCTGCAGGTGCTTGCCTGAGAGGTAAGTGAATTTGCAAATTCACAGTCAATTGGAGACAATGGAAGAATTATGTGCACACACCTCGATAAGATCGTCTGCCAAGCGAAACGCTTATGTCGGCCCATTGGAATGAAACGAAGCCGAAAGTGAAGTCTTGCAAATGTGGCGGCTCAGGTGCCTCGTGAACTCTGCATCGTGACAGGAAATTAAGAAATGGCGTGTATCACTATCATTCTTCCGGCCCAAAACAAACAAGCATCCATCAACCGAAATGAAATCCTCTGGGAAAGATTAAACCCATTGGCCCCCAGTCCTTCGCTCTGTCTCCCCAAATTTATTAAGTCATCCCCACGACTACCCCCTTCACAAAGGCACACAACAGATCTGAATAAATTAAATGAAGAACAGCCTGCCGTTTTTGTTTCAATCAAATACGCTCAGCATCTCAAGTATCTGCCAACTTCGAAAACACTTTTCCGCGGAAACCCCAAAGTGCCATCGCCATAACCAAGCCCATTCAAGTCTGCCGTGCCTGCCGAGGCAAACAAGTTTAGAGACAAAAACAGAAAACTTCCAGTCGCGCGGAAAACGAATAAACGCTTATCCCGGGGGCACAAAGCCCAGGCAATATGTTTTCCGCACAATATTCGACATTTGTTATCTACGCGCACGTGGAATGAAGTGGATGGCAATTCGAAATCGTTGATCTACCTTGAAGATGAACCGGATGTAAGCCGCCATCAGACGATGAATGATACACTACTGCTTTCGCTTTCATCGATCCCGGGCACATCCTTTTGTGTCCTTGAAAAGTATTCATGTATTCGAAGGGGGCACCCTGGCCCCCTCCCACGGTTGAGAGATTTATCTCGGGAATAATTGATTTCTGAGAAGCTCGTAACACAGTTACGTGAATTCGTATGCGCCGTGCATGTGTGCGGATGTGTGTCGATGTGGATGCGTATCCTTCGAAGAGCCTTCGAAACAAATGCTAATGTTATTTCGCCTGCTCGCCTGGATCAGGGACCAGCACAAGCCCTCTTGATTAATGACTTGTATGCCGCTGCTCCCCCGCCGCCGCCCATTTTCAGTTTTGTCTCTATCAAACGTGAAAGGGATCTGATTTCTTTTTCATGATTTTGGCTGCTTTTAAGGGTGAACTGCGATGTGTGTGTGCTTTAGATGAGGCCTTTTAGGCTGTGAGAGGATTTTCCACGCAGTACGTGCTCGTGCTCGTGCTCTACGCAAGCATTTGGAATCAATTACGTGGAAGAGGGCGTCTGCTGCTGCCTTGAGAGTGTTGTTAATTATCACACGTATTTGTGATCAATTATTGTTAACCATGAAACCTGAAAGTCTTTGCATTTCAATTGGTTTCATTTCGGATTCAATTTGAGGAAATTTTGAGATAATTAGCCGACAATATGTCAACTACAGCACAAGGCAGCTAGGGCAGCTTGAGGTGTCGTAAATTACTTTAGGGGATCCAGTATTTTTATTGGAAGTCGTGATATTTTGACCGGGATTCCAAGTACTGAAGTCTGAGGTCTGTGAGAGAAGTGAGAGATTTGCCAAATATCCGCGGTGACTAATATTTCTTCTTCTTCTTTCTAATATTTCTTCTACCGCTCTTTTTTTTTATCGTGAATTCAAACTTTTCATATTCTACTGCATAACTTGTGAATGCAATTTTTCCGAAAGATGTACCACTATTATCTTATACAGAAGGCGACCAGGGTTGCCGTTGAACGTTATTCAAATTATAATATTTTTTAATTAAATAAATAAATATGGTACAACACCAAATTGAAATAAACGAACTGAAAAGCTAACATAATAGCTTGTCTTTTGAATCTTATTTGAATATGAACTTATAACTGATAAAGAATTGTAAGCCGAGGCGAAATGGGGTGGTGCCTCGGCTTCTCGAATTTACCAGTTTTCATAATTCACGGCTCCACCTCTTTCGAGACACTGACAAGGCTCAAAGAATATTCCTGTGTAGAAGCTTCTCAACTTCGCCGTAAGAAGTCGGTATAAAATCTAGGTCTTTCCCACTCGTAAAAGTGCAATAGTAGGAGTAGCACGAGTGGCTGTTGTAGAAGCTGGGTCCTGGTCCACCGCAGACTATCGCGCCATATTATACATAATTTTTCAACAAATCTAAAAAAAAATGGTTTTTTGTGACCGAAATCATTATTTGGACCTTTACAGTTTTGTCTGTTACACTCACTGACAAAAGTCTACGGACACTAGAAGTTCGTGAATAAACGAGTTATTTTCTAGCAAACTTTACCTTAATTCAGATGTCCTGAAATGCGCTCCAACGCATCGGATTCTGTTAATACACACATGAACACATCACCAAAGGTGTATTTAAGTCCTGGATAGGTCTAATAGGGCCGATATGACAGTTGGAGGATGATGTGACAAAAGGTTCCAACACGAAGATGCCGGCTATACAAAAGTAGCCAAAAATTCAGGTGTCGTGAAATGCGCTCCACAGCGCAATTCACAAAAGCAATTATGGTTTGCTTTATTATTCAATCAACTATAAGCGTAAACATTTATTCCGCAAAAAAAAGAGGAGTTAAAAACTAGAAAACAACTTATTTTCCCGTAAATCTAAGTAAAACCGGGATGACTTTTGTGTGGGGAAGTTCTGTAATAATTTTTCTTTCGTTTGCATTTTATTCAGTTGTGTTCTTCTAATAAGTCAGAGTGGAACTATGAGTTTTTTTCTTAATAAATATTTACTGAGTTGTGCACAGAATGGACGCGAAACGTGGGGTAGTTTCCACTGAACTGCGGCAACTTATAATAAAACATAGATCTGAAGGAAAATCATTCCGGGAGATTGAAAAACTTATTGGAAGACCACACTCTACTGTGCAAACATTCCTTAGTAATATTATAAATGCGAAAGTAACTCTGTCTGTGTGTTACCCTTTCACGTCTAAACCAATGAACCGATTTTGATGAAATTTGGTAGAGAGACTGATTTGATCTTGGCGATGTACTTGGTTTACTTAGTCAGGGGAATGTGGAGCAAAAACCTCATTTTTTCATCTTCAAACAGTCCTGGCTAATTAATGGCTAAAAAATGATTTTTAGTAAATTTATCCCTTATTCATTTGAGCTATCAACCATCCTTTTGCATTGTCCTGAAGATGAGCAATGCTCAAAAGAATGCAACTAATTATCGTTTAAAAATGTCCATCATTAGAGACCATCGGCAACAATCACCCAGCAGTGGCTATTGACTTGATGTGTGTGTGTGTGGTTCTACGCTTGCAGTAGCATATATATATTCGAAATTCCAGTCTGTTCTCTCAAATACTCAAATTGAACATGTTGTCATGGTGAGGGAAGTCCTTTTTGCGATAGATTCGCTAAAAGTTGGCAAAGCCGCCGGTGTGGATGAAATCCGAACAGAAATGCTTAAGGCAATAAGTACAGAGGGAGTTTGATGGCTTTCTTGTGTTATTAAGGTGGCCTGGGAACGTGGTAAGGCGATTGACAAACTGTGGTGATTGTCCCTCTTTTTAAGAGACTTCAAAAGAGACTGCTCCAACAATAGAGGCATATCCCTCTTAAGTCTCCCCGGAAAAGTCTACGCTAAGGTTTTGGAAGAGCGTTCTAGAGCTATGGTCGATGGGGGATGAACAGAGCGGCTTTCGTTCCGGTAGAAGTACAACCGACCAGCTTTTTACTCTAAGACTGGTACTTGAGAAGGCTTGGGAGTATGCCAAACCCATCAACAGCTGTTTTGTAGGCATATGACCGAGTTCCTCGCGGGAAACTCTGCAGTGTTCTGCAGGAGTATTGGATTGAGGGTCCTCTTTTGAGGGCCATTCAATCTCTATACACAAACTGCAGCAGCTGTGTTCGGGTTAACGGTGCTAAATCAACACATTTCCTCATGGGCGTTGGACCTCGCCAAGGATGCGTCTTCTCACCTCTCCTTTTCATTATTTGTATGGATTGGATGTTGCAGCGCAGACGAGGCGAGGAATGTTTTCACATTGGGAGAGTTGAAGGTTAGTCATCTTCTTTTTGCGGATGACTTAGTTACCTTCACATCTTCCCAAAAGGAACTCTGCACTCGATAGGTTTGTGGCCGTATTCTGGGATGAAGGTTAACGTCGACGAATGAAAGGTTGCCTGTTCAATGCACTCTACATGATAGTGAAGTCCCATTGAAGCAGATGGAGAAGTTTAAGTAACTCGGGCTCTTCTTCACGAGTGATGGGAGGAGTAATACTGAACTTTCCTGTAGGATTGGGAGCTAGGGAGATCTGCAATCAGGAAGGCCGAGCTTAGTGTGAAAGCCGAGTTTCTGTTTTCAACTCAGTATTTGTCAATGGTCACGAAATTTGGGTAATCACCGAAAGAATAAGATCGCGATCGCAAGCTGCTGAGATGAGATTTCTTCGTGCTGTTGTGCTGAGAAACACTACAGTGCGCGAGGAACTCAACATTGAGCAGTTGCTTCTCCGAATGGAAAGAGCTATGCTTCGTTGGTTTGGCCACGTAGCACATATGTCCCCACCATCACGACTTCGGAGGGGGGCCTTGAATGCGATTCCATCAGGCAGGCGACCACTTGGCAGACAAGTCCATAAGCTCCCCTGGGCATAACCCCTGATGAGTTAGAGTCGATGGCGTGAGGATCGAGTTGCCTGGAGATCTCTCGTGAGTGGGTTACACCCGCGACCCCTTTAGTGGATCATGCGGGTCAGAAGTTGATGATGAGTCATTGCTTCGTCAGTTCGTGAAACATTTGTCTAAAGAAAATAAGCCTCATGTTTTATTAGAGATCCACACAAATCTCAATCCCAAAGTCCACCACAAAAAAAATCTTGTCAAATTTTCACAGGATTTGATGTCGGCTGCCACGTGCGACCACCATGCGAAGGCGCAAGTATCAAGACCTTCAAATCCCCCTGCCCGATGGCAGAAGGACATGGAAATAATACAGCGCTGACATCAAGTTAAAGTTCTGTTCATTCTCAAGGCGGTTTAAGGTTCACATGTCCTTCCTAAGGACTTATGATTTATCAGGGTGTCTTCATTTTGAAAGACTGATTAGCATTCCTCTCCATCGTCCCATTTAGAACGTTTTCAACACGCTGATTGTATGGTAAATCACTCGCTATCCTTACTCTGCGCGCTCTAGAAGCGTTATTGTCTCGTAGGTTAGGTTAAGTTGAGGTGGCTGACTGCCGCGCATCCGCACAGCAGACACACCTAGGCAAAGCATAGACCCATTGTGTTACCACGCGGATCTTAGGCTATCTATTCCGCAAACCTATCTGCGCTTTCGATAAAGCGAAGAAGAGGGCTGATTCTGATGCTGCTCAGTTCAGCCAGATTAACAAAGAAAAGGGTCCCCAGAAGTGGCGGGATGAGAGAGCACTGCTGCTACATAGCAAGTGTTCGATGGTTTTGTCCCGTAACTTGGAATTGGACGGAAACTCATCACATTAAGAATCCGAACAGAGTTCTAAGTGCGCAAATATCTCAAGGTCAGTGGGAAGAACTAACAAAAAACTGGTTTGCTATACCATTCGCTCTTCTGGATGAACTACCCAAAAACTGGTTTTATGTACCATCAGCTCTTCTATGAAACAAAGCAGTCAAAGAACGTAATTCAGGGATGCAAGGTCCTCCGCGTTTTAAAATTAAGATAGTAGTCTCATTCAAGCAAACTCTTACCCTGCCCTCTTTACTGTAAATAATTGGACAAGGACGTGCCTGAACGTGAACGGGAAAGACACCCACTTTACCAGATAATATATGATCCCACACTCTGTACCAACTGGCGTTTCCCCTGCTTATAAGCGCTGTTGGACCTGTAAAACTATGCTAAACTACAGCCTCATTCACGAGTAGAAAGGGTATATGGGGAAACTGACGTCTTAAGCTATACACTGAATGTGAGTCGTCATAGTCGGCATAGTTAGGACCATTTTAAAACAAGCTGTGGTGGTGTACTAGCCTATTTTAAACGTGGTCAAATCGCTGGCGATCTCTAAATGTTTCAAATCGCTGATGACAGCACTCTTAGCTTTTCATATTCGTTCCAAGACTCACGACGAGAATTGGAACGGCAGCGTATGTTAAGCACATTGAATTCCGATCTTGACAGCATAATTAAATGAGGAAAAAACAATAGAGTCGAATTCAATGCTGTCTGCTGTCACTCAAGCGAACCCTTGATAATCAGCCATTATCCATGAATGGGGCTTGTGTGGATGATATGTGTATCAACACAAAACTTAGTTGGAACGATCACATATCTGAGGTCGCCAAAAATGCTGCGAAATGTTTAGGTTTCCTTAATCGATGCAAGAAATATTTCACCCCTTCTGATTTGGATTTAATTTACAAGGCGTACATCCGCCCCAAGCTTGAGTACAACGCTCATAGCTGGTCTGGTTCCCCCAAGACCACCCTGCTAGGTGCTTGATAGAATCCAAAAGCGAGCGATAAAACTTATAGGAGACATCAAAATCGCAGAGTCATTAGACTGGTTCTAACATCGACGCACCGTCTTTTCTTTGTCCGTGTTTCATCGTTATTTCAAGAAGCGATGCTCAAGTGAGGTAGATAACTGCATTCCTCCTCTCCATAAATTCACCCGCAATACCCGTCTCGCCAGGAATGCCTATTAGTATACCCTTAAGTCTACTTTCGGACGCACAGTTAAGTTCAGAGACTCGTTCTTCAGCCGCACTGCACGAACAGATTGTGGGTCGCCGTGGCGTAGAGGGTAAGTGCGTCGACTATTACGCAGAGGGTGCCAGGTTCGATGCCCGAATTTACCACCTACCATAATCCACGGCACCACCTCTTTCGAGTCACTGACAATGCTCAGAGAGTATTCCTGTCTAGAAAGAGCTTCTCAACTTCGCCGTTCGGAGTCGGCATTAAATTGTAGGTCCCTTCCACTCGTGAAAGAACAATAGCACGCACAACACGAGTGGTTGCTGAGAAGCTAGGCCCTGGCCCTCTACGGCCTGTAGCGCCACCCATATTATATTATAACAACCCGCAAATATTTAAGACCAATGAGACCAGTTACCTCCTCTCCCTTTCTTCCTCTATGCCTTCGGCCCGTGCTGTGTCTTGACCCCGGACACATAAGGATATTAACAATCCCTTGAGCACGTGCAAATTATAAAAAAAAAATGTATGGCCATGGTGGCTTGGCAGAAAAAAATAGCAAGTGTTTTGGCTCCTCGACCTCGCCAAGATTTAATCTCAATTGGGCCCGCGTAATCCCCTCCGGCATGAGTAAATGATTGCGATACTCTGATCCTCGGAGCTGGTAGATTACCCATCAGTTGTTTTTCCGCTTTGCCACGATTTCGAAAGCATATTATGCACTAGTGTAAAACATTTTTTAGCGACGTTTTTAAATTCAGGATTCAAAATCTGTTCCGAAGATACGCTGCTATTTGTTGCAGTCCACCGTGAAACGTTTTGCAGTGAGCGTCAGCTATTACTAGCTTCGTGAAATGATGACTCCCTTGCATGATTATGGGATGCCGCTGTTCGAAGGAAAGTTCCGCTTCTTGTAACCTACCGCCAACCCGCAAAATCATGAACATCACATGCATCATGAATTGTATGAATTTTTCAAAAGAAAGTACATCGCCAAGCCTGCGTCTTTAAAGGCGGCTTCCCCAAAATCACGTCAACAGATGCATTTTTTTAATTTTTTTTGCAGCTAGCAACAAGAATAATATTGTCTGTCATTAAAACATTAAGACAATATCGACATCAGACTATTTGAAGTTGGTCACATAATACCGCGAAGAAGGTTTTTGTACGCCGAACTCGAAGATAAGTAGTTTGTGACCATACCAGAGTGTCCCCGGTTCGAATCCCAGTGAAATCTGGTCCTTGAGTGGTTAATCAGTGGTAATAGTCTGACTGCGGGTATGGACCAACATGGTAAAGTCGGCTGGTCGGCTGGTGAGTGCACTAGCATACCATGAAATTGATCAATGTTAACCCATCGCAATGTTAACAGAGTGATAAGCTCAAAGCTTGGTGATACCACGATCCGTAAATCTGTGAACAGTGGCACACGGCGGGGTGGTGTGCTCTCCCCTCTACTGTGGAACATAGTGGTTAACGAACCACATGTGAAACTAGATGGGACTGGGTGTAAGGTCATTGCCATAGCTCTGTCTGCGAAATATTTATCCACGATCAGTGATATTATGCAATCTGCCATATCCAAGCTAATGAAATGGACTAGCGAATCCGGCCTAGGTGTCAATCCGCAAAAAACGAATCTAGTCCTCTTTACTAGGAAGCATAAAATTCCTAACTTTGACCCTCCCACGCTATGCGGGACCCCCTTGGTGCTAAGCGAAAGCGCTAAATTCTTAGGCTTATACTAGACTAGACACGAAGTTAAGCTGGAAGCTAAATATCCAGGAACGTGTCAAGAAGGCCTCAACGGCTCTCTACTGTTGTAAAAGGGCCATTGGGTGCAAATGGGGACTGCAACCCCGAATGGTTCACTGGCTCTTTATATCAGTAGTCAGACCACCACCACAGACATCGCTATGTGGTGTCGCAATTTGGTGAACCACACTCGACAAGAGAGTGAACATCACCCCACTCGCTAGAGTGCAGAGGATGGCATGCGTATGCATTGGCGGGGCGCTAAGGACTACCTCCTCGGAAGCATTAAACATACTCCTCAACCTGCCACCGATAGAACTAATTGGCAAACAGACAGCCGCGAGTACGGCGATCAGATTAAGAGCGTTGAGCAGCTGGAAAGAACCGCAGTCTGGACATTCAACGATCCTACGCAGGTATGCCTCTATACCCATAGATACAGACCTCACTATATCGTCTTCGAGGAAGATTTCTCAGCCAGTGAACAGCCCAGATCTTACTTGGCGTCTGAACACCAGACGCTGGAAGGTCCACTACGAAGCTTCACAGATGGATCGAAGATGGATGCAGGTATGGGTGCTGGTGTCTATTCCAAGGATCCTAATTGCCAGCTATCTTTCTGACTACCTAATCACTGTAGCTTCTTCCAGGCTGAAACTTTAGTGATTAAGAAAGCCCTGTACTGGCTAAAAAAAACAATGTAATATCGCGCACAGATATCGTCATCTGTTCCGATAGCCCGGCAGCGATCATATATCTGGATTCAGTCACCTTTAACGGGTGCCGGGACACTGTGATATTCCAGAGAATTGCAAAGCGGACGAGCTCACTAGGAAGGGCACAAGCTCCGTGCTCTATCCAGGTGGAGACCCATCCTCCATACCTATCTCTACTATATAGCATCTGCTAACGCTTGAAACTCTTGCCCAAACAAACCGCTGATCATCTGACATCTGGCACAGGATGCCTCATTACCAAACAACTCTGGCCTTTGATCTATCCCCAACGATCGCTTAGCTTGATCAGATTAAGCAGGCCAAACCTCAGATCTCTTATTGGCGTTTTTAACAGGGCATTGCGCCATCGGAGATCACGCCTCCAGACTAGGCCTTCCCTATAATGATTCCTGTAGAAGCTGCTTGGACGAGGATGAGGAAGAAACCATCGAACACTTGCTATGTAGCTGCAGTGCTCTCTCATCCCGCAGATTCAGATTTCTGGTCGCCCATTTCTCTGCTAATCTGGCTGAGCTGAGCAGCATCAGAATCAGCCCTCTTCTTCGCTTTATCAAAAGCACACATTGGTTTGCGGAATAGGTAGCCTAAGATCCGCGTGGTTACACAATGGGTCTATGCTTGGCCTAAGTTTGTCTGCTGTTCGTATGCGCGGCAGTCAGCCACCTCAACCTAACCTAACCTTACCCATCGCAGGCAATCCTAAGAGCTAAACTTCCGCTTGACGATGGTCGTGGGAAAGATGGACGACAGAATCGTAGATCTAGAAAGGAGAAGATGGTGCACTCTATCAACTTTAAGACGTGAGTGCAAAATCCAACTGATTCTTTTGCGACAAAAAGATGTGCGTTGGAACACTTACTGGCCACAACCGTCTCATGTATCGCTAATCCATGACAAAGTGGAATTTGAGGACACTGATGTACCTTCTTTTGTGACAGCCCCAGTCTCTGCCAGTTGAGACCCAGAAAGACTGCGAGAATACTTCTTTCAGGAAATAGCAAGCATCTCCATGTCGTGTCTTTTTACATTTAAGAAAAAATCCGGATGTCTAGACATTGATGTTGGCCACATCATCTTTCCCCCCTTTGGATCCAGCTGTACCTAACCGACACGCGGCAAACGCCCGTCAACACGTCAACCTATCATAACCTCAGCAACATCCTGTCTGCAAAAGTATGTAAGACAGGAAATCATATGCCCACTAGTAATGGCGCGTTCACCTATTCACCGAAAATCAACTTGTGCCCAGACTGGATTAATGTAAACCCGAGCACAGAGTCTCTTCTGCCCCAGCCTCAGTGGCAGTTGTCTGTGTCCTTGCTGAAATTAATGCCATCCGACGCGACATCTCAATCCATTCGATCCCCTTCAAAAGGCGTGTTGCGACTCCCCATGCCTCAGATAAACTCACACAAAGCGACGGTAACTGCCCCGGCTCGACAATGAGTGTCACCCCAAAAGTTCACACCTTATCTTCAATCACAGTTGTTCCTTTGACTAAGACGCTGCATCAATCAGCAGACACCCCGCACTGCGGAGGTCATTCGTTTTCGCATTTTTCAAGTGGAAATATGTACTTTCTGTGCAACTCACCCTGGGACACATTTCTGCTCAAGGAGTCCATGCTGCCGCTCAGTCCATTCTGGGCGCTCTTATCGACTGCGTTCAGGTCTGCTGAACTCTCGTTGGGCTGCAGGGTTCGCGGCACATCAAGAATATTCCTTTGTGCGGTGCTCTCGTCGCCCAGAATCTGCGAGCAATCCAATCCCTTGGAGACGCGTAGGATCGCCACCGACAAGTACATATCGAGTGCCTGCGGAGAGAATCAAAGGGCCGTGCACTCCACCTGCTGCCAGAAATTGTCGGCATCACTCACCTTGTGCATTATGTTGAAATACTGATTCAGGTCCTTCCTCTCGCACGTTTGCCAGTCCGTCTTGTAGCCCATGAGGAGGATGTTCGGTTTCAGTTTTCCAATTCCCGATGCCTAGCGGAGAGAGACGCTCAATTTGAATTCCGTTCCCAAGGACATCGGTTAAACCACTCACCTGCATCAGTGCCCTGGAACCCGCCTCGAAATCCTCGCCGTCGACCAGGGAATAGAAGCCCTTAACTCTGTGCTTCCGGAACCATGTGGTGGCGCGCTCCTGCAGGTAGTTGCGGTACCGCTGGGAGCTGGAGCCGCGCAGCACGTGACCACAAACGAGCAGCGAAAGGTTCTTCGTCAGCATATACGCGAAATCCACGAGCACCGGACGTGTGTTTGGCAAGCCGGAAAGGACCAAAATCTGAAAGCAAACAATCGTACTTTTCCAGCGGTAGAGGGGCGGGGGTATAGCTCACCTGAGGCCGGTAGTTCTTCACATGCTCCTCCACGTTGTTCAGCTGCTGAACGGATATGAGGGCGTTCTTGTAGGTCTGGGCCTGGGTCGTCGAGCCCCAATTGACGTCCGGCTTGCGATACGCAACGATTAAGTACAGAGCAAGGACAACGGCGAAGGTAATCAGCGCCGTCCACCAGGATATCAGGAACATCACGGCCACGCATAGAATTGCGCCCACCAGACTCAGCCACATGTTGTAATACTGAACGATAGGCGACATTAATCACATGCCTTGTGGCATCGAAGACCAGCGACGAGAGACTCACCTTGAACGTCGGACGCCAGCCGACCGGTTTCGCCAAACTGGCGTGGAATGTGCTGAAATTAATCAACATGTAGGCTGCCAAGAAGAAATTCGAGATTAACGGCGCTATCAGGTTGAGTTCGCCAATTAGAATGAATCTGAAACGAGGGAACGGAATTAATGCGTGTGCATTCATATTTAATTAAGGATGTCGAGCGAAACTCACCCGATGGCAATGAAGAATGTCAGGACGTAGCCGCGCACTGGTTCGTTGTTCTTGCCGAATCCCTTAGCGAACCACACGATTTTTGGATACAATTCATCCTTGCAGAGTGCCTATGTGTGGGGGAAGAGGGAACAAGTTAGAATCGGTTGTCTGTCCTGGTTCGGTGGACAACACAGAGTCGTGTTATTCTCTTTATTGATCCTATCAAATGGGGTATCGCTTTTGGTGCGCGCTGCATGGTACGAGGGGAGGAGGCTTAAGTGGGCCATCGTGGGGTTGGTCAAGTTATGAGGGGGAAAACCTGGTTTGGCAGTTTATTTGTGCGCTCTACATTGTGCTTTCTTATGTGGGCACATCGCACGGAGAACGTTCAGTGCCATTGTTTAGGGTGAATTGTGGTTGGGTGGGCTGAACAATTTGGACGTATGGATGGCCGTTGAGAAGTCCTTGGTTTGTGGCAGGTCTTACACAATTTGGCTTAACTCGAATGGGTAATGGTGGCGTCAGGTTGTCCAACCAAGCGATAAATGTGCACATCAGGATTCCAAAAGTAAGTCGTAAAGACGCTTACCTGGAAAGTTCGGACCACCCTAGAACTTGCTCAGCAAGCCATATAGTCAGACTCCGCAGACTAAGATGTGTGAGAGGGTAGTTTTCAGCACTTTAAATCGCTTGACGTGAAGGGCATGAGACCTAAGAGAGAGAGAGAGACTAAAGGGTTTTCCAATATGGGCTTGGCAACTTTGAATTTAATTTGTGAACGCACTCTTTCACTAATCATCGAACTGACACATTCGATTTATTCAGTAGACTCAACATTTTCATCATGGCAAGGTACACGAATAGCAACGTCGGCAAATTATAAAAATTCCTTACGGAAATTCAGAGTTGGTGACCTCAACTTTAAGAGCGTTAACTCCAATTTTCGGTAGAAATTCTTGCCCTAATAGACATACAATAACAAGTTTAGTGCACAAATTTGAGTCTACATATAGTGTCGAAAATATCGCTGCCGTTCAGGCGTCCAGGCAAAATTCGAGCGATATAACGGCCCTTGAATATTTTCTGTAAGGACTCTGTTATTGGCTTATGCCAACAACCCGATGACGTTAGAAGAAAAGTTTTCAAGTCCTTATTGGAAAACCTCTTAGTATCTTCAGTATTTATAAGAATAAAAATTCGTTGAAATGCATACCATTTGTCAGATATAAGCAAAACTGCGGAGCTGATTCGTGGTGGATTCGAAAGAAAAATTCTTCTTCGGATATATGGTCCCGTCTGAGAGAAGCGTGAATGTAGGAGAAGGTACAACGGCGAGGCCTACGCGCTGTACCAGGATGTGGATGCAGCCCGGAAGGCAAAAATCCGTCGACTGCACTGGCGCGGCCACATCGAGCGCATGGACACGCTGGAGGGTCTTCGAATATGAGCCTCCTGGTTCGAGATGGACAGGAAGACCGAACCTGCGGTATAAAGACCAAGTAATCTCGGATGCAAGACAATTTGGAAGCAGCGTGCCGACGACCTTCAGCGAGCTTCCTGGTTCGAGATGGACAGGAAGACCGAACCTTCGGTATAAAGACCAAGTAATAGCGGTTGTAAGACAACGCCGAGGAGCTTCACCGATGGAAGGCAGCAATTGCTCATGCCATGAAACCAGAAATTGTAAGAAAATAATGGCAACACTTATCGTATATAATTATATCAATTATTCTATTACGTAAATATTAGCATAGCTCTAGTTCTCTCTAACTCTCTCTTGATCAGTAATGAGTAAGATCAGTTCGATCTCAGCCGCTGTAGTGTAACGTACATACGTTAAATATAATGTAACAAAATACTGAATACGAGTTTTGCTGTCCTCACAAAATTCAGGTGTCATCTTCTTGTTCTCTCGCTTTGTGAAAATGGTCGTCACGTCGCCCTATCATAAAACTCAGACATAAGGGTTCGCATATGTTCCAGGTCCTTATTTTATCACGTCAACTCGTATTCCAATCCTTGACATGAATTTCGCTTGAATTTGTTTTTTTTTTTAATTATAGGAGGAGAACCTTAATAGAACTAGTAGCCTCATTAGTTCTCTATGATTTAGAGGAAACATTGTAACCTAAAAACTATTCAGACAGTGTGAACTATCTTTTTACAAATACCTTCTTTGAACATTGAAGGTCTTGGTGGGTTCGTTAATGACCGAGAATTCTCCATCGTCATACTATAGAAACGGGCGAATTTAGTAGGGATACCAAAGCTAGACAAAATATAGCTTGTTTCTATGCATGACAGAATATGGGGCTCTAAGATCGATGAAAAGGTTGTGGTGTATTGTGAATATTTCATCGGTTGAGACCCAGGTCCACTCGGGACTGTATCACAAAACAGAGAATAAGGAGAATATTTGATTGATGATTTTCTTCTGCTACAGCCACTCTAGAAAGAACCGACCGGCTTTGGGTTTTGTTCAGAAGACTGATGACCTCACAGATAGCGCAATTCAGAGTGTCTACTTTTTTACCCACTAGACGTATCTTAATAGTGCTAAGTCTGAAGCTCAAGGGAAAGGATATTAAAAAAATTCTAGTAGACTCGGTCTAATCATGCTTAAACACGCAAATCGGCGGTGAGACTTAAAGCACTCTCGCTTTGCAGCAATCAACGCACACGCCAGTGTACTCAACTTACACAGTTTTACCGCAGACAACGATTTACGACTTCGATATTTAAAATAAAACTAGAATACTGAGAAGACTTTTAGACTTTCGGATTACAGGCAGAAATTAGGGCTATTAGAAAAGCCGTTGGTATGGAATGGACGATGATATGGAAGGACGGTATGGAACTAGAGCATCGTAATTTTCACCGATACTCAAGAAGCACTCGAGTACTCATTTTTAATATCAAAATTGGTAAGACTCTGCTGTATGTCTCTTAACGAGATATCAAGGCATTGCAGCCTAACGGTGTGCTGGGTTCCTGGATATAGAGATATCCCACGAAACTGTGAAGCAGACGAGCTGGACCAAAGGTTGAAAACATCACGATACCAATTGAAACTCGAAAAACAAAAATCACAGACCTAGCGATCAGCAGTGCCCGTGGAAGATGGAACAACCTTAACCCGTGCCTACATGCAGAACAAGCTTGATCAAACTTGGACCTACAGAGAACTAAGGCCGTACTCAGTCTAGTCAGGCAAAAACCTAAGTAACCTAGTTGGAATCCTTACATGACAAGCCGCAAGACTACTATTACCACACAAGGACTTCTGTAGCAGTTGCATGGATGAGGAAGAAGAGGAATACCCCTCACATCTACTCTGCCTCTATTCTCCTTTAGGAAAGCAGCCCTGGGAGAACACTTTATAAATTACCGAATTACCGGATATAACCGAAAAGGATGTCAAATCAATCTGGGCATTCGTCCAAAAAACAAAATGATTCCTGGAGTAACGGACGGTAACCGCCTAAGTGGCCACACAATGGAGCCCTGGATCTAAGCCACTCCACAACTTTCGATGGAAGTCACATAGCCTAACCTAACCTGCAATGAATAAATCACTAATCATCAATCTGTCACTGTTAATTTATTCATTTAACTCAAAAGTACACGAACGAGCAACGTCTGCAAAGTATACAACTTTTCTACCGAAATTTGGAGTCGGTGAACGGAACTCTAAGAGAGTTAACTCCACTTATGTAGCTCATTTGTGACTCAATGGGTTCGTCGTGAATAAACAAAATTCAACATGTAGGCTGCCAAGAAGAAAATCCGGGTGAAAATCCATATGCGCTTCATGAATCACCACTTCTTCCAGAAAAAATAACTATTTGGTGCGGTTTGCATGCCGGCGGCGTTATAATAATAATATGGGTGGCGCGACAGTCCGAGACGGACCTGGGCCTAGCTTCTCAGCAACCACTCGTTTTGTGCGTACTATTGTTCTTTCACGAGTGGAAGCGGCGTTATTGGGCCATATTTTTTCGTCGACAAAAACGATCGTCATGGTACTGTGAATGGTCAGCGTTATCGTGCCATGGTTACCGATTATTTTTAGCCCGAATAGGACGTTATGGAGTTGGATGACATATGGTGCCACTAGCCATACAGAACACGTTACAATCGATTCATTAAAGAGATGGTGAGCGTGCTAACACGAGTATGTGGAGGGTGTTATCTCAAGAAATGGCCCTGTCGATTGGACGCCTCGTTCGTGCGATTTACCACCGCTTGACAATTTTCTGTTGGCCTACGTTAAGTCATTGCTTTATGCCAACAAGCCGACGACGTTGCAAGAACTCAGAGCCAATACTAAACGCTAAATAGCGTCCGAAATGTTTGAGCGAGTCGTTGAAAATTAGGTCCAACGAAACGATTGCCGTAAACGTGCCCACGGTGGCCATATGGACGAAGTCAAGTTCCATTCATAAATGTTGTGATTGTACTTCAAGCCGATAATGAAGTTTTTGAAATATTACAAATGGTTTGCGTCTTAATGAAAGAAAAAAGTTGCCAAATCCTTATTGGAAAACCCTTTATAGTAGGGAACCCAACCCTGAGGAATAGCACGAACAGCACGTGAAGGATCTTTCAATAACCTTTTCGAAGAATAGCACGAACAGCACGTGAAGGATCTTTCAATAACCTTTTCGAAGAATAGCACGAACAACACGTGAAGGATCTTTCAATAACCTTTTCGATCCAAGTGGCCTGAGAGCAATTTCGCATGTTTATAGCTTTTACATCTGCGTGCTTGTCGACTCCTTTTGATGAACCGAAAGGACGATAGCAGTCATATATGTATGTATGTAGCTGTATGAAGTGTGATAAATAATAACCCAATTGAGTACCATTTGACAAAGTTATTTTCAAAAGACGTCAATAGTTTGGCGAAAAAATTGACTTTTGATTTCAGGAAGACGTCTTAAACATAATATTTTTTTGACAAATTATGAGAAAAATTTCGAGTAGGTCAACATTGCTCACAGGCAACAGTTTATGATGCCCAAGCCGATAGCCTTGACACTTCTAGAATACAAAGTAGATGATTAGAAACAAAACAATAAATTTAAGCCAAAGAAGAAAAGGAGGGTCGAAAGGGTTAAGCGCTTCCTGTTTTCAAACTGAAATAAAATAAAGTGTGAGTGAAATGTCTTGGGTTATCTTGACCTTGAGGGCCGCTCTAGCTTGTGGCTTATGTGGTGTGAGGTGTGTGGGACATAGCGCCGTTCTGTTTAAGTCACATATCGTTGGTGTCCATATAATCTAACTCAGCCAAAAATAAGTTGGTTATCATCGACCTATAATGCTCGGCGTTGATGGTGATGGCATGTCCAGCGTCCTTCTTAAAGAAATAAGGAGCGCTGGGTAGCTAAGAACTTCGTCTTCCTCGGCCTCGAAGTGAATAGTACGAACAACATCAGGACCGATGTGAAACATAGAGAAACTCTTGCCAACCGCTGTTTCTATGGGCTCAAGAGACAATTGAGTAGTAGAGCCATCTCTCGAAGAACCAAGCTGACTTTATATAGGAAGTGATCTCAATCAGTGATAGTGGTCTGACTGTGGGTACACAATGGACCAATAGCAGCCCTTCCTAGCCACCTACCAACCTACCTAGAGCTACCAGAGAACAGAATATTGAACAGCAAAAAGACACAATTCCTCGTTCCCTTGTGGGAGCGTATACGTATTCCGTGAAATTGCTGGATAACTCTTAAGACAGTTCCACCACGTCCCCTCCAAAATCAGCACCTCAGTGAGAATAATCACGGAACACTGCCTACTGAGTCCACCTAAGACTATTCTCTAATGATTGGTTTTTGCAGAAGCTGTCTAGATGAAGAAGTGGAGAACAGAGTGCAGCACCTTCTCAGCAACTTCCCTGCACTCGCCTTACCTAGGAAAGCCACTCTAGGCTCCTACTTCTTTGATAACCTCGATCTGAGAGAGACATCAATCAAATCGCTACTGGATGTCACTTGCAAATCTGGCTGGCTGTCGTAGTAATCACGCCACCACAACCCCTCTTCTTTGTTAGTGCACCAAAGTCACTTAATACCGACCTACCTACCTACGCCCAGTCTTTACCATTTATGTATCGACGCCACGCCTTGGAAAAATATTCGTAGAAGGAGAGAGTCCTCTTCAAACATGAGCATCCCCTCACACGTCAGCAGTTGTCCAAGGCCATGCGATCCACCGTGAAGGGAGTTTGGATATTCAAGGTATTTGCCAGTCGGACAGACGAACAATTCCAATAAACGAGGTTGACATCCATCGCATGACTGCTGACTTGTGTGTTAAAGTCGCTACTAAAAGATGTCTGATTTGATGTATTTTACATCAAAACGCAACGAGCTATGTGGGTCACTGTTTCGGGGGACATCTCCACCCCTCCAAGTTGTTTCTTATTCTATTGACAGCGTGAACGCTCTCCCACCCGATGTATTTCTCAGAACGAGATCAATAGGAAGACTGACTGAATGATACTTTCTGTCTTGCATAAAGGTCGACAAAGTCCTTGTCATAAACATCGAACACCTCGTATTATTGCGAATGCCAGTCTGTCACATGGAAGGTCGTGAACACTTGTTACCCCACATAATTTAATTTACCAAATGATAACTGGTGCCTAGAAAAATAGAACAAAAGCTCTGTCTCAATGCCTGGCGAAATACACGTCAGCCCAAACCTGCGACTCAGACAGAAAGCGTATTCATCCGATTTGTAGTCATCGAAACCCCATTATTCTACATCATTGAAAGATCAATGGAAACGTATTCACAATTTTCTTCTCGCCCATTCACGCTCGTGTTGACTTTCGAAAACAAGCTGAATGTTGCCCCATCCAGCCTACACATGCACGCCAGTTATTTTGCACAACTAGACTCCTTGCGGGCATCTTGTGCGCAAAGGAAATGGACTGTGTCCGCAGTGACATCGAATGATTTCAAATATTTGCTTCTGAGGCATTTGACAACATTTTGCAAGCAATTTGGTCTTAGAAAGGGCTGTGCATATGAATGCGACTCAATACCAGAGAGCAGTGAACGCAATTTTGTTTTGAATAACGAGTGGAAGTGACTTCTGTGGGTACTTTGCTCAATGTCCCTGACTCTGTGGAGTACTCATGCGTAATGGAATGTAATGGAGTTATAAGCACTGTCATGAGCACTGTCGGCCTTTGACTCGATTGATGGAATGTCGTTGCTTATTAAACTGAGTAGCACAAGTGTGTCAATGAAAATGGTTCTTATAGTTCTTGACAGGTTAGAAGAAGAAAACAGAACAGGGGTTTGGGATGGAAAAAATGCATAACATTGGTTAGAGTCACTCAATCACTCAGCATGTAAAGCCTGAGAAGGCATCTCTTGTTCTAGATGACTTAACAACTTTTTTACTAGATACTAGTCCTTCCAAGCAATGGCTATCATATACGTCAAGTCTTGGTGAAAATTGTCATTTTGCCATCGCATGTTATATCAATGGTTCGCTTTTTTAAGGTCCTATATTCGAGAGATGAGATGGAGAGATGATACGAGCACATCCAGTACAAAAAAACAAAAAAAACACAATAAATTAATGTAGGGGACTGGAGCGTATACGCAACATTTTTTTGTACGGAGGTGGAATTGTTTAGTTATCTAGAGTTATCTAGCAGTCTCAGTGAAGCGTATACGTAACATTCCCCAAGGGAACAAGGAATTGTCTATATCTTCTTATCAATATTCTGTTCTCTGGTACCTCTAGGTAAGTAGGTAGGTGGGGAGGAAGAGTTGCTATTGGTCCATTCTGATACCCACAGTCAGACTACTGCCACTGATTGACCACTCCAGTGCCGTCAATTTGATCAAAACGGCAAATGGTGTCTGGGTCTGATTTGGAAACCAGATAAAAGCGCATTAACTTGGGATTCAAACCGGTATCCCGCAAGTGCAGGCACTTAACCAACTCCGTCGTCCAGTCGTTTTTATCAAATGTAAGGTTCTCTGGAGGATCGTATCTCTAATGTTGGTGAGTGATTCGCGATCTTCTCCAAGATGACGTTGAATAAGTCACATGACAGCGCGTCGCCTTGATTTCGTTCGATTTTGACATTGCAGCACATCCTGATGACTTTGGCAGGTCTGTCGAAACTAGACATGGCGTTTACGGCCTGAAAATCGATGAAAATCGAGGTGGGTGTTGATTTAAACTTCTTACCTCTTCTGCCACAGAGTACAGATCTGGTCGATGCCAGGCTTCTCTTGCCTGAAGTCGCACTGATAAGGACTTATCAGATAGTTAACAAGCGATTTCAAGCGAACACACAAAATGGTAGACAAGGTAGGTAGACAATTATGCGATGTGAAACACTTAACCCTCGATAGTTGACGCCGACAAAAGGGTTCTTCTTTCGTACTGACGAAAATGGAAGCAAGACCCTAATAGCTGACTTTAAGTTCTAGTTGCTAGAAACGAGATGTCCACGACAGACTACAATATCGTCTAAGAAGAGATTGAAAGGAGGGAAACTCGGGATGAGATGTCAACGCACTCAGCCATGAATGGGGAAGTAGCGTTATCAACACCAGATGCACACACCACTACCTAGCATACCTTATAAAAATACACGAACTACTTTCTAAGGACCTACCCGGTGCGATGGAGAGGATGTTACACACGCTGGCTCTTAAATGTGTAACTAAAACGACAAAACTCTGAGTCGCCGTGGCGTAATGGGTTAGTGCGTCGACTCGTACGCAGAGGGTGCCAGGTTCGTGTCCGCCAATCTACCAACTTTCATAATTCACGGCTGCCACCTCTTTCGAGTCTCTGACAATGCTCAAAGAGTATTCCTGGCTAGAAAAAGCTTCTCAACTCAGCTGTTTGGAGTCGGCATAAAACTGTAGGTCCCTTCCACTCGTGAAAGAACAATAGCACGCACAACACGAGTGGTTGCTGAGAAGTTAGGCCTAGGTCCGTCTCGGACTGTAGCGTCACCTCGTCATTATTAAAACGACAAAACGACAAAACGACAATGTCACTACAGCAGTTGAGCTCAACTCAGTCGCAGTTCTCCGATGAGTACCCAAAAAATCAGTTGTTCGGTGTGCGTTCAAATTGAATCCCGATACTGGGAAACTTCTACCTTTTGTCCTCTTGAAGGGTTTCCAAATTGCTTGTCCAATTAGGACCAAGAAAGCACCCTCTATGATGGAGACTTGTGAGAAAATTCAAACTCTCCTCAAAACCACACGAAACTACCATCGAACATGGCCACATTCGTTTACTGAATGAACCAGGACAACAGGCCTATCATACCTCTTGTTGTTAACACAGCTCCATCACCGAAAGATCTTTTAAAAAGAAGCTAATCAAAATCCTCGCGTTGCAACTCCATGCACGTCCTGATTAAGTGGCGTCAAGACCGCCCAGAATGATGCATGATCCTTGGAACCCAGAGTGAAACAACACACCCAAAGGACAGCCGTTGATTGATAGTTCCCCACGTCGAGTTGCTGAACATCAACAAATTCTATTGCTCCCGTCACTTCACCACGTCTAGACGAAAAGCACTGAACTCGGAGGCCCCACCCAAGTGCCACTCTCCGTCCCCAGTATCCCCGATTAAACAAGCTGTCAACGATTCGCAACGAGCACCCCAGAATTTGCATGAGTCTCAGATTACTATCAATGGATTAATAGGCGACAAGGGCAAAGACTGCTACTGGGCGATAGCTACGAGGACAAGGTCTGAATCCCTCACTCTCCACTAATAGACTCGGCTAATCCTCTTACACGGCCGTTCCAATTTACCTCAGCCAGTTATCCCTCAGAGATTAGCAGCAGCCACCCGTTCCTTTGGAATTCAATTTCATTCAGTACTTACCTGGAAAACTTTGGGTGCAGACACCAAGCTGGCAAGCGCCGACGACAGGGTCGCTGCAAAGCACCCGGCATAGATCAACGGTCCGAAGGCCGACACAAGTTCGATGACTTGGAAGGAGTTCTCCAGCCCATAACTGCAGTCACCTGAAAATACAACCAAAGAGCATAAATTAACCGATTGTACTACTTTTCTGAGCGTGTCTGCGTTGATTATCCTCTCACCTGGCAGACAGTCGAGGAAGGCGAAGGAGCCATTAAGGACATCGGTCACATTGCCAGTGGCATCACGTGCAACGCTGCCTCCGACCGCCAGCACCATTAGCAAGTATGTAGCCGTTGTTATGATGATGGCCAGTATGGTGCCCTTGGGAATTGACTTTTGTGGATCCTGAAAGGGAAAGAATGTTTAGTGCTCGATGAATGGATGTCGGGAAAGGAGGGGGAGGCGACTCGGAGTGGTAATGAAGTCGTCATTGAGGCACAAAAAAGTCATGCTTGCTGGAGGACACATTGACTCTGCTAATGACGGACAATAGAGCATGTTCTAGTTGCCGAGACGATGACTGGAGGCGATGGGGATATATTTTTAATGACAAATGTGGTCTTAATGGAAGTTCCTTGTTAAGTCCGACGATTAGAGGTCTACGCTGGTTTTCAGATTCTGGTTGGCAACTTGTGAGGAATGTTCATGTTCCCCACCAAAAAACTATTTTAATTTGATATGTGGAACAAGAACTAAAAGAAACGTTTGTCCGTCTTTCACGGGAATTGCTTGAAACCTTGATCAAAATGGAAAAAGGAAAAACCAAAAAAATATCTTTCCAAGCAGAGGCCAAGTCCATCAGAGTAAACACCTCGGGATGACTCTTGACGTGAAACTCAAGTGGAAGGAGCGCGTTAAGAAGAAACTTGACATGAAATATAAAGTTCTGCACTGGCTTATTGGTAAACATTCCAGGCTAAGTATTGACTACTAACTACTTGTATACAAGCAAATCCTAAAACCTGTTTGGACGTAAGGCTTACAACTTTGGGGTTGTACCAAAGCAAGTAATATGAGCATAAAACAGACTTTTCGAAATAAGGTGCTTATAACCATCGTCAATGCACCATGGTAAATCAGAAACGACGATGTCCACAGAGATCTTGGAATATTACCACTCCAAGATGAAGTTAAGAAATTTTCTTATAAACATAAGCGCCGCCTAGAAGAGCACATAAACTCTGCAGTTTACCCGATCCTTGAGGAAACTAATGTCTTGCGCCGACTTCAAAGGACTAGACCCCTTGAGAGTCTATACCCGCGCACGGTTGCGGTGTTAGCAGGAACTTTTATTGGAGAGTAACCTGCCGATGGAATGCAAACTACTGGTTAAGTGCTTCACAGACTACAAGTCTTTATAAATTCAGGGAGGTGGTTTTAGTGAGCAAAAATTTCACATTTCTATGTGCGAACGTTCGCTATAGAGTCTTGTTGAAGATTGCCAACTACCCACGGAAAGAAGTAATAAAATTGGTTTGCAGCAATAGAGGTTTATAAAAGGAAAGGAATAATTTTCGTGTACTATGCACAATGTACTACTTTATTCTAAAAAAGTTATTGGGTACATCCTTTTGTTGAACATCGGTTAACAGCAAACATGGTATGGATCGGAAGCAGCGCCCCATATTTCTGGAAACTCTTTTTATCTCATTGATAAATCATTTTATATGAAATTTTCGAATTTTAACTAACTGCAAATTGACGCATGTTTTCACCGGGCTCTAGAATGATAAGATTTCGTTCTAAAAACAAACTTTTCCGGGCAGTTCTGTGATTGATGGTGTAGTCGAATTAATTGAAAGCAGGAATTTACTTTTGTACGTCACTGTTATTAACATACATAAACTACTAAATATTATTCCGGAGAGGTATCGGTTCATCTGATTGGATGATCTATCCAAAAAGTCGCCACTTCTGCACATAAGATTTTACTTAATTTAACACTAAGCCGTAGCAGATAAAGATGACTTTGTAACGAGAGAACGTGTGAATTTTATTTGTTGGCGATAATCCTCAATTCTATCTCTGCAATGGGCTCAGTTTTGTTTGGCCGCGCGTTAAAGATGGACACCAGCAATCAGAAAATACGCCATTTGTTTACACCTTTTCTCTGATAAAAGCCAAAACGCAAGCCTGTCGACTGAATATAGTTCCGATACTGTTACAGCAAATTATATGGCATTTTTGCTCCGTCGATTCCATTCCGTTATTTTCGATGTCAAAGATACCCCTCCCCACGGTAGGCCAATTGTGGAAAATGTCGATAGGATCATTCGACATCTTACTCGACATTTACGTCGAGTCTGACCGTAATGTACGCAGCTAAACATAGCACAAGAACCGATTGGAATCAAGTGAATAAGGCTGCATACAAAAATCAGCTTACCACGAGTACCCCACGAGTTAACGCCAGGCAACATCATGGACCGAATTTCCATCTGCGAATAACTGCAGGTTCCCAACAACATCCAGCCACTTTTAAGGCGGATGGTGACTGGTGACGAAAAGGCAACGACAAGGACGGTGCTTACCGAATCGCGCTAGGTCAACGCAAAAGTGGCCAAGCCAGGATTGATGGCCAGATGAATGTATTATGATAGATTGGCATGTTAATTCGGAAAGATATTGTCAACAATTGGACCGTCTGAAGGAAGCAATCGATAAAAGCAGTCAGCTTTGGCTCATAGGACAGGAATTATGTGCCGTCAGGAAAACGAAATCGCCAGGATCTCATGCAGCTCGGATGGGAGGTCCATATGCAGCGATCTAATAGTCCGGACATAGCACCAGGTGATTACAATCTGTTTTTTTTTTTTAATGTGAAATGATCAACAAGACTCGCCTCAGTAGGGACGAGGGCTCTTACGAGAGCGGGATAGCAGCGTTACCATCAAAAAGGCAGCAAATAATCCAAAAAACGACGCATATTTGTACCACACCTAAAACCTAGTCCTCTCTACTAGGAAGTATAAGATTCCTAACTTTGACCCTCCCACACTATGCGGGACCCCCTTGGTGATGAGCGACAGCGCTAAATTCCTAGGCCTTATACTAAGCACGAAGTTAAGCTGGAAGCTAAATATCCACGTGTCAAGAAGGCCTCAACGGCTCTCTACTGCTGTAAAAGGGCCATTGGGTGCATATGGGGGCTGCAATCCCGAATGGTTCACTGGCTATTTATATCAGTAGTCAGACCCATATCGCTATGTGGTGTCGCAATTTGGTGAACCGCACTCGACGAGAATCAACATCATCCCACTCGCTAGAGTGCAGAGGATGGCATGCGTATGCATTAGCCGTGCGCTAAGGACTACCTCCTCGGAAGCATTAAACATACTCCTCAACCTGCCACCGATAGAACTAATTGGCAAACAGACAGCAGCTAGCATGGCGATTAGATTAAGAGCGCTGAGCAGCTGGAAAGAACTGCAGTCTGGACATTCAACGATCCTATGCAGGTATGCCTCTATACCCATAGATACAGACCTCACTATATCGTCTTCGAGGAAGATTTCTCAACCTGTGAACAGCCCAGATCTTACTTGGCGTCTGAACACCAGACGCTGGAATGTTCATTTGGATGCAGGTGTGGGTGATGGCGTCTAACTAACTATCCAGCTATCGTTCCGACTACCTTATCACAGTAGCGTCTTTCAGGCTGAGACTATAGCGATTAAGGAAGCCCAGTAATATGTCATCTGTTCCGATACCCAGGCAGCGATAAAATCTGTGGATTCAGTCACTTTTAATTGCCTATCTTTTAACGAGATGGCCAAGTAGTTTAACATCCAGCTTATGTGGGTGCCGGGACACTGTGACATTCCAGAGAATTGCGAAGCGGACGAAAGAAAAGGGCACTACGTGTTCTTTCCGAGTGGAGACCCACCCTCCATCGCTACTATAAAAGATCTGCTAAAGCTTGAAACGCATGCTCAAACAAATCGCGGATGGACATTTGGCACAGGATGCCTCATTATGTGTCTGCGGTCCGTATGCGCGGCAGTCAGCCACCTCAACCCAACCTAATGAAACAATGACTTTTGCCCAGAATAATGCATATTATGGCTGACTGCTACCTCCCTTGCCCTCTACAAATGTTTGACAACCGTTCTTATATCGGCTCATCAAACCAAATTGACCAATCAGAAAACGGCTTTCAAATTATTTCGCAAATAACCTAATCTGTCAAAAAGGCATTCAAATTCGTTGATAGAATAGGTGTGAGGCTGTGAAGTCGGTAATACCTCATTTCTACTTTTGACGTCTCTCGTTTATTGTCCTTAGCGATAATCCTTTGAGAAACTATTTAAAATACATAAACCAACAACATCATCACCTGTGCCTTCAGAACCTTCAAAAAGGTACCTTCAATCGCATTCGAATACATACCTTTAAGTCTCCAGAGATATTGGCTCCAGCCAAGATCCCGGTGGCGGCTGGAAAGAATATAGCAAACACGGAGAAGAAGTCGTGCTTAACACCCTTCTCCACCCGATAGTCTGCAAACATGTTCTGCATAAACAATGTGCCTGAAAATAACGAACAAAATCAAACGCATTAGTCTACAGACTTCCAAAGAGAGATGTCGCGCGTGTCACCATTGTAGCCGAGGAATCCTTTGGACTTTTCTTCATCCGATTTGGGTCCAATGAAGGAGCCAATCAAGAAATCCGCAATGGCAGCCAAAAGAATCACCAAAAGGCCGATTTGTGCCTGAAAAGGAAGAACGCACGTCCACGCTCACAAAAATTCAGTAAATTATTCATTTCACTCACCTTAGCCTCCCATTCCATGCCGACGACCACAATCACCAGCAGAATGAGAATTGTGATGCTGCCGATGATTCGTACATCCTGCACACCTC
This sequence comes from Eristalis intricaria, assembly GCA_964034865.1. Taxonomy (NCBI): domain Eukaryota; kingdom Metazoa; phylum Arthropoda; class Insecta; order Diptera; family Syrphidae; genus Eristalis; species Eristalis intricaria. The sequence goes on from OZ035875.1 coordinate 48,894,863, forward strand.
CGTCCACAATGCTCGCGCCAAAGGACGCGAGCAGGTCCAGCATCGACTCACAGAAGCCCACAACGTACATGGCGCAGGCAACAGCATTCGCCAGCGAGAATATCAATCCAATGGATCCGCCGAACTCCGGCCCGAGAGAACGTGATATCATGTAGTACGTCCCACCTGCAAGGACCCACAGCCCGTCATGAGTGTGCTATTGAGGAGCGTGTGCGCTGTGATACTCACCGCCTTTAATCACTCCGTTTGTACTAATAGCAGACATCGACAGCGCCGTGATGGAGGTAACAGCTGTGGTTGTCAGGATCAATATGAATCCCTCCACTATGCCGGCCTGGCCAACGACCCAACTCAGCCGAAGGAACAGCATCACACCCCAGATGTTGAGCAGGCATCGTATGAGAACGCCCTTTATCCAGCCGAACTTGAGCATCCCGTTCATGATGCCCGCCTCGGGATCCTGGTTTCGGTTCAAACTGTGAGTCATCTGCAAGAGAAAACAAAAGGGAATGTGATTAAATTTGCATTGAAACGGTCGAGCAGTGGTCGTATTAATTTCGTATTAATGCATTTTCAAAGCTCACTTTCGACTGAATAGTCGCCTGTGCACCCAGGCGAGTGGGTGCAATGTAATCAGGACCAATCATTGTCTGAAGGTGTAGCATGGTTCAGTGAACCGTGAGCACTGGTGTCTTTGTCAGGGTGGCTGACGTCCGAACAAAGCACCTAGGTGATTGGCTTCCCTTTGACTGGTTGCCACTAAGGTTTCGAGTTTCCCCAGACTTCTGAGCTTGTGAATAAACGATGAAGTGTAAGGTCCTCCTCCTCCGAGATGTTATTGATACAATGAATTGCTCTTTTCGGTGCATCTAACTGGCAACAAAAATAATGACTTTTGACGCCGACAACAGTCACCCGGGGTCATTGAGTAGGATTGGGTCAGAGTGCCTCTATGTGGAGAATAGTGAATGTCGGAACAATGGAAGTTCATGATGATTCTTCTTAACTTGCAAACTGTGGTGGGTGAAGAATTTCATTTACAAAACGTACTTGCAATGCAAAATTTTGTTTTCGGAATGTTATAGCAATTAGTTCATTGAAGAGCATTCCAATGAAGCGAGAAATGACGTTCTGTACCAAAACTGACGTGAAATTCAAAAACTTTGAGAAGCATGGTTTCAAGGAAGACAAAAGCATCTATGACCTCCATCATCTCCCTCATCTCAACCGACAGCATCTGCCTTTAATTTATTTTACCAAAATATGCCAGCATTCATTTTGACAGCGTTTCAGACAGAAAACCTGAAGTGTTGTTCCCAAATGGCTGTTGTACGTCACTGTGACCAGCCAAACTGCCGTCATACATCTAGGCGTCTTTCATTCGATTTCGTTCATGTCAAATACTATTGCATATTTCTAGATGCCATTGGAACTAATTGTGTCGGAAGAGCGGAAAGACTTTTTTACAATACGATGATTACGGTGGGACTGGACCAAATATTCACCTTGATCAACATTGTGGATAGCTTTAAAGGTAAAAGAGAAGAATTGTATGCATTCCTTGTAGATTCCCGAACTGACTTTGACTCCATTGCCGCAAAGCATTGTTCTATAAAGTGCATACCTTCGGAATCACAAGTCAAGTTGTGCATTTACTGAAAAGAATGTGTGTAGAAAACCTTGTGTTTGGCGGCAAATTTGCGTAGGAGGTTGTGGAAACGCAAATGGAAGTCAGGCAAGGCTGCGTGCTGAGTACCATGCTCTTTATTTGCTTATAAATGATGGTCTAGTGGAAGTTAGAGGAGGAATCGAGTGGGGAGGTTTGCTGATACCGTTTCCCTCATTTCTGGAGATGACATCGTTTTTCTAACGGATTCAGTCGAGGGAACGTATTCAGTCGGATTGTGAATCTTGGGACATCAAAAAAGATTATCCTCGGGGATGGAGGTGGTAAATATTGGAACGAAAGGCGGAGTTACGTTGTGGTTGAGGCATCATTCTGGTTTTTGAAAAAATGTATCCCTTGGATATGAGTTCCTACGTTAAGCAAGAGCACTGGACGAGCAGAGGAAGAGATGAGTGGAGTCCTCCTAGCAAAACAGAGCTCGTACTATTCACGACAAGACGTATCATACCTCTAATAGAGGCCTATAAGCTGAAGAAAAAGGAACTCAGCTTCACTAGTCAGGCCAAGTACTTAGGAGTAATTCTAGACGGTCAGCTGTACACCGAGCATTGAGGAACGCATTAAGAGGGCGGCGGCAGCCCCACATGGGAAATGAATTTCTCACTGGATTTATGCGACTGTTGTTAAACCCATCTTAACATACGTTATTCTTGTTTGGTGGCCAGCACTGAATAACAAATCCAATCTTAAATCGATAAGCAGTATTCAAAGATCAGCGTGTATCTGCATCACAGGGGCATTGCGATCCACTCCCACAGCCGCCATGGAAACATTGCTACAGCTTCTTCCCAAGGACATTTATGAAGAAGCTGGTAGCCACCAAGGCACCGTTAGGGCTACGGGAGTTCAACCACTGGATCAGTTGACATAGCTTAGGTCATTAGGACACCCCATATCCCTCACTCCAAGTAAAAAACACCATGTTGATTACAGATGCCTTCGACTCCGATTATCGGAGATGGATGGAATTAGATACATGCAGGACTTTGAGGCTTATTTGGCCCTCACTAAATCCAAACAAAACAAATACACTCCTAGAACTAAACAGGAATGTAATAAGGAACGTAGTGGGCGTTATCACCGGCCACTGCCTTCTCGGTATCCTTGCCAGAAGAATGGGAGCCCCCACAACGACTACTGCAGAAGCTGTAGTGACGAGGAGTAGGAAGAAAATACGCTTCACCTCCTCGGCACTTGTCCAGCCCTTGCAAAAACTAGAAAAGATATACTAGGCAACTACTTTTTCAGAAACCTAGAGGGAATATCACACGTAAAGATACAAGATATAGCCAAGCTTATCAGGAAAACAAATTTTCTGTAAATCAGCACAGGAGTGGACTTGTCAAAATAGGCCACTTGAATACCATTAGGCGGTCTCCAGGTCTCCAGGAGCCGCTGTAAAGCACCGGGATGTGACAGCACAAAGGATCTTACCAGGATCTAAGTGGACCACAACTGCTATAGTGGTGGCAATAACTCTAACCTAACCTAGTTCATTGCCCCAGCCCGAAGAGTCTTCAACTCCGAACCAGTAAGGACAACGCAAGAGAGGACGCCGACGAAACCGATGGCGCCCACAAGTGGAGAAGGACCTCTATTAACTTGGACTGCGAAATTGGAGGTAGCTGACTAGGGACCGTGCCAGCTGGAGAGGCTTGTTGGTTAAGGGATAGATTGATGGTTTCGTTGACGTCAATCGTGAATGTAAATGGACGTATTCAGGTATGCACAAGCGTGAGTGCGCCATTTTGTGAACTAAAATGAACAAGCCTACTTCTCAGTAAACAACCACCTCAAAATCATGGGCGCAAGATAACACCTGCAGAATGTGTAATGAGGACGAAGAAGACATGCTGTGTCACTATAACTGATTAGTCAGGACTCGCTAACGACACCTACGCGGATACCATCTTGAAGCGGACAAAATTGCCGCTTGTTCGCTCAAAAACATACCATGCTTCATTATGAACTCAGGTTTCCTAAATGGAGGCCACAGTGATCAGGGGATCGTTTCCCACACCCTCACATCCGAACACTTTGCACCTCTAAGCACGGATACACGATGCAACAACGAACATGGACTAGAAAGACTCACTCACTCCGTTTGAACAAACATATTATGTTTTAAAATTCCATAAGCATTAGAGACAATGACCTCTAGAACGGACACCCCTACACAACGGACAATTGCAGGTGTCCACTAAAGAGAAGTTTCAGTGTATTTACTTATCATTTTCAGGAAAAAGTGACCAGATTTTTGGAAATTTCTTACTCATTGAGTGCTGCCGAAGATCGACTTTAAACGAGACAGTGAATGTGAGTTGACGACTTGCATGTGTACCCCTCTAGAACGGACACTCCTTCGTAACAGACAATTGCTTGGTTCCGCTGGTGTCCGCTAAAGAGAAGTTTCAGTGTATTTACTTATCACTTTCAGGAAAACGTGACCAGATTTTTGAAATTTCTTACTCATTGAGTGCTGCCGAAGATCTACTTTAAACGGGACAATGAATGTGAGTTGACGACTTGCATGTGTACCCCTCTAGAACGGACACCCCTATACAACGGACAATTGCTTGGTTCCGCAGGTGTCCACTAAAGAGAAGTTTCAGTGTATTTACTTATCATTTTCAGGAAAAAGTGACCAGATTTTTGGAAATTTCTTACTCATTGAGTGCTGCCGAAGATCGACTTTAAACGAGACAGTGAATGTGAGTTGACGACTTGCATGTGTACCCCTCTAGAACGGACACTCCTTCGTAACAGACAATTGCTTGGTTCCGCTGGTGTCCGCTAAAGAGAAGTTTCAGTGTATTTACTTATCACTTTCAGGAAAACGTGACCAGATTTTTGAAATTTCTTACTCATTGAGTGCTGCCGAAGATCTACTTTAAACGGGACAATGAATGTGAGTTGACGACTTGCATGTGTACCCCTCTAGAACGGACACCCCTATACAACGGACAATTGCTTGGTTCCGCAGGTGTCCACTAAAGAGAAGTTTCAGTGTATTTACTTATCATTTTCAGGAAAAACGTGACCAGATTTTTGAAAATTTCTTACTCATTGAGTGCTGCCGAAGATCTACTTTATACGGAGTGTTCTTCTGTACTTTTAGTAGAAGATGGGCCTAATTGAACAACGAACTGTAGCGAACTGTAGCTCCACAAAGAGTATTGTGCTTCCGCCTTGCATCCAACACCAGCGCACTTTCTGTTCGGGTGAAGAGAGTTCCTCACTAAAAAGAACTTGACTGGAACACATTCCGGATTCATTCGGCATACTTTCGTGCCAATGGGCCCTTGTCAGCTGTCATATTCTGAACGGTTTTTTTTTCAAGGGCGCTGCTGTGACCTGATTTGGTCAACGTTCCACAAATTGTATTATTTTTGTACACTAATTGGACACATTGGGTGGACATGGACATGTTTAGGTTAAGTTTACGGAACGAAAGGAAATGTTTTCGATAGAGCACATATGTTCCGGAGCTTTACATTTCCGGAACGACACAACTCTGAATACCTCCGACTTTGAAGCACTGTCAATTCGTTGGTTGCCAAAGAAACTTTAGGTTGATGGCTGCTTTAGAAGTAACTGCTTTTTCGTGAAAATGTGCCTTCATATCGAGGTTCGACTGATTAAGAAAACCTATGTACTTAAGTTCCTTGACAGCTTCGGTCGGTTCGGCCCCAAAGAACCAGTTTTATCGGGCAGCTCTGCTACCCCGACCAGGACCGAGTTTTTGACTTCGAAGTGTTGATCTTAAGGTCTCATCGATTGCAGCCAACGTACTTAATGTGTCAGTCACTCCTCTTTAATTAATTCCGCGTTCACATCGCATCCCCACACCGCCACGAGTCCACTTGACGAAATAACATTCCGCAACCAATAAATAAATCGACGCATGTATTCGAAATCAAAATCAATCATTCCTAGCCCATTACCAGCGCAATAAATAATACAAATCTCAGGACGGTCTCCCACATCACATTATGCCAGTGCCCATAATTCATGATTACGTCCACGCTGACAAGGACTTCGAGCAGGACGCCAATGATTTCCAAGGAATAAAACCACACCAAATGCCAACGAGAAAACAATAAAAGGATTTCGCCGAGCACGAGCCCGAGCCCGAGCCCGAGCATCGGTAATGGCATTATAAAAATCACATCGTTTCCATGTTACCGCACACACGATTCTCCCCAAATGGCCGAGGAAACCTCTGTTCCGGGGGAAATCACTTAGACGGCAGAAACGTTGCGCACCTGCCAAGAGAGGCGTTCAATAAATTCTGATTTTATTGGTTCTCGACGAGCACTCAGGACGGCTGTTTTGCGCCTTTGCGGTCGCTACGCACAGGACTAAATCAATAAATGCGCACCGAATCATCGGCAGTGTGTCATAAATCCCTGATTGCTTGCGACGACCGCTCAGCGGATTAAACGTCAAGAGGTCCTTTATTTCGTTTCGGTAATTTATTTGCACTGCGGGCGAATTCGAATGGCATTAGCCGCGCCATGGCTCACCTGTTGCACTGGCGTGGATTAATTTCAATTTAAAGTCCCTTGCATGCCGCAGCGCCAGTCCGATGGTCCACCTCACGTCTGAGCACCCGAAATCACGGACCTTGCAGTAAAATGGGGAAATTGAATTTACTGTGGATCGGGATTACGACGGGAGCGAGAGGCGATCAATTAATTTGTCGTCCTCATTGAGCTTGAGCTGTCACATGCAGGCCAAGGATAATGCCTTCATTAATTCGCTTTTAAGATGTCATTAAACCGAGGCGGTGCGTGGTGTGCTGGTTGATGGCACGCTGCGGGATGTTGGTGGCGCCGACATGGCAGTTGGGAGACTTAGAGTGCTCTCGAGTGATGCTTGAAATTCGATTCACGTAAACAGCTGCGTGGTTGGTGCTTCGCTTTGCCTCGTCTGCTCGAAATCTGCTTGGAGACAGTTAAATTTTAAGTGGATATGAATTTCATATTACTTAACCAGTCACATCAAAGTTTTGAACTTGTTGCCGCACATGCGGTAAGGGTTTTGACGAAGTCAAGCATTTGACTTAAATGTTAAAGGTGATCCGAAAAGTTGAGTATTGTCCTTGACTGAGCACAGGAAGTAGAAATTGGATGTTTCTTTTTCTGAGGCAGTGAGTGAGTTGAGATGGACAGCCGCTATTTGTTGCTTTTATAGTTGACAGAGTGGACATAACGAAGGCCTGTCTAGTTTCGATATTGCCAACCGCGTGCAAGATGACGGTGGGGGAATTTTGGTAGTTCCGACAATGTCGGTAATGAACTCACAGCCAACGTTTAGTCTTAGTGAAGTCGAAACGGTGTCCTGTGATTGTTTGAACTTAGTTCTTGAGAAGATCGTGTAAAACTCACAAGCCAACACTAGAGGCACAGTCTTCAAGAAGGCCATTCAGCTGTCAACACTCGTGGATGGCCAAAAGGTAGCCGTCAATGAGGCACTTGCTGCCGGCTAAGATGAGGCTGGCGGTAGGCAAGGAGAAGTACATGCAACACGCCGCTGTGGCATTACTAGGCAACTGTTAAGGTACTTTCATGTCACCATGCAAAATGTTACGTATACGCCTCCGGGGCTTAATAGTGTCACGGCCCATCTGTCTGATGGAAAATGTTACGTATACGCCCGAGAAAATTGTGTGGAACGAAGCACAACATAGAAGTTCTTGGTAAAAAGGTCATAATGAGTAAGGGCGTCGAAGAAGATCAACTTCCAAGGGAGGTAGCTTGGTAGATAGATGTGACTGGCGAAGTCCCTCCGGGGATTTTGCCTCAGGCTCTCACTTCATCCGCTTTTCCCCACCAATCCGTTGAACTACTAGACTTGTTATCATTTTCCCCCTGCCCGTGTGCAACACTTGTAACCAGTTGGTGGTTCTTAGAAACTTATGGATCTCATTTATGTTTATTCAACCTGTCCATGTATTTTCTTCTTATCTCTGCAGGGTTCGGGAAGGTTCCGATGTAATGTAGCACATTTTCCTCTTCCTCCTCATTCTCCTGGTCTCCTGGTCTGATGGCCAATTAGGCAATGACCTACAGCTTTACTTATATTCCTCCTGTCAAATTTAAGGAGAGCATTAGCTTTAAGTGTCCAATTCCGATCTTAACGCTTTCAGTGGGGAGGTGATGTTTCCTGATTTTGTGCCAGTGGCAGACTTGCCCCCCTTCTTGCTAATTCGTCAGCTCTTTTGTTGAGAGACCCACCACAGGGTAGGGTAGCCTCTGTCCGCTTCCACGCTTAGAGATAGGCGGCAGAGATGTACCATCTTGGAATTAATCAACGGTGTTTTCAGAGCATTATGGCCGCTTGGCTATCTACGTAAATGATCTTCCATCTATCGAGGTCATTGATAGCCGGAGAGCTGCCTCTTGAAAAGCTACTACTTCTGCAAGGGAAACCACTGCAGTGGTTTAGGAACCGCATGGCTATTGCTGTCTTAGGGGAACTGGATTATCCCCCGGAGACTGTGCCTTCCTCCGACTTCGAGCGGTCAGTGTTAACTTCCGTGACAGAAGATTTCCTTAATCCCACTCTCTTCTTGTGGGGATTAGTGTTCTGTACTTAATTCCGAACTTCACAAAGGGTAGTCTGATTGTTTAGGGAATCTTCGAGTCATGAAGTAGCTTCATATGCGCCTTGCTGTGGGCTCTTCCCCATTGCTTCCATTCCCTCAGTCTTATTGTCATATGCGTAGCAATAAGCTTAACATGATTGTTCATGGGAAGGAGATTGAGTAAGATTCCAAGGGCCGCCGTGGCTGTTGATATAGATGCATGCGATCTTTGTATTCGTCTCATTCTGGTTTTATTTGTATTGCCTTTTCCCACACTAATACTTCGTAAGTCAGTAAAGGTCTTACTATTGCCGGAAGACTAGTGTGTTATTTTGGGTCGAATAGCCCATTTCTATCCTGCGGGTGTAAAGTGCAGTCGATGCTTTCCTGATGTCTTCCTGAAGTCTCAAGTTTAGTTTGTTCGATCTTCTTCTTCTTCTGGTGGCGCTACAGTCCGGGTTGGACCTGGGTCTCAACCAGTAAGCCTCTCCAGCCGGCACGATCTTTACCCACTTGTCACCAACTGCGCACATCAAGTTGATTGAGGTCCTTCTCCACCTGGGTGCGCCATCGGTTCCCTGAGCGTCCCCTGTCCCACTGGTTCAGAGTCGAAGACTCTTCGGGCTGGAGCAGTGTTGTCCATGCGCTCTACATGGCCTAGCCATCTTAGACGTTGAATCCGTAGACGCCTGACTAGGCTCATGTCGCTGTACAGCCCGTACAGTTCGTGGTTGAATCTTCTTCTCCAATAACCATCAACGCAAACAGGACCAAAGATCGCCGGCAGAGCTTTTCTCTCGAAGAGACCAAGGTCTTCCTTATCCGCTTTTGAGATTGTCCATGCCTCCGCGCCGTACAGCAGGAATGGGATGATCAAGGTCTTGTATAAGGTCAGCTAGGTCCTTCGAGAGATGGCTCTACTACTCAATTGCCTCTTGAGCCCAAAGAAACAGCGGTTGGCAAGAGTTACTCTGCGTTTTATCTCGGTACTGATGTTCTTTGTACTATTTACTGCGGAGCCAAGGTAGACGATGTCCTTGACAACGTGGAAGTTATAGCTGCCCATTGTGACGCTCTGTCCAAGACGTCGATGTTGTGTGTCCTTTCATGATGACAGCATATACTTCGTTTTGCCCTCGTTCACCGCTAAACACATTGTGGCTGCCTCCGCTTCAATACCTTCAAACACTTCATTGACGGCTCGCTGTGTTCGACCAGTAACGTCAATGTCATCCGCGTATGCTAGCAGTTGTACGGACTTTTGGAAGATCGTGCCTCTTGTGTAAGCGTGTGAGTTCTGCACGATCTTTTCGAGGATGATGTTAAAGGAGTCATACGACAGCGCGTCGCCCTGTCTAAAACCTTTTTAGACATTGAAGGTCTCGGTGAGTTCGTTTCCCTGATGGAGCAGCGAGAATTCTCCATCGTCATCCTGCACAACCTGACGAGCTCGGCCGGAATGTCAAAAATAGACATGGCGTTGTATAGCTTGTCTCTATGCACGCTGTCATATGCGGCCTTGAAATCGACGATAGGTGGTGGGTGTCGATCTGCATTTCTTGGGTTTTTGCCAGGCTCTGCCGTAGTGTGAAAATCTGGTCGATGGTGGACTTCCCCGACCTGAAACCGCACTGACAAGGACCTATCAGGTTGTTAACGAATGGTTTCAGGTGCTCACACAAAACGTCAGAGAGGGTCTTAGAGGCGATGTTGAGGAGACTTATCCCTCGGTAGTTGGCGCGGTTGAAGGGGTCTCCTTTCTTGTTGATCGGGCAAACGATACTGAGATTCCACTTGTCGGGCATGCTTTCCTCCGACCATATCTTACAGATGAGTTGGTGCATGTACCTTGCCATCTCATCTCCAGCTGCATTAAACAGACCAGCAGCTTTATTCGACCTTAGTATCGATATGTCGGGGGTCGGAATTATCTTCGATCATCGTCAATTGTGTGAAGTGGAACAGCAGTTTGTTCGATCAGTGAAAGTTAATTCTTTCTCTTTCAGATACGGGGGAGTGATGGTTGGAATTTTATATCCCCTTGTGAAAAGGATCAACTCAAATCCGACACTGTCCGTCCATTTGGCTAAAGTTGTCAGGGCTACTTTCATCATGTCGGTGATGGTGTCTGGGAATTTACCTGTAATGCCCTAGGGCCGGGGATGCCACGAATACTAATCCCAGTGAAAGCAAATTTGATGCGCTTTCATGTGGCTATCAAATTTGGTCCAGTGCCAATCGGTAGTAGCAATGGACTCATATGGTCTAAGTGTGCTGGTGAATTCACTAGTCTTGAGCGATATTGCACGAGGAATAAAAATGGTCCCTTTTCTCAATCGACTCACCCATCAACGTAAACTACCCTCTTGGGTGCAAGAGAGGGTGCCCAACGATCGGGTGAATCAGAGAGGATATGCATGGGCTATCGTCTTTGGATCGTGAAAGGGTATGGTCGTTGGTATACCCGTGGTAGTTATATTTCCAACCTTATAAGATGATGAAGTATGCCAGAAGTGTGGTGACCGTGTCGTTGTGGGTATGTGCATCGAACCTGTACGCAACTTAACCTCGGTGTCTGGGTTCGATTCCCGGCAGGTACGATCAAAAATAATTTTGACGGTCCCACCTCTTTCGAGGCACCGACAACGCTCCAAGAGTATTAAGGGTCTAGAAAAAGCTTCTCTCAAACTTGGCTGTTCGGAGCCGGCTTAAAACTGTAGGTCCCTTCCACTCGTGAGAGAACAATAGCATGCACAACACGAATAGTTGCTTTGGCGTACATATCAGGTCCGAAGGTAGAAGTCCTCAGTACCTTGTTGCAAAGTGACTTTGCCAATACTTTGGATCGTGAAAGGGTACGATCGTTGGCTTACTCAAGGATCTCATCAACTACTCTAATGCAAAGAGGTGTGCCTCTGAAAAACCCTTCTTTCTGCACTGTAGTGCATACTTCTAAAGTAAATACTAAAAGCTTCATCAGCACAGAACAACTCTTGTCAACCGCCGTTTCTCTTAAGTGAGTAGACCTACACAGAACGTAAAAAAAACGAAACTTTTTTCTGTGTTTTTTGTTTTGTTTGTGGTCATACATTAGAATATGCCTATTTCCTCTTCTGCTATTCCCGTCTGTTACTCCCCTTGTTTCTGGTCCAGAAAGCCTTGACGGAAGCTCTTTTCCGCGGTTGAAGTTGGTTTGTACGTCGTCTGTTTGTGTTATGTTTATGTAGTCACGAGGAGTATGATTAAATGTTGGATGACTCTGTTTGATCCCGGCTAGCACCCTACACACACATTTGTCTCCGAGGGACTCCCAGTAGGTACATTGGAGTTTTTGCTCATTATTCACGGAAATTCCATATTTATCGACGTGAGGGGGGAATCTGTGCTGTCATTTGGTGCGTGAATCCATTCCCAACATTTTTAGTATCCATTCCCACCCAACGACCTCCTTCGAATCACGTTCATCTTTCCGGATGTGCATTACATTTTTACAACTCCAATGCTTGCAAATTTTACAGCATAAACAAAAAGCACATCGTAAACGCTGCTCGCCTAGGTCCCCATCTTTGGAATTTTCCGTCAAGTCAAGGAGCTCAATTCATTACCGTCCTAGGCGTCGTCGTCCTCGTCGTCGTCGCCTAAGCTAGCCGGGTTAAGTAAGTGTTGCGAGTAGAGATTCATTGGAGGAAAATCTTCTCGGATTAATGCTTTTAAATTGCGTTCGTAAATTTCACGCCCAGACACAATGAATTTCAATAACCACTGTGTCCGGAGGAAATTCCTATTCAATCTGCGCCAACAAAGCACGGGTGTCTGTTTGATTTCAGTCACAGCGGGCGGCCATTCGCTCGTGGACGATGCAACAAAGTCTGCTTAATGCCACCCTGCAGAGGCGATTACAAGTAGTAATCGCCTTCTGATGCTGCTCATTCAGAACCAGTCCTTTGGTGAGAGATTTTTGCTTGTTCACTTATTCATTGAATTCTTTTGTTTCAGCCCTCGGTCGGTGGGAATTTTAAAGTCGCCTACAACTGGCTTCCGGGAACCGTCTCTTGACTTTAAATCCTCTTGAACCCTTCTTCTTCCAGAGGAGCAACCACAAACGGTGCTCAATGTGTGTCCTTGAAGGTGAATGACACTCCTTCTCGCCCGATCATTATTTATTTAGGACCCAGTGGCTGATGATGTGCAAATGATTAATACGTTCTTCAGTGCGAGCCCTTGTGGACTGCGTGTCTGGGGTCAAGGGTGACTTTCTGGCCATTTTTCATACTTGAAATCGAATTAAACCCAAGTTTCTCTTGGGTGCGCTTTAATCCGCAAAATAAAACCGACCCTTGGTCTGATCCTTTTATTAGGCAGTTAAGGACATCGTGGAACAGTCGTAATGACTGTATGTCTGGTTGGCTGGAAGGTCAAACCACTCAGTTGAAAGGGTTTGGGCTATTTTTTTTCTCTTGTTGTTCCGTCCAAATGAATACGAAATTGTCTGACTGGCATTCTCCTTCGACACTTTGCCACAATAACAACTGGGTAGTGTGGACCAGGGAACCGTGGAGCGTTGTCGACTGTTGCAAAACGCAGACCATTGCGATTCCACTGCAGATTGACATCCTTAGATTAAGTTAATTGATGGTCTGCATCGAATTTTGCTTGCCACATGCAAAATTTCCAGTGCCAGTGTTTTGCATACCAAGACATCCCCTTACTGATAGGCAATGAAAATGTTTTGAGTTTCATCGTCGGTAGGCAACTAGGCTGAGAGGCAAAATCCAAGAAGGGAACTCAGACTTCCTCTACGCACTTATGCTGCAGTAAGAGATTCTTTGAATGTCAGTGAGGATTATCTACAGAGTTTCAAAATGATGGACAGTTCTTGATAACGACTTTACCTTCCTCAAGTGGCGGGGTGTACAGCGGTTGGATTAAAAACTCCTAATCTGTGGGCGACCTCTCATTCCCCGAACACTCTGCTCTTCTTAATGAACTCAGATTCCAATCAGATCAGAATTCCACAAATTCCGGATCTCTTCGAAAAGGACCTCACAACCAACATACCCTACAAGAGACAGTCCCATCTCAACTATACACAACAAAAGATGATCATCTGCATGATCTTCCCGATGGATCGAAATCAGGGGAGGGAGTGGGTGTATGCGTATATTACAAGGACACATTCTCTTTGTTATCCCATATCAAACAGAAACTAGAGCGATTTGAAGCGCTGTATTAGCAAATGCCATGGAAACCTTACTCAGATGGACGCAATCATGTGATCTAGGAATTAAGGAAACAGCTTGGAATAATCCAAGACCAGAAACTTAGCTGGACACTCTATGCCAATAAAAGGGTCAAATAAGTTATATGCACTGTACCTAAGTGGGGTTGTCAGGTTTCAAATAAAAAAATCACTTTGGAAATAAGTTTCCAATATTTCCTGACGTTGTTCACGCGGAGGTATGATACTAACTTTCTGACAAAATATCGAGCGGGAAAAGTCCCTAGACCACCCTGTACAAGGATGCAAAAGGGTGCAATCGCGGGCATTTTCTTAGCGATAAGCGCACACTTCTCCTTCAGAACCCTTGACTAAAGCAATGCTTTTCCAGCGAAGGTCCCGGCAGTCAAGGAAGCGGTCAGAATGACATACAAGTTGGTAATGCAACCGGCTGTTACAACATTCTACCTTCAGTTCGTCAACAGAAATCTCAAGCTGCCGTGTAGAGCTCAATGTTTTCATCACACAGCACTCGCTTACATTAAACTGGGTCCCAGGCCATAACAGGCAACGAGGCAACTAATGAACTTACAGGAAAGTGGCCTAAACCGAATAATCCCAGGCACTCCTTACGGATGTCAATTGGTCGACACGATATCCTCTGCAACCAACTGCGGGACTCCTCGGACAAGGTGAACAATACAAAAACCGAGAAACCCCTTCAATCATCCAATCCACCACAATCATCTGATGAACCGTGAAATTAAAATGAGACCAACCTTTGACTTCATATGTAGAAGCAGCGTTGACGGAAGAAGCTGCCAGTTGAAGCTCACAGAATATTTTTTCCGAGACCTCAAGGATCTAAAAAAGTATCTCACTTACATCTTTTCAGATTAATAACGGCATCAGGATGGCTGAACAGCACATTGAGATGACTGCTACGGAAAGGGAGTGAAGAGGATACTATTCCCAAACGGGCGTCACAATGGGTCCAGCAGGAGACAAGTGAGACGTGGCTCTCGCTCTGTACCCACTATATATCCCAAAGAAGCCTTGTCTTGGCTCAGTTCAGCTGGTGAAAGGGATGTAGTAATTTAACCCTTTCGACACTTGTATCCCACTCAGTGTTCGCAAAGTGGCAAAATGTTTTTGCAAGAAATATGCTACAGGTAAGTGATGTGAGTTCCTTGACTACATTCAGTCTAGGAAGGGTTAGTTCGAAAACCAGTCTACGATAAAGTCACCGGACACAGGCACATCTTGTGGGCTTCCCAGAATTGCCGCATTTTAATATTCACTTCAAGTGGTTGCTCAGACACAGTGACATTCCACTAGATGTGTTGCGGGCTCATAGATAACCATCGCTCATTCCATCCATCGTAGATGGTCTGAAGGCACTATTTGTTTCGCTCCGAATCCAATCTTGGGTACATTCAACTCAATCTTAAATATTCACGCAGAATGAACGCGTCTTATATGCCAACGACCATAATCAACCCTCTCTACTCCAGGACTAAGGATCTCCTTATTCGACCATTGAATCGAGCTAAGTAATATCGGTGACATTTATCGTCATGTTTCTTGAAACAAGATGTCATGGGAGAGACGCGTCGGCTTGAACTTGGCCAACAACCACCCGTGTGGAAGACATTTTTCGCAGCGAGGATGGTTATTGATGTTGACTGGTAATACGCGATTCATCGACCTATTGCCGCAATATAACTATTGTCACACACAGCCAAGAAGCTACAAAGGGCCTGCAGTCGAACTCAATCATTTTCAAAATTGTAGTCTCTAACGGAGAACACTCAATAGTTAAAACTTGACTAGTGTTCGCGTACTGGGCTACCGAGATATTCCTTGAAACCTGAAAGCGGACTTACTTGTCTGACACCCTTGATGGAAGTATAAAGTATATTTTCTTGCAATATTTCAATAAAGAGCTGGTGCCACCTAAATCCCAAATGTTTTGAGAAATCATGACCCCTCCCAATATCGAAACGAAGTAAGCAAAAGGGCGCCATTTCTATAAGCCATTCCAAGATTCGGTTAACATGTAAGAAGACACCCTTCAATG
This sequence comes from Eristalis intricaria, assembly GCA_964034865.1. Taxonomy (NCBI): domain Eukaryota; kingdom Metazoa; phylum Arthropoda; class Insecta; order Diptera; family Syrphidae; genus Eristalis; species Eristalis intricaria. The sequence goes on from OZ035875.1 coordinate 48,910,437, forward strand.
ACTTTTGTGATGAGGAAGAAATGCCTCCAGTGAACCTGCTCGGCTCTAGAAAAGGTCTTCTTCTCTATGACGACCTCGGAGCTACTCTAGGTTTTCTCCTTAGCATGGCTGATAGTTTAGCTGGTCTATATGCATTCTCAACCCACTACCAGCTACCAACTGACCAACCAAACTAATTCAGGGTTTTTATCAATTTCTACGTACATTCGACGGGTCTGCATGCTGATCTTGTGGAGAGTGGGAGATTAGTTCCCATAAGTCATCTCGCTTTTCCTTCTAATGTTAACTACTGGCTTTAACAGCACGGAAATCGATGGATGAATTGTGAAATGACTTCGGTGAGCAGTAAGTTCACGTTAAGTTCAAGTTAAGATCTTATGAACTTTTTATGTAGTCGTTGTCAGGATTTACTTGAAATAATCTCATGCAAGCATTGATTAATCAACTTGAAATTTTGAAACTCGCCAAGGTTGTATACTGTCACCACTATCTTTTCTGATGGTAAACAAATTATTGGACTCGATGGACAATCCCGTCTCAGCTTTCACTACGCTGAAGATGTGTTTCTCTTTTCTCATCGAATAATGTAGCTTCTCTTGATGGCCTACAATCTAGAAGTTAAGACAAACGAATTGTCGCTCGGAACAAATAGAACCAAAACTAAAGTCATAAGCATGTCCTACACACCTATCCGGGCAACTGAACATTGCTGGACAGGAAGTCGAGAAAGTGAATAGATTTCTTCATTTGGGAAGTGTGGTCTCGCCGAGCTGGATGTGTGCAACAGAATAGGCACGACTAAATCTGGCTTCCGAATGCTACCTGCGACCTGGAAAGTAGAAGGAGAAGGAAGCTGCCACTGTACCCCTCCAACATGGAATCGATGCTGTTCCCTGGATGCAGTAAGCTGCAAACCACATTTACAACACGAGCAATTATACATGAGACCGCCCCAAAAACCTATAACCATCACAATGCGAAGCATTGTTGGATAGGACACAGACTGAAGAAAACACCTTTACTTAGATTAGGTTAGTTTTATGTGATTGCCGCAACTGAAGCAGTTCTGGTCCACTTAGATCCTGATTGGATCCATTGTAATGTCAACAATGGTAGCTTACATGTCGGTTTCTCTTTGGGTACTAACTAAAAGAAAAACACCTGAAGATACCTCCTGGTATGCTGGTGGCATATCCTGGATGATGCACTCCTTTGCTGGGTTCTAGCCAATTGATATTTTTTATAAATTTTGCTATGTCCAGAATTTTAATGCCAGACATTTCCACAAGGCGTGTGTGTCCCTAGCGTGGCTTTCCTTGTCCTTCCAAGCGCTGGGCAGGTGCCGAGGTAGTGGAGTATAGTTTCTTCATCCTTTTCGTCCCTACAATTCCTACAAAAGTCATTTTAGGCGTTTCACATTCTTCTGGCATGGCATGGATACTGAGAAGGCAGTGGTCGGTGATAATGCCCACAATGGTCCTTATTACATTCCTGTTTACTTTTAGGAGTGTATTTGATTTGTCTGGATTTAGTGAGGGCCAAATAAGCCTCGAAGTCCTGCATGTATCTAATTCCATCCATCTCGGATTAGTGGAGCCGGCGGCATCTGGAAGTAACGTGGTATTTATTACTTGGAGTGAGGGGTATGGAGTGTCCTGATTATTTTCCAGTGGCAGTCCCACCCCTATTCTAGCTAGCTTGTCGGCCCTTTCGTTGCCTGGAATACCACTCTGCCCAGGGACCCATTATAGGGTAAGGTTGTATCTAACAGCTATCTCACTTAGAGATAGACGGCAAAGTCATACCATCTTCGATTTAATTGATGGTTTATCCAGAGCCTTGATGGTCGCCTGACTTTCTATGTAGATGGCGATAGATAGCCCGTCTATCGGGTTCATTGACAGTAAGCGGACAACCTTTTGGATAGCTTTTACTAATATGATAATAATATGGGTGGCGCAACAGTCCGAGGTGGACCTGGGCCTAGCTTCTCAGCAACCACTCGTGTTGTGCGTGTTATTGTTCTTTCGCGAGTGGAAGGGACCTACATTTTAATGCCGACTCCGAACGGCGATATTGAGAAGCTCTTTCTAGACAGGAATACTCTCTGAGCATTGTCAGTGACTCGAAAGAGGTGGAGCCGTGGATTATGGTAGGTGGTAAATTCGGGTATCGAACCTGGCACCCTCTGCGTAGGAGTCGACGCACTTACCCACTACGCCACGGCGACCACTAGCTTTTACTACTGCCTGGAAAATAAGTTAACACGCTCTCACATTACAAATGTGAGCGAACAGCCAGACGCCGGAAGGTGTGAGAGCAACCAGACAACAAAAGGTTGGCAAACAGCCAGACGCTAGGTCAGCGTTTCAAGCCAAGCAAACCGTGGGACCAGGCACAGCGATCCAAGCCGACACCACCGTGTGAGCGTCGCCGATCATCCATCGTGGGACGCCATTGTGTCAAGGCCATTGCTCATCGACATCGGGCAATTAGGATAGGTTAAGGAAAGTAGTTTAGTTTTAAGAAAACAGTGATCGGAGCAAGATCGGAGGCAAAATGCCGGGACATCCAGGGAAATCAGGGACAGAACAGAACTGAATCGCGTGACAGAACTTTCCGAACGAGACATAAAGCACCTTCCCACGGGATCATCATTGTTCTCGCGAGAGCAGCTGCAGTAAAATAACAACCCACGCAGTCATCACATGTCTACACAGGATCGATTGGCAGCGTCATCATGGTGTTGACTGGAGAGTGGCATCACCAACCAGTCTTGCTATGTGGAGTTAGTGTAAGCACTTGTCAATATGAATCGGATAGAATCTTCCGTGTGAACTATGGGCAAGAATACTCCCTATTTAAATCCATACAAGCTGGAGTACCACAAGGAAGTGTTCTTGGTCCCCTCCTTTACTTATTGTATAGAACCGACATAGGCACAGTGCTACGCACATTTGCTGACGACATTTGGGTAACGGGCAAAACGGTCGAAGAGTCCACCAAAAAATTGCAATGTGCTTTAGACCGGATACACGAATGGACGAACACTCACCGAATTTAGCTTAATGAAGCTAAATCCGTTCATATAATGTTTACGTATAAGATCGTGACTTGCCCGTTTTTATAAATAATGTTCAAATACCCTACGGCAATGAAGCAAAATACCTCAGGATGACTCTTGACGTGAAACTCAAGTGGAAGGAGCACGTTAAGAAGAAACGTGCAGAACTTGAAAAGAAATACAAAGATATCTACTGCCTTATTGGTAAACATTCCAAGCTAAGTATTGACAACAAACTGCTTGTATACAAGCAAATCCTAATACCTGTTAGGACGTATGGCGTACAACTTTGGGGTTGTACCAAAGAAAGTAATTTGAACATAATACAGACTTTTCAAAATAAGGTGCTTAGAACTATCGTTAATGCATCCTGGTTTATCAGAAACGACGATATCCACAGAGATCTTGGAATTTCATCAGTCCAAGATGAAGTTACGAATTTTGCTCGTAAGCATAAGCGTCGCCTGGAAGAGCACATAAACTTTGATGTCCTTCCAATTCTCGACGAAAGAAACTCTTTTCGCCGTCTTCAAAAGACCAAACCCCTTGACCTATCACGGTGAACTCAACCCGCGCTTAAATGCTGTGTAAGCAAGAACTCGCATTGAAGAATCTCTTGTCAAATGCGTCTAAACCATGAAAGAAAAACTGCTGGATAAGTGTAAAACTTTGTTGTTGTGGAAATATATTTTATTTGAAGGGAGGTGTTTTTAGAGGGTATATATCCCTTTCGCTATGTGGGAACGGTCCCCATAGTGTCTTTTGAAGATTTTCATCCTCACAAACAAAAATTAACAGTTCTAGGAATATAGACGAATGTGGCTGTTTCCTTTCCTAACTCACGCAGCCGTGGTTGACTCAATATGTGGTTAAATGGCACAAGTAATTAAGTAAATAAAACACAAACGTCATGCACTTCTTGTTATTTTCTCAGTCTTTCTCTTGTGGAACAAGACACTTAAGAATCATTTAAATCGCACCGAATTCCAGCTAATCGCTGCACCCATCATTGGCTTCTTCTTCTTGGCTTTGCATTTAATTTGGCAATGATCTGCTTTCGATTCCGTTTATCGCTCGTTCGATACAATGATGCAATCGAACAGCGCACTTAATTAAATCCCAATTATGAGGTAAGTGCTGCCAATTAATTCACTCCCATATGGCGATTCGTCATTGCGTTGCGCCACACCGCCCACCCAATTGACCGCGACATCGGGCCAGGGGTTGAACGAATTACCGAGTGGGTACTGAGAAGCGCTTTCGCAGTGCATTTCCAGTTCCCAGTCTTGCCCTCATCTTGGTGTGATCGGTTGTCTCGCATAGTCTGCTCTCTCGCAATTGTGCCTCGGCACGATGGAGAGCCACCACCGAAGGGGTAGGGGTCTTGGTATGCAGGGTCAATTGTTTGAAAAAATTGATTCACCTCGTCTAATTGGATCGGCGACTGCAGAGTGGCGGTGGCTGTTGTTTTTTTTTTTTCTTTCCTTCTTTCGTTTTCTTCGTAATTAATTCGATTAGTGGATTCAAAAGAATTAAATTCCACATGGACGCCAATTGGGCGGTATGCGCTTCTGTCCGATCGACCGCAGGCAGGTTGCTCTAATTAGAATCAGTTCATGCGGTCGTGATCAGATAAGTTTGTAAGTTTGACGGAATAGACATTGTGTGCTATCTCTGGCGCGGCGGTGCTTATCTGGATGTGTGACGTGGCACCCAAGACTCATCAGTTCCCATTAAGTCGACATGACGAGCGGCAGATTAGAAGATTAATTTGATCTTCTAAGTTGAATGTGTGATTGTGGGACTTGCGGAACCATGACGAATGTTTCAATTTGGATAATTGACTTTTCAGTTTGCAGTCAAAATGGTGATTGAGGGTCTATGAAATAAGCAAAGGTCCAAAGGTCTGTTATTTTTCCCCTTTTTCCAATTCATTTAATGGCAGCTGAGTAATCATAATCTTTGGGATTCTAAGATTAAACCAAAAACATGTCTGCAGTTTCCTGCAGCAATTAGTAATGTAAAATTGTGAAAAAAGTCGTAACACAAGAAATAAAGCAAAATTGATATCGCAAGAGTGCGTTTTTGAAGAGAAGTCTCGGCCGAAATGTAACACCCATCGCGACGTTTGTGGAAAACGTTCGTGAGACTAGCATGCTAGTCATGCACCCCGTCGTCGTGTGAGAATGTGGTTGCTGTGACCGAGAGCCATGGTATATTTTTCTTCGACAACGAGCCCGTGGCGTCTTGGTCAACGGTGGGCGTTACAGAGCCATGTTAACCGACGCTTTTTTTTTTAATGAAATTGAATTTGAAAGAGCTTTGGCTCTTTATGAAGGTTGACGCCCCATACCACACACAGCCCATGCCGCAAACGATCTTTTGCGCGACAAATTCCCAAATTATGTTATCGTGTTATGTCCTGAAGGACCGATGTTATGCCAACAATCGAAAGGAAACATGGAACGAAAGAAAGATGAACAATTTGAAAAGAAGAACGGAGCATGTTTTATTTTGTTGTTGGTACATCACTTTTTGCTTTCGGGAAATGTATTATTGATTGTTTTTTTAGTCATGTTTTAATGTTTGCTATATATGTGTATACCGCGGGTTGTTGAAGTCTTCGGATGAAACTACATGACATTCTCTAATGACGTTACACTTTTGTTAGGCATTGGATACTAAGAAAAACGGCAATGATTAGCCAAGTCAGGCTGATGGAATGTGTGGTAAATAAATTGACTACACTTTTATTAGCTGTAGTGTAAATAACGACTAGTTAGCAAAAGTTTTTCAACAGCTGTCGAAGCTACCTGTGAAATCAAGCTGGTTAGTTATCACGCTAGAGGTCTGCAATGAATGTCTTCAAACCGGTATTAAGTTAGAAATATTGCTGCCATGGGTAGACCAACGAACGTACCAATGCCAATGCATGTCCTCTCTGAGATTCACCCGATCATTGCCCACCCTCTCTTTCACTAGATTAGAGGAAAGGGATAATTTGTAGTCCCTGTGCATTATCCCTCAACACCGATTTCAAGACATTTAAATTTTTTCGAGTAAGTAGCTTATTCACTTCACTCACATCTTGAAAACCAAAATGAATGAATCGCCCGATATTTGATGCTTGATCACCCATTGGTTACCAAGCCTTCAGTTCAGTGTGCTTGAATAGAGACACACTATGTGCACCGAGTATTCGGTCTACTCGCTGAACTCGGGCGATTTCTACTCAATAAAAAAAATGCTACTCAGATAAAATTATGCGGTTATAGAATATTAAGACGATGCTTGGAGGCTGTGTTTATGATCTGGAAGATTTATCAAGGAAATAAGGTACGAACAATAAATTTAAATATGTATTAAGACTCGATCTAGAAAAAGAAAATGTTTTATTACTATTTTCTACGCAACAGTCTTATTATTTGAACTCATTCAATATGTCGTTTTTGTAACCAAACAATTAAAAAACATTTCGTTCACCACAAATTAGTGACAGACTAAGCTATGATCATCGGTGCACTCGATGTACTCGGTGAACTTGTTTCATTTGAGTTAAGTACCCGCGATTTAGAGAGAAATAAAAGACAGTATTCGTTTCGTTATCAGGTGATCGAATACTGTCCAGTGCCTGTTTCTTGAAATGTGGTACTCATTTTTAGTGTGCACTATTTGCTATGAATAGTGTGCGCTGAAGTACTGTACACTGTATGAAAAGCCAAATGAATGCATTCATGCAGACGTACAAAATATTAAAATACACATCACTAATTTCATTCTGAGGTCAGTCCTGATCATGGCTCCAGTGTGTAGACAATTTATCGTGGACAAAGTTTGAGCTTGAACAGACACGTTTGAACCGTAAGTCACCAACCAGACAGAGATCAGAGAGAAATGAAGAAAACAAAGCCGCGGTAGCGTCCAGTAACGAAGTCGAACTCAATCGCTAGAAGTCAACCGGGTTCAGTTTGCGGTTGGATTGGTGGTCTAAATCCGTATAAGATCGTGCTGAAGTGAGAATTGATATTGCTATTGATATCAACAAGCCAAATTCCCATCATTGGCGCGAACGCAATCCCTAAGTATTCCACCTGTGTCCTTTTTGATTGATCGGTAAATGCCACTAGGGGTCCACTTTTCCACCGACCATGTCTCGCAGAAGAGTTGGTGATGACTAGCTCAACTCCATCTGCCTTTAAGAGATCTGCAGCCAGTTGGACTGCAGCAACGACTTTGGTCTAGATATCGCTGTCTCCGATCCACTAAGGCCTATTCCAGACATTTATTTGAATGGAATAGTGCTTCCAAAGTGTGTAAAGTTCAAATATCTGCGTTCTATGATCAATAACGAAGGAACCTGTGACGACGATATCAAACATCGCTTAAGCGTAGGATGGATGAAGTGGCGGAAAAAACTCAGCCATCTTCTGTGACCGAAAAATGACCCCTAAGCTGAAAAGAAGGCTATACATCGCAGTTCTACGTCCGGCGCTCACATACGCTTCACAATATTGGACAGCGTACAAAAAGTATGAGGACAAGTTAGCGGCAATTGAAGTACGCATGCTTCGCATGACAGCAGGAGTAACAAAGCTGGATAGTATAAGAAGTTCAAAGATCCGAGGAAGCCTTCAAGTCAAAGAACCCATCTCTGAACAGGTTAAGGATGACCGGCTCAGTTGGTATTGTCATGTTCAAAGGAGAGATCCTTCGAAAAGGCAATATCAATCAATTTACCAACGCAAGCGCGAAACTGCTGGATCACACAGATGCATTTGCATCAGCATTTGATCGGCCCCGAGACGGAACAGAAGGGATGCAGTAAAGTGGGAGGTTTATGACACCCATAACTCGGATCATAACCTCATTTTTACCTCATTCTTATCATAACCACCATCTTTCATTTGTCTAGGTCGATGGATAGAATTCTCTTCTGCCATCGCCCATTGTGTGGATTTTTTATGATTACGAGTGTCTGTCTCCAAAGGCATCTCCCAATGGGACATAGAAGTCTTCATTGGTTCTTTAATCTAGTCGGTAAAGGCGTGAGCACATATGACACTGATGGCGTAGAATCTGTCTTGGATACGGAACAGGGATGATCTACTATGAATAGAGCAGTTTAGCTCAAGTAGCTCGTTCGTGAGTCATAAGACACCTGCAGACGCAAACGTATTCGATAGTCAGGCAACGTTTATGAAAGTCTGTCTATGACCTCTCCCTGTCTCTTTTTCTCTCTGTCTCTCTCCCTCTCTCTCTCTCTCTCTTTCTCTCTCTCTCTCCCTTTTTCTCTCTCTCTCTCTCTCTTTCTCCCTCTCTCTCTCTCTCTCCCTTTCTCTCTCTCTCTCTCTCTTTCTCCCTATCTCTCTTTCCCCCTCCCTCTCCCTCTTTCTCTATCTCTCTCTTTTTCTCTCTCTCTCTCTCTCTCCCTCTCTCTCTCACTCTCTCTCTTTCTCCCTCTCTCTCTCTCTCTCTCTATGGCTCTGGCAATCCCCGGTGTGATGGTGTGATCTATTGTCAAAATCCTGCAACCTCTAGAAAAGGCCATGTCCTTGGACTGCATCCATTAAAACCTAAACTAAGAGCTTTAATTATTCAGTCATTTTGGGGAATGACAGGCCACTGCCATCTCACTCTCTATGAACGCATTGAAACCACTCAGAATTTGACGAACATGGAGTGAGTGCGACACTCTTCTCCGTCCGACTAGTTAGCTCGTCTCTGTTGACAGTTTTCACTCACCCCTCACTTTCCAAGAAATCAATCCACCCCCCATACCCACATCACAACAAATTTCAGACGAAAGGCTTGAATAGTCGGGACACTACCCTTTCCTTGGACTGGAAATGATTTCTTTTTGATTGACTTCCTTCAAGTCCAAGCTCCTCATCATTATCGATTCCTGAGTTGTGCAAGGAGCAACCCTCATCTTGAGTTACGCCATCAATCAGTTCATCATTTCCAATGAAGAGGAAATATCTGAAATTGATCTTGACAGTGGGTTTTAGGCCAGCCACCCTCAACCATGCCGATTTTGAGTGGCTGTCAATAACCGTCACCAACCATCCACCCATCAAAACGACGAGACATTGATTGTCTGAGTGCGGGCGTCAAGAACAAAACTTTTCCCCACTGACAATGAACAAGAACTTCGGCACACAATGATAACTTCCCAAGGACAGCGTCTCCCTCCCGAGCCCACGCCAGCCACGCTCGCTGGTGGCGTAATCTTATTCAACTCAAATCAGATTCTCTGGCGAAACTTTCTACAAGTCCCCTACACCCACGGGAGCATAAACAAATTTTACCATAATCCCCCAAAATTTACAGATTGATTACCTGCTTACTCGATGCTCGTTCCCAGCGCCAGCCAGTGGACCTGTTGCCACCGCTGAACAGGAATTCTCGTAGACAGTGTCTGTGATTAATCCGAAATTGGATTTGCTTATGAATAAGGATTTGTTTCATTCTCGGTCACGACGAGTAAGTTTTCGCATTTCAATTGGAGTGATGGATTTTGCGATAGGCTCCCCCGGAGCAAACTTTGAGCACTTCGAGGGCGTATGTTGCACGGATTCTCATTTGTGTTTGAGTGTGGGGAAAGGTGAGAGGTCATGATCCTGGGATTGGCGTTCACGTTTACACCGAACCCGGGGCCACCACCGGGCGCCAGTTTACGAAGGAAGTCCGTGGCCAAAAGTGGAATTGAGTTCAGCGCGTCACTCGTGCGGAGAGGTTGAGAGAGCCGCAGTGACTCTCATTAGATCAGTCCTAATGGAAGATATCCGAATGGAAATGAGGCACTTAGAGCGGAGGGTTCCCATCTACATCATCAAATGTCTGTCTGGCCGGCCTCGGGGCGGTTGCAAGTTCTGCCAAAGCGAGTGCATCTTCGACTAGAAACCTCAAGTGTGTGGCATGTGGAGGAGGCGCAGAACAAGTACCCTCGAGCATTTGTTGCAGAAAAATGAATACATTCCGTTGTCCCAGGGGACGGAGAAAAATTCGTGGCAATTTATGCCAGACGTCCCTTGACTTCACAACATTTCAGTTTCTGTAGTTCAAATGCAAACGCCACCGACCATTGCCTCGTGGCGCCCGCCAGTGTACACAGGCTTCCAATGGGCAAGTTCAAAGGGGGGAATTTATGGAGGCGTTGCTTCGTCCTTTGTAATTGAATTTACATGAGGCATGGGGCATGCTAACGTAAGGTCAGCTTTCGGTTGAGAGGACGTTGCTGATTTTGACATTCAGTGTAATTTAATGTTGATTTAGCCTAACTCAATTTTTCTCTCTCCTTCTGTGAGGTGGTTTCTTTTTCGTATGCCAATGACACGTAATTGGGCAGAACCCGAGCTAAGGCTTGACGTGAAATAATTTTCTGCAATTCAACGGAAAATTTGATGAACAAGAAGAATGATGCCCAGAAGCAAGGGCGATGAACTCTTATTGATAACAGTTGGTTCCGGGTTAACACTGACTTTTGAGAGAGAAGTTGTGCTGGAAAGAGTGGAGGCCACAAGGATTTGTCCCCCGTCGGCATTCAATGGAGGAAAATGGAGGCATGTGTCTGTGCAGAAGATAGTGTGGTTCTGAGAGCACTGCCGACGCACAGGTGTGAATGCGCTGTTGAGGTAGCAGTGGCACATGTCCGTTGTGGTCAGAACTCCTTGTGGCTTCACACAGAGGATCCATAAAATGAATTCGGATGGTGGGAACCGTATTATGATCTAAAAGAACATTGTCGTGTTGATGTTTCCCGCCAATACGCCCTCCATTCTCAAAGTCTTAGTCACTGCCTCCAGCATTGTAACCGGTTTTTTGCCATTTACGTAATTAACGTTGCTTTCCATTTCATATCTGGCTTATCGATCTGTGAAAATGAAACCAAATTAAAAAGGTTACGCATACGCCACCGTGGCCACAGAAGACAACTCATACGACTGCCTCCTCGACCAAATGTAAAATGTGGCGTATACGCCACCGTGGCCACAGAAAACAACTCAAACGACTGCCTCCTCGACTTAATCTAAAATGTCGCGTATACCGTGGCCACAGAAGACAAGTCTTAGGACTTCCTCCTCGACCAAATGTAAAATGTGGCGTATGCGCCACCGTGGCCACAGAAAACAACTCAAACGACTGCCTCCTCGACTAAATCTAAAATGTCGCGTATACGCCACCGTGGCCACAGAAGACAAGTCTTAGGACTTCCTCCTCGACCAAATATAAAATGTGGCGTATGCGCCACCGTGGTCACAGAAAACAACTCAAACGACTGCCTCCTCGACTTAATCTAAAATGTCGCGTATACCGTGGCCACAGAAGACAAGTCTTAGGACTTCCTCCTCGACCAAATGTAAAATGTGGCGTATGCGCCACCGTGGCCACAGAAAACAACTCAAACGACTGCCTCCTCGACTAAATCTAAAATGTCGCGTATACGCCACCGTGGCCACAGAAGACAAGTCTTAGGACTTCCTCCTCGACCAAATGTAAAATGTGGCGTATGCGCCACCGTGGCCACAGAAAACAACTCAAACGACTGCCTCCTCGACTAAATCTAAAATGTCGCGTATACGCCACCGTGGCCACACATGACATCTGTTAAAACTGCATCTTGGACGAAATGCAAAATGTGACGTATTCGCCACTGTAGGCCACCTACCTCCAGGAGATCTGAGCCCTGCACAATATGCATTCCGAAGCAAGGACTTTGAACTTCCAGAAGAGGGCTTGTCTGTTGGTATTGTCCCTAAGCGCCTCCGTAGTGTGGACTGTAATGATCGCGAAAATGAAAGCTTGATGAACAGTTTTACAGTAGCCTACTTCACATACTTGGAATAATTCGCATTCTTCACTGTCTATCTTCTCCGATTCTTGATTGACAATGTAATTGCCATGAACGCCGTCAGTGATATTGATAGTTATTACCTTGCCCAGCCGCAGGCAGTTCGCATAGCTCCCAGGTTCGCGGCATGAAACCAGTTGTTCACCAACTCTAGTTTCTCGTTCTACGTGCACCGAAAAATGCAACTAATTGCCACCCAAGCCAATGCCCTCACAATTGGTTTCCTATAAAATGCCCCGCGATGTGTTCAAAGTCATCAGTTACTTGTCTTCTGCATTTCAAGCGTGTCGAGTACAATTTTTTTCCCAAAATTCACCATGAGGACCTTCACAGCAGTTCTTGTATTCGTTGCCCTCGCCACGGGCTTGAATTGTGCCCCTGCCGACCACGTGAACAGTGACTTCCAGACTCTCAACGAAGAGGGCGGTTATCACTTCGGTTTCAACGATGGACACCAAGCCCGCCAGGAACTACGATCACCGGACGGAGTTGTTCGTGGAGCCTACACTTATGTGGATGCGAATGGAGAGATCCAGCTGGTTACCTACACCGCCGACGATCACAATGGATTCCTCGTGTCCGGAACGAACGTGCCTCAGGTCGGAGTCCCAGAAGTCACGGAGGAAGTTGTCCAAGAAACCCCCGAGGTCGCCGCTGCTAGAGCTCAACACCTGGAAGCCGTCCGCAGCGTTCAGCTGGGAGGAGGCGACAGCGATTCCGTCGTTGTTGCTGCAGCGGGTGAGGAAATTCCGGAGCCTGTGCCATACACTCCAGAGGTAGCAGAGGCCCGCGCTGCGCATTTCAACGCTCACGCTGAGGCAGCCTTTCAAAACCGTGCTGCTGCACGAGGAGTGAGCAGCCCGACTTGGATGTACATCATCCCAAGCAGCCACTTCCACCCGGATTATCTTCCTTATGCATACTTGTAAGAAATTTGTTCGAGATTAACAATAAAAGTGCTGCCGTTTGGGCATGACTATGGCACAGTGTCCAAATCAAGGTTTTCTTCTTACATCGGAACACAACCTGGTTTGTGGACCCTCTGATCGTTGGTAAAGGTGAACAGGGGTGGGACTGAGAAATCAAGTTCAACAAGGTCATTAGTTATTCATCGTCGTCAGTCAGGTAGACAGAGAAGAACGCCAGACAGAGGCAGTCTCCCGACGGGAGTTTCACAGCACCTGTCGTGTGCCGTGCCTCTATGCTAGCTTGTCTAGTTGTCACCCGTAGGCATTCGATGGAGGGAGATGGAGGAATGTGCTTGTGTAGATGATCGTTTGGGTTTTAGCGCACCGTCGACGCACAGGTGGAACACAGGTGAACTGAATAAACGCTTCACTGGAGCTGTATTTACTGTCGCCCTGCCCGGGGGTATAATGTCAAGTCCGGGCTCGCCCATTCAACGATCACACAACAAATCGACTGACCATCTACCTGACAACAGGCAGATAAAAAGTCCAGGGCTCACGCTGTCAAACAAACGTGGCGAGGAATTTGTACGATAAATTTTATCACATTATCTAGATCGTTCGGTGTTTTTTTTTATTTTATCTGAATTTTTGACTGGACTTTCTTGTCGACAGTGAATTATGTCGCGATACGGCATGTCAAATTTAATGACTAAATGCTCCTGTTGCATAAACGATCCAAAGTCGAAGATAGTTTCTGTGGACATAGAATCAATTAAACACGGCATTCGGTGTTCATTTTGAAAGTATTTCAGTGGAGCTTCAAGTGGTCGCTTGTGTTGAGAGAATCAGTAAAATCCGTTTACTTTCCTTGACACTTTAAAAGTTAATCGGACCAAACATCATGGTAGAATACAGTCGCCTAATGGAAGGTGTCCATTTAATTGGCAGTATAATGGACCGATACTAAATTAAACTACGAAGCAAGTGATGACTGGCGCACATGATCTACTATTTTTTGGAACTTGCAATTTCTAATGGCTTGCTGTTATACAAAATCGTATTCAAGACCAAGGGTATTCACAAAATATGCGTCATCAATCAATCAGCAGCAGCAGAGACTGATATCAAAGCAAATTTAAAACGTCGATCCATGGAACCTGATATTCAAGCCAAGAAAATGGAGAGGTCCAGCCTAATATGTTGCTCTGGCTATGCGGCATGAGCAAGTTGGACATTCCCCTGTTATGGAATGAGAGGAGGATTCGCTACAAGTATCCAAGTTCCTAACAATCTGCAGCTGACGTAGCAGTGTGGTATAATCATGGAGGAACAATATGAGTCAATGTGGCCTAATGGACATGAACCAAGCGAGAAAATATTTTTAGAATTTGTCACACTACCGCTACGTTCCCTAGTAAAAAAAAACTAAACAAAATTATTAAAAAGTTTTTTTTTATTGATTAAAAAAGATCTGCAGTTCGACCTCAATAAAAACAACCCTCGATATGTGCAACTCCTCGATAAAAGCAACACCTTAACTTAATTTACATATCTGTGTAGAACTTTCATTAACGAATCCATTGGTATATATGTACACTGTTTAAGAGAAAAGTTACAACATAAAACATATTTTATTTGCATTGTTTTGCGAATAAGATGAGTGGAGACCATTGCCAATATCAGTGCGCAAGCGGCGTTCGAGTTTATGCATGTTCATTTATAGGGATGTATGTATATATATATTCACGAATGTATTCATACTACGGACCATTGCCAGTATCGGTGCCCAAGCGGCGTTCGTTGATGTGCGTGGTCATTCTGAGAAATGTATATACTACTTGAGCTACATATGATATTGTTATTTTTGATGCTTTACACCACAGTGGTGAACACGTTTTGAAAATATGAATATTGATAACAAGATATAAATAATAATAAATAATAAAAAAGTAGTATTTAACACAAGGTATGTACATAAATCTGAATGTGGTTATTGGAGGTATGTATATTATCGGCGAGTGTATACAGTACGGTACAAGAAGAAATGGTAAAGTTACTCGTTCCTTTGGGAAGCAAGTAAGAGATATTAATGAATTGGTGGATTCGATATATCCCTCTGATCAATATATAAGTAGCAAGACGCCTTCTTGGTTCAGAGAAAGAGTTATTCTGGCTCCAAGAAATGATTCAGCTTCCAGACGCAATGAATTCATTTTAAGCAAGATCAACGGTGACGCACAAATTTATCGATCCATTGACACCGTTGTAAATACGGATGATTCGGTACATTTTCCAACAGATTTTTTAAATTCTACGAATCCAGCAGGACTACCAAACGTTGGAGTGTCAATAATTTTGCTTAGAAATTTGTGTCCTCCAAAGCTGTGCAATGGAACAAGGTTACTGGTGAGAGCTTTAAGACCTAATGTAATTGAAGCGATTATTATAACAGGACCAGGCGCAGATGAGAATGTATTTATTCCACGAATACCGATGATACCTTCGGACTACCCATTTCTTTTTAAAAGGCTGCAGTTTCCAATTAAGTTACTATTTAAGACTATCAATACCGGTATTGATTTGAGCAATGAATCCTTTTCCCATGGACAACTATACGTAGCCTGCTCACGAGTAAATAAGCAGGAAAATTTTAATATATTAACGCCAAATCGTACAACCGCAAATATTGTAAACAAAGAAGTGCTCTAGCTGCAAAAATACCATCTATGTAGGTACGTACTATTTATCTTACTAATTTTTACTAAATGGTATAAACATAGTCTAGATATAACATGCCAATGGTAAGGGATTTTCAATTACATTTGAAGTATGTAAGTACATATGTGTATATTTATTATGAGCTTATAATAATTTATTTATTTAAAAAAGAATGGTTGTATGCACATGTTGATATATTTGCCTTTTATTTAAATCCGTTTAAGGCTAATTCTAATGAAAATTTGCTCAAACGCGCACCATCCTCCAGAAATAATTGCTGACTTGCAAGTTTATTTTCATCAGCATAACGGATTGCTGACTGTTTAAAATGGCATTGGACAGAATGCTGTCGGACGATCATGGAATTGTCAAAAGAGCTGACAAAATGCCTGCTGGACTCATAAACATGAACGTAATCTTGCCAGGCATCGCGTCAGGAAATTCGAATGTCTACGCGTACGAAGTCGCGGGTACAGCTAGTAATCTTTATTCTATACTAATATATAAAGCTGTAGAGTTTGTTTGTTTCCCTTTTTCTCAGGAACTACAAGCCGAAATTGAAAATTTTGTTTGCCTTAGTAAAGTTGTTTATTAGGGAAATGTATACTTCTTTTAATTTCAATTTTACGATAAAAATCTTTAAGAATGTGACACAAAGCTGAATAGAGAGAGGCAGCGAGAGATTGAACGCAAGAGATCAAGAGCAAGAGAGCACACACCTCCAGCGTGACCAAAAATGAAGTATTACAGAGATGCCCGACTTCTACCTCTCTTTACCCTTAAGATTTTTGACAACTGTTCTTTATAACGTGTTCATAAACCAAATTGACCAATCAGAGGAGAGCATTTACGTTATTTCGTGAATAAGCATAAAAAATTCATGAATTTCCGTCAAAAAGGCACTCAAATTCGTCGATGGACCAGGGGGCAATCAGCTGTGAAGTTGCCTATCTCTGTAATACTTCATTTCTGAGGGAGACGATGACAACGTGATGCGTGTAGCCATTGCTGCCACTTCTGAGAAAAAATGGGGTCTACAGCCGCATGTTGTTCACAGGCTATTTGTATCAGTAGACAACAGGAAGGCCGTTCCTACGTTTTACGAGACGACTGGATGGCACAGTTGGTAGAGTGCCTACCCTTAGCGGGGTATCCGGTTCGAATCCCAGTGAAAGCAAAGTTAAAACGCTTGTATCTGGTTTTCAAATCTCATCCAGTCACCATTTGCCGTTGGGGTCAAATTAGCGGCACTGTCACTGGAGTGGTCAATCAGTGGCATTAGTCTGACTAGGGGACGACTATGGTTTAAGTGTGCTGATGAATGCACTAGCAGCCCGCCTACCTAACCTAACTTACGTTTTAAAGATATGAGAGAATCGTAATGTAAGGAAAGAACGCACTCTCTTGCAACATGTCGTATAATGTTAACACTTCCCTTAAAAATCAAAACTTTGGTTGTATACCAAGTGACATCATTTGCATCCAGTTTGTTTTGAGTCGCGTCTGTAGGCCTGCTCTTTTAAACATCATGCCGTCTTGCCATTGCTTGCCCACCTCCTTTTTTATTTACAAAAAGTACGCCCTTCCTACCAGTCGTTCGTAGAAATTACTGAGTTTTCCTCTTTAGCAGCTTTATTGTCTGTTCAATAGGACACTTGTCTGGGTACACTCCCTTAGCCTCTGTCGGAGATGTTTTTTATACTTCAAATAATGATTTCCTTTCATAGGATATTCAGGCCTTCAGGATTTTCTCTCGTCGACTCCTATGCCGGGTGCCTCGGTTCAATTCGCGAGACGAACAACTTCCACAATTAACTGCCTCACACCTCCCGGATGACTGAATAGGCGCACAGAAGGCATACATGTCTAGAAAGTTTCTCAACAATTCGCTGTTCGGATCCGGCATAAAATTGTAGGTCCCTCCCTCCACTCATGAGAGGATAATAGGACGTGGTGGTTGGTGTGGAATCTATTCCCCAGGTCACTTCACACTGCCGTCCCATACATATTAATTTGTTTATTCAGACCTTTAAAGGACACTGCTCCTCGAGGGAAAATTAGCCGCGCAATTGATCTGGAACCACACGGGACACATAAATTCAAGTCCTTTCGAGTTTCCCTTTATTTTGCACCGGCAGGTGTTCGAGTCTTACTAGTCTTACTCAATGAAACCCAAGCCGAACGTCAATACCCACATCCAACACCTACGCTTGCTGGCTCATACAACACTCGTGCGTATATTATCTGCAGCTCATCAAACTTCACTCGGCAGGATGTGGGCGCATCTCCCTACAGAGAGATTCATTGCAGCCAGTGTTCACCAATCGATACTACCTACAAACAGACCGCCAACGCCGCCGTCGACACCCTCTATTCACAGACAGACAGAACCAGAGCAAACAACGAGATACTTGTTCAAACAAGATAAAATAGTAAACAATAGAAATTACCTTGCCGGTGAGAGTTGCATTGTGCAACTCATCCAATGTGGGACGGTATGCAGCCTGTATTGACATAATGTTCCGATAATTGTCCAGCCGGGGAAGCGCCTCCCGCGTAAAGTGTCTGTAATTGAAATTGAAATGAAGTTTGTGTTTGTCAAACGCCATATGGTGTCGTGTCACTTACCGAAAACTTTTTCCATATTTCGTGTCGTACTCGTTCTCGAGTAGTTCACGATCTTCATTCGAGTCATTCGTGTCATTCGAATCGTCTGACTCTTCGGTGCGGGGGTCCACTTGGAACCGCGTCGTCTGTAGGTCCTTAAACCGGGATGGCTTGTCTTTATCACGAAAACTGCTCTTTATAGACTGTATCCTGTGAAATGAGAACAGACGTAGAACATGTGGTCAGAATGAGAAAATGAATGTAGTTCGACATGTGCAAGGAAATGTTGTACACGGCGGCGGATGTTTCAAATGAGCCGACGTGATGGATGAGTGTCAGCATTGCAAATGTGTCCGCTGTTTAATTGTAGACAACATTAACTGGGCAGATGATGGGGAGTGGAGGGCTTGAGCAATCGATAGGCTCTAGGGGGACCATTGACAGCCATGAAATACGAAAGGTAACAGAAAACGGGTATACAACATTTGATGGAAGTAGATGAATGATTTATTTTGGATCACAGTGAAGTCTCTCAGAAGCTGGCACTGACGGAACCAAGAAATGTGTCATGTGCATTGTAAATGTACTCAAGGTCTTTATCCGGTGAAGCTGACCACCTGAACATCGGCCTGAAATTTTTCGAAATGTCATATAGCGCCGCTTCTCAAATCACTCCAGCCAGCCAGATGATAGGGGAATCATTTTTTATTGGTTTTACTTGTTTCAGTAATTCGTTAAAGAATCACCCAAAATCAGCAATAACTACTAAAAAGCAAGGCGCTTAAGACTGAGCACGCCACTGTTGGCGGATGAATATTTCAGATTGTACACAACATTTTCCAACCATCTGCGTATGAGATACCCTTCCTCACTCTCGCCGGCTTAAGGATCAAATTAAAAAACATTGTATCAGGGACTGCTCGGGAAAATAAAAAAAAATGTCCCACTTTACTTAAAGGAGATAAAGAAACGCTGAAAAGGAGTCATAATCTTTGGCAGTCACTTAAATACATCGAAAAGTATTATATTATTTTTACTTGTTGAGAAACCGATTCTTTAGATAAAAATAAACCACGTACAGATGTTGTATTTTTTTTCTCAAACCTTTCAAATTGCATACGTAAACTAGTAGAAACACTCAAACTTGCAACATCGCTGTCGACTGGATGGCGGAGATGGTAGAGTGCCCCGGTTCGAATCCCAGTGAAAGCAAATACGCTTTTATCTGGTTTTCAAATCTGGTCGAGTCACCATTTGCCGTTGGGATCAAATTAACGGCCCTATCACTGGAGTAGTCAATCAGTGGCAGTAGTCTGACTATGTGTATCACAATGGACCAATATGGTCTAAGGGCGGTGGTGAATGCACTAGCAGCCCTCCTACCTAACCTAACCTAACCTTCCCAGACCAATGCCAGAAGCAATGCCAAGAACTATAGTTGGTATCGGCGGCTCTAAAAAAGTGAGAGAACATGCACAGGGATCTTCTACTTCTTACCACTCCGAGAAATCTCTGTTACCAAAGGACGACTGTAGAGTTTTCCAAGCTGGAGTAGCGATTCACGAGGAAACACTTGCGTTGTGAGAACTTTAACATAACCAAAAAATCGATCTACAACAAAACTCTTATTTTTACCTGCGGCAATACAAGCCATAACATCGGATATCTTTAGGTCGAAGATGGTTATGTTATGCAGATGAAGCGGCAGTGAGATGGCCTAAGCGAACATGTTGACCCTATGCTGGGCACCAGGAGTGTCCCTTAACGCAACCGCCTGGCAACAGCGGGAACATGTACAGAGCTTGGTTTGTGTCCATGTTACCCAAAACCAATATCAACAATGGGAGCAAACGTCCGAATATAGTACCACAGCACTGGCAAACAAGCTGTTTTCCCCAATCGGTCCCTTATCCACATGCTACCTCGCAAGACAGCGTGGTAACAGAACACCCTCCAACCAATGCTGTGAGTGAGTGCTATCAGCCGCATGCATGTTATTCACCAGCTGTGGTACAGTCGCAACCTTCAACCACTAGACCATCTAATGGCTTGGCTTGGCTTGATCCAAGGAAACTAAAAAGCGAACAGTTTTGCAAAAATTGGATCTACGGCATGAGAAATAAACTGGAAGCCGAAGCCGTGGATATAGCCAGAGTTCGATGGCTCCGCATGGAACGTGGAGCAAGAGCAAGGACCCTGTAGCCGAAGCTGAACAAAATGAGATCAATATCACCGATCAACTGAAGTCCCAAGAAAGTTCGAATGCTAATAGGAGTCCTTGCCGGGCTTTGCCCCAGAGGCACACTTGCATCGCGTCTTAATATACAACACAACGACTTTTGTTGGAACTGCAGAGATGAGGAAGAAAAAGATCTAAACCATGTGTCCATGCAGTCTGTGAGGTCAAGCCAGTTAAGTCAACGAATTTAGTCCATTCGGACTTCCTCCAGTCTTGGAAGCGCTCAACACAGCTCGTAGGTTTCGTGGTAAAGTCGTTTCGTCTAAACACAGGACCATAAATCTGAAACCTTATTTCGAGGGCACCAAGAATAAGATCTGGATGTTTTACTTATCGTTCAGCTTTCGAGTAGCAGACTGGCAAAATAAAAGCTTTGTAGAGCATGATTTTTGTCTTTCAAGTCAGGAGTAGTTTAGACTTAAGGAGCACCAATACCCAAGGGTGAGCTCCACCTAAGATGTCAAGGTTCAAGTTTGCCCCGAAGCTCCTTCACTTCATCAAAATTTTACCAGTTGATCAGGTTATTATCCCATGTTCCCAACAAACGAAATCGCGAAGACATCATCCGTCCAAGCCCCGTCTCACCATACATCTTTTGGTTTCGAAACCTCGCGCTTTCAGCGAAAACTTGTTGTAACCTCCACCATTTAACCCGTCCTTGAGAAGTTGTCACACCGAAGTAGCCTACAGCGTGAACTTCTGTTTAATTTGGTATACCAAAATATATAAAGATGCTCCATATCTTTTCTTCTCAACATTATTATTTCCTGTCTATAAGCAGCTGTCAAATTTGACAGCTTATGACTTGGGAACGGCCTATTGAGGTTTCAGGAGCTATCAAATACAAACAACTTCGCTCAGTTTCGATAAGTTTCGCTAATTTTTCGTACTTGAATTTAGCTATGGACACTTCAAAATTTGTCAATGCTTCTGGGTGATTTTTCTTCAGGCGTGACGTGGGCGTAAGTTAAGTACGTCTTTTTCAATCAATGGTACCTAAAAGAGCAACTATAATGACGTAAGCTTATGACTTCCATGCCAAACTTTCAAAATGCCCGCGATTCCTTCTTGGCACTTAAGAAATATGTCCAATGCCAACATATGTCCATTTACGTACGTAACGTAATGTAATGAACGTACGTAGACGTAAGCTTATGTAAACATACCAAACTTTCAAAATGCCCGCGATTCCTTCTTGGCACTTAAGAAATATGTCCAATGCCAACATATGTCCATTTACGTACGTAACGTAAGACGTAAGCTTATGCCTTGCATGCCAAAACTTTCAAAATGCCAACAATTCCTTCTTGGCACTTAAGAAATATTGCCAATGCCAACATATGTCCATTTACGTACGTAACGTAATGTAATGAACGTACGTAGACGTAAGCTTATGTAAACATGCCAAACTTTCAAAATGCCAACAATTCCTTCTTGGCACTTAAGGAAAATGTCCAATGCCAACATATGTCCATTTACGTACGTAACGTAATGTTATGAACGTACGTAGACGTAAGCTTATGTAAACATGCCAAACTTTCAAAATGCCAACAATTCCTTCTTGACACTTAAGGAAAATGTCCAATGCCAACAAATGTCCATTTACGTACGTAACGTAATGTTATGAACGTACGTAGACGTAAGCTTATGTAAACATGCCAAACTTTCAAAATGCCAACAATTCCTTCTTGGCACTTAAGGAAAATGTCCAATGCCAACAAATGTCCATTTACGTACGTAACGTAATGTTATGAACGTACGTAGACGTAAGCTTATGTAAACATGCCAAACTTTCAAAATGCCAACAATTCCTTCTTGGCACTTAAGGAAAATGTCCAATGCCAACATATGTCCATTTACGTACGTAACGTAATGTTATGAACGTACGTAGACGTAAGCTTATGTAAACATGCCAAACTTTCAAAATGCCAACAATTCCTTCTTGGCACTTAAGGAAAATGTCCAATGCCAACATATGTCCATTTACGTATGTAACGTAATGTAATGAACGTACGTATACGTAAGCTTATGTAAACATGCCAAACTTTCAAAATGCCAAATCAACATATGGCCGTTTACGTACGTAACTAACGAGTGATTCAATTTCTTCCGACCCAAGTAAGCATAGGGAACGAAGCGAACGTAAGGGATTGAAGGAATCAATCTGTGAATTCACTCGCTTACCTAAGTTGTCTAAGGCTAGGGTCTACGTGCATTGGTTGTTCCTTTAGAATTGTTTAAAAATGACATAACTACACCCCAACGCCATTCCCCTTATGTGCGCGCGATGTGTTGTCACGTTTTGCAAATCTTTACGACTTCACTAGACAATGAATCATCGCTCAAAAGTCAAGCGTGAGGAGAAATTATTCAGAGTCACAGCGCCAATTGCGTTCTTTCTAGATGTGCATGTGAGCTTCTTCGCAAATATCTGTACCAATGGCACGGGATGTGCCGACAGAAGACGTGATGGCTTTTAATGTCGTCGGCGGAGATTGCAATCATCACAGCTTGTGACTGGGGTGATATTTTACGAGGTGCTGAACAGACTTTTCTAATTCGTGACTTGACATCTACTTTCAAGGAATGATGGTCATATGATATTCAATGAGGGAATTGTTTTAGTCGCAATCAGATTGCCTTTCGCCGGGTTAATGCATATGCAGATATATTCTATAACACGGACGCTTATGTTGGTTAGGTAGGTAGCTCTTGCCGGTAGGGGGACTGGGATAAGTCGGTCCCACAGAACACAAGCTAACCAAATGCAATGCTGTTATTATAAGTCAATCAAGATCGATCAACCGACCTGAAAGAAAGACGACTCAAGACTCTTGAGTTGAAATTAATATAACTGGAAATTATTAGAAGGATTGATTGTGAGGGTGAATGCAGCGAAGCTGGACGCCTATTTGTCTAGGAGATGTGTTCGTGAGTCAACAAACAGAAACGAAGGGAAGCTCTTTAATTTATGATCAGAGGAACACATTGCTTACGAGTAGAATCAAGAGCTTCATTTCCCCACCCCAAATGAAAGGAGATCCCTTTGAATTCGCTCATCGATGGACACTGTAGAAACCACGTACAAAATGATCTCTGCCGTTTAGTGTTAGACCAGATGTTAGGTTAACCTAGGTTAGAGTGGCTGACTGACTACCTTAGGCCAAAGGTAGGCCCATTGTGCTGTCACCATCTGGAGCTTTTGGCAAAGCGATTAAGCTGACTGTCAGTTATGTCAGGTCATACAAATATGGGGCGTCCAAGTGACTAAGCCTGCGAGATGCGAGTCCATTGCAGTAACAACGAAAGTGCGAAATGGTTTCTTCTTCCTCCTCATCTCTGCAGCTTCTACAGAAATCGTTAAAGGGTATACCTAGTCTTCAGGCGGACAGAGCCCGGTTATGAGCCCGATGAGCGTTCTGAGATGTGGCCTACTCACTCTGATAAGGTCGCGTGAGTGCATTGGATCGATATAATAATAATATAATATGGGTGGCGAGACAGTCCGAGGCGGACCTGGGCTTAGCTTCTCACCCACAACTCATGTTGTGCGTGCTATTGTTCTTGCACGAGTGGAAGGGACCTACAGTTTAATGCCGACTCCGAACGGAGAATTTGAGAAGCCTTTTCTAGACAGGAATACTCTTTGAGCATTGTCAGTGACTCGAAAGAGGTGGATCCGTGAATTATCAAAGGTGGTAGATTCGGGTATCGAACCTGGCACCCTCTGCGTTGGTAGTCGACGTACTTACCCACAACGCTACGGCTTGTATGTACCCGCTTTGGATCGATATTAGGTCATACTTGCTTTGTGATGAGGTACCCAGTGCCTGAGAACCATCCCCATTTGGTGAGAGTAAGTGCTTCAAGCTTTAGTAGATGTCTTGTAGTAGCGATAGGCATGGACGGCGTTTCCCCGTCCGGAAAGTGTGTTGAGGTCGTGCCCTTTCTAGCGAGTTTGTCTGCCACGCAAGTCTCTGGGATGTCACTGTGTCCCGGCACCCACATGAATTGAATGTTGACTTGGCCATCTTATTAAGAGACGTCTGAGAGTTAAATGTGACTTCATTGAGATATTTGATCGCTGTCTGTCCGAACAGATGAAAATATCTGTACTGAATATTATATTGTTTTTTAGCCAGGACAGAGCATCTTTTATCGCTATAGTCTCTGCCTGAAGGACGCTACAATGAGACAGTTGAAAATTCAGATCCTTAGAGTAGACTCTTAAACCCACTGCTTCATCTTCGGATCCATCTCTGAAGATTCACAGAGGACCGTCCAGCGCCTGGTGTTCAGACGTCCACTAAGATCTGGCGGTTATGATGGTTGAGAAGTGTTTCTCGAACATGAGCTTAGGTATCGTGAGGTCGGTGTAGGGATCCAAATGTATCGAGGAGTGTCCGGAGCTAAGCCAGATGTTCACCATGCAAGAAATCGTGAAACATGCCCGAGAAGAGTAAATCAACATTCAACTATTCGTCGACTTTAAGTCCGCATGCGGTATTGTATTGCGCCTAGAGACGAGCTATACAGCACCATGTTTAGTGTTGACATTCGTGTCTGGCTATTTGGAAAGCGAAGTATTACTTATATGCACTCCTCCAGAGAAGACATTCAACGTCGACGTCTTTTTTCTGATTCTGAGGTTGTCAGGGAGTCCTTCTATCTCGTTTCCGCAGATAATCATAGCAACGACAGAAATTTTTGCCATCAGCTGATTCTATGGGATCAAAAGAGTAAACTTTCAAGCACTATAGGCCTTCCTCTCTTGGAGACAAAAAAAAAAAGGTGGCCTGGTCATATTGATTGCATTTTGGCTCGGACACGTAAAGACTTCCACTCCGAGCTGGTGGGAAAGTGTTGTGCAAGACATCCGAACACATGCGAAACAGAACCTCAACCTCAACTTAATGTGCAAAAAACAGAACCTCAACCTCAACTTAATGTGCATAACTGCAGGCAACTAACCAGATATCGCGCTTGAAGCCTCTGTTCAGTACCACAGCGGCACCACTCAACGAAGAGCAAGACTGACGCACAAATATACAGTCAATCACAAAAGTACGTACACAGCATAAAGTTGTATGTGTTTTCAACAGAAATGCAGTTTTCTAAAATAGGGTAAGCAGGGCACATTATCGGCGACCTTTGGCAGTTCGGGTTCAACTCTTCCTTGGGTAAAACGCACTTTTGTAATTTCTGGATTTTTGATGTAATTTTTGATTACCGGTATGTAAGAGATTTGTGAATACAATAAAAGAGTTTTTTTTTGTTTTAATATTATGTCAGCGCCTTTTAAGAATGTTCATATTTGAAACCCAGTTTTGTGCAAATTAGACGTTAATTTTAAATAAAAATTTAAAAAAAGTTATAAAGAACCTTTGGAACACATTTGAGATTTTTTAAATACATTTCCTACGCCGAAATATAATGGTTTTATTTCTGACCAAGAAAATTTCGAAATGGAAAGAATCGAGCTTTTTGAACATAAGCTTACAGATGAATGATGGGAAATCAGGCATTGTGTTCTTATGAAATTTGGTGAACATTGTAAGATACTACAGTGAACTCTCCCTAAGTCGAACTCTCCCTAAATCGAAACTCTCTCTCTTACTCGAACATTTTCGCCATATTTTACATACATTTCCCTCAATTTTCCATACAAAAACCTCTCTCTAAGTCAAACTCTCTGTACCTCGAACAAAATATGGTATCCCGTGACAGTTCGACATAGGGAGGGTCCACTGTATTATATTATCCGGTAAACATTGCTCGATTCATAAGAAAGGAGACCCCTTTGACTGCGCCAACTATAGAGGGATAAGTCTCCTGAACATTGCCTATAAGATCCTCTCTGTCGTTTTGTGTGAGCGTCTGAAACAATTCGTCAACAACCTGATGATGAACCCTTATCAGTGCGGTTTCAGGCCGGGGAAGTCCACCATCGACCAGATTTTCACACTACGGCAGATCCTGGAAAAGACCCAAGAAATGCAAATCGACACCCACCACCTTTTTGTCGATTTCAAGGCCGCATATGACAGCGTGCATAGGGACGAGCTATGCAACGCCATGTCTAGTTTTGACATTCCTGCCGAGCTCGTCAGGTTGTGCAGGATGACGATGGAGAATTCTCGCTGCTCCATCAAGGTCGGTAACGAACTCACCGAGACCTTGAATGTCAAAAAAGGATTTAGACAAGGTGACGCGCTGTCATGTGATTTCTTTAACATCATCCTGGAGAAGATCGTGCAAGACTCACACGCCAACACTAGAGACACGATCTTCCAGAAGTCCGTACAACTGCTAGCGTGCGCGGATGACATTGACGTGATTGGCAGAACACAGCGAGCCGTCAATGAGGCGTTTTGCTGGCATTGAGGCGAAGGCGGCTAAAATGAGTCTAGCGAATGGGGGCAACACGAAGTATATGCTGTCATCAAGAAAGGACACACAACATCGACGTCTTGGACAGAGCGTCACAATGGGCAGCTATAACTTCGAGGTAGTCCGCAGTAAACAGTAAAAAACGACATCAGTACCGAGATCAAACGCAGAGTAACTCTTGCCAACCGCTGTTTCTATGGGCTCAAGAGGCAATTGAGTAGTAGAGTCATCGCTCGAAGGACCAGGCTGACCCTATACAAGACCTTGATCATCCCAGTCCTGCTGTACGACGCGGAGGCATGGACAATCTCAAAAGCGGATGAGGAAGTCCTTGGTATTTTTGAGAGAAAAGTTCTGCGTGCGATCTTTGGTCCTATTTGCGTTGACGGTTTCTGGAGGAGAAGATTCAACCATGAACTGTACGGGCTGTACAGCGACATGAGTCTAGTCAGGCGTCTTCGGATATAGGCGTTGTATGGCTAGGCCATGTAGAGCGTATGGACAACTCAGCTCCGGCCCGGAGAGTCTTCGACTCCGAACCCGTGGGACAACGCAACAGAGGACGCCCGCGTTTAAGGTGGCGCACCCAGGTGGAGAAGGACTTCAACCAACTTGGCGTGCGACACTGGAGACAGCTAGCCAGAGACCGTGCTAGCTTGTTGGTTGAGGCCCAGGTCCACCCCGGACTGTAGCGCCAAATGAAGAAGAAGAAACATTGCTCGTACCCCCGGTGTAACATAAGGTAAAACAAAAATAAATATTAAAATATCTCCAAAACTATGGGATATTTATGTCCACTGTATAAGCCAAATTTACATCATGTGCTGACGTGGCTTACGGTCAAATTTGTTTGGTCAACACTGTCTGACCCTTGGACCATACCCTTGTTCAGTTTAGCCAATTTCCTCTCAAGCGCCCACAAGCCATTCCCAAAATGTACTTCCAATTGATACATAAAAGGCAAGGAAACCTAAATTATTCGCTAAAAGCACTCAACATCGTCTCGTCTAAGAGGGAGTCTCAGGATTGTGAAGTGACCCCCATCACGGCCTTGATGTGTGCAATGATGCGCAAGATATTAAGTTAACATGAATCGCATCATCAGCGCAAAGCGAGTTAGTGCAAACTAATCGCATAAATCATAAAACTTTCCTTGCTCGAATTCAACTTCATGCCGCATAAATTTCCACGCAGGGCAGACGCTTTTTTGCGCCTGGGCACGTTCTTCTCTCTTGTTTCTGTCTACATAAAGTCATCTCCATGCACACAGAACATTAAAGGTTATGCACACGCAGTTTGTCTAGTCGAAGGGTTTGCCTCTCCGACTCCGATTCATATTTTTTGGTAATTTTGTTCAACCCCCACCGGTAGCCGATCTCAAAGCCATTTCACAAATGATTCGCCCTTAAGACGTAATTTATTTCCCTAATCCTCGGCTGTGTTATCCGTTTATGGCGAGATGTTGTCCGATTATTAACAACGCACTCGCTTGGACATAAAAAAAGAGTTATGGCTGGAAAAGGACATAAACGAGAGGGCTTAACGCCACTTCACCCCCTTCACATGCGCATGCCGGGAGATGTCCTTGGTCTGGCGATACACAGACGACGTGGTCCAGCTATCAGATGAGAACACCGGGAGTAAGTTATCATGGGATAGTGGATGATTTACACATCCTTCGCATTTTGTTCAATTCAGGAGGCCGCAGGCAATCTTTTGGTTCGTCGACCAGGTTAAGGGGAGCATTCGTCTCGGCAGTTGATTTTGGTAATCTAATTTATTTCAAATGCCACGAGACATGTGAGATACGCTTCATTTTTTCCACATACAACTGCGGAGACGGAGTCTGGGTATCAAAAAAGTCTCCAGACTCACACAAATCACTTTCGTCAGACGAACAGTTGAAGTTCAAGACAATTTGAAAGCCAACGCTCAACTTAACATGTTCTCGTTTATAATTTATGTGATCCCTCGTGGGGAATAAAACGCCAACGCGCAATTATTTTGCTCTTTGCTGCCACGTTGTTTAATTCTCCAGAACTTATCGCAAGTATCCTTGACCCTTTCTCTAGTCTTCAGAGCAGTAATTGCTGAAGAGCGGCCTACGCTCTTAAGGGATTGGGTGATTTAAGTCTTGTACGAAGATATGCACCAAGGCCAATTGTTTTAAGCATTAAGACATGTGGATTCGTCCGCATTTTCTTCACAGGATGGGAGTGACGTGATGGGAACAGGGCGATCCATTTTGTGGTAACAAAAGTGAAGTGAAGATGAAAACATTTATGAATGGCATTTCTCCTCAGAGGGGTCCTTCCAGGACAAATTTCTGACAATGTAGTTGTCGACTAGTGGTGTCTACGTAAATATTCCATGCTAAAAAGAACGAATGTATCGCCTTGTCTTATGAGCAAAAATTTGAATCCAAGAATTTAAGCAAAAGTCCAATACGAACAGTCATCAATGCACGTAGATAGCTATCAATTTCACTCACGCTTAAGTAATCAAAAATTAATGAAACTTAACGAAACTCAACGAAGTGGTTATTATGATCGCAATGTGTTCCCTCGATTGTTTAAGTTGACTTCGGCCTCTCGTAATCTATTATGTGTGTGTCTTAACATGCAAAACGCAATAAACCAAAACTTGACGAAACTTAACGAAGTGATTTTTATGGTCGCAGTGTATTCCCTCGATTGTTTAAGTTGACTTCGGCCTCTCGTAATCTATTATGTGTGCGTCTTAACATGCAAGACGCAATAAACCAAAACTTGACGAAACTTAACGAAGTGATTTTTATGGTCGCAATGTATTCCCTCAATTGTTGAAATTGGGATTTAGCCTCTCTCAGACTGTTATGTGTGGGTCTTAACATACTAAGCGCAATAAAAGTAGAAACTTAACGAAGTGGTTATGGTATAGTATGGTCGCAGTCTATTCACTTGATTGATTAAGATGATTTTTGCCATCTTAAGTCTTCTATGCGTGGGTCTAAACATACAAAGCGCAATTAACCACAACTTGACGAAACTTAACGAAACCTGACGAAGTGGTTATTATGGTCTCAGAGTATTTGATTGATTGTTTGAGTTGATCTCAGCCACCTAAAGTCTATTATGTCTGGGTTTGAACTTACAAAGCGCATTTAACCAAAACTTGACGAACGTGACTTAACGAAGTCGCAGTGTATTCGCTTGTTTGCTTAAGTTGATTTTAGCGAACTCAAGTCTATTATATGTGGATGTTAGCATACAAAGCGAAATAAACCATAACTTGACGAAACTTAACGAAGTGGTTATTGTGGTCGAAGTGCATTCGTTCGATTGTTTAAGTTGACTTCAGCCTCCCCAAATCTATCATGTGTGTGTCTTAACATACAAAGGCCAAGAGAAACCGACAGATTAACTTGACTCATCATTAGAATCCCTCGGATTAGTCTGATCATAAAAGGGCTGTACAGGGTGTGTGTTGAACAGGGAAATTGTAATATAAAAGCATTATCTCCTTCACGACCGATTTTTTGTTTGTTTTTTAAATCACTCCACAAACGATGCAAAATTTGATTGGTATTCAAAAGTTTAACGTTTGATGGCCGTATCATACGTCGCATAAACGTGGAACGCATTCGTCGGCAGTCGACTGTTGCGATCCTAATCTGAAAAGCACCAAAGCACCTCGGCAGGCGTGTAAGCTATTTCGGAAGAAGGCTTCAAGTAATTACAAACAACAATTCATCTGCAAGTAATTCGTATTAATGCGACGAAAGAGTGCCAGGAATTAAATTTCAAATAAACCAGCACAACGAAATCTAGGTTAATTACGTAATAAACGATCAAAGTTACACGCTCCGAGGGGGGGTGGGGAGGATTCCCATCAGCCATGCACAGCCGACAAGGATGACAGCCGGGAAATTAAACGACTACCGCGTCGAGAGCAGTCGAATCTTCCCGGGCGATAATATTATATTTCAGTGAGATTTTATCGATTCTCTTCGCCAAACCCAAATCCGGCCCACCGCCCCGACGCCGAGCCACGCTGATGGGAATCGCAAAATGGATGTTGCCATAAAACCGTCTCGCATTGCTCTATAAAGTGAGACTTAAAATTTGCCTACAATTAGCCGCGTCCGGAAGGGAGGGGCGGGTGGTCGGCTAAAGTGCGGCAATCATGGTAAGTGCCCGAACACATATTTACGCCATTCGAAGGCAATAAGTTCGCCGGCGGAATTTACGGCTTAAGTCCCCTAAGTCAACCTGACACAACATTGAACGGCAGCGGCCAACTATTCGGAGGCAATTTGCGACAGCATTCTGACAGATTCTTACGCAGTTTTGACACACGTAAAGTTCCGCAGGGGCCAGAAAGTTATTCCCCACCTTCCAGACGGAGTGGACAAACGAGGTGCGATGATCTCCCTGCCCGGCTAAGGGAAGAGGACCATCAAATTTGTTGGCCAACTGAAGCGTTACGAATTTATGCGAGACGTCGTCGGCAGGGGAAGCGGGCCCTTGGATGGCTGGCCTGAAAAAGGTGCACATTATGACAATGGGTGGCAATAAAATAAATAAAATAACAGCGCACATCATGCAGCGTGCTGTGTATGAGTCAGCGGCTGGAATTAGGGGCGGAAAACCGAATTTGATTAGAGCCACAGGACGGGATGCTTTTACGTCGGGCCGGGGTTTATTGGTGTTTAGGGATTCCGGTTGGCGGTAAATTATGTTGGCTGTCCGCCTCGAGGAGGAAACTTTTCCAGCAGAATTTACGAGGCTTGCTGTGGGGAATGTTAATTTCACTTCTGATTGAGCAAATTATCCTTTGAGGTAGGACTGTGGCCATTCACAGTTGGTTTGCGCGGAGGGTGGGGAATGGATGCAATCTGGCGGATGACAGGACGTCATGGCATGCGAATATGAAAATCGATCCACGCTTGGAAGGGCAATAGTAATTACGTGGTGGTAGCTGGCACCTGATTGGCACATTCGATAAGTCATGGACTGTGGTTCCGAATTTGAAAAAGGGAGGTCAGGTAAAAGCGTATTTAATGATGGCCCATTGGAAATACGATGCAAAACCGGAGGCTGATGGAGCCATGAATGATTTTCTGCATGCAATTACTTTTTTCCCGGAAGCGCTAGTTAGTTGACAGTTGGACAGTTCGTTACATTCAGTTGACGTGTTCAGGTTGAATGGTGTCTACGTGATGGTGTCGAGGTCAGGGATGCAGAATGCGAAGGACATCATGTTCAAACACGAGAATTGAAAATTTGTTGAATAAGCTATTATTTGAGGGATTAAATGGAGCAATTTGCAGGATTCAGTGATGGAGCTCAACTCACTAAGCAACTGCATGGCGTTAGGTAATCGCCTGTCAGTCTGCGTTTTATCAAAGGAGGCAATGTCTAAAGAAGCCTGGTAACGGGCTATAACACTTCGAAATAGCTCCTAGCCTTGTTCTAAAAAGAAAAGAATCTGTGGTTCTTATTCACCAAAAGGAGAATACAAAAATACCCACTATGCCAAAAGAAGAGGTATGATTTTGGGTGATACACTGGATCCCAACTCTCCTCGAAGGCACACATCAGAACTATATGCAAAAAGAATGCACAGTGAAGCTCTTTTAATGGACACCTCTCATAAGCGGACAGAATTACAAAGAATGGAATAATTTACACGATTTTAAGGGTAATTATTTCTCCCATAATCGGACACTCTTATAACCGGACGCGGACATCAATTTTCATGAATCAATAAATGGACAAAATAACAGGAATCTGACACTTCCTCTTCTTTATTTGGCGCTACAGTCCGGGGTAGACCTGGGCCTCAACCAACAAGCCTCTCCAACTAGCACGGTCTCTGGCTAGCTGTCTCCAGTGTCGCACGCCAAGTTGGTTGAGGTCCTTCTCCACCTGGGTGCGCCACCTTAAACGCGGGCGTCCTCTGTTGCGTTGTCCCACGGGTTCGGAGTCGAAGACTCTCCGGGCCGGAGCTAAGTTGTCCATACGCTCCACATGGCCTAGCCATCTTAGGCGTTGGATCCGAAGTCGCCTGACTAGACTCATGGCGCTGTACAGCCCGTACAGTTCGTGGTTGAATCTCCTCCTCCAGGAACCGTCAACGCAGGCAGGACCAAGGATCGCACGCAGAGCTTTTCTCTCGATGAGACCAAGGACTTTCTCATCCGCATCTGGCACACTTCTATTAATAATAATATTTGTAGCCCTACAGCCCGTAGAGGACCAGGGCCTAGCTTCTAAGCAACTAATCGTTTTTGTTTGGATTTCATTTTTAATGAATTTCCAGGACAACTTGTACTAGACAAAAATGTCATAAGAATCTGTCTCTCTAACAATTCATGTCCTTAATTCTATCTTACTGAACCTTCGCGGGTACTCTAAAATATTCTAATCTAATTAACTATTTGGCTTTCGGCCTCTAAACTATTGTTTCTGTGTTTTTTAGTCCTTAGGACAGACTTTGTTATTTCAGACTTACTGGGCAGGAAACCTAAGAAAAAGCTGGCGCTCTATACATTCTTATTATTGCCTGACCTTAATCTAAACCCAAACCCTATTACCTATTAAAACCTAAGAAGACTTAATCTAACTTAATGTGTGTCCGTACAACCACGGACGTGTACACAAGGGCGTGTATGTTATGTATATGCGTAACATATAAACAAAAATTTAACTTACTTTAGTTCTTTAAAAAAAAATTATTTTTCTTAACTCTAATTGGGCAGAGTTTTCCCTTACAATGTCAAACTTAGACTAAAATACAATTTCCTTAGGGCTACCTTAAATACTATCTTGTATCGTAGCGGCATGCAATGTTTTCCCACAGGTGTCTTCCGATTACCGTGCTGGACGTGATGGAATGCGCTGGTGTCGTATGGTCCAGACGTTGTGTCAGCGATTGCGTTTGCTGGGAACGGATGAGGTGTCATTTGAACCCGTTGTTTGTTCAACTTTGGAATTTCGGAGTGGAAATATTCGCGGTGTTAACTTATATAATATTTATTTATTTATTATTAACTTATTAAAATATTTATTTGATTTTTTTTCTCTAATCTATCTTAAAAATAGGTAAGTGGGCCGCTATACAAACTAAATGACTTATGATATAGGTAGGAGGTGGCAAGGGCGGAGAGTGGTTCTGGTGTAACCACCAAAAGAAATGCCGCTCCTAATCACTCTCCCTCTCCTGTCTCGAGCAGGGATCGCTCTACTGAACCGGAGAAGATCTTCGTGTTCGCGGACGACATCCGATTCGTAGAGGAGTCGCCTGTCAACTGTTCGGTGCATCGCGTGGTAGATTAGAGGACATCCTTCCGTGTCCTTATTTGATCGAATCAAAATAGAAGAACACTTCAGGTGGAACAAAGCCCTTGTGGCGCACCCTCTCATGGTACCTATAATTGGGATAGTAAGCCCCGAAGATCAGACTATTGGTAAAATCATACTTCTTGCAATGTGACTTCTTATTAATTTAATGATAAAATTGTCTATCCTCTTCACGTTTGCCCTGTTGTACAGGACCTCGTTCGGATAGTACTTCTTGTACTCAGACTCGGGTGTTCGTCCAGTCCTAAGACACCGTCTCTCGAACACCCTCATCTTTTCCATCTGGCAAGGACTCACGTTGAACCACAGGGGACAACCATACACCATGACTGGCCTTATGAGGCCCATGTATCAGATGGTAACCCATGGCTGCTGTTAAATAGCTTACTTGCCACAACAAAGGCTATTCTAGCATTGGTCAAAACCTTCTCTATACGTTTGTTAAAAAACAGAAATAGTTGACCCTGGGGGTCAACAACTATGCCGAACTTCTTCCAGTTTACACGCGTATCCCCTGATGCCATGGCCAGCGGGGTGCGGAAAAGGACAGTTTCACACTTCTGGAAGTTGATACGCAGCTTCCAGTCACCGTAATATGTCAGAGTATTGTCAAAGTCACGTTGCAACAAGGTACTGAGGACTTCTACCTTCGGACCTGATATGTACCCCAAAGCAACTACTCGTGTTGTGCATGCTATTGTTCTCTCACGACTGGAAGGGACGTACAGTTTTAAGCCGGCTCCGAACAGCCAAGTTTGAGAGAAGCTTTTTCTAGACCGTTAATACTCTGTGAGCATTGTCGGTGCCTCGAAAGAGGTGGAGCCGTGAATTATCAAAGGTGGTAAATTCGGGTATCGAACCTGGCACCCTCTGCGAAGGAGTCGATGCACATACCCACAACGACACGGTCACCACACTTCTGACATACTTCATCATCTTATTAGGTTGGAAATATAACTACCACGGGTAAACCAACGACCGTACCCTTTCGCGATCCAAAGACCATTGCCTATGCATGTCCTCTCTGGCCACCCTCTCCATCACTCAAGAGGGTAGTTCATGTTGATGGTTGAGACGATTGAGAAAAGGGATCATTTCTATTCCTCGTGTAATATCGCTCAACAATCTATTATTTTATTCGCTTGATTAACATAAACACCATGGAATCTGTGTTGGATAAGTCAAGTGTTCACTTCCAGGGTGGACGTATATAAAAATCGTAAAGAAACCAAAAGTATATAGGGAAAAAGTTGCTACTGCCAATAACAATTAGGAATAAGAAGGAGAACCTGTAATTTGAAAGAAAAGAAATGGGTGCGGTCGAAAAGCCAGTGTTAAAAAAAAAGTCGTTAAGACGTTGAGCCTTCTTGAAACAAATCCAAAAATTTCTGAACGTCATCATGCAAGCAAAGTGAAATATTCAAATTTTAAAATAGAACTACGGACTTGAAACTAGAAAAGGTACCAGATTGCAACAGACACTTGGATGCGAAACAACGGGCAAAAGTTTTTGATGGTTAGGCCCAGAAACAGAGATAGCCGACTTCACAGCTGATTGCCCCCTAGTCCATCGATGAATTTGAGTGCCTTTTCGGCGGATATTCACGAATTTTTGACGGTTATTCACGAAATAACTTAAATGCCGTCCTCTGATTGGTCAATTTGGTTTATGAACACGTTATAAAAAACAGTTCAGTCAAAAATCTTTAGGGGAAAGAGAGGTAGACGTCGCGCATCTCTGTAATACTTCATTTCTGGTTAGGCCTTAGTAGGCTGCGGTCGCGGCCTCACTCTGAAGTACTTGACTGCAAAACATGGCAGAAACTTCAAACATTTTTTTTACAACTCAAGATCCAGACATCAAATAAAATGACGTAGCTAACAGAATAACACAACCTCATGGCCATGGTGTAAGGACAATAAGGTGTGCTGGACAGCTTATCAAAACCGCCATATTATTGTTTTATGACGTCACTCTTAAGCTTCATCACAATTCAACTCCGAATATAAGGAAAGTCAAATACGTACTTACTTAATTACTTATCAGGTTGACGACCCATGTAGGGTCTGAGCCTGAGCGATAGCTGCTTTCCATTGTTGTCGGTCCTGGGCACGCTGTTTTCAGTTATCAAGACCAAGCTGTCTTGCATCCGCGATTACTTGGTCTTTATACCGGAGATTGGGTTTTCCTCTCCTTCTCGAACAAGGAGGCTCGGATTCGAAGACCGTCTTAGTTGGAGCATTGTTGTCCATGCGCTCGATGTGGCCAAGCCAGTGCCGTCGACGGATCTTTGTCTTCCGGACTACATCCACATCCACATCCATTCGCTTATGTCTTCTCTTCCATTCACCTTCCTCGCAGACGGGAACATATATCCGCCGTAGAATTTTTCTTTCGAAGGCACCAAGTATCAGCTCCGCAGTTTTGCTTATCGTCCAGCTCTCGGCTCCATATAGCAGGACTGGCAAAATAAGAGGTTTGTAGAGCATGACCTGAGTCCTTCTAGTCAGGAGTTTTGATGCCAGTAGATTTGCCAAACCGAAGTAACATCGGTTGCCAAGGGCGGTTAAAGTTTTCGTTTGCCCCGAATTAGACAAACTCCTTTACTACCCCGAAATTGTAGCAGTCGGATGTAATATTTTCTCCCAGGTGGTGTGTGACGGATCGTTTTTTGGTCGACAGAATGTGCTTTGTTTTATCCTCATTGACCTTACGACCAGCTCACTGCGCCTCTTCTTCAATTGCCGTAAATGCTTCCTCTACAGCACGTTGAGAACGTGCGGCGCCTTCGACGTCGTCTGCATATCCAAGCAGTTGACTGACTTGTAGAAGATAGTGCCATCCGTGTGGCATGTATGATAAAAGAATTTAATGGTTTTGTAAATGAAAATTCCAAAATATGCTGTGAAAGGTTGCAGAAGCTACAATGATTAGGAAAATGTAGAAAAGTAATCCTAAATAAATAATCTGGCATCAATCATGCATGTCATGGAGGCCATCTATGGAACTATCCAACGCACCTTATTTGCCTTACACCGTGATCATGGCAATCTGTCAAACCTATTGTAAGAAGCGATGTTCCAGGTTAGGTTAGGTTAGGTTTGGGTGATTGCAACCACGGTAGCAGTTGTGGGCCACTTAGATCCTGGTTGGATCCTTTCTGATATCGCCACTCGGTGCCTTACACCGGCTCCTCTTTAATTCAAAGGGGCTTCACTAAAGAAAAGAAAATAAACCTCGAGACCGCCTAATGGCATTCAAGTGGCCCACTTTGACAAGTCCACTCCTGTGCTGATTTACAGCCAATTTGCTTTCCTGATAAACTTGGCTATATCTTGTATCTTTACGTGTGTCATTTCCTCTAGGTTTCTGAAAAAGTAGTTGCCTAGTGTATCTTTTCTAGTTTCTGCAAGGGCTGGACAAGTGCCGAAGGGGTGAAGCGTATTTTCTTCCTCCTCGTCGTCTCTACAGCTTCTGCAGTAGTCGTTGTGAGGGCTCCCATTCTTCTGGCAAGGATACCGAGAAGGCAGTGGCCGGTGATAACACCCACTACGTTCCTTATTACATTCCTGTTTAGTTTTAGGAGTGTATTTGTTTTGTTTGGATTTAGTGCGGGCCAAATGGCCTTGAAGTCCTACATGTATCTAGTTGCAACCATCTCCGATTAGCGGAGTCAAAGGCATCTACAAGTAACATGGTGTTTATTACTTGGAGTGAGGGATATGGGGTGTCCTAACTACTTGCCATTGGCAGACCCACCCCTGTTCTAGCTAGCTCGTCGGCCCTTTCGTTGCCTGGA
This sequence comes from Eristalis intricaria, assembly GCA_964034865.1. Lineage (NCBI taxonomy): Eukaryota > Metazoa > Arthropoda > Insecta > Diptera > Syrphidae > Eristalis > Eristalis intricaria. The sequence continues at coordinate 48,948,360 of OZ035875.1, forward strand.
AAACAACTATGCCCAGGTTCCCAGTATAGGGTAAGGTTGCAGCTAACCGCTATCTCCCTAAGAGATAGACGGCAAAGTCTTACCGTCATCGATTTAATTGATGGCTTATCCAGAGCCTTTATGGCGTCTATGTGGATGGCGATAGATAGCCCGTGTATCGGGTTCACCGACAGTAAGCGGGGAGCCTCTTGAATAGCTTTAACTTCTGCCTGGAATACACTACAAGCAGTCGAAGAGACAGGGAAAAGGGTATGTCCAGTGATATCGCGACTGCTCCAGCGGTTGCACTCCCGAAGCCTTAACGTTGCCTTGGTGGCTACCAACTTCCCATAGATGTCCATGTGGAAGAATCTGTAGCAATGTTTCCATGCCGGCTGTGGGAGTGGATCACAATGCTCCTGTGAGGCATACACACACTGATCTTTGAATACTGTTTATCAACGGGTTAGGCTGGATTAGTCAGAGGGGCTGCTAGTGCATTCACCAGCACTCTTAGATTGCCCCAGTGATTGATTGACTACCCCAGTGACAGGGCCGTTAATTTGATCCCAACGGCAAATGGTGACTGGACCAGATTTGAAAACCAGATAAAAGCGTATTTGCTTTTACTGAGATTCGAACCGGGGACCCCGATAACCAGGGGCAAGCACTCTACCAACTGCGCCATCTAGTCGTCATTGGTCTGGGGAACGTAAGTGGAGTCTATACACACCACTTTGCCATTAATTATAAAGCTGCATGCGACAGCACTCATCGCAAGGATCTATTCGATGTGATGGCCAAGTTTGGGATCTCGGGAAAATTTATCGGTTTGTGTTGCAATCCAACACAAAAGCCATGCACCGTGGCGAACTCAAGGATTTTCGATTCGTTTGAAACCTGAACCGGATTTTTGCAAGGAGATGCGTTGTCGTCTGATTTCTTCAATCTGGTACTGGAGAAGATAGTGCGGCCGGCAGCCGTAAACACAGAAGGCACTATCTTCTTCAAGACAGTACAACTGTTGGGATATGCAGACGACATCGACATCGTCTCACGTGCCTTCACGGTAATTGAAGAAGACACGAAATTTTAGTTGAACAAATGTCTGTGCGTGTGTGTGGACTTAAAAATAGACCTTCTTAGAAAAACTTTTCAGAACTACTGAAGCAAACATAGTGCGCATGGTTCCTCTTATTTTAAATGTTACTAACATCAAACAAAAATGATTAAAAATCAGCAGTCTGCAGAGAGCGAGAAGGATATGAGGCCATGTATGTTGTCGACCGAGCAACGATCTATCGCACGCCACCTACGACAAAAGATCACGATTAACAGCTTCAATTTCCAAGTAGTAAAGGATGGATATGTAAAGGACAGGATATGTCTACATCGGGGCGAACGTGACCTCCTCTAACGACATCCTGGTGGGGATCCGATGTCGAAACAACTAGGCTCGAAGGACCAAGATCATGCTCTAAGACCTCTTATTTTGAAAGTCCTGCTGTATGGAGCCAAAAGCTTGACGAGAAGCAAGACTGCAAAGCTGATTATTGGTGCCTTGGCAGGGAAAATTCTATGTCGGATATATAGTCCCATCAGCGAAGAAGGTGGATGGAGGAGAGGGTACAACCGCGAGCGAACTCTGCGAGCTGTACCAGGATGTGGATGTATGCAAAATTTCGGTGACGGCACTGGCTCGGTCACATCGAAAACATGGACACCAGCCAGGCATGAGGAGTGGCGGACATGTGCCAATAACATCAGGCACCCTCAGGTTCTTTATGAACTTGTATCGCCAAACGATGCTGCAAGGGCGTTGACTCGGTTTACGGCTGAGATAGCTTGTTCTAAATTAGATTAGGCTAAGGTTAGGATTAGCACTTAGCTTAGGTAGGTTAGCTGAGGCCTAGTTAGGTTAATTAGCTTAACTCCGCGAACCCACACCCGTTCCCTTTTGGTGGTAGAGGTATAGGCTTTGGATAAACTTTCCTTTTTCCATCTTTCCTGTCTCTTCTCGTCTTCTCTGTCTTATCTTTAAGTTGTACGTCCGACTTCTGAAGAAGGGTATTCGGCTTTCATCACTATCTACCTTTTCCTCTGTTTCGCTTCTCATAGCTAGATAAAGGCGCGATATTTTTTTGTTTTGCAATTGGGTGGTGCATGAGGAAGGGGACAAGAACGTCCGACGAGCTTAACCGTGCAACCACAACCATGCCGCTGTCCTCCTCTTCGACACTGAAGCTATCCGCTTAGCCTGCTGCAAAAAATGCCACCTGGTCTTCCAATCCGAGCCAACTGGTTCGGAAAGGAAAGGAAGACTCGAGAGAGATCCCCCGGTATAATGACCAAGTCATCGCGGAAGCAAGACAACTTGTTCTTGGTGACTGGAGCAGTGTGCCCAGGGCTGTCGATGATGGAAGGCAGCGAATGCTCAGGCTTAGACCCTAAAGCTGGTGGCACGTAGCCTAGGACATCAGCTAAGAAGATATTTGAAGGTATCCGAGCCTCCTACTTCAAGAGGGAATGGAAGATCGTATCTCCGCAAAACAGTCTTTGCTTGGTTCCTCGAAGCAGCATGCCCAAGACCGTCAACGATGGAAGTCAGAGACTGCACAGGCTTAGGCCCTCAAGCTAGTGGCACGTAGTCCAGGACATCAGCTAAGAAGGTATTTGAAGGTATCCGAGCCTCCAACTTCAAGAGGGAATGGAAGATCGTATCTCCGGTAGACAGTCTTTGCTTGGTACCTCCAAGCAGCATGCCTAAGGTCGTCACCGATGGAAGGGCTCAGGCTTAAGCCCTCCATAGATCAACCACAGGCCTGGTGAGCAAATACGTGAGTAGGAGACGGGGTTAGGAATCTTCGGGAGCTCAAAGTAAACTTTCTGTGTTCCTCGTAAGAATTCATTTACTTAAAGCCGAATTGTCGAAGCATGGCCATCGGAATCTGAACTTGGACCCTTAATTGGTTGAACGGGCACAAAGCACATACTTCGTCTGGACTCAAAATTTCTCTCAAGAAACTAAAGATGGGTCGATGGTCCCTTTCTGAACTTCAAAGGGGTCGGGGTTGCTTACGTATGATGAATTAAGACTGCCAAAAGTTTATCCCCCCCCATCCGTCTGCGGGTAGTCGACGCAGTAGTTTGGTGCTATCATTCCATGCAGACACACGCAAATATCAAAGTTAACTCTTTGAATGCTCACATTGTAGACACCATCACATCAGGGAGACCTATATTGTTGTTCACAAGCCACTCCATCTGCGAGCCCCATTATTGATGTCCCGAAAGTGGAAAAGTTAAAAAAACAACGAAAATGGACAAGACTTAATCGGTCGCCTCCTCAGCTTAATCTTGGAACATGCTCGTGCCTTCTGTCAACTTAAAGCATTCACCGCCCCACTTTTACGATCCATTCCGCCCGGGAAGTATCGTTATTTGAACATTTTCGATTACATTGCCTATCCCACTTTTCCAGAAAAAGGTCCACAAGTCAGCCAGATGACCTTTCATCAAAGCATTTGCTAATTACATTGATAGCCTCATTTCCGTAAAATTGTCTGCCTGCCCACACTCCAAGCGAGTAGCCGAGAGGAGCCCGAGTCGAAAGGGTTTCGTTTTAATGAATTGGACGAAGGGGTGTGAGTGCAGCGCCGGACATTGCCGAGAAGTGGCAAACTAGACTTCAAATTCCAATTAAATCGTCCACACCCCCCGCTTTGAGTGTGACCCTTTTTTAATTAGATTCCATTGCGGGACCCTCTGAATTTGCACTATTTTTGATTTAATCCTTCGAGCATGTGAACAGGACGCAGTCGAGGGCATGCTGCTCCCGGCATGCCAATTGCCACGCACTCGGCTTCAGCGAGTTGAACGTGGATGTAATTAACTTTCGAAAACACACACCCACTCCCCCAGCTGGGCTGACTACCCGAGTGAGTCGCAATTGAGCGTGCCCCTGAACTGAAGAGCGTTCGTTTTTCTTGGCGTCGTCGTCGCATGCATGTAAGGCAGATCGCTGGAGAATTTGATTAACGCGAAATTTCTGGTATTTTGTCGATTCCTGTCGTGGGATGTATGTCGGCTCATCACGGATTATGCGGTGGCGTTGAGCCGCCAAGTCACGTTCGTCCCATTGGAGTGTGATTCCTTGGGGCTTTCTGGTGGTGTGTGCGCTGAAATCTCAGCTATTGCGGATTAGAACTTGGGCGAACCTACACAGAGTTCGTGACTTCGTCGCTTGCAATTCGTGTTATTCATTCATTCGAACTTCAATTGCAATTCGTTTGATATTATGTCGGTCCAGGGGAATGAGGAAGGTTTTGATTTCTCGTGGCGTCTTAGCGTGTACATGTTTCTTAAGCCAGTTGGATTTTATCATCGCACGTGGGTGAATGGACTCACTCGTTGCGGCGTTGATACATTTTACTTCCGCAGGAATGCTGCGTTATTGATCTCACTAGTGGGGGAGGGGGGCTACAGTTTTATTCCGTTTTCGTTTTCAAATCCTTCTCCCTGAACATTGTCAGTGACTCGAGAGAGGTTGAGCTGAGGGTTGTGACAAATGCTCCTGTTGGCAATTGAACTTATATGCGGAGCGTGGGGGATAATACATCTCCCTAAGCCACGCGGCACAGAGGTCCTGCGGTAAAATCCGAAGTGACATATTTTTCTCGGCCGAAATGTTGTTGACTTTTGATGATCCGTTTGGCTTAAAGTTGGACAAAATTTGACTTATTTCTTAAGCCAATTTGATGTGGCATATTTCCTAAAAATTAGGCACTTTGGAACCGTTTTTTTATTTTATTATAATAATATGGGTGGCGCTACAACCCATGGATGGCCAGGGCCTAACTTCTCAGCAACCACTGCGTGTCGTGCGTGCTATTGTTATCTCACGCGTGGAAGGGACCTACAGTTGAATGCAGGCTCCGAACGGCGAAATTGAGGAAGCTTTTTCTACTCTTTGAGCATTGTCAGTGACTCGAAAGAGGTGGAGCCGTGAAATATGAAAGGTGGTAAATTCGGGTATCGAACCTGGGACCCTCTGCGTAGGAGTCGACGCACATACCCACTACGCCACGGCGACCCACAATAGCATATTCCATCTTTATTCACAACAAATCGGAGGAAAGACTCAGCTGTCAAAATATCTGAGTGAAGAGGATTCGTTAAACTTAACGAAATAAACTTTTATTCACACCAGATGGAGCTGCTGCGGAAATGCTCACACTCAGTTTTTATCCACACCACCCATAGTCAGTCTAGAACAGAAATTGGTTCTTTAGACTTGTCCCCACTGGGGCTTTCCACTTTCTGTTCCATCTACTCTGTCAGAGCAGAAACAAATGGTTCTTAAACTAAGACACAAGCACTGTGACTTTGACACTCAACTTTTGACATTGTGCACCCACTTATGGTGGAAGCTTCTTCGCATAACATCGCTCTTTGCCAAGAAATGCGCACTCATTGATTTATACGCAAATAAAACGGATATCCCTGCCCAAGAAGCATCCTACTCCCCTGAGGATGCTACAGTATCGGATGAAAAGTTGAAATCGAGCAAAGCAGGATTGTGTTTCTCGAACAAGTTCACTTGAGAGATAAATCAAGTCGGCCCAGAAAACTTCGAGATATCGTCTTTCAGAATATTTTAATCGTAAGATATTCAATTTCCCGTGAATTATCTGTTTTGTGTTAACGACATCTATTTTGATATGGTGTTCAAGGGGGGTGCTTACACTTCCCTCATCGAGAAATGTTGAAAATCCATGGAGATCCTTTGATTACAGTGAGAAATTGATGGGTGACAGGGGAAGATAACAACCCACGAACTATGGTTGGGGATTATTCAATGGCTTCCTATGCGTGCCGATGTCTAGATGACTTTTGAGTTATGTTAGAAGTTAGGGATTATCATGGTAGGAACTGCATCCCACGTGAACTCTTGTGTGAATGAGTTTATAAATGCTAGGCTCGCCCGTCGTCGAAATTTGACCACCATCAGGGGTAGGAAGGTGGAGCTGCTAGTGAATTCACGAGACCATGTTGGTAGATTGAATTGACAGGAGATTGAATTTTGAGGAGTTACGTAAGAGCAACATAACCTTGTAGAAGTATTTACAAAGGCTCTACTCAACCGGTTGACAAAGTAGTGTCATGCCATTTGGTTGAGTAGGACGGTGTACAAGCGTACGACAAAAATGGGCAGCACGTATTTAGATTTAGATATGATTTCATTTATTTATGCTGGCATCACCAGAGAGAGTGAGTGCACTATGTCCGTTCATATTCAAAACTTAAAAGGTGGAGCTATGAATTATGAACTTTGCTTATTTTAAGAAGTTAACGAGGCTATGGGTCGAACCACTGTGCCGCCGTGTCCACTACGGTAGACCATAATAGACATTTCGCAAATAATCAATATTCAGCAAAGGACCCACCGGAGAAATAGCTTGTCAACGCTGCTGAACATCGCTGGTTATCAAAGACAGCTGGCTCGACTGTGGCGTGAAGAGAATAACAAAAAGATTTAGTTGCACCACCTAATCGATTTAATCGCAAACTGAAAACAAACAAAACTGAACATTTTGATAAGTAGTCTAAAACCCGTTAACCCGTCTAATCCTAAGATAACGCACGTGGACAAGGACCTAAACCAACTTGGAGTGCGAGACTGGCGACAGCTAACCAGATCTGATGGACAGGCTTGTTGGTTGAGGCCCGGGTCCACCCCGGACTGTAGCCCCAAATAAATATGAAAAGAGGTAGTAAGGCACGCAAGAAAGATCCTTCGCCATCGACTCTAATTCGAAAGGGGTTATGCCCAAGGAAAACCAGGCGAATTGTTCCAACTGCTAAGGGGTCGCCTACCTGATTGATTCGCATTCCACGCACGCCTCAAAAGTCATGACGATGGGTGTGGCAAGTTTAATAAGACTTCGAGGAATCGGAAATCCCCAAGGATTGAGGACATTTTCGCAGATAATTGCTCGAATCTGTGCTGAAACGCAATTTTCAAATGAGGGCCACCGTCTTAAGACGACAACAAGTTACTTAGCTTAACTTTCTCCTTGGCCCACATTTGTGAATCCTTCAGATACGTGCGTAGCTCATTAACTCATGCGACAAGCATTACAAAATCCACTCCTAAATCGCTGACACTAATTATGCCGCCATGGGAACGCTTTGTTTTGAATGCCAGCGCGAAATCGCATTCCCAATCAAACTCTTCGCCGCAAGCACGTTGCCAGCTTACGCACGACCCTCAGCCCATAGACAAAACAATCCATTTACATGGGAAAAATCAGAAATAATTACGATTCCCCAGAAAATGGCATCTTCAATCATTGCCATCACCACGACCTACATAAATTCCATGGCAGAGGGGCCCAAGTGGATTCAGTCACATCTTGGAGTGTTCCGAGTGCCTCCTGACATTTGACTTGAAGCGTTCGTGCCTGCTGCAAGTTCTATCCGGGTAATTCCTCATTTCAACGAGATTTCGTCGAGTCAAAATCGTGAATCTTTTGAGTGATGTTCGTATTTTAGGAATTCGCCTTTCGCTTGGCTGCCTTCCGAGAAATGTGGAATGAAATGAATTCCCTGCGAGGGCGTGTGTGGGCAGCATTCCCCGGAGGATCCTGCGGAATGGTGTCCAACACCCGCCACGCACTGGTGGTCGATTCCTTTCTCGCAGAAACACCCACCCGGCGGAGAGTGATTGCTCCATTAACCAGCGAAGTTAATTCGGGGACGGGACGCCCACAGATGATGATGTCGTGGATAATCATCGGATTCGGTATGTCCTGAATGTTAAGCACTCGTTTGGGCTGGAATGAATGATTTCAGTCACATACAGCCGCCGCGGGGGTGGTTGAAATTAATCAGGTCAAAGCGTGTTATTCTGTTTTTCTCTTGGAATTTGTGTTCCGTTTACATGTGCTTGCTTCCGGGCCCCACAGCGATGCAGTTGAATGCGCAAGCTGAACTCGGTCCAATAGATAGTTTAGTTAGTTAGTTTCCGCTTAACCTGGGGGGCTTTGTCTTTGAGTCTCGATTACACGAGTGTTGCCGCAAGACTGTTGTACTGGTTTCTGGTTGTCCTTGGGAAAACCACTCGTGGAACTCAATCAATTAGACTACCTCAACCTTCATCTCAAAAGAATGGGATGCGGGTTAACATAATGCCTTCTTGTGTGCTGTGATTATTTACTGGGGAGGACGGCCAAACCAGACGACGCAGCTTATGGCACGGCGTCCAGCGCGTAAGTCGAGTTTAGTTACATTTGTGAATAGTTATGTAAACTTCAAACGGTGAGGATGAGTAGTTTTGTACGCATCACTGGCACGATTTGAAATTGTGTGCAGATTCAGTGATATTTCCAAATGTATCGTCTTCGTGTCTGTATTCTTGCCTTGAAATTGAGGCAAGCGCAAATTGGGTTTGTTTCACATGTGAAAGACCATATTCTTCAGCATTTAATTCAATCTGTAGTACTTTAGTTACTGAGTAACGAAACGTTACTTTCCAAAAATATCGTTACAGGCACAGCTTCATTCCGTGTATAATGGTATGAGTTATGAATGTAGTTAAACATGGGGATTTAATCTAGAACCTTATATATAATCACATTCTAGACGGTCTTTTTGTGCCTGCAATGATCTTCCGACTCTTAAGCGTTCACAAATACTGCAGCGCCATCAAACTCAAAGAGTCTCACAGCACCATCCTTGACCTTTTACTGGCAGATCTCGTAACATACTCCACGGACTATACGATCTCCAAACTTAATCCATCAAAGAGCCTTGACGCTTTTATCCCCAAAAGAGCGGAATGACACAGTGAGCAGGTATGTATGGAATCTACATGGACGGTTAGGTTAGATCATGGAAGGGGGGTGTGACAATAACACACCACTTCCAATCGGAGGCCTTAGGGCCCATTGTGAATCTCTTTATTTGTGGAGTACATACTCTGTTAACCTATACGGCCACGTGATGGCTTAAACCATTCCGTGCTCTTTACAAGAAGATCCGATATATCTGCAATCGCGAAGTCCACAGTTTCTGTGAAGAATCTTTGGCCCAGCGAAGCTAGGCGCCAATTATAGAGAGCTGGGCAGTGGCAGCTTGACGGCCCTAAGACAGGCGGTATTCCAAGAATTCCGGAACATTTTACTGTCGGACAATTCTAGTGTGGTAAAAGCGCAACTATTTGCAAGTCGGCAAGTCAAAGTACACCCAAATATCGTGCCAAGGCAGAAGGTTATCGTATGTATTCATTGCCACGCAACCAAGTCTCTTACCTGCTCCACTCCGTATCTATGCGCTTGCGACATTAGATGGCCAGCTCAAAATCTCCCTTATTTGGGTTCCAAGTCACAGTGAACTCCCAGGAAATAGGAAGGCTGACGAAGTGGCTAAAGAGGGACCTCAAAGCCTGAAGCTAATATTTTGAGAGCACTGCTGTTGAAGCATCCAATCGGAATACATTCTAGGGGCTGTGCATTCTTTGGTCAACTGGCTTGGAGGTCTTTAAGTCTGGATGTCTGACCCAAAGACCTCCAAGCCAGTACGATTTGGAATAAATGCTGGTAGAGAAGTTCTTTTCGAAGATCGTTTGGGTAGCAGGCGATCGGTGTTGTTGAGAAGGATGTTGAATTCATTAAGATTAGTTGAGTGGGAGTCGGAGTGTTATGATTCTTAGGCCTGGGCTGGCTGTTGTCTGAATTTGATGCCTTTTTGCCAGATAGCTTGTAGTAAACCCGCAGTCGATACTGTGAATTTCCGTCCGTGTAACTTCTGGCATGCGCGAATGACATTGACGTGATTGGCAGAACACACAGAGCCAACAAATAGGTCTTGAAACGGAAATGGGTGTGGGGGTGAATGACGGCATAACGAAGTTTATGCTGTCCTCAAGAAGGGACACTCAACATCGACGTCTTGGACAGAGCGTAACAATGTGTACCTACGACTTCGAGGTTGTTAAGGACCTCGACTCCCTTGTGTAACAAGGAAACGACAACCGCTGTTTCTATTGATTCAAGACCCAATTGAGTCCAACGACTATGCTTACTTTATATGACAGTCGGATCATCCCAGTCATGCTGTTTGGCGGGGAGGCATGAATAACCTCGAAAGCGGATGTTCTCTTCGAGAGACAATTTCTTCCCCGGACTATAGCGGTCTATATCGCCAATGGAAGAAGAAGAAGGTTCAGGCGCTCACACATAGCGGCAGAGAACTTTATGGCGATGTTTAGAAAACATCAGAGACTTCCTCACACGCTCCAGTGACGTTCCACTTGACCACAAATTGCAATGGGCGGTAACTTTGATCGGACCATTGCTCGAGTATAGAAGACGTCCACGAAAATGAGATAGTTAACTATACATTTCCGGAACTCAATTCATTCCTTTCTGGAAGGACTTTCCAAGAAAACCAGCATTGACATTCACTAGAACGCCGCCGGGGTCTTGCCCAGCGTAGGCCATGAAAGGTGAGGAAATTTAATCTACAAAGCACTGAGGCCATGGAGGACTGCCTAATGGACCCGCACCAAAATGTTACGTATACGCCACCGTGGCCACACAAGGCAACTCTTAGGACTGCATCCTCGACCAAATGTAACATGTGGCGCATACGCTACCGTGGCCACAGAAGACAATTCTTAGGACTGCCTCCTTGACCAAATGTAAGATGTCGCGCATACGCCACCGTGGCCACACAAGACAATTCTTAGGACTGCATCCTCGACCAAATGTAACATGTGGCGCATACGCTACCGTGGCCACAGAAGACAATTCTTAGGACTGCCTCCTTGACCAAATGTAAGATGTCGCGCATACGCCACCGTGGCCACACAAGACAATTCTTAGGACTGCCTCCTCGACCAAATGTAAAATGTTACGTATACGCCACCGGGGCCACACAAGACAACTCTTAGGACTGCATCCTCGACCAAATGTAACATGTGGCGCATACGCCACCGTGGCCACAGAAGACAATTCTTAGGACTGCCTCCTTGACCAAATGTAAGATGTCGCGTATACGCCACCGTGGCCACACAAGACAATTCTTAGGACTGCATCCTCGACCAAATGTAACATGTGGCGCATACGCCACCGTGGCCACAGAAGACAATTCTTAGGACTGCCTCCTCGACCAAATGTAAAATGTTACGTATACGCCACCGGGGCCACACAAGACAACTCTTAGGACTGCATCCTCGACCAAATGTAACATGTGGCGCATACGCCACCGTGGCCACAGAAGACAATTCTTAGGACTGCCTCCTTGACCAAATGTAAGATGTCGCGTATACACCACCGTGGTCACAGAAGACAATTTTTAGGACTGTCTCGTTGACAAAATTAAAATGTCGCGTATACGCCACGGTGGCCACACAACACAACTCTTAATACTGATTTTGAACGTAAATAGTGACTAGTTGCCGGTGGCACCTGGCGAGACTGACTCATTTCGAGCACACCGAAGCCACTGCTCAGTCATGGGCATCATCCCTTAACTCCGCACGAAATGGCAAACGAAAAGAAAACATCGTCACCCTCTGTCAACACGAATGACACACAAATTTCATAGTTATGTACATAAACCGCTTAATCATTTCGACCGCATGTAGAACAGGTGAAGTCTATCAATTCCGACACAACGACCTCTCGAACGTCGAACGTAACCATGTTCAACATAGCTTACACACACACCTGCACGGAGGGTACTCATGTTTTGCAGTCCATTTCCCTTCACAGGGTCACGTTCTTGGCCTCTCCTCCGGGGTTCCACTTGAAAGAATCAATTCAACTCAAGGCCCGCACCTGCCCCGGAGACAATGTCCTGGAAAATCTGAAACACATCCCCCCGTGGCTGGCTGGCTTAAGCGAGGTTGGCTTTCGTTTTCACCCTTCGGCCAACCCCCATCGACTTTCAACCCGGCAGCAGCACATTCATGTGTGCCATTTAATGACCACGTGGACAGCCATACACACACACACCCAGGCACACAGAAGATTATGATACAACACCTTGACGGAAGCACTCTTTGAACTCACCTCTGTTGTCGGGGTTTCTGCAGCATTTGCGAGGCGTCCTCATTAAATTGATCATCCTCGAGGGGCTCTCCGTCGATGTTTGTCAACCGTCTGTAGACCTCATGCGGCACGTCGTCCTTGGCGGCGTCCTTTTCCGTTTTCTTATGATTCACCGGATTCACTTGAAACCGATTGGGTCGATCGACCGAGCCCAGTTCGAATGACGAAAATTCCGACATTATTTCCGACCACGATACTAGAAATTCGTAACAAACAACACTCAATATTCACTGGCCCGCTGGCCCGATGTCATTCAGCACTTATTCACCGATTGTGTCACCTGCAAAGAGAGATAAACAAAAAAGAAAGAAAAAAAAAACACAAGTTAGTCTCTGGCCACAGAAGGAATGTGTAAATAAATAACAACCGTTTGGAGTGCGTTGCAATTGCTCGAGTGTAACCGGTGACCAAGCCATTGAATTGGAATTGAAACATTACACTGGTCGGTGAGAGGGGGAGGGAGAGAGGAGAAATTCCCGAAAATAAACAAACTGAGGTGGGTGCGATAACAGCGGTCGACTGAGGGTACGTGGAATACGTGCGGTACGTGCTACGAGCTTATCGTCCGCAACCTAACCTCGGAAGAACTGAAACTAGAATTTTTTTTTACCCACAACCACTAATGAGGTGGAGCCTCTGTGTGTGGGTGTGTTTGTGTGTGCTTCAGCCATAATCAAGCAAGCTAGTGGGAGGCTCTGCATGGAAGGGGTGTGGAGAGCGTGCAAACATATGTTATCGACTGGACACGGACAGTGTGTCTCTATGTGGGTGTTGATGCTATAAAACAACAAACACACACCCCCATGCGAGGTTTGGGGTGAGGTCGAGAGCAAGTCCTGCAATAACAATCAATGCAATGATGTCTGCTAAATGAATTGAATGTGTTAAGGCCCGGCGGAGGTGGAAGTGCTTCCGTTTAGGCGGAAATGCTGAAACCATGGCACACAGCAGCTTACCGCTATCGATTTGTCGACGAGTGGGAAGGTGTGTGTGTTGCGTTGTTTAGAAGAAAATGGCTTTATTAGACGGGGTATTCTTTCTCGCACAGTTCTCACATGTGCTCGCGCATAAATTTAGCTTCTTTAGCGAGCGCTCGCGTTGGGACTGTCACTGATGGCAGTGGGCACACGAGTGGAGGCGCAATAGTGTTGTGGGGAGTTCAAGAATAAGAACCTTTTCGGAGAGCATTTGACGGAGTGATTTCGGTTGTGCCGTGGTGGATGATGGGACTGGCGTGGCATGTCTCAAACTCGTTGGTCACCACAAGAGACGCAGATCACATTGGCGTGTTTTTTTATTTAATTTTTTTTTATTTTTAACTTTATGTTGGGTAATTTTTTATTTTAATTTAAATTTTTATTATTTCAGCGCGTCTAGGTTCGGATAGGTAGTTGGGCTGCTAGTGAATCCACCAGCACGCTTAGACCAGGTTGGTCAATTGTGAATGACTACTCCAGTGACAGTGCCGCTAATTTGATCCCAACGGCAAATGGTGACTGAGCCAGATTTAAAAACCAGAAAAGCATATTAACTTTGCTTTCACTGGGATTCGAACCGGGAACCCCGCTAACCAGGGGCTCTACCAACTGCGTCCTCCAGTCGTTCCTCTGTCGGTAACATTTCCTATATTTCCGTAAGCTCAACATAAACATGTCCATGTCCCACCAACATGTCCACAAATTGTATACAAACACTGCTCTAAAGTTGTGCTAAACAGTTACGACGACGGAAGGGACGTGGAACGATTCTTTTCGCAGTCGGAATTGGTAACGACTGGTACTGGGCACATGAGGGGAGCTAAATATGTGTGTCCTTAACGACACAACTCCAGTTGACACCCATCTGATCATACTCCAGGCAAGACGAGTATTCCATATTCACGTGGTGTGGTTGAAAACGGGCTTGAGGATGATATTGTGAGCACTCCTGGTGAAACAATTATTAAGGGTGAACAGCACCTGATCATCGTGTGAAAAATTAGCGATAAATCAGGAAGAAATAAGACACGGCACGCCGGTGGTCGAGGGAGTTCATCGACGTTGTCTCATATGAGTCAAGTTGTCGATTAAGGATTCTGTCTAGTAGTTAGATGTAGGGCGGTCATGAGTCGTGTTCTTGCAATCAAGAGAACAGACATGACTATAGGTCGGATATAAGTGAAATCGTACTTGCATCAATTGAGGAATCAGCATCTTTGGGGACTCGAATATGAGATCGAGTGAACGTAACCCAAAGATGGATAGTATACCGGTTTCATCGATCTAAGCTTCATTCGAGTGTAGGGTTCGCTTAAGTGACAGGCTCTGGATTTCAATGTGCTTAAAAAAATCTGTCATACCAATTAGACGGCCGAAGGGCAGGGTGAGAACTTGTCACCAACAAAGGAACGAAGTGAATCAGAAGCAGCAGACACCAAATCATTTATAAAACAAGAAAGAGTCATTTCGACACAACAGCCATTGCAATACAATGTTGCTCTCACCTAATATATATTGTTGAGCGATTTTGCACGAGGAATAAAAATTATACCTTTTCTCAATCTACTCAACCATCAACATGACTACCCTCTTGAGTGAAAAAGAGGGTGGCCAACGATCGGTTGAGTCAGAGAGGACATGCATTGGGAATAGTCTTTGGATCGCGAAAGGGTACGGTCGTTGGTTTACCCGTGGTAGCTATTTTACTAATTTAATAATATATATAATTTGGGGGGCGCTACAGTCCGAGACGGACCTGGGCCTAGCTTCTACAGCAACTACTCGTGTTGTGCATGATATTGTTCTATCACGAGTGGATGGGACATACAGTTTGATACCGACTCTGAGTGGCGAAGTTGAGAAGCTTTTTCTAGTATGGGCATTGTCAGTGACTCGAAAGAGGTGGAGCCTACATTTTGTAAATATTGGTGTCACTTTTCGGTTAGGTATCCAATCAAATCACTAGTGGACCTGTTCCTATGAAAACCGCACTACACTTCATCCTCGATTCGAGATATGTCTTAGGCCGACGATTTATCGTTACTCCCTAGACACTGGAAAAAAGGACGTATAAGAGCTATGTGTCGTGACAAGGAGGGTGGCGAAGGGACGCACTGGACAAATGACGTTCTTAGTCATTTTTAAAGGAGTTTCAGGTCTCTGAAGAAGAAGATGATGATTTCAGGTCTCTGAACAAGAAGATGAATTTTGTGCTAAGGGTCCTCCTGTGGCCAGGAGTAGTTGTGTACGTTGAGCACTTAAAGTACTCCTTGCGAGTATCATTGGACGTTTTCGACTACAGGTTTAATTGATCTGTTCCACGGATTGTATGGCATGTAGCATCGTCTTGTTGAAACCATTTTCAGAAATCCAATTCCAGTTGAATTTCAGCAGAAAAAAACTTTGTTATAGTGCCGCATGTCGAGGACCATTGTGGGTCACCGTGGCGTAGTGGGTTAGTGCCTCGACTCCTACGCAGAGGGTGCCAGGTTCGATACCCGAATTTATCACCTTTCATATTTCACAGCTCCACCTCTTTCGAGTCACTGACAATGCTCAGAAAGTATTCCTGTCTAGACAAAGTTTCTCAAACTTGGCCGTTCGGAGTCGACATTAAACTGTAGGTCCCTTCCACGCGTGAGAGAATAATAGCACGCACAACACGTAGTGGTTGCTGAGAAGCTAGGCCCAAGTCCACCTCGGACTGTCGCGCCACCCATATTATTATAATGTCGAGGACCAGTAGCAGTCACTGCTTAACCAATGTGATTTTCAAAAAAGGATCCAGACCAAAATCGGGACCCCAACTTTCATTACTTTTGAGATATTGTTTAAGAATGAAAACAAATTTGGTGGTGTGAATAAAAACTGAGTGTGAGCATTTCCTCAGCATTTTGGAGTAAATGCTAAATCTGGTGTGAATACAAATTTGTTTCGTTAAGTTTAACAAATCCTATCCACTCACATATTTTGACAACTGAGACTTTCCTCCGTTTTGGTGTGAATAAGGATGGAATATGCTCAGATATCGCTTGTAGAAGTTGAGTGTGCGTAGGAGGTGACTTCAAGAGAGAAAAAAGTGAAAACAATTTGAAATAATGGAAAATACTGGACGACTTTGACGGATTAAACCTTAATCCTGAAAAATAAAGGGAAATCTTGAATGGACTGTTGCAAATTAAACACTGGTTGTACCTTACTCAAATGTTCTCTTTATTAAGATGCTTACACGTCGTAAGCAAAAGGGGCCGATAAATTCAACTTAAAGCCAATAAAAGTATGAACTAACAATCGATTTCTGTCCTGACAGTTGGTAGTAGGTAAAGGATGACACTGAAAATTAAGTAGATACATTGTTTCAATTCTACTACATAACATGGACAATGAGGATTTCGTCAAATGTCTGCAATTTTACCCGTGCTTGCTGGTAAAAAGACAAACTCCAGACGTGAAAAGTAAAAAGCAATCTGAGTTGAAGGCTATGGAGGAAGAAATAAAAAAAAATCAATGAGGTCAACTTGAACATCTCGCAAATAAAGAAAAAAATTGATAACACGAAGGCCCGCGTCAAATCAAAGGGCGGGCAATCTTCCCATTACATTAAAAAAAAACAAAAAACAATCAAAGGCATGGCACCACCACGGGTTTCTTCAGGACAATCGGAAAGTAAATGAGTACTTAACCATTCCATGTCATCAAACTCGAATCAACATACATTTCTTGAAATTATTCCCTGTGTCCCCGTGAGGACATGAGTTATAATTCTTTGTTTTTCGCGTTTGCATATATTTTGCACCCACCTTTACCCGACTGTGCACTCACCCTTAACCGCCAAGAACTCTAGTTTTCAAACGTCAACTGAGAGGAGAGTACCTTTTTTGAGGCAATTTTTTATTCACACCAAATTGAGTACTTCCTTTAACGAAAATACTCGACTCATGTGTTCTTACTCGGAGTTTTTTCTAAGTTTTTATTCACACCACCCATTGTTGTGGTGTCATGTAAAGCTCTATTTTTACTTACCCTAAGCTGTCAATTGGATGGGTCGCCGTGGCGTAGTGGGTAAGTGCGTCGACTCCTACGCAGAGGGTGCCAGGTTCGACGGCTCCACCTCTTTCGAGTCACTGACAATGCTCAAAAAGTATTCCTGTCTAGACAAAGCTTCTCAAACTTTGCCGTTCGGAGTCGGCATTAAACTGTAGGTCCCTTCCACGCGTGAGAAAATAATAGCACGCACAACACGTAGTGGTTTCCGAGAAGCTAGCCCCAGGTCCACCTCGGACTGTCGCGCCACCCATATTACTATATTAAGCTGCCAATTGTCAAATCGTTTACTGCACCAATTTCGGCAATTTTGGGACACACTTTAAGAGCCTGATTATTTTCTTGAAGTACCTACTTATTTCTTAATAGAGTTGGCTTTGTATATCTGGATATTCTACACTCTCTCCTCTGGGATATTCTACACTGTCTCATCTGGGCTCTTTGCCCTTTGAGGAATGAAGGATCTCGCATTCAGAAGAAGAGTGTTTGTGCTACTGGAAGCATAGTATGCAAGGAAGCATAGTGGCCAAGGAGCATAGTGTGTCTAAAAAAAAAGAGAAGCTTCTCAAACTTGTCCGTTCGACTGCAGGTTGTCTTCACTTGTAAGAGAAATGCCAGAGAATATTGGCCCAAGTCCACCTCGGACTACAGCTGATGCACTTATGTACCACTCCAAGGAATGGTCCCTCAATAAATAAGGGATCTCTAAGTGCGTCATCATTTTACAAAGCATTCCAATTCATTGACGATGTCAGCTCAAAAGAGTAAACACATCGATTGAAGTGCTGCCGATAAAAATGTCTGCAAATGTGGAAAACATTGAGTGCCTGAAGTAAAACTAGACCACATGTCGCTTCGCAGACAAATCATTGAGGCATATCGATAAGCATATCGTGTCAGGTATCTAAATGAAGTGCTGTCATCTAGGCGATCGATATCATCAGAAAGGGAAGGTATGTAGCGCACGCTAATATCGAAGGCAAGAATATCAGCGACTCGACCATGATCTAAAACATGAAACTAACTGTTGACTCGGGACAAGGGAAAGGGTGCGAAAACAATAAGACGCATAAAAGTGGTTGCTGTAGAAACTAGGCCCTCTACTAGGTGTAGCGACACCCAGATATGCCACGGGAGTACAATAAGTCGATACATCCGACTAAAGCCAGCTATAAAAGAGGCAGTAGTAAATGCAAACGCTAGTTACTGATGCAACGCTAGAGGCGGCATTTTTATTATTGCTTAAGCATAAGACTGGAACAATATCCAAGACAAAATTGGGTTTAGATACAGTACACTGGACTGGGTTCAAAAGCAATCCATTAGCAATGGGCCAGGCAGAAATTTGGGTAAATCTTCATTAAGAAGCTTACCCAACTTATTAAGGTCCTTGAAGGTTCTCTTAAATGAAGTCGAAAGTCGTCAGCATAAAGATGGTTACAGACTGATGAGAGATCATTAAACAATACCGGCCCAAGAGTTGACCCTTGAGGAACCCCTTGAATCAATCACATTATTGAGGAGGATTTGCCACCAGAAGTGACTCTCTGAAACATTCCGTGCAAATAGCTGCGAATTAGTTTTCCAGCCTTCCACATTAGAATACCTCCAAATTAGAAAGTCTTTGAAAAGGCAAGCACGCAAAGAAACGTACATAATCCTTGGCGTAATGCTTCCTTATTTCGCTAAGTAGGCTTATCATAGCAAACTCGATCTTACTCTAAGGTCTGATTCCTATGCGTAGAGGATGTTGTTAGAAAACCTCTGAATTTGACCTTGAACACGACGTTAAACTGAAAATCCAACTCAAAAAGGCCTAGGCTTCATACCGCTGTAACAAGACCACAGGTTCAGCCTCACATGGTGCACTGGTTATTTACATCAGTAGTGAGACCCAAACTGCTGTGCGGAGTCGCGATTTGATGGACTGCTCTCGAAAATAACATCAACTGCAAATCTCTGGATAGGGTGTAGGGAAAGGAATGGGTACGTATCAACGGATCGTTAAGCACAACCCCCGCCTCAGCTCTGAAGGTAAGATAGGTAAAAGTGTTTGTTCGGTGAGAACCTACTTACACAGCTCTGTAACCTTACCTTGTACTGAAGAATGGCATACATTAGTTTCTTGATATCCTTCGCAGAAATCTAAGTGAGTTGTAGAAGGGTCTACCAAGCGCTAGCTGTCTGGTTCCAGCAAGAGCTGGGTGTTAGGGTTTACCACTGCAACTGCGAGTTGTGAGTGACGCATAGCTTAACGGCGTGATCTCCAATCGGCTAATGTCCTGTACAGACCGCCACTAGTCTGGCAAAATCATGACAAGTTCGCGGACCGAAAGGCTGTTTGTATTCAGGCCATATTGTCCTTGATGTTGCACAGTTTATCAGTCTGACTCATCTAAGGTTAACTGTGTCAAGGAAGTGTGATGATATGTCAGTCTTAACTGATTGTAGGGAGATTAACACCTCCTCTGCAAGCGATTGCTGAAGAGCAAGTACAACGGCCCTTTCATTACCCGCGATGTCGCTCGGACTTGGAACCTATGTAAGGGAAATGAGCAGGACTTCTAACGACGCTATCTCAGACGTAAGTCAAAGGAGGCAAAAGCTAGTTAGATGGCTACTTGGCTATCAATGCATATGACAACCTTCTGTCTTGGCAAGATGTTTGGATGTATTTTGAGTTGACGACATGCTCTCTGGATTCAGGGATTCTGAGAACACACCCGCACCCATACATTTTCCAGTTAAAATCCCTGCACATCTGCCCACTATGCCATTCCTTTCTTTCTGGGGTACAACGTCGAGGTTAATAAACAGGTTAAATCGAGTGACGGTGTAGTCCGTTGGGGATGATACAAGATCTCTTGATATAAGATCAAAGGAAGGACAATAGGGTTGTTATGTTCAGCATCCAGACTTTCTGTGTCTGACGGCGCCTGCCTATGGTGCTTTTAAAAGGTAGAAGATGTAGCATTTCAGTCAGGTTATCAGAGGGAGTCGACCGTACAGTGCCTGTGGTCCCTAAGCACTCATTTCTCTGTATCTTGATTAATTTTGTGATATAGTATTTTTTCCTGAGGGTCTGCTACAATTCTAATGATCCGTATGTTAGAATGGGGCGAACCACCGGCGCACAGTGGTCCCGCAGTGGAAATAAATACCCGAAGTGACATATCTTTCCCGGACAAATGGCTTATGTTTTTCGATTCTACAAATATGAGAACCTAGAAAGCCAAAATTTTGTTGACTTTGGATCATCTGTTTGGCTGTACCGTTAGCTCAAAGTTTGGAGTTTGAAAATTACAAAACTTGACGTATTTTTTAAGCAAAATTTGATGTGCCATATTTCCTAAAATTATGTACATTGGAACCTAAAGTAAATTTATTTTTAAAATGGTCAGGCATCTTGCTTTCAAACTGCGTTTTCAGTTTTTTCATATTGCTTACCAATTTTTTAAACCAGGCTTTTAAGTAAAGGCACATTTTGTGAGGGGCATTTCAATCTTTGATGGACTATAAAAAAAATCTCCAAGAGTCTCCAACGGGAGACCAACTTTTTCTGAAAGCTAAAAGTATTGTCTATCGATGCTGAAAAAACTAGAGACCACTTTTGTACGAGGCATTTAAGTGGAGCAATGTCGTGCATTTTTCGGCATTTTCAAACGATTCCCCTTGCAGTGCATGTATTGTGCAAACGCTATGCGAGATGCCGAGTATGTTTTTCTTATTGTGAATTAGAATTCTTTGGGTCATAAAATTGTTATGGTTATGAAACTAATTGCTTTTATCTTGTTTTGTTTGCCGTGTCATAAATGCATGTCGCAAAAAGGGGGGTAATTAGAACGTTATTGGCCAATATCTATTTCTGACTTTGAGGCATCGGGAATTAGTTTATGATTCCGAAAATATTGAAGATTTCAAATAGGAAGATGACGTTTTGCTTTATATAGATATCGAAAATACTTTCAAAATTGCAGTTGCATTCCAGCATTTGTTGTGCAAATTTTAAGTTTTTCGCGATGGCAAGTATTGTATTTGAATATGGATTCTTATGCGATTACTTTTTTGATGGTGACATCTAGAAGACCCATTATCAACGGCAGAAATAACCGAAATAGATGCGCAACTCATAAAAAGATTCAGTGCTATCCTGGAGTATATTGTATGCAGCAATTTTTGGATTGACCCCGACAAGTTTGGAGCTTATGCCCAGGAAACCGCTACAATGGCTACAAATTTATACTCCTGGTATTATATGCCAGCAACAGTGCATAAAACTCTGTGCAACGGAGCAGAAATAATATCATCACAAGCAAAAGAATTCAAGAACAAATTAAAAGCGAACTTTCACTTATTGTAGACAAACCAAAGCCGGGCTGTGGAAACTCTATTGACGGCAATGTAGCTCGAAAGTTTTTCCAAAACCACAGTGTTTCTTCCCGTATAAATCGATAGAGAACTCATTAGAAGAATTTACATGATACTTCAAGCTATTTCAAGCGGGCATAAAATAAATACGAAAACAGTATTGTTTCGAGACAGCTCCCTTGAATGTTCAGTTATATTCTTGGATGCCTATGACACCAACTCTTCACAAGATACTCATTCATGGATCCGTCATAGTTCGAGAAGTCTTGCTACCCATCGGCATGCTTAGTGAAGAACCCCGCAATGAAAATTTCAAATCATACAGGGAATTTTTCGCCAGAAAAACAACGAGGACGGACAACAACATCTCGGATGTTAATTGGTCTGACATCGGAACGAGCAATTTTGTTCACTTTTCTTTAAAAAAAAAAACAAAATTATTTTACACTTGCGAGTGAAGACACTTCCAACACATTCGTTTGCTCTTTGTTTTGTCTGTCTAAGGGGTGATTGTTAACCTAGGTGAACTGTTTATTGTTCCTTGGTACTTACAGCGGATCTGACAGATGCAACGGCGGTCATTGAGTACATCCAGGCACCACCAGCTACAACACGCTTACAGCGCTTGCATGACAAGATACCAACGCAGGCACGCTTCATGGCGTCCTAGCCACAGAAAGTTCAGGTTTATTTGGAATACTGGGTGATTTCCATTTTCTTCACCATTTTATCGAGGTAAGCACCATAAAGGGTATCATATTTACCTATGATTCCTTCTTGGTACGCTTTAAAGAAGTTTTTCTGTCAATACTGGAACTGGAAACTATTAGTGTAATGGCGTCTTCCAATCATACGCTTCGGGCTTGTGAAGCTGACTTCGTCTGGATAAGATCTTTCATTCGAAATTTAGCATGAATTTTTTAATACCGACACACTTGTTAAACTTCTCATCTAAAGCCGTTAAATCCTACAAGATACATAGCTATTGGGGGTTTTTGAAAAAATTCATGTAACACGTTGCATTGGTTAAACAAATAAACGAAAAGATACTACTCATGACTATCAAATGGACGCGATGGTTATAGATATGGATGTCAGGAATTTTTCTACCCAATTTACTTTCTATCCTGGTAGCAGCTGCCAAAAGGTCGAAGGTCCTGATGATTGAACGCAAGCAAAAATTCCGAAAAATTGCCAGTACCCTTGCCATGTCACTGACTGCCCTTCCCTAGCCACCCAATCGTTGGGCACTCTCTTTGTCAGACAAGAGGATAGTTTATGTTGCCCTTTGAATTGATTGCTGACAGGGAAGAGACCCTTCCGCACACCCACGCCACTCCCCCTCCTACCACAACCAGCACACCAAGAACTGAAGCAATCTTGAGAAACGACAAAGCTGTGTCTCCGAAATTTTGTACAGTTGTCGTTCTTCAAACACAAAACCGACACGTCGCTAATTGTCGGTCTCCCGCCAGCTAGTTCGTCGTAATCTAAAATGCATGTCAAGCATGTTGTAAGTAACAAATCTACAAGTTTCCCGCCCACCCACACCTCGTAAAAGGTACTTAGTGTTCGACACAAGTAACGTGTAATTTTCCAAGATAAATATCTACACATAAACTTAAATGTTTCGTAACATTACGATTTTGATGTAGCACCAAACTCGTCAGATACTACTTTACGACAGCCATTATGGT
Source organism: Eristalis intricaria (assembly GCA_964034865.1). Taxonomy (NCBI): domain Eukaryota; kingdom Metazoa; phylum Arthropoda; class Insecta; order Diptera; family Syrphidae; genus Eristalis; species Eristalis intricaria. The sequence goes on from OZ035875.1 coordinate 48,971,541, forward strand.
TTTGATGGTTGTTCTCTCCGGCAGATGAGATTTGAGCAAAAAAAAAGAAAACGCACGAGATGACTATGCTCTACCACGTCATGTTTACATCCTCACGGAGCACCTGCCTGCGAAGGCAAGGGTGGCACTTGCCTATTCGCCGCAGCGTTTGAAACACCTTCGCCATATGCCTCACGTCTCACGCCTGAACAATTTGCATGTACCACGTTCCGCAGGATATTATATAACTGATCAACTTCACCGAGTTGCACAGTACGACTGGTACAAGTACAATGACACAAGCAAACAAGCAAACAAGCAAACAAGCTCACAAGCACCTCCACCCCCACCGGCTTGTTCATTTGTGTCCGACATCGAGAAAGGCTGTGTGCTCGTGAATCGTGACAAAGTTTCGTCGCACGCCTCCAGGCGATGCCAATCTGTGTTTCGCTGTGAATATGCCCTGCGCTCGGGTGTCGCTCTCGGTTGGCGGGAAGTGCTTACGCGTCAACTACTTTTACGATACGCTGATCTGAGATACATTTTGATTAACCATGTGCGCGCGTACAACAGTGCGGATGAATTTTGATTTGTTTTTTGCTTTTGTTCGGACCAGCATTGAGAAATTTTGGGAAATGCCTCGGGCGGGTGAGGGAGGGGATGTGCGGGAGCAGATTAATTGAGTAGATGAGTAGAATAGAATGGAGTGGTATCAAATTAATTTGTGTGACGCGACGTTATCTATGACTGTAAACTGAAGCCGGGCTACATGCATGAGTGAGCAGTTTGTGCGGCGAGGTGCTGACGAAAATTCATGGGCACACAGCGACAGTGATTAATTTGAAACCGTTGAGCAGGAGTTGGTGTTGATTACAGAGATTATTTTGTCGCCTTAAGTGCTCTCTGAATGTGAAGTGTAACGAGTTGGTTTGCAGGCAGGAACAGCTTTGTTGTTCGAAGAGCCGGAGGCAAACAAAGTATCGTCGGAGAGTTTTTCAATTAAGCCGATCCGAACGAATCTCCCATAACCTCTTAAGAAGTTCAACGCCGCCAACACCAAGTATTGAAGACCAGTTGCAACATTGCCAAAAAGCCATCAGAGATGCCGCCTTTCATGTGCTGGGTTTCACGCGACTACCTTAACGAAGCCCCTGGTTTGACGACGAGTGTTGGCAGGCGAATGTAGTCAATCAAGAGGTCTTTAAAGTGGCACTACAAAGAAGGACAAGAGCTACTCGCGAGATGTATGAGCAGAAACAGGAGAGACCAACACCGGCTTTTCAGGAGAACGAGAAGCGCGCGATCGGTAGAATTGAGGGATTTTACTGCATGTAGGAAAATTTAACAAAGTCTAAGGTTAGCCAGCAAGGTTATAAAGCCAGTGCTGGAGCCTGTAAGGATGATCAAGGGAACTTCGTACTAGAATCGTAGTCGATGCTGACGATATGGAGGAGACTGTATAAAGGCGACGAATTTTGTACCGCTGTCAGGCAGAATGAACCATTCAACCCGATGCAGATCAACAATCCCGTCCACCCGCCCCTGATTAAGTGAAGATAGCCATATCTTAACTGCTGGAGCTGACGACCTAGCGGCAAAGCTCTTCAAACCGAGAAGCGATGACTTGGTAAGGAGAATGCACCAACTCATCTGTAAAATATGGTCGTAGGAAAGCATGCCCGATGAATGCAACCCCAGCATTGTTTGTCCTATCCACAAGAAAGGAGATCCTCTGAATTGCATGCCAACAACATGCCAAGAGGCTTGAGTCTTCTAAACATCGCCTACAAGATATTATCTGCCGTGTTGTGTGAACGCCTAAAGCCGTCCGTCAACAACCAGGGTGGCTTTTAATCCACCATCGAAATAATTCATGAACGGCAACTTTTCGAGAAATCCCAAGATCAACAAATCGATACCTTCCACCTTTTCATCGACTTTAAGGCCGCGTATGACAGCGTTGAGTTATACAGAGCCTAGACATCCCTACGAAACCTTTTACCATCACGGTCGGTAAAGGCTTAACCGAGACCAGAAAAGGATTTAGACAAGGCGACGTGCAGTCTGCACCAGATTCATTCCTGAAAGGAGGTCGTGCTGAGTTCGTCAAGATCAGCACAGACCAAGACTTAGATCATCAGGATTGTACAGAAGTCCCTTCAGAAGCTCAGGCGAGGCATTGAGGCTAAAAGGCCTTCCGACGAAAAAACGACATCTTGGACAAAATACCACAATGGGCAGCTATGACTTTGAGCTTCAGCTACGTGGGTACCAAGATCATCTTCATCATTCTCAAAAGAATTGTTCAAAATTCGCACGCCATCACCAGAGGAAGAATCTTTCAAGAAGTCCGTCCAACTACTCGCAAATGCCGACGATGCTGACATTATCGAAAGAACACAGCGTGATGGCAATGGTACTTTTGTGAATAATGCAAGGGAGGCCACGAAGATCTAAATGAGGACAAGTACCAAGTATAGGACGTCAGTGGGAAAGGACGCCCAACACACACCAGCGCTGAAATCAAACTGTGGCTGTGAAAGCAAATGATAAGCATAGCCCTCTCTTGGACCCAAAATAACCCTTTGTAAGACCTTGTTCGTCCCAGTTGTGCTATATGGCGCAGAGGCATGGATTTTGTCCAAAGTGGACGAAGGTACTCTTGGTTGCTTTGAGGGACTTTAGGTCCCGTCTGCATAGATGAGGTGAGTGGAGAAGGAGATACAACGACGAACTGTACGAGCTGTTCAGCGACATCGACCTAGTCAGGAGAGTGAGGATCCAACAATTGAGATGACTAGGTCATGTAGAGCGGCCCAGAAAATCTTCGAATCCACCCCAGACGGACGGCAGTAGAGGAAGACCACGACTCAGGTGGCGCACGTAAATAGAAATGGATCTTGAAATTGGAACCAGCTAGCTTAAGATCGAGATGGCTGGAGACGCTTGTTGGTTGGAGCCCAAGTCTACCCCGGACTGTAGCGCCACCTTAAATAACACACTTGGTACAAGGGATGACTTAAAGGGATGAAGGGGCAAAAAATGTCGTGCATACTTCCTGAAAATATTTTACTGTCTTCATTTTACTGCGTTCAAAAGTTTGAAAGTTGACAATTTTGACTTGCATTCTATTGATTTACCATAAATATGGCAAAGTTCCCACAAGACCGTAGGTGCCACACGATGCGACAAGAATTTGAAAGGACTAACAAATGAGCGACGGGTCAATTGCATACAAATGGATCTTTTGGCCTGACTTAAAATCACAAAAATTATATCTAAATGCAGAGACTCGGAGTCTCACATCGATCTGATCGTCGTGATCATTGCAACAGACTCACAGTGTTGGTGACAAAAAAGGCAGAATCACACAATGGAAGTTTAAGAAGGCGCAGTCTAGTCTAGTTCGGTGTATTTGTAAAAGTGATCTTGGTGCTGTCCTCCTTTGGGAGGACCCGTAGATCTATCCTCCAGTCACCTGATGTTGGTTTGTCTTACATTTCATGTGACACGTTATCCTCTCTCCTATCGTCCACGTGTCACCTGATTATGTCTCCGTCTACTAACCACCCGATGTCTCCTTTGTCTCGTGGCGTCACTAACTTATCGCCTGATCCTTTTTTTGTCTTACAAGTCTAATGTCACGTGAGCCTTTGTTGTTCTATTTGTGTAATGTCACGTGACCCATTTCTCCTTGTGTATAAAAAGAGGACAGTTGGCGGAGAGCGAGTTAGTTTAGTTGAAATTGTTAAAGTGTAAAAATAAAACCTAATTAAGAATAAATCGCTGTTTTATTGAGTCCATTGCTCACACTTTTTATATGGAACTTGTCAGACTTAAGTTGGGTCACCCGGTAAGTACACTTTCTCTTGTACTTCCACCAGATCGCCTTCTTGTATGTTCACTTCGCCGTTGTGAAGGGTATATGTGTACTCATCGCTCCAACGCTTCAAGAAGTACTCCTGCACCTCCTCTTACCGGCGACGAACTAACAGTCTGTCGCAAAAGCGAGGATCCAGCATAAATGTGTCTGCGTTCTCAAGGGTATATGTGTACTCATCGCTCCAACGCTTCAAGAAGTACTCCTGCACCTCCTCTTACCAGCGACTAACTAACAGTCTGTCGCAAAAGCGAGGATCTAGCATAAATGTGTCTGCGTTCTCAAGGGTATATGTGTACTCATCGCTCCAACGCTTCAAGAAGTACTCCTGCACCTCCTCTTACCAGCTACGAAGTAACAGTCTGTCGCAAAAGCGAGGATCCAGCATAAATGTGTCTGCGTTCTGAAGGGTATATGTGTACTCTTCGCTCCCACGCTTCAAGAAGTACTGCTGTACCTCCTCTAACCACCGACGGACTAACAGTCTCTCGCAAAAGCGAGGATCCAGCATAAATGTGTCTGCGTTCTCAAGGGTACATGTGTACTCTCGCTTCCACGCTTCAAGAAGTACTCCTGCACCTCCTCTTACCGGCGACGAACTAACAGTCTGTCGCAAAAGCGAGGATCCAGCATAAATGTGTCTGCGTTCTCAAGGGTATATGTGTACTCATCGCTCCAACGCTTCAAGAAGTACTCCTGCACCTCCTCTTACCGGCGACGAACTAACAGTCTGTCGCAAAAGCGAGGATCCAGCATAAATATGTCTGCGTTCTCAAGGGTATATGTGTACTCATCGCTCCAACGCTTCAAGAAGTACTCCTGCACCTCCTCTTACCAGCGACTAACTAACAGTCTGTCGCAAAAGCGAGGATCTAGCATAAATGTGTCTGCGTTCTCAAGGGTATATGTGTAGTCATCGCTCCAACGCTTCAAGAAGTACTCCTGCACCTCCTCTTACCAGCGACGAACTAACAGTCTGTCGCAAAAGCGAGGATCCAGCATAAAGGTGTATGCGTTCTCAACAAATTACTTTAGAAAACTGCTTGTATAATTGAAACATTTTGTATAACTATATAACTGAAGAACAATATCGATTGAAATTTCAAGAATTAAACAGACATGTCAACTTTGTGGCTCATATTACTGCGATTATATGTTCACCATTCAAAACAAAGCCTCGACATCCAGCTGTCAAAATATTCAGTAAGGCTAACCATTCCCTCACGAGTCGTTTCACCTTTGTCGAACGGGCAGAAATTAGAGGCGCAGTCAGTCCAGAAAGTTCCGGCTCAGTAAATACGCACGATATTCAGTGTGCGTGGAATATTTTGAGCGTGAGTACGCTAATTTCATGCTCCACTCAATATGGACGAAGATCAAATAGAATTCTTCCCCCTCCGACTAAAACGACGTCAAGACAGACATGATACACATTGTATATGATCTGGTTGGGCGCATGCACCAGCTCGTTTGTAAGATATGGTCGGAGGAAAACATCCCTATTCACAAGAACGGTAAACCCCTTCATCTGCGCCAACTGCCGAGGGATAAGTCTCCTCAACATCGCCTATAAGACCCTCTCTGCCGTTTTGTGTGTGGATAAGTCTCCTAGCATCGCATAAAAGATCTTCTTTACCGTTTTGTGTGAGCGCTATAAGAGCGGTTTAAGGCAGGGCAACCCAACCTTCAATGTCAAAAAAACGTAACGCCACGCGCTGTCAAGTGACTCCTTAAACATAAAAACAGAGTCTTGGCATATCTCGCCAAAATTAGCTACCTTAATTCTGATTAATTTGGTTTCAGAGAACCAATTATGGAATTCTGTTCTTCCACATATAAAGCCTTGGACAGCTGAAATTTCTGTATTTGCCCTTTTGTAGACATTTCTAAGGCTTTTGACATGGTTAATCATCAGATTCTCGATCCACAAGAAAGGAGACCCCTTCAACTGAGCCAACTACCGAGGGATAAGTCTCCTGAACATCGCCTATAAGACCCTCTCTGCCGTTTTGTGTGTGCGCCTGAAACCATTCGTCAACAACCTGATAGGTCCTTATCAGTGCGGCTTAAGGCTGGGGAAGTCCACCATCGACCAAATCTTCACACTACGGCAGATCCTGGAAAAAACCCAAGAAATGCAGATTGACACCCACCACCTTTTTGTCGATTTCAAGACCGCATATGACAGCGTGCAGAGGGAAGATCTATACAACGCCATTTCTAGTTTTGACATTCCTGCCAAACTCGTCAGGTTGTGCAGGATGACGATGGAGAACTCTCGCTGCTCCATCAAGGTCGGTAACGAACTCACCGAGACCTTCAATGTCAAAAAAGGTTTTAGACAGGGCGATGCGCTGTCATGTGACTTCTTTAACATCATTCTGGAGAAGATCCTGCAAGACTCACACGCCAACACTAGAGGCACTATCTTCCAGAAGTCCGTACAACTGTTAGCATACGCGGATGACATTGACGTGATCGGTAGAGCACAGCGAGCCGTCAATGAGGCGTTTGCTGGCATTGAGGCGGAAGCGGCTAAAATGAGTCTAGCGAATGGGGGCAACACGAAGTATATGCTGTCATCGAGAAAGGACACACAACATCGACGTCTTGGACAGAGCGTCACAATGGGTAGTCAAGGACTTCGTCTACCTCGGCTCCGCAGTAAACAGTACAAACAACATCAGTACCGATATCAAACGCAGAGTAACTCTTTCCAACCGCTGTTTCTATGTGCTCAAGAGGCAGTTGAGTAGTAGAGTCCTCTCTCGAAGGACCAAGCTGACTTTATACAAGACCTGGATCATCCCTGTCCTGCTGTACCGCGCGGAGGCATGGACAATCTCAAAAGCGGATGAGGAAGTCCTTGGTATTTTCGAGAGATAAGCTCTGCGTGCGATCTTTGGTCCTGTTTGCGTTGACGGTTTCTGGAGGAGAAGATTCAACCACGAACTGTACGGGCTGTACAGCGACATGAGTCTAGTCAGGCGTCTTCGGATCCAACGTCTAAGATGGCTGGGCCATGTAGAGCGTATGGACAACTTAGCCCCGGCCCAAAGAGTATTCGACTCCGAACCCTTGAGACAACGTAACAGAGGATGTCCGCGTTTAAAGTGGCGCACCCAGGTGGAGAAGGACCTCAACCCACTTAGCGTCCAGCACTGGAGACAGCTATTCAGAGACCGTGCATGTTAGAGAGGCTTGCGGCCCCGGTCCACCCGGACGCTAGCGGCACATGAAGAATACATACACTCGTTTTTGTTGTAACAAGGAAGAGAATGGTGCAAAAAGAAAAAACAGCTGCCCTCGCGCCCACAATCGAAGAAGGCCCTCGATTCAACGCCAATCACCTGAATTGGGAGTCGCAAGGAATCAAGCAGGCTTATTTTCGGCAGAGCGTAGATATAAGTTAACACGTTCTCACATTACAAATGTGAGCGAACAGCCAGACGCCGGAAGGTGTGAGAGCAGCCAGACAACAAAAAGTGTGGAAACAGCCAGACGCTAGGCCAGCAAGCCATGGGACCAGGCACAGCGATGCAAGCCGACACCACCGTGTGAGCGTCGCTAATCATCCATCGTGGGACACAATTGTGTCAAGGCCATTGCTCGTTACAATCGAGCAATTAAGATAGGTTAAGGAAAGTAGTTTAGTTTTAAGAAAGCAGTGATCGAAGCAAGATCGGATTTGAATTTAAATAAATTCCCTCATAGAGGGAACATAAAATAAAAAAACGGTCTTTGTCTTTAATTTATACTCACGTCAACAAGCACAATTGCCATTATTGGAGCGAACGCAATCCACAACTGTACGACCAACCTTCTATGCATCCACAAAGACTCCTCTGTTGTGTTGGTGCGGATTATGAGATGGCGGTATCATCGGACCCCCTTTCTCCGTTTCCGTCGTCAATGGTCAAATGGATGGAGCGATGGTAACCGACATTGTGTGGCCAGAGAGCGACGAAATTGCTACGTCCTAGCTGTGCCTTCAACAAGACGCCGGTACATGCTGTGCAGGCGACATTTTGAACGTAGATCATCTCACGGCGAGGGTTCATCACTTGACAGACAGCAACGGTCATGCGATTTGACACTACTCGATTATTTTCACAAGATGCTGTCAGACATCAAGACCAAACTGAGTTGGCATCATAAACGGCCTTGAGCTTGTTCAGCCATCCTCGCCTCTTCAAAGCAAGCTAGAACCTTAGCTCCAGCTTAGAGGATCTTCGAAATTTCCCAGTTCAAGATGGAGAGGAATACCGCGCTCTCGTTATACGGACCAAGTAATTACAGCTTGACCTTGATGACTGGAAGCAGCGTGACCGCGATCGTCAACAATAGAACAGACAGTCCGAGAGTAAGCAGTGGTCTCACAACCGGATACGATGATGCCGAAGTACCCCGCACTAGTCCCGTGTATCGTTGAGTTTCATGCGTGCTGTCACATCGTTTTGAATCACAAGCGAATGTAAAGCACCGTCGTCACCTTTGAATATTCGTGCAAATTCGATAGTGAGTAGAAGGCACACTGCCTCTTGTAATCACTCCAAGAACACACAATCCACTCAGCGAAAAACATTCAACACACGCCGCACATCACACAGATGCGAGTACATGGGTCTTGGCAGGAACATGCCTTCTAGGCAGTAATTCATCCCTTGTCAACAACACCCGAGCACCGGAGCCCGTGTAATTACATCGAAAGGGGCTTAGTTGACAAATTCATTAACATACGCGAACAGGAAACTGAACATGGGAACCCGAACGAAGGCGCAACCTTGCGCACGGCCGCTGATATTGCATATTTCATTATCATTACCACGCCACTAATTCATAATTGACTCAACTGTTGTCGAGGGGGATAGCTGCCACCGCTGCCAGTCGGTCTGGGGGCGACCGCTGCCAGTCGCTTAATCGATTGCCCGAGAGTGAAAATTAGTGCAGTGCATTGACGACATGTGCTTCATTTGCCAATTACCATGCGAGATTAGAGCTAAGTCAAGGCACGCTCGCATCAGTCCAGCCGCTGCATGCGACGTTTGTAGTTTATTTCAAAAATAGAATTTCTGCCTCGTGGCTATAAATGGAGGCAACCGAGCGCTAATTACTCCCCGGACTGAGTGGTCCGCTAATGAATCAGAATTTCAAGTGATGTGGAACTGACGGTGGCTGGGAATGAGCGAAATTCTCGCCGAATCGTGACGTGACGGGAGGGTACTCTTGGCGAATCTCTTGGTGCAAGCTAGACCGTTCTGGGACGCGGCTGGGTCTGACTGCGGGGAGGCGCATTAAATGGGGATTCAAGTTCCGCGAGGTGGTTGCGAAACCACTCATCCGGTTTAATTGCCTCGGAATGAGTGTTGGTGGAACTATCGTGATGGCTTAAGAGCATCACTGGTCAGCCGCGAAGATGTGAATGAAGTTGTACGTTGACCGACTTTTGTGTGAATGACTAACCGCGGTTGCACCTTGGCCGAAATTCGAGGTTAATGAGCACTTCGGGCATTACGACTCATCACCTCTGAATGGTTCCTCACGGCGAATGTGGGAAGATACTTGGAAATGAGTGAAAGTTGCCGGGTTTCCCAGGGAAAGTGGCTTTGCATTTGCTTGGCAGTCTGTTGTGGAATCATTTTATGATTCGCTTCTGATGCATGCGGTTGGTCTTCGGTTGCACTCGATGCGATTGGTTCCCCTTGCCAGTCCATCATGTGTCCTGTTAAGTGTTTTTGGGATATCGATACACTCAACCGCTTGTTGCTTCACCATTTGCAGGAATGAGGTATCGGATAGATGAGGTTAAGCCGTCCTGTAACTCCTCTTATGACCTCTACTGCACCACCGACGACAGGAATGGCCCCTTCGAGTGGGACATGAAACAGGCGTGATCACCGGAGCCCTGCTCGTCGAGAATCCCTCCAAGGTGACTGCGAAACTGATTAACTAGGAACATCGTTAAAGTCTTAAGCTTAAGGTTTGCAGCTTCCACAAGAGGATGTGTGCTGAACTGATCCGGATGATGGCCATGGAAGCGATAAGGGCCTTCACATGGGAGGCCATCAACCGTTCTTCTACGTGACTATGGAGGCAAAGAGCTTGAAGTCTCCCTACACCCGCATCTGCATCTCCGGCCTAGACGGCTCCAAGAGCGCGATGGGCATGGATACCTATAAGATGGAACTGTCCTTCGTGGACACCTACACCCGCGCGCTAAAGTTCGTCAGCTTCCGCTCTGGAATCGGTGCGATCGCGAAACGAACGCCATCGCCCACCCATCCGGCTTGAGTCTACACGAGAAAAACGCATCCATCGTGAACACTGGCGCCAAGAAAGCAGTTCGTTACCCGCTCTAAGGAAACGCGCCCTGCCAATCCTCCCACCTGGACGTCTACATCACCGAGGACATAGATGTGGTCAGCCCCACCCGACAGAAGACAACGGGGGCGGGAAGAAAATGTGCTCCGGTCTCTGTGGCCAAAATGCAGGGGACGGCGGTATCTTGGACATTCACCCCTCTTTCGAATCGATTTTTTTTTTCACGTCCAGGGTGCATGGGACGGCGGTATCTTGGACATTCCCTACAGTGCCCCTCCTTTGAATCGATTTTTTTTTCACTTCTGTTCTCGCCACAAATGCCAATGCAGTCGCTTGCGATGCCACACTCAACTCTCCTCGTTAAGTAAGCTCTTGGAACTGGTCATCTCACTTCCTATGCAAACCCCTGTGGTGGATCAATTAAGCAGCAAGGTATCCATAAAAGGCCTATGCACCAATTCAAACAAAACAAACAATAGTTTTACCCAACCAGAGCTCACGACGGTATCTGTCGTTGAACCAGCCGGTAATGCTGCGTTTAGTCATGGCGCCCGAGTTGCCTTTATTTTCCCATCACTTGGCCTAGCACCAGAAGTTCGACCGTGATCTCCCTTCGTACCAACAGACTCGTATTCGAGAATCCTCATAGCTGGACCTTTGGGGATCATGCACATCTTGAAAGTTCGTAGATTTTGCGGATGCGCCTTTTCAGTTCAAGTCCCACGGCGGAAACAGTCCAAGAATAAGCTCTGCTTTTTTGCTAACCCACCATTCGGCACAACTGGACTCCCCAAACAACGATAAGCTACGAACTGACGAACTAAGAACGAACTGTGCAAACGATGAAATTGCTTCATTTAAACACATATCGTGAATTGTCAATGGTCACGGGAAGAAATGATGAGTCCGTAGACAGCACAATTGTCATTCCACCAAGAAGGCATGCCAGACTCTCAATGATTCGCCATCAGTGTTCTGCTGTTCAAGGGCACCGAGAGTCATTCATGAATCAGTCTCGTTGAACAGAATCCATCACGTCTTCCAGGACGTGCAGTGAATACAATATCAGCCAACTGGGAGGCGATCACTTGGTCGGCTCAGAATGATTCAATTGAATTCTATATCGCTTTCTGGAGGTTAAATCAGAGACAGTGTACTTTACACCCATCGCACAAATTTTTGCTTCCCTTACTGCAGTGGGAAGCTTTCCAATTCAATGTATAAACCTTTTCTTACTCTCGAGCTTGTCTGTCGCGGATAAGGAGTATTTCTTAAAGTTTCTTATAGTGAAATAAAAGTGAGGTATATGTTTGAAGCAAAGATGCAAGAATATGCTGTTGGTAAGTACTTTTAAATTGAGCGTGTTTTTATTAGTATAGTAGGGGCGATTTAGTCTTCCTCTTCTTTATTTGGCACTACAGTCCGCGGTGGACCTGCAAGCCTCTCCAGCTAGAACGGTCTCTGGCTATCTGTCTCCAGTGTCGCACGCCAAGTTGGTTGAGGTCTTTCTCCACCTGGTTGCGCCACCTTTGAGGCGGGCGTCCTCTGTTGCGTAGTCCCACGGGTTCGGAGTCGAAGACTCTTCGGGCCGGAGCTAAGTTGTCCATACGCTCTACATGGCTTAGCCAGCTTAGACATTGTATCCGAAGACGCCTGACTAGACTCATGTCGCTGTGCAGCTCGTACAGACAGTGGTTGAATCTTCTTCTCCAAATCCAACGCAACAGAACCACAAATTTAACGCAGAACTTTTCTCTTTTTTTCCAAATGTTCCTCAAATTATAGGACAACATGTCGAAATGATGATAGATCATTGAAGGACAGCCTGAGCGACATGATTGGCCCAATAAACTGCCCTCCATCATTGACGATCGAGCGTACTCTCCTTCCATTCATTATCAAGACTAGGGCAAATCCCTACAAGCGCGATCACTTGCTCCTCATACCGGAAGTTAAAGCTGGAAACGATGCAGAAAACAGTGATTGGATCGAAGTATACTCCCTCCGCTCGACTTGTTCTGTATCAGCCTCAGCGGCCCTGAGACTCAGAGAGGTGGGTTTTGGGAAAGAAGAACCACACCGTCAAAAAGTTCAAAAAGTTGGAAAGTAGCGCAGAACGAAAGACAAACTGATGACATTGACATTATCACAACATTTGCCTCGGAGATGAGTTTTTATCAACGTTTTCCAGACAATGGCAGGAGCAAGTGGCAATAGCAGAAGTGGAGAACGCCCAACAGGCAGACGAGCGCTGGTACAGGAGCAAGGACAGGCAAATATCTCTGGGTCTCAGGGACCACTACAGCGTCTTTCAAGCCGAAGTGACTGCGTTAAGAGACTCTCATTAAGAGACTTAAATGTAACTGATCACCATTTTCTCTAATAACCAAGCGGCAATAAAGGCCATATCATCAGACATTCTGACAAGCTTATGCAGACAGAACTTCAGTGAGAGGTCCTTGGAGACTTCTACTGGGTTCCAGGGCATGCAGGGACTCAAGAAAATTAAACAACGGACAGTCTCGCGAAGAACGTTTCGAAAATGTGAGAATATCTTGCTATCCCTTATGCATACACACCACTCAGTTCCATAAAGAAAAACCTAGAAGGCGAAGCCTTGGACAGAGCCAGTACTCGATGGTTGGGCCTGACTATTGGAGCTACAGACAAGGCTGAGCAAGAAGAGATCGACATCATTGGTAGGCTTTAGTCGTAAGGACGCTGATAGGAGTCCTTACACCTCCAGGCACTGTGCCTTAGGTACACATGCAAAGCGTCTAAGAATACTGCATAACCGCTTTTTACGAAGTTGAAGAATCGAAGAAGAAACAGAAAGTATGCAACAACTGCTCTGCCACAGCAAGGGCAAGAAGGCAGTGACTCCTTCTTTATAGAACTTGAGGTCTTTAGTTCAGCTTAAAGTCAGGCTCACCTCAGCTACAGTAGGCAGTTGAGCATTCCCTAGCATGGGCACAATGGACCCAACAGGTTGATTTAAGTGAGCGTCGGCCATGAAGCCATCAGGGCAACTAACTGGCTGCCTACTTAGACTGGCTAGTCTTTTCCAGGAATTTTTTTCACTGCCGGAGTTGAGTCGCGCTGGTGTCTTATATCCATATAAAGTCCTTGCAAGAGGTAGAATCTTCATGTTTGTGTGGGGCTACAAGGTCCGAGGTGGACCTGGGACTCGACCAATAGGCCTCTTCAGTTATGGCGATCTTTGGCTAGCTGGAGGACTTCGGTGCTGTTCTAGTTGTCAGAAATGCCTTCGTCTTCCCTAATTCTAAAGCCTATCTAGGAAGCATCTTCCTACCAGTAGACTAGGCATCAGCAGTTGGTCATGAACAGCAGTGACTGAACACAATTTGAACCTTCTTCAGCTTTTCCATGGCTTTGTCGACATCTTCAAGGTTTGAAATTCTTCATTCCCTATCACTCCCTCCCCGTACCCGCACCTGCTACCAGTGACTCGAGACGTGTGCTGAGCAGAATTATTTTCCCGGAACTCAGATACTTAGCACATACAATTAAAACAAAAAATACATCATTCAACCTTCAATATCCTCACCGGCACGGCCATTTTTTTATTTTTTTGATTTCTCTAAAAATACAAAAAAAAAACCAGGCGCAAAAAATGAAAAGAAAGGCGAAACTAAATTTAGACCCGAAGATCGAACAGATACAGATACACCAGACGAATTGGTTTACCGAAACAATTACGTGTGCACTGGGAGCTAAATTGGAATCTCATGACTTCTTAATTAGACGGCCTTAGCAGTACTAATTGACTTTAATGAATGGAAAAGAACAAGAGCCAACAAGAGGGGGAGGATCAACCAATTGACTGTTCCCAGAAACGAACACACTACAGACGGGTGCACCTTCGCTGGACTCTCGTTGGGGAGGGTGTCGCTAATTATGATTTATTATCGTCTTATTTTAAAGTTTACGCGTCGATTTTGCTTGCGATTAGTTACACCGGTTGTGATATTTGAGGTGGAGGCGAAGATTAACGCAAGATTTTGGGGGCCATCAATGATCACTGAGGCGGGAATGTTTGATGGAGGAAGTGAATTGTTTCATGGGCTGTATGGCATGTTGCAACGTCTTTTTGATATCACACATTCACCCAAAGGAATTGTGGTATCATTTTTCATGAAAAGCCTCATTTTCAAAAAAGTGTGGTCACAATGATGCCTACAGCCCAAAATGTTTACCCAAACTTTCTTTATTTTTGACATTTTGTTGAGGAACGAAAATACAGTGGACTCCCCGTAAGTCGAGTTGTCACGGGGTACCATAATTTGTTCGACTTAGAGAGAGGTTTTTTAATGTAAGATAAGTTCGAGATAGAGCTCGTTTGACTTAGAGAGAGTCCACTATATGTCGTTGTTGTGTCGTATGACGCTCCGTTTACACTATCAGCTGTCAGGTTATTTTTGTCGTTATTTTTGTTCCATGTTGCCAACAATTTACTGAAAAACTGGCGGCAGATTCGAATCTTGTATTAATTTTTGGAACAGTCTTTAGAACACCCTTGAAACTCAAACAAGGCGCAAATATATTTCCGAACACCAAATCTGAACGATGTAAAAAATGAAAAACAACACATGTCAAACCATTTTACCACAAGAGTAATTCGGTTTCAGAGCATTTCATAGCCCTGTTCACCAAGTGCATCGCCTCACAAAACACTGGTATGGTAGTATTGGACTTAGAGAAAGCGTTCGATACTGTCTGGCATGATGATAAGCTACTAAATGCCAATCTAATGCCAATGTACCTTATAAGGATCATCCAGTCATTAATTTCAACAAGAAGTTTCAAGGTATTGCATTTTTCAGAAGAAAAACAAATAAATGCAGGCATTCCACAAGGATCTGTACTTACTCCAGTCCTGTTCAACCAGGATTTTGTAACTGCTGACGACACATGTATTTATTCATCCGATTCAACTGGTTTCAGTGTCGAAACTAACTTGCAATCTGCTATAAATACTTTCGAAGATATTGTAATACCTGGAAAATTAGATTTTATGCTCCGAAAACCCAAGCTATTTTCTTTACACGTAAAAGAAAGGCTTGTTTACTTCCCAGCAAAAACCTTCAAATCAAGGACGTTCAGATTAAGTGGAAGTCCAGTGTAAAGTATCTAGGCATCTATTTAAAGTAACGCTAGACTTTCAATCGACATGTCCAGGAATTAAAAAAGTGAATATCCCGATATCCATTTATTTGTAGAAACTCACACCTGGACATTCACAACAAGTTATAAATTTTCAACGCTATTTCCCAAGCCATCATATTCTATGGCTCTCCCGTGTGGGGCAAGTGCGCAAGGAGTCATCTTCGCAGACTTCAGATATCGCAAAACAAAGTTTTGAAAATGATTTTTAACTCACCAAGGTTTCTCTCTACAGAGGTACTTCATGAAACAGCTAGCATAGAAATGGTTACATCTAGGATTGAAAAAATAAATCACAAATGTGACAATTCATGCTTATCATCTGAAAATAACTTGATTTCAAATCTAGCCTCGTTATAAGTGCAATACTTCAATACTTATTTATTTATCAACAAAATTTATTTATTTATATATTCTATTTATTTATTTATTTATTTATTCATTTATTTATTTATGTATTTATCTATTTGGGTGGGTCGCCGTGGCGTAGTAGGTAAATGCGTCGACTCCTACGCAGAGGGTGCCAGGTTCGATACCCGAATTTTACCAGCTTTCATATTTCACGGCTCCACCTCTTTCGAGTCACTGACAATGCTCAAAGAGTATTCCCGTCTAGAAAAAGCTTCTCAACTTCGCCGTTCGGAGTCGGCATTAAACTGTAGGTCCCTTCCACGCGTGAGCGAACAATAGCACATACAACACGAGTGGTTGCTGAGAAGCTAGTCCCAGGTCCTACGGACTGTAGCGCCACCCATATTATTATTATTATTTATTTATTAATTTTTTCATATATCTATTTATTTATTCACTTTGTCTATTTTGAATCCACAAGAAAGGAGACCCCTTCAACTGCTCCAACTACCGAGGGATAAGTCTCCTCAACATCGCCTATAAGATCCTCTCTGCCGTTTTGTGTGAGCGCCTGAAATCATTCTTCAACAACCTGATAGGTCCTCATCTGTGCGGATGTCCACCATCGATCAAATCTTCACACTACGGCAGATCCTGGAATAAAACCCAAGAAATGCAGATCGACACCCACCACCTATTCGTCGATTTCAAGGCCGCATATGACAGCGTGCATAGGGACGAGCTATACAACGCCATGTCCAGTTTTGACATTCCTGCAAAACTCGTCAGGCTGTGCAGGATGACGATGGAGAACTCTCGCTGCTTCATCAAGCTCGGTAACGAACTCACCGAGACCTTCAATATCAAAAAAGGTTTTAGATGTGGTCTCAGGGTATCCCACATACGCCATATGGTCTCAGAGCATCGCATATACTCCGTGTGGTCCCAGAGTATCCCGCATATATCCCAAGGCGACGCGCATGTGACTTCTTAAACGTCATCCTGGAGAAGATCGTGCAAGACTTACACGCCAACACTAGAGGCACGATCTTCCAGAAGTCCGTACAACTGCTAGCATACGCGGATGACATTGACGTGATTGACAGAACACAGCAAGTCATCAATAAAGAGTTTGCTGGTATTGAAGCGGAAGCGGCTAGAATGGGGGCAAAACGAAGTATATGCTGTCATCGAGAAAGCACACACAACATCAACGACTTGGACAGAACGTCAAAATGGGCAGCTATAACTTCGATGTAGTCAAGGACTTCGTCTATCTCGGTGAACAGTACGAAGAACACCAGTATCGAGATTAAACGCAGAATTACTCTTGCCAATCGCTGTTTCTTTGGGCTCAAGAGGCAATTGAGTAGTAGAGCCATCTCTCGAAGGACCAAGCTAACATTATATAACACCTTGATCATCCCTGTCCTGCTGTACGGCGCGGAGGCATGGACAATCTCAAAAGCGGATGAAGAAGCACTTCGTCTTTTCGAGAGAAAAGTTCTGTGTTCAATCTTTGGTCGTGTTTGCGTTGACGGTTTCTGGAGGAGAACATTCAACCACGAACTGTACGGGCTGTACAGCGGCATGAGCCTAGCCAGGCATCTACGGATTCAACGTCTAAGATGGCTGGGCCATGTAGAGCGCATGGTCAACACTGCTCTAGCCCGAAGAGTCTTCGACTCCGAACCAGTGGGACAACGCAATAGAGTACGCCCACGGAACCGATGGCGCACCCAGGTGGAGAAGGACCTCAATCAACTTGGTGTGCGCAGTTGGAGGCAGCTGGCTAAAGATCGTGCCGGCTGGAGAGGCTTACTGGTTGAGACCCAGGTCCACCCTGGACTGTAGCGCCACCTGAAGAAGAAGAAGAATAATTCTGTTTTCTGAAATATTCTATTCTTATTCCAGGCAACTCGATCCTCCGCCATCGTCTCTAACTCATCAGGGGTAGTGCCCAAGCGGAACCAGGAGAGGTTATGAATTTGGTCCAACAATCTCATCCTGGTCTGCCTAGTGGTCGCCTACTTGATACAGTCGCATTCAAGGCCCGCCTCGGAAGTCATGATGGTGCTACGTGACCAAGCCATCGAGGCATAGCCCTCTCTGTTCGAAGAAGCAGGTGCTCAGCGTTGAGGTCCTCGCGCACAACCGTGTTTCTCACCCTATCCGGCCAGTAATTCCATGCCTCTTGTGCACGAAGCAATCTCATCTCGCAATCTTATTTTTTCGGTCATTATCGAATTGAATACGAATTGAAATATGCAATTTAAGACTGAATCATAAAAAAAAACTGAATGTGACAAGAGTCATCACAAAGCTACATCGGCAACAACGAATCGAAAGGGAATTCAATTTAACGTGACTAAAACTGAAAGTGAGTTCCACGAAAGTCGGCAGTCCTCTGAAGTCTCTCCCAGACAATCACCATCCCGTGCATAAAATCAAAACTAAGTCGTCGACAGTTGACACTCTCATTAACTTCGACTCTATGTCGCCATTCAATTTCTTGAAAATTGTGTGAAAGGGATAATTGGACATTCCAAAGCGACCTTCTCTTGTTCATTGATGAACTTGTCCTGCTGTCGCTTCCAATCCGATGTCTTTATGAAGCTTCTGCATTTATTTCTTTAGCTCTGTTTCCATTAACGAATGCGTCTTGCATTCGTATAAGATGTCATAAATATTAATGCGACATTTCACAGAGACTGCCGATGGCATTCGTCTGATGTTTGCTTTTGCCATTAGCCGTGTCATTATTTCTTTCATAAATTGCTGTCTAAATTTATGGAATTTGAGAGGGAAAAAGCTCCAAATAGCCAGAAAAATGGTCTTCGAATGAACTTTGCGCATTCACAGTTCACTCGGTACTCACCTTTGTCAGTTTAAATTGAAGCTGCAGGATGTCACCTGAAAGAGAGAATAAATATTCCACGTTTAATAATTGCTTGCAATGGTTTTTATTTAAAATTGTAATTGAATCATTTAGAGTTAAGAATTGCGTGCAAATTGTGTGCTGCACGCGTGGAAGAGGTTGGAATGGCTTCTGAATGGCTTAATGTTTAAGATAAGAAATTGAATGCAAATTGTCACTGCAGGAAGACGGAGATTGGATCCACGCATCGAGGATGTAGGAGTCGACGACAGCATCCCAGCATGGTAGACGAAATTTTTGACTACCACGAATTTAAGGGTGACCGTTATGACATTATTAAGGACGAGAGCGGTTCGTGAGCTCTACGAACTTAAAAGAAGGTAAGAGTACCGGCTTCTCAAAAAGAAAAAGAAAGAGCGTGAGAAGCGCGCGATCGAGGCAATGGAGAGGTGTTACGGCAGAAATGACGTCCGAAAGTTCTATCAACGGGTAAAACAACTATCCAATGGATACAAAGTTCGGACAGAAGCCTGTCGTGGCGCAGAGGGACAACTCGTATTAGATTCGCAGTCGATACTGATAATCTGTTTGGGCGCATGCACCAGCTCATCTGTAAGATATGGTCGGAGGAAAGCATGCCCGATGAGTGGAATCTCAGTATCGTTTGCCTGATCCACAAGAAAGGAGACCCCTTCAACTGCGCCAACTAACGAGGGGTAAGTCTATTTAACATCCCCTATAAGATCCTCTGCGGTTTCAATCCGGGGAAGTCCACCATCGACCAAATCTTCACACTACGGTAGATCCTGGAAAAAACCCAAGAAATGCAGATCCCCGGCCGCATGTGACAGCGTGCATAGGGACGAGCTATACAACGCCATGTCTAGTTTTGACATTCCTGCCGAACTCGTCAGGTTGTGCAGGATGACGATGGAGAACTCTCGTGCTCCATCAAGGTCGGTAACGAACTCACCGAGACCTTCAATGTCAAAAAAGGGTTTTAGACAAGGCGACGTGCCGTCATGTGATTTCTTTAACATCATCCTGGAGAAGATCGTTCAAGACTCACACGCCAACACTAGAGGCACGATCTTCCAAAAGTCCGTACAACTGCTAGCATACGCGGTTGCCATTGACGTGATTGGTCAGACACAGCGAGCATCAATGAAGCGTTTCCTGGTATTGAAGCGGAGGCGGCCAAAATGGGTTTAGCGGTGAATAAGCCCAAAACGAAATATATGCTGTCATCGAGAAAGAAAGCACAACATCGACTACTTGGCCAAAACGTCATCATAGGATGTTATAATAGAGGACGCCCACGGAACCGATGGCGCTCCCAGGTGGAGAAGGACCTCAATCGACTAGGTGTGCGCAGTTGGAGACAGCTGGCTAAAGATCGTGCCGGCTGGAGAGGCTTACTGGTTGAGGCCCAGGTCCACCCCGGACTGTACCGCCACCAGAAGAAGAAGAAGAAGACAGTGCGTCACAGTGGTTCATAAGCAGAAATAAATACCAAAAATGAAATGTGCAATATGGAGTTTTCTTTACTAGATATATTACTGGCCTATGCCTTCCGAAAATTTCGATAAGTTATGTCATGGTATGTCCGAGGTAAAGAGCTCTAAAGTTATCTTTCGTTAAGTTTTAAAATTCATGTATTTTCACGTAGTAACTTGTTGGTGTGAAAAGAGGGGGTCAACGAATTCATCAGGAATATCTCACGGACGCCTTGTCTGCATAACCTGACCAGTTTAAATGTGTGATTACAGGCATTTATTGCCGCTTGGGTAAAGGGAGATTCAATGTTCCATCGTAATAAGCGTCTGGTCCTGAGGCTAGAGTATATATTGACACCACACACAGGTCAACGAACAAGAATGGTCCAAAATAGTCGATTCCATGCTGTGTACACGAACTAGGAATCTCTCAGTCCACATTATTGGAAATTGTGGTTGAAAATCATGGCCGTACATTTACGACAGCAAAACTAGTCCGACTCTGAAGACTGATGGCCATTTGAACAGCAAGTCGGTTGAGAGCCGTATTCACTTACAGTCAATCAAATTCATATTCGTACAGCAGGTGCGAAATTATAATCTTAACTTTGCAAAGGAGCACCAATCCAAGAATTAAGAATTTTGGAAAACTGTAATTTTTACACATGAATCCAAATTTAATGCCTGGGGATCGGATGGACGGCAAATGGTATGCCGAAAACCATATACCGAGCTTCTACCTGAAAATACCATCGCAACAGTATAGCATGGTGGCGGATCGGTGATGGTTTGGGGTTGTTCCTCGGCAGCTGACGTGGGAAAAAAACTCCATATTATTGACGGAATAATGGACCACAGGAAATATATTGATATTTTAAAGCTAAATTTGGCAGAAGAGGCACCAAAATTAGGTCTGCGCACCGATATCACATTTTACCAAGACATTAATCCAAAACATAAAGCTTACAATACTCGGATGTGGCTCCTATACAATCGTCCTAAAGTGATGGAAACTCCACCCCAGTCACCGGATATTAACCCCATCGAAAATTTATGGGACCATTTAGACCAGCAAATAAGAAAATTACCAATTGGAAATGCAACAGACCTAAAAAAGAAGAACAAATTTCGGTTGAAAATACCAAAAAACTTGTCCAATCCATGCCAAATGTGCTTAAGCATGTAATTAAAAATAATGGATGTGCTGCAAAATATTACAATTTTTTAAATTTCTTGTTTCTTACCAAAAAAAGTTATTTGTATGCATTTGTTGTCTGTTAATTGGTTTTTTTGGTTTTTGTTATTAAATGTTCTGTTTTTGTTGAAGGATTGCATTTATTTTGTGTTTGACAATAGGTGTTTACCAGATCTTTGATTTTACAAAGAAATGACATTGAATCCAAATTGTCAATACGGAAGGTACATGGCATGGCCACCTTAGGCAGGGGTAGAACCTATTTGAATGCCTTCACTAAACAGTAGCTCAGCCATGTGTAATGCGGACAGTAGCAATGTCCGGCTCCCCAGAAGGGACGGGTCTGGCTTCTTCTTCCACGACCAGGTCTCTGTGCGTCTGCGGAGGACTGGTCTTGTATAAAGTCAGCTCCAGCACATCTCCGACCGGTCTCTGGACGAAAACCCTGTTCCTGCTAATCTGTAGCTGATGCTATACCAGGTCTCTGTGCGTCTGAAGAGGAATGGCCGTTTATAAAGTCTGCTCCAAAACATCTCCGACCGGTCTACGGACGAAAACTCTTTCACCAGCCTCTGCAACATCTCCCCTATGCCAATCGTTTATCCATTTGATTCCCAAAATCAATTTGCATGACTAATCAGAGTCGCTACAGGAATGGCCATCTTCGGTAAACATTTGCAAACCGAAGTCATCAGACTTAATCCAATCGAAGCACGCACCTCAGTTCACTCCATTTGCCAAGAACAATGGTCAGCAGTTCCGAATGCAAGGCCACGGCCCAGCCTCATTTGCATCAGCCTCCCTCGACCGACCTTTTTGGCCAGAAATGATTATTCATCGCATCAGACAATCAGGCCAAAGCCAACAAAACACTTCCATTTCACACTTAATTTCCTCCCAGGAAAACACCAAAAAGGGAATCCCACAGCAAAATCGTTTGTCCCGAACTCAGTCAGGTGTCTCATCCTGACTGCGGGAGGGCCATCGTCCATAACAAGAGGCACATAAAGACCACCCTGTGCAAGAATGCCATTTCCCTGACCTCTACGGCCAGGGAGAGCAATCTTTACGATCGTCAATGGCACTTTACGATTATCGAAAGTTGTTTCGCCAACAATTGGCGGCGGGAGACAAAAGGTCGACCAAAGGACTTCCTCGCTGCCGTGGCATGCCCCTCGCACTTGGCCCAGGACACAAGAGCCTTTCATGAATAAAAAAACAAACAGTGAATTAATCACTCTTAGCCAGCAGTGTGTCTCGCCTCGCCTCGCTTCGTCTCGACTCACTCTGTGACAAATTGTTGTCGCGAACATATCCCTGCCTCAATCGTTGCCATTCACTGAGGACGTTGTAATTAATTTTGCATCTGCTCCAAGTGCGCGTGCAAGGTCGTCCTTTACACAACCCCTCCGCTTAATGAAGAAATATGACAACAAAGTGGCAAATAAAATCCCGAGTAGTAATTAAAGTGGTACCCCTTCGCCTTCGCCGCGCCGTGTGCTCTCACGGAAGGTGAGTTACAAGGGGGTGGCTGCCAACGCGTGTGCAGAACGTCGAACTGAGTACACATTCTCGTGTGAGCCACACTCATGGTCGTGGGCAAACAAAAAACCGTGGAATTCGATATAATTGTAATCTGGTAAACTTCACACGTTGTTAGTGAAAATAAGAAGTGCTTACAAGCTGTCGCAACTCAGGAGGGGTTAAGAGGGCTGTCAGCAGACACCCACTACCCGCACATGACGGCATTTGTAACCTCACCCAATGGCGCACATAGTGTGGTGGTGAACGAAAGGAGCAGGATGGAGCGGAACCGCCACCTTCAGCATCGTCGCGTCGCCCGCATGATAATTTATTCAAATGACTTCAGCAAATACGCACAAAACAGATGTACTCACTTTCGCCGAGGAACAGAGAGAAAGTGTGTCGCGGGCTATTTGCACAGGAGCACAATTGGTGATGGAGGCGATGCTTAGTTATTCAAGCTGCATTCAGGGAGATGTCCTTGACGCTTTGGCGAGAGTATCAACAATGCTGGATGGAGGGAGGTAGTTTTTGCCCCTTTTACACATTTCAGTCGACAATCCAGGTTTTGTTCATTTTTCGTCACGCATCTCTGTTCTTTCTTTCGAAGGTAATGGAAACGTATTGAAGCCTGGAACGTCCTAAATTACGAGCAAGGTGGTTTCCTCAGGAAGGGGTTCGCTTTGACACAAATCCTAGTCCCGGCGTTTTCAACGATTTCCGGAACGAAAGCAGTGACAGGACCGACCCTATACACTGATGGCTCAGAGTTCAGACCTCTTCAAAAAATCCTCGGCACTATGGCAGCGTCTTTCAAGCTGAAGTGGCTGCTTTACTCGAGGCGGAACCTTTGACTCTGATAGCCAACAGCAATAAAAGCCATATCATGGAAAATTTTGAGATCGAAAATGGTCAAGATATCCTTTACGAAGTCGTTGACCCTCTGCTGGGTACCGGGGTAAACTGGGATTCAATAAAATAACGAAGCGGACAGTCTATTGGAAAAGGAAGCTGGGAGAATTTATGGCAATCCCCAGCTCCATGAGTATTCCCAATTTTCGACTTCTAGAAAAACTAGACAAGACAAGGCCAACTGGGGAGACGAAAAATGAAAAGGAAATTGGATCTACGGCAAGGCCTCTATAGCCGACTCCGAGCAAGAGGCAGTTCCTGGAAAACCACATCTTCATAGACCTGGAGGACTTAAGCCATGTGAAACTGAAAAACCTCCTTAGATTCATATCTAGGCTTAGCTGCTTGCTTGGGTCTGACGGTGGACATAGCTATGACACAATGGACCCATGATTGTGAGCAAAAGCCACGAGGCCCTCAGAGCACCCACTTCACCTACCTGTCTACCCAAGTCGCAAAATCTACATTGGAAGCGAGCAGTTCATGAATCGCTTCAAGTCTGATATTCACCAAGTAATGGCTGGTGTTCCTCAAGGGTATCTTTTGTCTCCAGCACTTTTTCTCGAACAAGCACGTTCATGTACAGAACAAGCATGTTCATTCGCAGTTTGCCAAATGAATGCTGTCAAATAGGAAACAGTACAGCCAAGAGATTGACATTGAAGGGAATGAAGAAAATGATGATAAGGCAGTGTCAGTTCGAATGTAGTCCACTGTGCCCTTTTTCCAAAGAAGGAAATGACTTATTTGTATCTGTTTTTTAAACGACTAGATGGTGCACTTGGTAGAGTGCCTGCCCCTGGTTCGAGGGGTCCCCCGTTCGAATCCTTTCACCTGGTTTTCCCCTGTCAACCTGTGGTAGTAGTCTGACGGTGGGTATCACAATGGACCAACGTGGTCTAAGTGTGCTTGAGCAGCTGCTTCTTCGAACAGAAAGAGCTATGAGTCGATGGTTTGGTCACGTAGCACAAAAGTCCCACCCATCATCACAACTGCCGAGGTGGGCCTTGAATGCGATCAATTGACAGACCCAGGATGAGGTGGTTGCGGTCCAAGTCCATAAGCTCGCCTGGTTATGCTTGGGCATAACCCCCGATGAGTAAGAGGCGATGGTGGAGGATCGAGTTGCCTGGATATCTCTCGTGTGTGGTTTACCCCTGCGATCCCTTTAGTAGATCATGGGGCTCAGAAGAAGATGATGATGATGATGAGTAAGTAGGTACTGTCAAAGAGATCATAGAAGTGCTCGACTCTGCCGGTAGGGACCTGTGAACATTGTGATGAATCTGCCTTGGGTTCAGATCATAACCAGGCGCCCCTTATGAGTTGAAAGTAGATGACGAACGATGAAAAATAGAGTGCACGTCAAGTAACTCGCCAAGGTTCTCCTTCAACTCAACAGGCGCAAAGGCTAGTCCAACAAGGCCCCGTGTGTTTCCCAGCGGTCAAGCAGAAGACCTTTAATCAATTGAATTCAACTGAATTAAGGAAAAATCTACAACGCATCCAAACCAGCACTTGAGCATCCCCTTCCACAGCTGGCTAACTGAAAGGCAGTCTCTGCTCCCGTTTCGATCCCTCCCAGCTCCTTGCGCTCTGTTCATGACATTGACACAGTCGAGTGGGGACAGCAACAATTTCATGCTCAGCGTAGAGAACGACACCGTCATGCACACCAGCGGCGAAGTGTCACACTTGACGACCACCGCCCATCAATTAAAGAAACCTTCGCGGGTCAATAAATTCGCCATCGCACATGGCGAACCATCGCCCGTGTCGCAACTGAACTCGTCAAACTGCGACAAGAGAACAAAGGCTTTGTCTGGCCGTTCTGTCATCCATTGAAAGACACCGCTGGACGTGATGAATGACACCAGAATGAATGGGATCCCATCCAAACGAGACACAATCCGATGCACATCCAGCGCCGAGTATTATCCGGTGATAGATTCAACACCTGAACCGTTCCCGAAATCGTTCACTGGGACAATTTGCATAACAATGCGGTGCGCGGGAATGGGAGGGTCTGACAGAGAAACACATTTATTCAGGCGACCGTATCGATTTGGAATCTGAAGCGTTTCCGAGATTTGTCCGCCGCCCACCGCCACGATGTGGGCATATAAATATTCCGCCACTCGTCCGGCATTAAATTCTCGTCACGAATCCGGCAGAAAACTTTCCGTTCTCGGCATCCGCCTGACGTCCGGGACCCGGCGCGTTTGGTTCATAACCCCAACCCTGGTGGGTTGGTTTTCTCCGAAGTTCTATTACTTTTTTCCGCGTGGCGTGGGCTCTCAGTTTGTCCCTTTTGAGTGTCATTTCAATTATGGCCGTTATAATGGTCCATTAAAACGGTCTTTATGGGGGAAAGGCACGGGTCCTGTGAACTCTGCTGGGTCGCATTTGAAGAGGACGTCACGAAGTGGTAATAAAAGCAACAACGCCATCACCAGAGATGCACGGAGTGCGAGTTTGGTTCGTCGGTGGATTTGACGTCGTCGTCGTCGACTAGGGTGCGTTCGCTGCTTTGTCCGATTTTATGACAGATGAAAATATCAATTTTACGAGTTCCAATTTTGGCATAAAGTCAAATTTGACTTGCGGATACAGCAGCCAGCAGACGACGACTCTGACAGCCGCATTGGGGGCGTATTTCGATTTGACTTTGCGGTAGCAGTCGCAGGACGAAGGAGCATGCCGTTCGGTTGGGAAAGCGAATGGTTTTTTCAAGGACAATGAGTGTTTAAGGATGTATCAAGTTGGCGCAGTTGGAATAAATTGACTGCAGTGGGTTTGTTTTCATTCGCACAGTCTAGTGGGTTCTTCTGGTGGTGGGGATGGTTGGGAGGCGACTCAATGATGTGCAAATGGTATCGAATTTGGGACTCATGGCAGAACAGGCGAGCTAAGTGCGTGCTGCGTTCTTTCATTGAGTGCAGAATGATTGGTGATACGCCCATAGACGATAAGAATCGCGGCGGTAAACCATTCTGATGGAGGTTCAACCGATGTTCACATTTGAGACACTGTTGAACGATCAGAGGTCATATGACTCAACGAAGCTGATCATCCACATGGCAGCGATAAAAGCCTCGTTGTAAAGGGCATTCCAAAATGTACAAATTACTAGCTCTACCCTGACTACAATGTGGCTTGCATGGTCATCATTTATCATTTGCTTCATGCGATCATAAATGGCCTTCTGTTCACTCGTTAATTTGGGTCTGTTTGATTGGACATTTGACTGGAGATCACCGCTGTTGTCACTCTGGTCTAGAATGACCACGAGGCGTATACGTAACATTTTACAGAAGGATGAGGAGAGAGTCTTTCGGGTGGACTAGACGGGCCACGAGGCGTATACGTAACATTTTACAGAATGACGAGGAGGGAGTCTTACGGGTAGACTAGAATGGCCACGAGGCGTATACGAAACTTTTTACAGAAGGACGAGGAGAGAATCTTAGGGGTAGACTAGAATGGCCACGAGGCGTATACGTAACTTTTTACAGAAGGACGAGGAGAGAGTCTTAGGGGTAGACTAGAATGGCCACGAGGCGTATACGAAACTTTTTACAGAAAGACGAGGAGAGAGTCTTAGGGGTAGACTAGAATGGCCACGAGGCGTATACGAAACTTTTTACAGAAGGACGAGGAGAGAATCTTAGGGGTAGACTAGAATGGCCACGAGGCGCATACGAAACTTTTTACAGAAGGACGAGGAGAGAGTCTTACGGGTGGACTAGAATGGCCACGAGGCGTATACGTAACATTTTACAGAAGACCGAGGAGAGAGTCTTTCGGTTAAACTAGAATGGCCACGAGGCGTATACGTAACTTTTTACAGAAGGACGAGGAGAGAGTCTTACGGGTGGACTAGAATGGCCACGAGGCGCATACGAAACTTTTTACAGAAGGACGAGGAGAGAGTCATAGGGGTAGACTAGAAGGGCCTCGAGGCGTACACGTAACATTTTACAGAAGACCGAGGAGAGAGTCGTACGAGTGGACTAGAATGGCCACGAGGCGTATACGTAACATTTTACAGAAGTACGAGGAGAGAGTCTTACGAGTGGACTAGAATGGCCACGAGGCGTATACGTAACATAACAGAAGCTGTAGAAACGAGGAGGAGGAACAAAATACGCTTCATCTCCTCGGCACATATCCAGCCCTTGCATAAACTAGAAAAGATGTACTAGGCAACTTGTTTTTCAGAAGCCTAGAGGAAATGGCTCTCGTAAATATACAAGACATAGCCAAGTTTATCAGGAAAACTGGCTTGCTGTAAATCAGCACGGGAGTGGACTTGTCAAAGTAGGCCACTAGAATACAATAAGGCAGTCTCTAAGTTTATTTCATTTTCGTTAGTGTAGTCCGTTTTAAAAGGAGCCGGTGGAAAGCACCGGGGAGCGAAAAAACAAAGGATCCAACCAGGATCTAAGTGGGCCACAACTGCTGCAGTAACTAACCTAACTAACCTAACCATCGCTTAATACAATTGCGAATATTGCTCGAAGTTGGTATCGATATGTAGTGTTGCAGGCTACTTTATTATTATGCCCCCTAGTTACCCAGAGATCGCGGGAGCTGAGGAGGCTTGTTGGTTGAGGCCAAGTTTCACCCAAATCATCACGACGTTCGAAGAGGGCCTTTATCGCGATTCCATTAGGTAGGCGGCGCGCTTGGTTGACGGAGAACGAAGTGGTTGGTCCAAGTCCAAGAACTCAAGTGGCTTAGGCAAAGGGGGGGATGCGATCCTTTTAGTGGATCATGTCACTTAAGATGAGATGAGATGAAATTGGTTGTGCAGGATGGGCGAAGAATGAGGTCACGACAAGGTTTTCAATGGCATAGGCTATGGAGTCAAGTTCGAGTCGATTTGTTATGATGAACGATTTTGAGGTAGTTGAGGAGTTTCTTTCGGAAGATATTTTTTAGTTGAATTCACTGCTCTTCTTCGTTGTTCTAATGTACTATCAACGGAGGGAGAGTGCGAAATGTCAGAAAACCGTCTCTGGGGCAAGTTTGTCCTTTGGGTAAATAAAGGATTCAAGGGTAGCTCGGTGCTGTGGTGGATCATTGTCGTTTGAGTTTAGGCACTCTCGATCGGCCTATTCATTGTAAGAAAATAATGGCAACGCTTATGATATATAATTATATTATAACGCATTTACGAACGCGCCCAAACTGACGCTGCATTTGACATTGGAATCTGTCTTTGTAGACAATCCCTCAAGTTTGTATTCGTTGTTGAAGGTAATAAAATAAAGGTGTGCTACATTTTTGTGACTTGCGACGTTTCTTTAAAATCCACTATTTTCTCTGCCATCGCTTCTTCGAGTGTCTCTGAATCCGAAAATACGCAAGCTCTCTCTAACTCTCCCTAGATCGGTAATGAGTAATGTCATTTCGATCTCAGCCGCCGTGGTGTAACATGCATACGCTTAAGTAAATGCAACAATGTACTGAATACGAGCTTTTGATGTCTTTGTGCCGTGGCTGTCCTCGCATCATGAAGACGGTGGAAGACGGAGAATTGCTAAACATGAAGCCTTTTAATCGGAAGTTTATTCGTTTTACACTTGGGACAGACGTGGTCTCCACAAATGACAACCAACTGGCACAGACTTCATGCCAGCTACTTCGATTTCTCGAACCCACGAGACTTAGAACTGCCCAATCAAGGGAATAAGGACATGCTCTAGAGAACTTTTGTTCTACCAGCCATCTTGTATGGATTTGCTGAATGATGGCGTTGCTGGAATTTAAAACATGAGTTGGAAGCTAAACACCCATCCGCGACTAGCTTGAATGGAGAAGAAGAGTGTGAGCCAATAGATGGACAAAAAAATTAAGGTTAGACCATCACCATAGTCAACCAACAAAGCAATCTCTATCTACTCCGACAGCCAAGCAAGCAATAGCCTCGGACATTATGACATCGAAATTTGTCAGATTATGCACAGACAAAGCGTCTGCCCTTGGGGAACAAGATGACCCTATACTCGCTTGCAGGCCGTACTGGTGTCTAAGGAAACGAAAAAGCGGACAATCTCGCGAAGAATGGATCCGAGTTTGAAGAATCCCGGGCAATTCTTTACGTGCTCACTCCGCTTAGCTCTGTACGCAGAAAACTGGAAGAAGAAGCCCTGAATAGAGTAAAATTTAGTTGGCTTAGTCTGGATATCGGAGCAACAGCAATGACCCTGTGGCCGATGCTGAGCAAAAATAGATCAACATTACCGATCAGTTTGAGTAGAAAACACGTGCCGAAGCTAAAAGGAGTCATTGGCAAACACCGTGCTCTAGGCACGCATGCATCGCGACTGTGTGGTATCAGCGACATTTGCAGGAGCTGCAGAGATGGGGAAGAAATAGGATCTATCCAACATCTGCTAGGCGAGTGCACAGCCATGGCAGGGAGAAGAAAGCAGGGAAACGCTTCTTTGCCGAGCTGGTGTAAAGTTGAAAAGACTCCTGAAGTTCTCAATTTGAAGCAGGATGGTTTAAGTATAATAAAATAAGGTCTCACGGCAGTAAGTATTGTACTTTTCGTTCTATTAAGGCCACAATGGACCCATTTTGTTGGTCTAAGTAAGCCACGGCCGTAATGCACCTACCTACTCACAGTCAACTCACACAATTTATTGACCAAAACCTTCGAGTAATTGAACGCAAATTCAATTAAACTTCCATTTATAGGCTCCAGCAATCATAAAGTGCTGACCACAATTGAATTCAAGTCAATAAATTGCAAACTTGCTTTGAACTTGCATCCAAACCAAATTGTCTGTGGTTTACCATTTCAAACTTGTTTTCAAAGCACAATCCCAGACCAATTAACAGCGTAGGGAAGAGCAGCGATGTGGGAGGGAAGGAGGGCACCTTTAACCACCACATACCAATGTGCCCCCTTCCCACCCACGCCTAAGCGCCACCCTCAATAGAAACAAAACTAACACACTTCAGAGAGCAATGACCTGTATCATCACCCACAGGCGCCGTTTAGACAAGCACTCATTGGCAACCGCAACGGATCCTAATGGATTCCCATTCAATGCGAAAATAAAATGCCGTCCTCTCTTCAGGTCGCCCGGACAACACGTGCAACAGTTCAAGCACCCGTATCTGAAATTATTGACTTTCTCCCGCAAATACTAACCCCACCCGCCGTGCCGCCGAAAATACGTAAAGTAATAATGCGTCGAGATTCGTCCACCATAAAGAAAATGATACTCCCCCCCCCCCTCAACCCTCTCGTCGAACACAACACAACTTGATGAAGAGTCCTTCAAGCGAACAAATCTTGTATCTTTGCACACAATGGACTATCCGACGACAACAAAACGTCCGACAATCAGTGCCTTGACAAGTCGAAGAAAGGAACCGGCAGCGGCCGAGAGAGTGTTGTTGACCAACATTTTCATTATCATGCCGGTCCACAGAGCGCATTGTTATCCGAGTGCGGTGACAATTGGATCAGGCTTGTGCTTGGACTGGTCCAAGCGTGACTAATCACAACTCGATCCGATGAATACACGCGTAAGCCGAAATATCTAAAGTTCCAGAAGCGTACGGAAACGGGATTAAATTCTCTGTGGAAAGTTTCATTCACAAGAAATGGGGAAAGACAACAAAAACCAAATATTAATCTAGACACGTGCTTTTTTTTTGTGGAGGAGGAGATGGGGGGGAGGGCACAATGGCATCTTGAAGAATTTCATAATTTTGGTGAAAGCAACAACAACAACGGGAGTGGAACCAAATACCACACCCATTAGATAATTGCAGTGGCCTAGTAAGGTGAGGCTCCGCTGGCACGGCAAGGGGGCGACGCACGAAGAATAGAAATCACTTTAATTTGTTTGCCAATAAACAGAAAAACATACGCCATCCGGGTTGGAGTGTATCCTCTGGCGGGGGTCCGCAGCCGTAGGCTGTTGCCAATAGGCACGTGCTCTGCGTTTCAAAAGTGAAGAGTTCGACATCTGGAGACGGAGTATTCCAGGTTTTTGATTGGAAATGTTTTTTTTTTTCGTGGTGCGACTGTTTTTGTTTTTTTTTTCTTGTCAGTGACTTGGTCATCATCAATAGATATGCCCACTTTTATGTATTTTTTTCAATTTCTTGTACAACCCTCGCCGTAAAGGCAACGACACAGCGACCTGAAGAGATCTATTGTATCGAAGAGTTGAAGTTAATCCCAAAGACGTACTACTTCCCTTATGAAAGGTTGGCAAGTGAGTGGAAGATACGTTACTTTAACCAAAGTAGTGCGGGACATTCTCATAAAATGTGCTAGGATGTCTTATCTTCCTCCAGGCAAGGCCGGCATACCTTGTCTTGGCACAGGTTTGTAATTCGCGCCGAAGTGGCCAGAAGGGAACTACGTTAGCATTCTTATACTTGTCTTGTCGAGCCAAAAGTTCCCCTTAATCGGTTGGATTGTGTTTGTTTGTTTTCCCATTCGTAGGACTATAGGACTATTGTACAACAATCCAGCTAATTACCGTGGCATTTCATTTTTAAATGCTGTTGTCCTATTTTATAGAATTACTCAGTGGGTTGAAAACAAGAAGATCCTACACGAATTCCAGGCTGGTTTCCGGTTTAGCAGTTCAACTATAGATCAAATATTCGCACTTGTGAAATGAGCGGAAATATACAAGAGAAAACATATGAAGTTATATGCCTTTTTCGTCGACCTTCGCGCTTCGCGTGAAGCCCTTTTTTTATAAGCTATACGGTTACGGAATCTCAACAAAAGTTATTAAAGTATTGGGAGCTTTGTACAAAAATAACTTAGCCTGTGTTTGGGATGGACACAATCTATCAGAGGACTTTAGCACAACTATGGTGGTGAAGGGATGCAAGCAGGGATTCGAGCTGAGTACACTTTTATTCATCCTATATAGAAAAGACATAACAGACCACGTTAGAGGTGGAATCGAGATAAATCAAGCCAAAATACCAGCTCTCATGTTGGCTGATGACATTGTTTTCCTCGCAGACTCTGATAAACAGACTCGACGAATACTGCAAAACTTCAAATCTGACAGTCAACCTATCAAAGTCCAAGACGATTATATTCAGGGATGGTGGAGGTAGCTACTCCCGCAAGGAAAACTTGAAGTTTCAGGGTGAGCTTATAGAAATTGAATACAAGTACCTTGGTGTCTGGATTACGCCCAATTTAAATATGAATAAGCACCTGGAAACCAAATTAGCTGAAGCGACAAGAGCTATTTGTTCCGTTTGGGGTAGTTGTATCAACAATAAGGACCTCAGCCACTTCTCGAAACAGAAAACATTTCTTGCCACTGCAGTGTCCATCCTCTTTTACGATGCGCAAGTATGGGGATATCGTTCATTCGAAGCAGTTGAAGCAAATTTCTACGCTATTTCATCAAGCGAGTTTTTAATTTACCAAGTGGCTCACCCAACTACAAGCTTCACCGGGAAACTGGAGTAGCGCCCCTATTTTTGGAAACCCTCAAACTCCACTTCGACTATGTGGTATACATATATGGGGGGGGCTACAGGTCGTAGAGAGCCAGGGCCTAGCTTCTCAGCAACCACTCGTGTTGTGCGTGCTATTGTTCGCCCACGTGTGGAAGGGACCTACGGTTTAATGCCGACTCCGAACGGCCAAGTTTGAGAAGCTTTTTCTAGACAGGAATACTCTTTGAGCATAGTCAGTGACTTGAAAGAGGTGGAGCCGTGAAATATGAAAATTGGTAAATTCGGGTATCGAGCTTGGCACCCTCTGCGTAGGAGGCGACGCACTAACCCACTACGCCACGGCGACCCATGTGGTAAGAGTCATGGGAATAAATCAAGAAAGCATTCCGAATATAGTGCTTACTCAAATGCTGGTCAACGGTGGAAAATCTGTCCGAGAATGGGAAAAAACTTAGCATCGGAATGTGATTTTAATCTCCGAGTTGCGCCAGACGAACAACATAAGGCATAAGTTCTTCACACTGTTGGAAAAAACAAGGCATAGAATCTTCAACTATGTCGTCGCAATACAGGACATATTACAGCAAATTGAACCACAATTTACAAGACAGAACAAATTTCATGGCAAGATCTACAACGGATATGATAAGCAGTATCTTTAAAATAAGAAGTGAACTGATAAGTTTAAACTTTATACCGCATCGCCCAGAACTCCCACTTTCGCGCAACCTTTGCAACCTTAACCACTTCATCGCTATATTTACCATTCTTAAAGAATTCTGCTGCCACTGGAGCACAGGTACTCTCGCTTGAAGAAGCGATAAACATCTTAAACGGTGACCGAGGCTGGGATCTATTGTATAAGTATGCAATAAACGCACTGCGCTATAGAAAATGTATTCATCTTCTGGTGGTGCTACAGTCCGGGGTGGACCTGGGCCTCAACCAGTAAGCCTCCTCTCCAGCCGGCACGATCTTTAGCCAGCTGTCTCCAACTGCGCACACCAAGTTGATTGAGGTCATCTCCACCTGGGTGCGCCATCGGTTCCGTGGGCGTACTCTATTGCGTTGTCCCACTGGTTCGGTGTCGAAGACTCTTCGGGCTAGAGCAGTGTTGCCCATGCACTCTACATGGCCCAGCCATCCTAGACGTTGAATCCGTAGATGCCTGGCTAGGCTCATGCCGCTGTACAGTCCGTACAGTTCGTGGTTGAATCTTCTTATCCAATAACCATCTACGCAAACAGGACCAAAGATTGTATGCAGAACTTTTCTCTCGAAAAGACAAATGACTTCCTCATCCGCTTTTGAGATTGTCCATGCCTCCGCGCCGTACAACAGGACTGGGATGATCAAGGTCTTATATAAAGTCAGCTTGGTCCTACGAGAGAGGGCTCTACTATTCAACTGCATCTTGAGCCCAAAGAAACAGCGATTGGCAAGAGTAATTCTGCGTTTAATCTCGGTACTGGTGTTCTTCGTACTGTTCACTTGCGAACCGAGATAGACGAAGTCCTTGACTACATCGAAGTTATAGCTGCCCATTGTGACGTTCTGTCCAAGACGTCGATGTTGTGCGTCCTTTCTTGATGACAGCATATACTTTGTTTTGCCCTCATTCACCGCTAAATCCATTTTGGCCTCTAGTGTTGGCGTGTGAGTCTTGCAGAATCTTCTCCAGAATGATGTTAAAGCAGTCACATGACAGCGCGTCGCCTTGTCTAAAACCTTTCTTGACATTGAAGGTCTCGGTGAGTTCGTTACCGACCTTGATGGAGCAGCGAGAATTCTCCATCATCCTGCACAACCTGACGAGTTTGGCAGGAATGTCAAAACTAGACATGGCGTTGTATAGCTCGTCCCTATGCACGCTGTCATATGCGGCTTTGAAATCGACGAATAGGTAGTGAGTGTCGATCTGGATTTCTTGGGTTTTTTCCAGGATCTGCCGTAATGTGAAGATTTGGTCGATGGTGCACTTCCCCGGCCTGAAGCCGCACTAATAAGGACCTACCGGGTAGTTGACGAATGGTCTCAGGCGCTCACACAAAATGGCAGAGAGGATCTTATAGGCGATGTTGAGGAGAATTATCCCTCGGTAGTTGGCGCAGTTGAAGGGGTCTCCTTTATTGTGGATCGGGCAAACGATACTGACATTCCACTCGTCGGGCTTGCTTTCCTCCGACCATATCTTAGAGATGAGCTGGTGCATGTATCTTACCAGCTCATCTCCAGCTGCCTTTAACAGTTCCGCAGACAGTCCGTCTGCACCAGCAGCTTTATTCGACTTTAGTCTCGATGTCGCTATCTTGACTTCGTGTAGGTGGGCGGAAGGAATTCTCGTCGATAATAGCCAATTGCGTTCAGTGGAACATTCTGCCTGACAGCGGTATTAGAGTCTTCCTCGTCTACAGAAATGATCCTTCCAGATTCTCAGTATCGACTGCGAATCTACTACGAGTTGTCCGTCTGCGTCACGATAGGCTTCTGTCCGAATTTTGTATCCATTGGTCATCCGTTGTTTTACCCGTTGATAGAACTTTCGGACGTCATTTCTGCCGTAACACCTCTCCATGTCCTCGATCGCGCGCTTCTCATGCTCTTTCTTTTTGAGAAGCCGGTGCTCTTTTGCTTGCTCACTACTTTTAAGTTCGTGTAGCTCACGAACCGGTCTTGTCCATCTGTCCAGCGTCGCCTTGTATGCTGCTTGCTTCCGCTGAATGTGCCTGCCTGCACTCGTTGTCAAACCAGGGGTTTTTTTGGGGTGGCGTTTTAAGACCCATCACATCAGAGGTAGCTTCTCTGATGGCGTTTTGACAACGGTTCCATTATTGCTCGATAGTTTCGCCTGGCAGGGTTGGACTCTCGAACACGGATATCGATAGGACAACGGAGTAGAACAAGACCAAAACAGTTTGACGTCGGAAAGCTACAATCGCAATTGGGGTGGCGTTTTAAGACCCATCACATCAGAGGTAGCTTCTCTGATGGCGTTTTGACAACGGTTCCATTATTGCTCGATAGTTTCGCCTGGCAGGGTTGGACTCTCTGAGAGCTTTAGGGAGACTTCATCAGCAAAGTTGCGGTCAATTGCGATTGTAGCTTTCCGACGTCAAACTGTTTTGGTCTTGTTCTACTCCGTTGTCCTATCGATATCCGTGTTCTTACCTTGGCTACAACAAGGAAATGATCCGAGTCGATGTTGGCTCCTCGGAATGTTCGGACATCGAGAATGCTGGAGCAGTGTCTGACGTCGATCGCAATGTGATCAATATGTTTGACGGTTGCTTGATCAGGAGACCGCCATGTCCCTTTATGGATGTTGTGGTGAGGGAACCGCGTACTGGCTACAAAGAGGTTTCGGCCCGTTACGAAGTCCAACAGCCTGAGTCCGTTCTCCGACGTGTTGTCGTGCAGGATGTGCTTCCCGATGACCCTAGCAAAGATGTCTTCGTTGCCCAGCTTTGCGTTGAAATCTCCTAGAACGATCTTGGTGTCGTAGCTGGGGCATTGATCGTATGTTCCTTCTAGGAGATCGTAAAAGTCATCTTTGCTGTCGTCATCTTTATCCTCCGTTGGGACGTGGGCGCATATCAGGCTGATGTTGCCGAATGTAGCCTTGATGCGGATTGTTATGAGGCGCTCGCTTATGTATTTAAAGCTTAAGACTTCTTGCCTAAGTCTGGCTCGGACAACAAACCCGCATCCGAATAAGCGCTGCCTTCGCTCTTTGTAGCAATCGCCGAAGTAAATATCGCAGCTTTTCATCCTGTTTTTTGTCCGGCCCATCCCACCGCACCTTCTGAATGGCGGTGATATCTGCCTTATAAGCTTCGAGGGCTTCCGCAAGTTCATCGGCTGCACGTGGTCTATTCAGGGACCTCACATTCCACGTGCATAACCGAAAATCGTTGTCCTTATTTAGTTGTACATGGTCGTCAGCAGTAGGGTCATCCGTATCCGAGGCTTCTCGTCGTTTCTGAACTGTAATTTTTTTTAAAACGGTGGGGAAGTTAACCCCACGCGCAACCCCCGAACCTGGAGGACCGGGTCCTGGTTTAAGCCCCTGCACAAGGGGACTTCTATACTTGACTTAATTTCCTTTCGCCGATTATGTTTCAAATCGTGGTACAAACTGTAGAACCAGTTTCTGTTCCCCTTCAGCGACCAATAAATCACCAAGTGAACGAATTATTCGATTAACTTAAATTCCAGCGAACTTACCCGCATCGCATCGGCTTAAAGGCACGATTTATGTGGATTTACTTCTTCCAAGTAATTACGTGAAGAATGTTGAACAGAATTAAACTTTGCGCCGAGATGCTTGAGGAAATCGCGTGAGACCAGCCATGCGGAAGCACTTGGGGCAATCGTGGCTACCAGAGGAGTTAATTAAAACCAAGCCAGAAGAAGGCAAATAAATCTGTGACAAACTGAAATAGTGCAAATATTTCCATTAGCTTATTTTTTCCTCTAGAAACAATTTAAGTCATGAGCGAAGTTTTTCCTTGGAGGACTAGACCTACTCAAGAGCTTCACAACATTCCTCTTTTCCTGTTGCTGATGACGAGGGGGATGAGTGGACAGTGCTCTCTTCATTAAAGCCTTAAAGAGGCCCTCAAGCGCCACCCAAACGAGAGAAAGAAGTCTCCAGCTTGGAGCTCAAATTGAGTTCTTCCTTTGAGTGGTTTACATTTCTTTAATCAGTCAAGTTCAATCTTCGATCAATAAGTACGACGTCTGCTTTAAGAGAAGTCTCTCTCTCTCTCTCTCTCTCACTCTCTCGCCACAAGCAGGCGTTAAATCTTCTTCCAGCCCCAAGGCGCCAATCAATCATTCCCAATCACTAGCGATCCGATAGACATGCATGCGATTGGCACTGTCCTCGCAGTTAGGCTGGGTCCCGTCTGATGGGTCCCCTGGGACCAGTGCGATTCACCTTGACGATGGGAATTTCCTCGACTCGCATGCAATACATCACCAGCAAGGAGCGCTCCAGACAGTGAAGTGGATAAGGAAATGATTTGGAAAAAAATGAGATTTATGCCTGTGCGGGTGGGGATTTGCGTAATGCCAGGCAGGACATTTGTATTCTTTTCGAAGTTGACCCTTAACCGTATCGAGAATACATTAAGGCCATCCGATGCGTGTCTGATACGCCTTAAGGGTACACATTTGGCAGTCCCATCAGGATCAGCACATACGATGGCAAATATTTCTTGTCTCGATGTAAATCCATCACTTGTCGCCAGACGAATGAACGCAAATGGAGAAGAGGTCGGAGACGATAAGGACTTGTGAATTGTTTGAGGTGAAGCCTTGTGTGTGGTGGCTCCGAATGTTGTAATTGATTGATGGTGGAAACGGACATTGGCTGACTGCAGTCAGGATAATGCTGTCACTGGTCAGTGAATCCAACTTGAAGCTTGAAATGAAGCGAATTTGTTGAACGATGGCGATTGAAGAT
The DNA here is from genome assembly GCA_964034865.1 of Eristalis intricaria. NCBI lineage: Eukaryota > Metazoa > Arthropoda > Insecta > Diptera > Syrphidae > Eristalis > Eristalis intricaria. Next base: position 49,010,196 of record OZ035875.1, read on the forward strand.
ATGTCCTTCTGATGAGCACAATCGGGAGATTGTTTGATGCCCTCTTTTCATCTCTGCGTCTCTAACAGAAGTCATTGCAGTGGCGAGTGGTTGAGAAAGAACTAGGTCCAAGTACACCTCGAACTGTAATGTTAACCAGAGAAAACGACGTTGGGATTTGGTCATGTTTCCATTGCATACTCTTATTGGACAGGTTTCTCTATCGAATGATGTTAGTAGACTCATGTTTGTCTTGAGTTGGACAAACGTGGTGGATGTTTATCTCGAGGAGGATGTCGTCATATACCCCGATGTTAAGGTTGGTTTGGTTAGGTAGGGGGGCTGCTAGTGCATTCACCAGCACATATTGGTCCGTTGTGACACCCATAGTCAGACTACTACCACTGATTGACTACTCCAGGGACTGTGCTGTTAATTTGATCCCAATGGCAAATGGTTACTGGACCAGATGGACTTTGCTTTCACTGCGATTTGAACCGGGCACCCCGCTTACTAGGGGCAGGCACTCTACCAACTGCGCCATCCAGTCGTTTACCCCGATTTTATTGAGTCGGTGACAAATTTGGTGGACGTAACGGGAGAAAAGAGAGAGAGACAGAAAGAGAGAGAGAGAGAGAGAAAGAAAGAGAGAGAGAAAGAGAGAGAGAGAGAGAGAGAGAGAGAGAGAGAAAGAGAGAGAGCGAGAGAGAAAGAAAAAGAGAGAGTGAGAGAGAGAAAAATATAGAGAGCGAGAAAGAGAGAGAGAGCAAAATCCCTGATTTCATCCCTTAACTTCTGCTATTTCCGTAAGTTGAAGAAATGAAGAGTTGATAAACTCATGAGTTGTAATTGCATGTTGCATCCATAAAATTTGAGTGAATGAAAGCAAATCCAAAAGTTGAAGAGAAAAATCCCATAATTTGTTTAACTTTTAGTGAACAAAATGACCCTTTCTACACCTTACATGCATTTAACCATGGTTCATCTCTAGAGGATGAACAAGGGCAGTTCAATATTGGCCAGTTCTTGGTGCCAGAACATAGAGACATTTCAGGCGCAACAATTCCCTACTCCACGGAAACAATATTAAATACACCGCGTCACTTAAAAATTTTAGTAAGGGACCGTATGAAAAATGTGAAGGAAACGAGATGGTTGCCAAGAATTACATGCCAAATTCTTGAATTTGAACTGGCCAGCCTAAATTGCTCTGAAATATTTTTCCTTTTAAAAGGATTGCACAAAAGTCGCATCATTTGTGTCATCGAAGAACCCTCACACTTCGGAGATTTGGCGCTATCGCAAAACAACATCTAGAAAAGCTGAACGGATGAAGAAGAGACAGAATCCAGACAACGCCTTATCTCGCCCATAGACGTTATCCATTTCAAGGCGAATACCAACTTCTCTGTGTAGCTCAGCTGTGATGCCAAGTCCACACAAATTTCTGAATGCTCACAAATTATTTGAGTGAGGACGGCGCCCTTCACAAACCTAACAAACACCCAAGTAGACAGTGGGCACCAGAGGTTTCCATCTGCCAACGCAACTCACCAACCGCCCTAGCTTATCAGCAACCACTCGTGTTGTGCGTGCTAGGGACCTACAGTTTAATGCCGACTCCAAGCGGCCAAGTTTGATAAGCATTTTCTAGACAGGAATAGTCTTTGAGTATTGTCATTGACTCGAAAGAGGTGGAGCCGTAAAATATGAAAGGTGGTAAATTCGGGTACCGAACCTGGCACCCTTTGCGTAGGAGTCGACGCACTAACCCACTACGCCACGGCGACCCACCAACCCCACTACTCTTTGGAAAAGTCCTACGTCCAGAGCATAAGCAATCGATGTACCAACGTTCATCCAAATCCGAACAGCCGCTTGGGAGTAAGAGTTCCACAAAAATCCAAACATTGTCGCAAGTATGTCACACAGATGGAATAAGATCATATTTGCTGAGTTGCTTCTCAGATGTCCATCACCGCATAGACTCACAATTGTTGCCACTTATCGTCTAGCAGAAATGTTTACGGCCTTGATTAAATTTCTTATTCTTTTTTTGCCGAAACGAGACAATAGCACAAGAGCCATTCCCCTGTGGGGGCAGACCCAAATCTGCAAAGCAAACCCCTCCCCCATCCCCAAGAAGGACTGAATTCAAAAATACAACTTAAACGACGTTCCCCACGGGCACGTAGATAGCTGGGAATATTTGAAGGCAATTCGCTTAATCCCTAGACACCCATCGAGACGCTGGTGCTGTCTCATCGCATACGGAGGCAAACAGCTTTCCCTTTACGACTTTGTTTTGATTAAAACAGTAAACAACAATTGATTTCCATCGATGGAAATAAACTCGAAATTTAAACTAGCATCGACGTGGGGTTGGGGGGAGGCTGAAGGTCTCCGTGGACAAGTGGCAAACACAGACGCACAGAGATTCCATGGAATTCTGAAATTGAATATCAAGCAAAATGCAATCCACATCCATACTGGAGCCGTCAGCCGCTTCGCACTGCTTGGTTCATTAACATCGACGAAGTGCTCCGCTGCTCTGCGAATTGATGAATGTTGAGGTGAATTCTAGTCACTTCACATTGTCGTCGCAAGCTCTTGAACGGTTGTAAATGATATCAACCTCTTATGGCACATGTTGGAGCATAGAAGAGGTCTAATTATGAGTGCCCAGACGAGGGATGACATAGTTCAACGACTCATAATGAGTCTTTGGCAAGAACACTAACGAATGCTTGGGGGGTTAGACTGATTGAGTGGCTTTCATTAAGGAGCCATCGAACGGATTTCACGTGTACACAAAGTGGAGTAACGCAACTCGTCAGCGGGCTATTCTGTGAATTAATGGCGAGACGTATTTGAATGAATTTAAGATGTTTATGTTCTTAGACTAGGGTCAGGAATCTGAACCACCTACGCACTCATTTGGAGCAACTTGCCACTTCGCAGGAATGTGACTGGGTTTCACTGATGAAGTGCATTGTTTCTTCGGAGAGCACTGGATGGAGGCTCGTTAGCATGTCCTCGTCTGTTCACTTAACACCAATGTCCTCAATGGCAAGGCTACACATTCGGACATCGCAAAATCTTAATAGAGCAAGGATTAACGTCAATTAATTCGGATTACTCCTCATCTTTATACTTCTCAGAGGAAAACCCTGAAACGAAACCCTGATTCCGAAAAGAGACCTGTGGTATGATGGAAATGTACCATTCGGTAACGCAATACATTTCTATACACATGGATCCAAAAAGGACGGCGGTGTATTCTCTGAACATCTTAACCTTAACAAATTCACTTACGTAACCACTGCAGTGTCTATCAAGCGGAAATAATGGCGGAAACTTATATAAACAAATGGAAAATCAGACTAAATGAAGGCAAGATTAAGGCTATCTTTTTCACCAGAAAAAGAAAATTCTGTTTCTTCCTAGAGCCAAGCTCCAGGTAAATACAAAAATCTAAAAACGAAAATAACAAAACCATCATTTAATTCTCATACAAAGAACACCTTAAAAAAAATTGCAGATAGGGTGCTATTTCCATTTATTAATCGTATGGTAAATCTGTCAAATGACAACAAAATAATAACGCATATACTTATTTTTAACTAAAGGGCTAAAGGGCGAATGTTTAATTGATCTTCGACAGCATAAAGAAATTAAATCAACGCTTTTTAGACCGCTGCACATCGATGGTGGTCGATTTAGGGTCATTAGCTGGACTTAAATCGGATTTAACTTTTGTTTTGTTTTGCTCGTTGGAAATATATTTTAAAATCAATTTAAAATCATTTCCATAACTTCAGGGGGTGGTACCTGGTGATGCCGGGTTGGTAGATGTCTCAAATCGCTTATTTTTGGATCTTAAGATATCCACATATTGTGGATCACATCAGTATTTCACATCATCTCTCTTGGAATCAGTATCACTTGCCTCAGGATTTACCAAAAAGTTTTGCTTGCAACGCGAGTGCCCTCCACTACCATCAGAGCCGCATTTCCACGAGCATACTAAGGTTTCACCATTTCCTATCTGATTCTCAAAAGTTTCGACGGACAAAGCTTGTATTGTCAAGTCCAACAATGACTGTAGTTTGACTTCACATAAGGTTCCGGTTACAGTCAAAAAGTTACTTGTCGCATAACACTCTTGTTTTGCTTTTAAAATACTATCGTAAGCTGATAAGTAGATATTAGCCATTCTTTCTTTTGCGCTTTTTTAAACTTGCTTATTTTGATGTTCTGTGGGTTTGAAGTCAGTTATAAGGGCCAGGGCTTCGTCAGATGTATATGGTTTGACCGTATTCCATATCTCAGGTTCTTTCAGCCTTTTAATTGTTTTCGGAGAATACTCGACACCCCTTTTAACAACTTTAGAGCGGCTTCCTTATATTCTTAGCTTAGAAAATTGATAATTCTTCGGTCGATATTTCCATGAGATTTTGAATTTTTCGATCTTTGGCTCTGCTTCCACACTCTTGGAATTTTTTCATGCCTTCCTTTTTTTCATTCCTTCCTTGTCTTGAAGTTATTGGCAAATGTACTTCAGGCAATGGAATTTGGGAAACTTCTCGCAGTTACCACTCTTCAGCTTTTAAAAATCGTTCTTGTGATATTTTCTTCCCTTTGTACTTTGTGTAAAGGCGTGATACAAACATTTTGCTATACTCGAAGCATTTTTTATGATCATCTTCATCAAGAACAGATCATAAAATTTTTGACATCACGTAATGTTAAACAGTAGTTTCACTCCGCATAAATCTTCCCGTAGAGCTTATTTTCGCCCTGAAAAGGACGTATTTGTAACTTTAAGAGAAGGAAAAACTATGTTGCGCTGAGTGTCGGAACTTAAGTTTTATATAATAATAATATAATATAATATGGGTGGCGCTACAGCCCGTAGAGGGCCAGGGCCTAGCTTCTCAGCAACCACTCGTGTTGTGCGTGCTATTGTTCTCTCACGCGTGGAAGGGACCTACAGTTTAATGCCGACTCCGAACGTCGAAATTGAGAAGCTTCTTCTAGACAGGAAATACTCTCTGAGCATTTTCAGTGACTCGAAACTTTGACGCACTTAAGTTTTACTTTATTTAAAGGTAATAATACAACCTTTAAATTAGCGAAATTTTGAGGTTGTACTCATCTGTACTTTTATTTATGAACCAACAAATAAAAAACGTTAGATTGTCTTTTGTAAAAAAAATACCACCGCATTTTATTCATAGCTACTTAATCGTCCCTACTATATTAGTAAAAATACACTAAATTTTAAAGCATATTCTTGCATATTTACTTCAAATTTATGCCTCACTTTTATTTCCCTGTACCACTTTAAGGAGTTTTTCCTTATCCTCGAAAGGCAAACTCGAGAGTACGAAAAAATGTAGACATTGAATTTGAAGGTCTTGTTTTTTGTTTCTTGTGTAGGCGAAAGTAAAAAAAATCATAATAAAATCCAAAGAAATATTAAAAAGCAAAACTAACGAAAAAAAAGCTTTCGACTATCCCGTAAACGACATCTATTAGCAAAACTAATAATATTCGGACCATCTGATCAGGTTGTTGACCCGAAGTTCGCTTTGCTATAAATAGAAGCAGAATGCAGTTTTTTTCTCTTCGTTGCGTAATAAAGATAACATCGCCTGTCAATCAAGTGTTCCACTTTTTTGCGCCCACCCCCACCCGCTCTCTACACTTGTGATTTGGGTATTTGACTTCTAATCTTACCGGAACAAATTTTTTTTTTGCTTATGTCCAGCTACGATGTACTAAATCGACCACTGTGCGCTGTAGTTTTACTGATAATCCTTTAGTATACAACGCGAATAATAAACATGTCCAACTTCATAGTTGACACCATTTCTCTGTTCTCTTGTTTGTGTTTGTTCGAATATTTATTTATTTACGTGCTTGTTTACTTAATTATATACTTATTTATTAATTTGTTTGATTATTTCATTTCACTATTTTTATATTTATTTATTTACTTATTTTCATTATTCGTTCGCTTGTTCACAAGTTTTTAATAAAATTGTAAATTGAATTAAAATTTACAAATAAAAATTGTTTATTTACCACTTTTTTTTAATTTAAGGGTTTTCTTCGCTTTTCTCTTTCCCTATTAATTAACAGGCATATTACTTCAATTCGTACATAATAATGTTAGAGATGAAAGATAGTAAATAGCACATCTCTGCATTGTAAAACGTGTGGTAACATCTCATTGTAAATATATTTTTGCGAAATAAAGTCCTACTACTATTACTAATGGCGATTATCGAAGCCCTGTCCTGGCTGCGGTGGAACGTGGTTTACGGATAGCCAAGCAGCAATTAAATCCCTACCATGGTTCTCTGTAAACTCTAAAGAAGTAATACACTGTTCCGCATCTCCTGAAGAGATATCCGCGCAGTTTCACTTTCGCCTATACTGGGTGCCAGGACATAGAAACGTTAAGGGAAACTGTGAAGCCGACAAACTAGCAAAAATCGCCATCACACTGCCATATTACGGAATCCTTTTGTGACATAGGTATTTCCTTAGCTTCCTTTAAGTTACAACACCCTTAGCTTCCTTTAAGTTACCAACCAAAGTCAACTTGAATTCAATTCCAGATGGATACAGGCAACACTTGCCAAATCACCAAACAAATCTGGCACGGTCTAGACCCTAAAAGAACGGATAGTTTGATCTCATTAAAAAGATCCAAAATCAACACAACGCAGAGGGAATAATCACCAGACACTGCCTATTTGGTCTATACGCGAAAAGACTGAGACTATTCTCTGATGATTTTCGCAGAAGCTGTCTAGATGAAGAAGAAGAAGAAAGTGTGCAACATATTCTCTACCGCTGCCTTACACTCGCCTTAGCTAGGAAAGCCACTCTTCTTTGATAACCTGAGAAGAACACCAATCAATCTGCTACTTGATTTCACTGACAAATCTGGCTGGCTGTTGTAGAAATCACGCCGCCCCAAACCCCCCTTGGTGTAAGCCCACGTGGCGGTACAATGGGCCTACTTTGGCCTAAGTGCACCAAAGCCAAGCCTAACCTACCTAACATGAATGTGCACGACTAGGCAATGGCGCATGCAGTTTGAAATGAATAATTTCGGGAACTGGCAAGAACCCTGAGTAAACAACACTTCAACCGTCCTAATCGTCCAGACTGCCTAAAGATTACCAAACCAACTTGAAGGGTATCGTGGAGTCTTTCTCTTGGGGAAAAATAGAATAGGTTTCGATGTTATCTAGACTGAGGATGAATATATTCTTACATTGCCATTATAAAAGACAAGAGCCGTGGACCACATCAAGCTTGGAAACTTTTACTTTATACAATTTGACACGGGGCCGGTGGGGTGAGTAAGGGGGAGGAGTTACCTTTTCACACTTGTCTTAAATATCTGAGGACTGTAGTTAATGGTAAATAATGGGGTAGGAAGAGCATTCCATATTCGGGTAGTGTGGCTAAAGTGCCAGTCTCTAAACTTAACTGTGCATCCAAAAATAGGCTTAAAAGTTTACCCACGAGACGGGTAACCATGGAAGGGATACGACTGAAGATATGTTACCCAAACCCCGGGAAGCATAGTTGGCGGCTGCTAAGGAGAGAGGGAGGAGATTTTCTCCTTACGGTGGACGGCAAGAAGCTCATTAATAGACCGAATCCGAATTGCCTGGTGTCACCATATTAGGAGCACAGGTCTAAAGGTTCACTTCAGCTAGTGATCTTGCTGGCTGGAGAGGCTCTTGAAGATGTCTTCATTCCCAAGGCTGGTCGGAGTCTCGCTCTCGCATGTCCACCCAAAAAGTCCTTAAAACTCAAGTCCAACTAACTCAACTCAACATGTCATTGTTTCTGCTTAAGACTCTTAAAAGACTTTCTATCATATCAATCTTCGCTGTACCATCGAGCTGGCTATCAGCTTCCCATCAAGCTTATTATAAAAGGAAATCGGTAGAAGCCGCTCTACAATCTGTAAAGAAGTACACACAATGGCAAACTCTTTGATGTAGAGGGTCTGCAACCCGTATTCGAACACCAGCGCCTCCTGGGATCTTGGAACTGGACACAAACTCGTTGCTTTGATCTACCAAATCCTCGCAAGCATGGTCATCAGCAGTCACAAATGCGTCCCACCAATATCTCTAGACGGTGTCCCCTTTTATCAGGAACACTATAGCCAACGAACTTCTTTTTTCACTGGAAGAGTTGGGATGTTAAGTTCACGTTTGCCGAGTGTACAGAGGCGGCGATATGAATGAAAGGAAAAGAGCTTCAAAATAAATCTCACACCGTTGTGTTTTCCTATCGTTCTTATCGGTCACCCTGTCTCTAAACAAACGACCAAATGTGCGTCTGACGAATCTGTTGATACTCTAAAGTATACACAATGCAAATGTTTAACAAAAATTTATGAACATTTTCACCACAAAGGCAGAAGGTGTGATAAGTGAGCTGATAATCACTTGTTTACCGATTTGTTGTAAGTTATGCTCAGACACACTTTCTCGCGGGAAGTTAAAATTATTTAAGTATTTTTTTAACGTCTGGAGTGTAGTTAGGATTTATGACAACTTTTATATTTATTCAAATCAACAAGAAATGACATTATACAAGAATAATGTAAAAACAATCTAGCTCGACTTGAATTGAAATGTTTGCTTTAAATGGATCCCGTTTGCAGTTCACATAGGATGTGAGAATAAATCTTGCTATTGCTTATACGTGGTGGCCTTGGCGTTGGGTGTATGTGCGTCGATCCCTACGCAACTTAACCTCACTGCCTTGGTTCGATTCCCGGGCGGTACGATAAGAAACAAAAATGCACGGTCCACATCTTTTCAGTCACTGACAATGCTCCACTGTCTCGAAAAAGCTTCCCAAACTTGGCCGATCGTAGTCCGCATGAAACTTTATGTCCCTTCCACTCGTGACAGAACAATATCCCTCGCAATACGAGTCGTTTCTGAGAAGCTGGACCCGGGCTGTAGCACGTTAACATGGAATCTCATCGCCACCTTTGTACTCTATGCAACTGGAGGATTATATATTCAAGACCTCTGTTACGTAAAGGAAAGAGAGTAAAGGGGATACTATCCCCCTACGAGCAGCGTCGTACACCTCTCTGCCCATCGACCTAACGTTACTAAACCTGTTCTTTGGCTAAATTGTTGAGTTATAGGTTGGGTTAGGTTAAGGGGCTGCTAGTCAGTTCACCAGCACACTTAGAGGTTGGTCCATTGTGATACCCACAACAGACTACTACCGCTGATCGACCACTCCAGTGATAGCGCTCTTAATTTGATCCCAACCGCAAATGGTGACTGTACCAGATTTGAAAGCTAGATAAAAGCGTATTGACTTTGCTTTCACTGGGATTCGAACCGGGGACCCCGCTAACCAGGGGCAGGCACTCAACCAACTGCGCCATCCAGTCTGTTGAGTTCTAAGTATCGTATGCGTCGTTTAGGATCCCGGCTTGATTCCCTAAGAGGCCCGGTGCCCTGAAGAAGAAGGTCTTCTAGCGTCGTGCTTGTGCATTTTGCTCGCTCTTGTCGTTGCCAAACAAAGAAAGAGGTTAGATAATAGTTTTTTTTTTTTTGTTGCCTGTCTACTAAAGCTGCCAACAACCTCGAAGCATTGCATAGCTTAATGTAATTGCTGTTCCAACAATTAGGTAAACACTTCATTAATTCATCCACTCAGTCTATGAACCGGAGAATCCGGAGACACGAGGTTCATGAATAATTCCACTTCACAGGCACCCCGCTTCTCACACCGAATGTGCAGAGGCGTGGCTGGTTTGACGTCCAACGACAGTTTACCACATGATCCAGGTCGGTGCGCCCACAATCACACTCGGCTCCACGCAGCAAGTTGAATTAGTCACTCCAGTGCACTTCTATGCCGTCGCTTGGTATGCAAATCGCCACCATTGTTCGCCAGCCTGGCTAATCCCACATGTCCATCGGACAGCCGCCAAAAGCCAAACCTCGTGATTCAACGAATACCCATTTGAGGTGATTTTCACTCGGCCCAAAGCGGCAGCCCGCCTTGAGACATTGGGTACGCACTTTTTGCTGCGCTTGCACTGCACGTTAATTGAACACACGCACCTGTGCTCGGCGGGCACATTCAACAAGACTGCCGACTTAGAACTGGTTCTCAGACATTTCTATTCAGCCGTACATGTGCAGAGTCACCAGATCGACGAATATCTAAGCAACTGTACACGGTGTTTTCGATTTCGCCTCATCGATGCACACAGCAACCAATTCGAAGCCAAAGCCATTGAACCCGATGAATGCCCGTCGATAGTCCCCCCTCCCGAGTGCGTGTATCGTTTAGCCATGAATCGCTGAAGTAGGTTGCTTGCAATTGAATTCCATTCAATTGCGATGACATAAACTTGTGCATAAGCATGTAGTTTGAGGTCATGGATGGCCGATGTGGCGTCCGATTAACGAGCGGGCATTAGGCACGTTCGTCGTGACTGGGTGGGTGAGACCCTGGCAACGATGTTTGAAAATGGACATATTCTTTTCTTGTGGTTGTCGAGTCGGGAAGGTGTGCATTGTGTAGACAAGAACAATTATCATAATTCACAGCTACACCTTTCTCGATTCACGCTCAGAGGGGTCTAGACAAGACTTCGGAGTTCGCATAACAATAGGAGGTCATATCCACTCGGTGGTAAGCTGGTGGCATAAGCTATTCAGTCGACAAAAATACACGGTCATCCAATTCGTGGTCCGGATTTAACATCCCCGATTCAGTCACTCAGCTCAAGTCCAAATGCCCTCTGAGACTGTACATGTTTAGTTGAAAGCTTGCCATCAACAACAGATTCACAAATTGTTAGCATCCACCTGCAAGGATGCAAAGTTCTGTCAATTATTAAAGGCGATTCTTAAGTCGAGGAAACCAACGACCGTCCCCTTTGACTATTGCCAATACATGTCCTCTCTGATTCACCCGATTGTTGGCCACTCTCTCTTTCATTCAAGAGGGTAGTTGATGTTGCTGCTTGAGTCGATTAAGGAAAGAGATCATTTGTATACCTCGTGGATGTGTTAAAATATAAAAATTAAAATGTTGTGATTCTTTAGTAGATACGCAGCGTCGTTGCGCGTATTATGGGCAAATGGTCGTCGAAACAGTTCGAAGAGACTGCATTTGTTACAGACGCCTTAAGGCCCTCGATAGTCTTAAATCTGCCGTTAGTGAAACTGCAGGAGAATATCGGCCGGTCTCAATTCTGGCTGGAACCACGAGACATCAGGAGTCCCTAGAACTTGGTGCAATAGGTTGAGGTGCACCAAGTTCTAGGGACTATAGTTTGAGGTTGGCTGCTAGTGGGAATCTCGTGATGACTGTGATTCAAGCCAAAAGTCTGGTGAAGTAGTTTAGACTTAATAAAGTATCTTGGAGTTAAACAAGACTGATGAGGGCATCGCGTGCGTCTCTGAGACGTGAACGGTATGTGATTCAAATCATTGTGGAGTTGAATACGAAAGTGGTACTTGCGACCTAAAGAGCATCAAAAAAAAGAGCAATAAAAAAATTATAGATCGGCCTCACACCTCACCAAGGTGCAGGATGTGTCCATAAGCAGGAACTCGACTTGGTCAATGATGCCAGTTTTTACGATACTATTTATCCACAGCAATAACGAAAAATGAACACCCACGGAAATAAACACACAAAAAAAAAAATAGGAACGTTCTAGGAAAAATCAAATTCAGTCTTTAAAAACAGGACTAAGAATAATAAATTAAATGTAATAATAATAATAATAACAATAATAATATGGGTGGCGCGACAGTCCAAGGTGGGCCTGGGCCTGGCTTCACAGCAACCACGTGTGTTGTGCGTGCTATTGTTCTTTCACGAGTGGAAGGGACCTACAGTTTAAGCCCCCTCCAAACGGCGATGTTGAGAAGCTTTTTCTAGACAGGAATACTCTTTGAGCATTGTCAGTGACTCGAAAGAGGTGGAGCCGTGAAATATGAAAGCTGGTAAAATTCGGGTATCGAACCTGGCACCCTCTGCGTTGGAGTCGACGCACTAACCCACTACGCCGCGGCGACTAATAAATTAAATGAACGTAAACGTATGCTAGCAACAAGGAGTAGCTTAGGTTAGGTTAGGTAGGGGGCTGCTAGTTCATTCACCAGCACACTTAGACCATATTGGTCCATTGTGCTACCTCCAGTCAGACTACTAACACTGATTGACCACTCCAGTGACTGCAAATGGTGACTGGACCAGGTTTGAAAACCAGAAAAGCATATTGACGTTGCTCTCACTAGGAGTCGAACCGGGGACCCCGATAACCAGGGACAGGCACTCTTTCTTTTGTAATTAAATAAACTTACTGCTAGACAAAATATACTTAAAACTAGATTAAATATCTTAAGTAACTTATTGTATTTAATCCTGACCTACTGACCCTATGCGAGTACTCTGAGCACTTCTAATTTATAAATACATGTGTGCACTTCAGCTTAAACAAAGTTTTTTTAGTCTTTAGAGACAGTATTTTATTAATTTGAATTACCGAGAAAACTTGAAAAACTTGGACTAACGTATGATAAAAATAACTTAAAACTAACTTAATCTAAAATAAACCATAACCTAACATAACCTGAAAACTACCTTAAATATGTCCGTAACAGACAGACGTGTGCACCAGAGCGTATGCATATACATCTATACGCCGTGGTGCACCTATTTTTTGGATTTTTTATGATTTTTATCTTAAAATAACTTAATTGTATGTAAGTTGGCCACCATGGTCAACTGTTTTGCCGTTTGGAAGAGCCACGCCGGCGGAGACCGGTTCTGGTGTAACCACCAACAATAGTGCCGTTCTTTGGCACACTCTCTCCTGTCCCGGGCAGAGATCGCTCTACTGAAACTGAGGAGATCCTCGTGGCTGCGAGCGACATCCGGCTACGTATGCAGCCATCATTGTGATACATCCGTTGAATCGTCAAACAGCGTCGAATAGATGAGGTCTATTTGCGCTGCTTGTTCTTGTAACTGGTTTTGGAGCTGCGCGATCTGCCTCTGGATAGGGAGCAGGAACTTGGTCTGCATATCCAAGTTTGCTTCAGGTTGCCTGGCCATTGGGACCGGGGCAACCTTCGGCACTGTCTGTTGTACCGGCCGCCTACCTGATGCCATTTGGGCATAAGAGACGGCTGGAATAACAGTGGTAGCTTGAACTCGGAGCGTTGGCCTCGCTTCTACCATTTTTGTATTCCTCTTGGCCTGAATGCCTTTTCGGATCTCTTGGACTTTAGGGCATCCCCGATAATTAGCAGGGTGCCCTCTGGTTTTGCAGAGTACGCATGTCATCATGTTCCTCTCAACAACCTTATCCGTTCTTAATGGACATCCCCCTTTAATGTGGGTTCCTGCGCATTTGACGCAGCGAGACTCCATACTACAGTTCGCCGCGACATGCCCGAACCTTTTACAGCGAGCACACTGGAGTGTGTGCTTTGTCCTTTCTAATGTTGGCCATTTGACTGCAATGGTGCCTAAACGATTGATTCGCTTTAGGCTATCTACTTTGCTAACTGGGCTGACCTGGACTAGGAAGAATAGAAGCTTCCTGCTCTCTCTTCTCGACGCGGCACTGATGAAGGGCTTAACCCCAAGAACCTGGACATCGTCGGGACAGGCACTCTACCAACAGCGCCATCCAGCCTTTACTTCAAAGCCAACTTGAAGAATTTGATGATCGAGTGTGTAGACAAGTTTATCTGTTTCCAGATGCCATACTGGCCACTCCTTAACATAACGCTCGTACCATCAACGGTGGCATGTGAGAACGTCATTCCACTGGTGGACGACAGTTGTCAGTCGATCCTGCGTCCTCGTTCCATAAAGGAGGCACCCCAGCAACGACCAGGAGAGTGGTTTCGATTTATTTCGCGACATTTCGTTCTGAGCATTATTTCTGAATCTTTTTTTTTCACCTTTTTGTATTGCCGTCATTGTGACATAGTGGGTGACTGATTCCCCCGGGGGGTGCTAAAACGAGGAACCTTCATAATTCGGCTCAACTTCTCTCGAGTCACTGCTTAGAAAATAACTTTAAAAAGCTACGCCCTTCGAAGTCGGCCACTCGTGATTGAATACTCGCCTTTCCGTGTGTGCGGATTGTTTCCCGTTGATGAGCGGGGATTACAGGAGCACACTCGTAAATCGTTGTCCATTTTGCGTCACGTGTCCTCGTTGTAATGTCCGTCCATTGCTCCGAGGCAGTTTGCTATTCCATAACGAGCTTTTGCTTACGAGAGCAGGTTGTTGGCCTTTCACGCAACCACCAGACAGACCCCATCCAGGATATGCGTCCATTCGCCCAGGGCGGTGGCTGCATACATTGGTTCACCTCATAATGGATGTTGTAAAAGCTGCCCAGGAGGATGCGCCGCGGGGAGGCTGTTTGTCAAATCGACCGGGACATTAACAGGCATCATTACTGGCATCCCATCAGCAATCAACAAGCCATCATGCTGTAACTCCGGCTATTTGCTTTTGTTGCATATATGGACAGCTCAAAATTAATCTCATCCAATTTTATTTTACTTTTTGCGAAATTTTCCGACAAACTCCTCTTGTGAACTAGTCAATGTAAATCAATGTACCATAAAACGTAAAAAATAAGTGATGCCGCAGGGTATCTGCGATGTGTGGTAACGAAGCAAATACGTGTGCCCTTGTCAGTTGATTGGTGTGTGCTCTAGGACGTGATGCCGCTGCGGTAATATGCTGCTCGTGTTCACTGACCCTTATTAACGGACGGATATTGCTAACGTGTGACCCATTCACAAACGATCTCACTTGTTGCAAGAACATATCCTTGCTCAATGTCGCCCCTAAGAACCTGCGTGCGCGCTTAAAACCTTTTTAAACCGCATTATTGACTAAATACTTGCTTTCGATGGAATAAACTAGGTCCTGCTTCTTGGACTGCATCGGACTATCGTGACACCGGTATTTAATGGCTAGCAATTCGACTGTGAACCACATATTCGCACATCGTCAATACGCACCATGTCTTTATCGATGCATACGACAAAAAGATGACCGAGTTTGAGATTTGCTTCAAGGAAAATGAAACCTGCAACACGATGGGCCGGAGATGTGTGACACAGCGGACAGCTGTCAAGGCCTCACTCTAAAAGATCAATCCATGAGTACACAGCAAGAGGGAATAGACAACCTTTAGTTCACCACCTGGTGCATAACACTGTAATCAGCAATTGAATTGAATTGAAGAATATGGCAAATGACTGTAACAAGGACGTAGCACTGCGGCCACGATTGATCCATTGTGCCCCCTGTTTCTTGGTTTAGGCCTTCAGAGCTAGGTTAGGGACGGGGGCTGCTAGTTCATTCACCAGCACACTTAGACCATATTGGTCCATTGTAATACCCCTAGTCGGACACTGATTGACTACCCCAGTAATAGTGATCTTAATTTGATGGACCAGATGGACTTTGCTTTCACAGGGGTTCGAACCGGGGACCCCGCTAACCAGGGTGCAGGCACTCTAACAACTGCGCCATCTAGTAGTTACTTCAAAGCTAACTTGAAGAATTTGATGATTGAGTGTGTAGACAAGTTTATCTGTTTCCAGATGCCATACTGGCCACTCCTTAACATAACGCTCGTACCATCAACGGTGGCATGTGGGAACGTCATTCCACTGGTGGACGACAGTTGTCAGTCGCTCCTGCGCCCTCGTTGGCATAGGCACCCCAGCAACGGCCAGGAGACTGGTTTTAATCCATGTGCAGGCACCTCCGCACTAGGTGCGAATATGGGGTAGCAGAAGCAGTAGATTGGGTGCATGGACTATCTTGACTATCAGCGCGTATGGGCAACCTTCTGCCTTGGGTGCATTTTGACTTGAGGACACGCTTCCCAGCCTGGTTTACATCGCATGAAAATAAATAAACAAATCCCTCCCTTTGGTCAAAAAAAACCGCACGTGTCCACGAGTACATCGCCTTCCTCGAGCCTGTCTCTCTGTTCACAAACAGTTTTGGCCAATTTAAACGCTGAATTGAATATAATGTATGCAAATGAGAAATGAGGGATTCAGGTTCCCTCCTTCCATTGGCTTTAATTAAAATAGTTATAATTCAATTTTGTTAATAATCGAAAATAAAAACAGATTCTGGTTACCGTCGGCAATGGATATACTCGTTTTAATAAATCATTTGTTTCTCGTTCATGTTCAGGCGGAATGTTCTCGGTTGCATGTCACGAGTGTATCTTGTTTTTTTATTTTGTACAATGTACACTCAGTCACAAAAGTGAGCATACAGCATGAATGTGCTTGGGTTCACAGCAAGAAATAATTTTATATTAAGGACTCCAAGAAAAAGCTTGAAATGCGGTTCGTACATAAAGCAAAAATAAAAATAATAAAAAGAAATCTCAAACACTGTAGCCACAGTGAATGATGCACCAAGCAAATAATGCAATATTTACGCCGCGAAATGAAGCAATTAAAATGTAAATCACATAAGAAAATCTAATCTAAAAATATGGGTTTTTCAACTAACATCCAAGATGGTCAAATTAATTTTTTAATTTTTCTTGAACTGTCTAAGGAGTAACCTGCGCGTTTCCAAGCAAAACAAGGTCATTTATTGGTGATCTAAATTTCGTTAATTGTTTGGTTAATGACCCGCCGTGCTCATAGTTTTTGGAAGATGCGTATATTTTTTTTTTAAAGTACACATGTAACTAATTACTTTTAAACTGCATTTCGAAGTATACAACTATATGGTGTTCTCACACTTTTGACCCCGACTGTGACATATGAGGAGTGTGCAATCATGATGCATCACATGATTTCGATTTGTTTGGCCTCGATTTACGTTCGACGCGAGCTCGATCTGATGATGTCCTATCAGGCGTTTATTCATTCCTAATTGGACTTGTACTGGTGTCCAATTTCTGACTTGCTGTTACAGCTGGTTATGTAAAGTTTTCAGCGAAATGTTGCTGTTCATCTGACCGATGCATCATCCATTCCAGTTGACCGACCTCCATTGACGTCGGGAATATGGTAGAGTGTAGCAAATCCTGGATCCTAGATCCCTCTCTCAACACCAGCCTTAACTTGATCCTCAGCTGAGTGAAGAGCAGCTGGTGAACCTCGTCCAAAGGCCCAAGAGTCAGCTGAGAAGTTTCACCTCATGAACTAATGGCTGGGTTGTCATTAAGTGTCTGTACATATCGCTTGACGGTTGGTTTCTGAACGTTTGGTGGAAATAAAGGTATAACGCGGGGCGTGCTGGACACCACATGCTCTGTCGGACTACTGCCTGCCTTTGGTCTATGCACACAGAACAGACTGTAGAATAGGTAAGGCGCAAGTAATCGCTCGCAAGTAGCCTTTTCTGATCCCTAACGCAGATTGTCGTTGGAGTAGGCTCCCATATTGGGGTTGCCTACAAGGGGTGAGAATAAATCACAAGCGACGTGTGTACTGCTTCTCTTAATCTAATGTGGGAGGCATGGTGCCTGTTGTACGCTGGCAGTAGGTAAATAGATTGAAGCGGCTGCTACTGAAGTCACCAGCACACTTTGACGATATTGCTCCATTGTGATACCCACAGTCAGACTACTAGTACTGATCGACTACTGACTCCAGTGATAGCGCCGCTAATGTGATCCCAACGGCAAATGGTGACTGAGCTAGATGGACTTTGCTTTCACAGGGATTCGAACAAGCACTCTACCAACAGCGCCATCCAGTCTTTTCTATGCTTCAGGTAAGACGGACATCGGACACAAGCGTCTCCTGTTTCGAGGAGAGGAACCGGTGGAAATTACCACGGCCTGCAAAAGGAAAGAATTGTTCGGAAGAATGTATGGACACAAGTGTGTACCCGGCTTTCGTAAAATTTCAATCATTACACTCGCCCAATCTTGAAATTTAAATTAAACAAAGTGTGTCATCGTCATACGTCATCGAATTTCTCATTCGTTTGAAGGGCCAATCGATGGAATCGGTCGAAAATATCATCGTTCAACTGTTAGTCACAACTTCTCTGCGTGGCTCGCATCCAAAATGTCGTATTTTTCATGACTGTGGTGCAGAGTTGACCGATGGCATGGACTAATGGGTCTTGATGATCGCTGTGGTTTGTAGCTTATTCGCATGGACCGGAAACTTCGGGAAACTACACGACAAAAAAAAAATGTCACGATCTCGCTGGCCAGTTTACATCAGCTCCACGGGAGAGGGACCATGCCTTCGAATCGCTTGTTCAGAATTTTCAATGTGGCGTGAGCTGTGTAGCCGTTGAAACCGCATATCGTTTGTGCCCATATCTTCCAATTGAGGCCAGAAGAAGTTGTTAATCATCTACCTGTAGCACTCGCCGTTGAGGTTGTGCCCATGTTCTGACACCCAAAATCCACAGAAAATAGTGACTTTTTCGATATCTTTCTCTCTATCTCAAGTGGATTGGTATCGTTCCAATTTTGTTTATTCCAGAAATGCACTTTCTCTTTAAGCGACCATGCCCACAAGAAAGGAGACTCCTTCAACTGCGCCAACTACCGACGGGTAGTCCTCAACATCGTTTTGTATGAGCGCCTGAAACCACTCGTCAACAACCTGATAGGTCCTCATCTGTGCGGATGTCCACCATCGATCAAATCTTCACATTACGGCAGATTGTGGAAAAAAACCCAAGAGATGCAAATCGACGCCCACCACCTATTCGTCGATTTCAAGGCCGCATGTGACAGCTTGCTGACAGAGACGAGCCATGTCTAGTTTTGACATTCCTGCTAAACTCGTCAGTTTGTGCAGATAAACGATGGAGAACTCTCGCTGCTCCATCAAGGTCGGTAACGAACTCACCGAGACCTTCAATGTCAAAAAAGGTTTTAGACAAGGCGACGCGCTGTCATGTGACTTCTTTAACATAATCCTGGAGAAGATCGTGGAAGACTCACATGCCAACACTAGAGGCACGATCTTCCAGAAGTCCGTACAACTGCTAGCATACGCGGATGACATTGACGTGATTGGCAGAACACAGCGAGCCGTCTGTATTGAGATGGAAGCGGCCAAAATGGGTCTAGCGGTGATTGAGAGCAAAACGAAGTGTAGCTGTCATCAAGAAAGCACCCACAACATCAAGGACTATACAGAACGTCACTGTAGGCAGCTATAACTTCGAGGTAGTGAGGGACTTCGTCTACCTCGGCACTCAAGTCAACAGTACGAACGACACCAGTACCGAGATTAAACGCAGAATTACTCTTGCCAATCGCTGTTTCTTTGGGCTCAAGAGGTAATTGAGTAGTAGAGCCATCTCTCGAAGGACCAAGCTAACATTAAATAACACCTTGATCATACCTGTCCTGCTATATGGTGCGGAGGCATAGACAATCTCAAAAGCGGATGATGAAGTCATTGGTCTCTTCGAGAGAAAAGCTCTGCGTGCGATCTTTGGTCCTGTCTGCGTTGATGGCTATTGGAGAAACCACGAACTGTACGGGCTGTATAGGTTAGCCAGGCGTCTACGGATTCAACGCCTAAGATGGCTGGGCCATGTGGAGCGCATGGACAACGCTGCTCCAGCCCGAAGAGTCTTCGACTCCGAACCCTTAGGACAACGTTACAGAGGATGTCCACGGAACCGATGGCGCACCCAGGTGGAGAAGGACCTCAATCAACTTGGTGTGCGCAGTTGGAGACAGCTGGCTAAAAGATCGTGCCGGCTGGAGAGGCTTGTTGGTTGAGGCCCAGGTCCCCGCCGGACAGTAGCGCCACCAGAAAAAGAAGAAGAAGAAGAAGAACGTTCCCCGACCAGATCGCCCATTTTGATAAAACAACTTTATCTCTTACACGGGTTATTGCAGGCCATGGTAAATGACAGTCTAATTGAGGGATGTAGGTTCAATATTTTGGCCGCCATCAACTGTCAAAGTTCGGAAGACACTGTAGTTGACATCGAAACCCAGAAATCAAACCATACAGTGACTGCAACCAGATATCACGACGAACTGGACCCAATCAACGGTAGCTTGACGACTATCAAACCGGTTGCCCAAGTCAGGAGAGCAAAACTGATCTGTACTGAAGGACTTACGGGGAAACAGAGTGGTTTCTTATTTCAGAACTCTTCTCTTCTGGAAAGTGTGGAATGGAAAGGGCTCACTGCGCGCTAACTTACCTCCTTTGCCGGTTCAAATCCGTTCAGTGGCAATAAACTGCAAAGAAAAAGAAAGAAAAAAAAACAAATTAATAAAACTAAATTGAAAGCAGCCACTCCACAGAAGAGGTCGAAATTAGATGCAATTTGTTTTTAATTTCAAAACCTTCAAAACCTTGTCATGTCACATGATGACGAGCTGGCCACTGTAAGCAACTCCCCATTCAGTGGCCGTGGTTAGTTTTGTTTTATTTTTCATTGTTAAGCAAATCATGTGCTTGAAGAGACATGCAATCCTGCAGTGAACCAAATACGTGCCAATGGACACTGGGTGATAACCGAATTTAAATTCCACACGAAGCGCATTCTTTTGCAACCGAGCGAGCGCCTTCGGGCCCTCATCTGGGGGACTTGTGCAATCGATAGACGGAATGCAGCATTTGCCAGAGAAAGATGGTAACACGCAAACACCCATTTCAATAGAAATTCATGTTGTGTTGCATGAGTGCGCACAATATTGTGGAATTTTCATTCGACGATGTTATTGCATGACAACGACAGCATGGGTGTGAATAGAAGAGCACGTAGAAGCCGGATCGCAATTCCCATCACCTTGCATGGACGCTGTTGTCACATTCAAATGTTTGGGTTTGAATGTGTCTTCTCTATTTGCGGGGTGACGGTGTGAATTTGCCTCGAAAGGATGCAGAACTCCTTGGGAGGACTGAATGGATTGAATGGGTTTCCTTTTGCAACCGTCTTGGAGTTTCTGATCCGATAAAGGGGTCTGTTTGGTCATGACGGTCTAACGAGTGGATTTAAAACCGGTGCATTGTTGCATGAAGATGTGTATGCTATAAATAGGTTGGAAGAGTGAGTTAGAATGAAAACATTTCGTGAAGGGATTCTCTTCAGAGAATCGATACGCATGGATTCTGTACGAAATACTTATAAGGTATCGATGTGGAGGCGGCGAGAGTTACAATTTAAATAATTTGTGCCTTAGAATGCCTGCCAAGTGCGAGGTGTACACGCTATGTGCCGAGATAAGTGCGTGGATACAGTCCACTCCAATCCACAAGCTAAAGGGGAAGAAACTAACTTTCACACTTCTGGGTGCTATTGTTGTCAACAAAATTTGAATCTTGAATTTAAGGAACCCATCAAGAAGGCATCGGTTGCACAATACACTTGGAGGAAGGCGCTGCAGCCCAAAGAGGGCCAGGGCCTAGCTTCTCATCAACCGCTCGTCTTGTGCATGCTATTGTTCCCTCACAAGTGGAAGGGACCTACAGTTTTATGCGACTCCGAACGGCCAAGTTTGGGCAGCTTTTTTAGACAGTTTTTACTCGTTGAGAACTGTCAGTGACTCGAAAGAGGTGAGAATCGAACCAAGACAACGAGGTTAAGTTGCGACGCACATACCCACAACTTCACGGTCACCCACAAGAGATTTGTTGGACCCAAAGGGGGAATCTATATAGATCTAGAATAACACACTGGCTATAAACTGAAATAGTACCATACTACCACCAATACTGACGCACGGTGTCCTACGAGCCAGATTTGAGACCAGTTGTTTCTATTAACCGAAGTAGCACCGCTTGTAGAGGATGTCGTTTCTGGAGTTCAAGTACGTCCCAAGAGAGACAAAGAATTCTGTATCTCAAAATGTTAGCTGTCTACCGTAATGTGGTAATAACCGTTGGACAGTATCGCAAGAGATTGCGGAAGGGCAAAATATGAGTTCTGCGATCGAACTTGGAACACTAATATTCTTCCGTTGGTAGTAGCGCGACAGGAGACCAACTAGACAAGATTCGATCCAATGCCTTTGTTGGTCACGGTCTCACATAGTCTTATTGACCTGGACTCCGCTTCTTTTGCAATACCCTCGAGTTGTACGTGCTATTGTCCTATTACAAGTGGCGATGAGTGGCACATGTACAAGTTGGTCTCGAAAGCTGCAGCTACAGCTACAGCAGTCAATTTGGATTAAGGTAATCTGCCAACAAGCTCATTACCTGGCAGCACTTTCTAACAGTGATGGCAGATTTGAAAAAAAGCCCAATATATTCAACTATTTTGCAGTCCATTTTCATAATTTGAAAATATCTTTGGCTGGCGCTTGCCATGGCTGTCATGCTTCTCCATCTAGCACGGTCTTGTGCTAGTTGGTTCCATTAACGTACGTTCAGCTGATTGAGGTCCCTTTCCACCTGCGTGTGACACCGGAGGCGTGGTCTTCCTTTTCCGCGTTGTCCCTCGGGGTTGACGTCGAGAACATTTCGGGCCGGAGCATTGGTGTTCATTCACTCTGCATGTCCCAGCCATCTGAGACGAGAGACTAGAGCTCGTTTGACCAGATCGTTGTCGCTGTACAGCTCCTACAGTTAGTCGTTCAGTCTCCTCCTCCAAGCACCATCAGTACATACGGGACCAATGATAATACAAAGGACTTTCCTCTCGAAGCGACTAAGAATCTCCTCGTCTGACCATCTGAATATCAAGGTCTTACATAGGCATATCTTGTTTCTTCGAGAGAGGGCTTTATTCCTCAATTGCGTTCCAAGCCCAAAACCACAGCGATTGGCAAGCGTGGTCCTTGGTTTTATCTCCACCGTGGTGTCATTGCTCGCGTTAACTTCGGAGCCTAGGTAGGAAAAGTCTTTCACTGTTGTCCTAGACGTCCGTGTTGGTAGACTTTTTTCGTAGACAGCATATCCTTTGTCTTCCCTTCATTGACCCCAAGCCCCATCTTCGACAATTCCTTCTCGAGTCTCACAGCCCGTTGTGTTCTTCCGGTTGTTACCGTCGTTTACACCTCCTCGGGGTCGACAACAAGGGTTGCCGACTTGTCTGTGGAGTAAAAGTCGTGGGTAATAGGATTTAATGGGTGCAACGCGATTAACCTCTGATATAAAGCTAGCTTTTCTGTATCGCCTTACCTTGGTAATCCCACCAGGCGCATTAGCTTCCCCTGGGCACCGATAACCGTCTCAAGGGAAACCACCAACTAATTCCCTGAAACAGCTGTTCCTTTTATTTAAAATTCATTGACGTACAATACAAATTAATTTATCTATAAATGCGACTCCCGTATTGATTGGTCACTTTCGTTGTTCGTTCACAAAGCGCCAGTGAACTGTTTCTCGACAAGGCGTTACGCTCCAAATATCCCATCGACCCCACGCTCCGACCATCTCACCCGTGATCAGGCTCTCCAACAACAGACTCTACTCAATCAAAGCCACCCCTTTCCCATCCCGCAGTCCTGGATATCAGCTGAGATTAATCCCCGTATTTTCTCCCAAGTCTCTCCGATTACTCATTCCTGTATGTTCCCCGAAGGAATATTGCTTACCAAAACAAGAAAGCTACCTACCACCTCCGACGAAGAACCCGTGGTATGATGGCGAGTGTGAGCAGAAGAAACATGCAACTGACGAGGCATACGAAAAGGCGCTGCAACGAAAAACTAGGGCAGCGCGGGAGGAGTACCGGGCTAGAAGAAGGGAGGAGAAAAAGCTTCTATGCCTGAAGAAAAGCTCTCTCGGGACCTCCCAGCTCAAGGATATCGAAAAGTCTAAGGACAAGCATTAAATACGGGCCTTCCACAAAAAAGCCAAAAGCCTGGGTGCCTTTCCAAAAGCCCGCTGGCTTTTGGAAAGGCAGGCTCTTCGAAACTGTGACGGTAACCTGGTTACTCACCCGCAGAGAATAGTGAATGTATTTAATCAGCACTTCCAACAGCTGCTAAACGGACCTGACCAGGAGAGAGTGATAGGGAATCAAGAAATCCCAACTCCAGTCGATGAAGTAGTCCTCCCACCTAGCTTTGAAGAAGTCGGCATAGCCATCAAAAGGCTGAAGAACATCAAAGCCGCAGGCTCAGATGGCCTACCATCAGAGCTCTTCAAGGCCGGTGGCGGTGTTCTGGACAAGGAGCATGCACCAGATCATCTGTAGAATTTGGGAGGACGAAAGCATATCCGACGACTGGAATATCAGCTCCATATGTCCCATCCACAAAGATGGCGATCCTACCTCCTGCACGACGACTGTAATATCAGCTCCATATGTCCCATCCACAAAAAAGGCGATCCTACCTCTTGCAACAACTAAAGTGGTATATCCCTGCTCAAGGTCGCCTCCAAGATCCTGTCCAGCGTACTGTGTGAACGTCTAAAGCCGTCTTCCGGCCCGGCAAATCGACAAAAGACCAAATCTTCACACTAAGGCAAATCCTAATCGATACGCACCACTTCTTTATCGATTTTAAAGCCGCATAGAACAGCATTCATCGCAAGGAGTTATTCGGTGCGATGGCCGAATTCGGGATCCCGGGCAAACTGATGCGGTTGCGTTGCACTACGCTGACAAATACGCGATGCACCGTGCAGTTCGGCTCGAGGCCTTCCGAGCCGTTTGAAACCTGCACCGGATTTGGGCAAGGAGATGCACTGTCGTGTGGTTTCTTCAACTTTATACTGGAGAAGATAGTGCGGCGGGCAGCTGTAAACACGGAAGACACTATCCTCTACAAGTCAATCCAACTGTTGGGAAATGCAGAAGACATCGACGAAGCGAAGCGAGCTGGTCTTAAGGTCAATGAGGATAAAACGAAGTACACGCTGTCGACCAAAAAAAGATCCGTCACACACCATCTAGGACAAAATATCACATTCGACGGCTACACTTTCGAGATAGTAAAGGAGTTTGTCTACCTCGGGGCAAATGTAAGCTCCATATACGACATCACTGCCGAGATCAGACGTAGCACCACCTTTGGCAACCGGTGTTACTTCGGTTTGTCAAAACAACAGGCGTCAAAACTCCTGACTCGAAGGACTAAGATCGTGCTCTAAAAAACCCTTATTTTGCCAGTCCTGCTATATGGAGCCGAAAGCTGGACGATAAGCAAAATTGCGGAGCTGATTCTTGGTGCCTTCGAAAGAAAAATTCTACGTCGGATATATGGTCCCGTCTGCGAAGAAGGCGAATGGAGGAGATGACACAACTGCGAACTCTACGAGCTGTGCCAGGATGTGGATGTAGTCCGGAAGGCAAAGATCCGTCGACTGCCCTGGCTCGGCCACATCGAGCGCATGGACAACAATGCTCCAACTACGACGGTCTTCGAATCCGAGCCTCCTTGTTCGAGAAGGAGAGGAACACCGAATCTCCGGTACAAAGACCAAGTAATCGCGGATGCAAGACAGCTTGATCTTGATGACTGGAAGCAACGTGCCCAGGACCGTCTAGAATGGAAGGCAGCTAGCGCCCAGGCCCGGACCCTGCATGGGTCAGCAGCCTGATAAGTAAGTAAGTAAGTAAAACAAAAAACAACAAAATCTAGCCCTAGTTGGACTTGAACTCTTAGACGCTGGGGTGCTATGCTGACACCCTACTATGACGCCCAACATCTGAATGGGAGGAGTGCCACTAAGACAGAAGTCGGTAGGCAGCATAAGCGAATGTTGTCAATATTATCGGCATACGCGAGCAAATGCACAGATTTATGGAAGAGCCTACCCCTGAACTCTGACACTCGACAGTCTGGCAACCCTAGTCAAGACAAAGTCAGAAATCAGAGTTCTTATGTCCATATTCAGCCCATGATTGCATCCGTCCAAGCAGCAGAAAGATCTAAGCCCCCATCTGGACTTACTGACAGAATACACCACACGCACAGTCGCATGAATTTGCATCAAATAATCATCATCCTCACATCTAGTGACGTCATTTCTTGCCATCGCCGCCATGAAACGACACTTTTATCTCCCATCATACAAGTGAGTTCGTGGCGCTCTTGACAAGATAAAATTTCAACAAATTCCGTGATAAACATGCGTCGACGTGACCTACAAGCAGAGGGAAATTATAAGACTTGATGAATTATGCAAAAATGTTCTAAAAAAAGCCATTTCGTTGCCGAACAATCGTAGCGGATACAAATGTGTGCTGTGTGGTGCTGGGGAATGGATCCATGTGCGCATGGATCCACCGCGGAGAAGAGTGGATGGAAATAGCTTGGTGACGTGTATGCTTTTAAGAGCACGCAGGAGGACCCCAGGAGCGTGCATGAGTGAGTGGGCTGTGGCCCACATGGTTATCCATTCCTTGATGTACATACGTCAGTTTCTTTCGAAGCAACTAGCTGCGTAGTGCGTGTTCGTCGTGGAGATCGTGTGCTGATTGTTCCGTGTTCTAGGCACATTCCAAATTTTAGAATGAAGCGTGGAAATACTTAATTTTGGGTACAGCTCTGGAAAACAGTCTGAGGTGTGCGAATGTACGGAAGTTCGAGATAAGGGCTGGAATCCTTAGATGGCTTGCCTTAAATCGTTTGTCAAGCCATCTAAGGATTCAAAACTTTGAACATTAAATGAATTGTGACCACGTTCTCTTTGGGATTTCTAGTGAAATGAGTTCGTTGCTCCCACAGAGCAGCACTGGGCGGCCAAATTCATGTCATCCTACCATCCTCCAAGACGTGCGCTATTGTCTTCCAGTCTAGAAGAACCTGAGCGATCGTCAAAGGAGGTCTATCTGGCCAATTCAACTTTGAGAAATATTCCACGGAGTCCATAAACAAAGTCCACAGTTCAATTCCCGACTCACTAACTTCCCGCCTCTCTCACATCACTGGCAATGCACAGAGAACACAAAAGAAAATCCTCTCATTCCTCATCATTCGGCATTAAAATACCGCCATCCTCCCCTAGCGAGTAGAACGACCAACACGAGTGGTTGCCAAGTCCGCATCGCACTGAATCATCGCCCAAAGCAGACGACTAATCGCCAAGCAAATGCGATCTTTTGCCGTGCATCACAAATTCTGTGTCTATTTGTTCGAATGTCAGACGAGGCGAAAACAAATTAAAGAAAGTTTCGAATGAATCGTCAACCTGTGCGATTTCAAATAATAAACATATATCAAGTCAAAAGGTAAACGAAACGAATTTTTGGCAAGGTTTTGGAGCACAGTGGGGCATGCAACTGTTGATGCGGGAGAAAGTTTATCTTTAGGAATATGCAAAGAACATGTGCTTAATTTGGTGGAATGGAAAACTTCTTTTTCGAATGGGATTGTACAACACGCCAAATTGATTGGAGATACGATCCGAAAAAAGAAAAGATGAGAGTCAAGGATTGAGGTAACTTTTTCTTCTTCTTTTACTGGCGCTATAGTCCGGGATGGACCTGGGCCTCAGCCAACAGGCGTCCCCAGCTGGCACGGTCTTTAGCCAGGTCCTTCCACTTTTGTCCGTCATCGGTTTCGTGGGCGTCCTCTATTGTGTTGTCCCACTGCGGCGGAGACGAAGACGGATGGATGGCACCCATTATCGCCTCTTTAGCTCCTTTACCATCACGTAAATGTTCCTGTATCTGTATAAACGTCTGCAGCCATTCCTCGCCAATCTCAAAGGTCTGTGTCACTATTCCACACCCGATCAGATCTGTACACTACGGCAGATCCTGAAAAAGTCCGAAGAAGCACACCACTTTTTTGTCCACTTCAAGACCACAGATGACAGTGCTCATAAAGACGAGCTGTACAGCGCTATATCTAGTTCATTCAGGATCATCTTGTACACATTAGCTCAACTTTCCGGAAAATTGGGAGTTGATTAACTTCCAGATTGGTCTCAACTCGTTATTTAATCGGCGAGTTGAAAATTGATTTTGTTCACTATTTCAACCGACAGTGTGAAATTTATTTTCCAGAAGATCACCTTTCCAGTCCAACGTTCTCATTTTGAATTTCCCCTGAGATATTTTTGACAGAACCACACGTTCATGAAACACACACGCGTCGCTGCCAGGGTGGGCTGTTACAAGTTAAACGTTGAAATTAATATAATTCTCAATATCTCACCCCAGCAGTCCTCGACTGAAGAATCACCAACATCTAAAAATTGCAACTTGACATCTGGCCTGCGTAGAGCTCCGACAGATGTACTACCTCAGCTGATCGTATCTGGTGTCAGCACCTGCGAAAACCTTCGTCATTCTCCCTCTTGCCCACTTACTCCTCGCCAAGTTGACGTCACATACGAGCACCAGGTCTCCTTCTTTGATAAGCGGAACTCGCACGAACCACTTGCATCGTCTAATGATTACCGGCAGGTATTTTCGCATCCATCGCCTCCAGAATAGGTCCTTTATTTGTTGGCTTACGTGCTACTGCTTCAAAGGAACGGCTGTTGACAATGTTCTCCCCTTCAATGAGTGCGCTCTGCAAGGTCTCTAACCTAGCTCCCAGAATCCTCCGGCGTGCAGATTAAGTAAGCAATTGAAAACCTACTCGATGCCCTTCGAAGACAGCTCCGTTTTTATAGAGTCATTGTCGAAGACTTCTGCTATCAGCAATTCGTTTCTCGCGCCTACATTATCGCTCCTTATCACCCTGGGGGGGGCCCTCTCCCGTTCACGAAGTTCCGCATGCGCAAGATACTTCCATCTGTTGAAAGATCAACTGCTATTTCGAGATGAATTGCCCTGATGATCATACAGGTGAAGAAGGCCACCCACAGCTTTTCCCTAGAGCGTTTGACTGCGAAAATACCGGCCGGAAATAGTAAAACCCGTGTAGGTAAAGGGTTTTACGAATGGCGTAACACGGTCCTTCGGCAACTGTCCCATCAACGGTGGCAATGGCTGTGCCTTTCTCCCGTGCTTGCAGGCACAAGAGCCGTTTACCTAAAGCGACCACCACAGCAAATTGTTCTCCACGTTAATTTGACCATCATAGACAGAGTTTAATGAACCTGAGGACCCATCCTCTTCATCCTTGAGAATTTCGAGATCCTAGATATATGGAACATAATGTTAGTCATTGCCATACGGGACCGTGGATGTCATTCGGTTGGGAAGGCCACTCCTCTTTAGGAATTCCCAGGAACGACGATCCATTCAACCCCTTGTTGTCAGTTTTAAATCTTGGAGGATATCGCGCCCGTGTGGCTTCACCTGCGGGATGAGACTTCGATGGCACCCAACGCCATTGGTCCATAAGACAGGTTAGGTTAGGTATATGTGATTGCCACAACTGAAGCTGAGGAAAATACTGGACGACTTTGACGCACACACAATCCCATCTTCTACTTTGAATTTACAGTGTGTGCCTTTCGTGTGAGCTATGAAAAGGACAATTGAAAGTGTTGATAATGGTTGCATATCTCTACCCTCCATTGGCTGTGGGGTGAATAAAAACTGAGTGTGAGCATTTTCCTCAGCATTTTTGGAGTAAATGCTAAATCTGGTGTGAATACAAATTTGTTTCGTTAAGTTTAACAAATCCTCTCCACTCACATATTTTGACAACTGAGTCTTTCCTCCGTTCTGGTGTGAATAAAGATGGAATATGCTCAGATATCGCTTGTAGAAGTAGAGTGTGCGTAGGAGGTGACTTCAAGTGAAAAAAAATTGAAAACAATTTGAAATAATGGAAAATACTGGACACTTTGACGGATTAAACCTTAATCCACAAAAATAAAGGGAAATCTGGAATGGACTGTTGCAAATTAAACACTGGTTGTACCTAAATCAAATGTTCTCTTTATTAAGATGCTTACACGTCAGAGGTCGTAAGGAAAAGGGGCCGATAAATTCAACTTAAGGCCAATAAAAGTATGAACTAACAATCGATTTCTGTTCTCACAGTTGGTAGTAGGTAAAGGGTGACACTGAAAATTAAGTAGACACATTGTTTCAATTCTACTACATAACATGGACAATGACGATTTCATCAAATGTCTGCAATTTTACCCGTGCTTGCTAGTAAAAAGACAAACTCCAGACGTGAAAAGTAAAAAGTAATCTTAGTTGAAAGCTATGGCTATATGCCTGAATAAAAAAAAATGGGTTTAATTTGAACATCTCGCAAATAAAGAAAAAAAATTAATAACACGAAGGCCCGCGTCAAATCAAAGGGTGGGCAATCTTCACATCACATTAAAAAAAAAGAAAAATCTATCAAAGGCATGGCACCACCACGGGTTTCTTCAGGACAATCGGAAAAGAAATGAGTGTTTAACCATTTCATATCATCAAACTCGACTCAACACACATTTCTTGAAATTATCCCCCGTGTCCCCGAAAGGCCTTGAGTTGTAATTCTTAGTTTTTCGCGTTTGCATATATTTTGCACCCACCTTTACCCGACTTTTCACTCACCCTTAAACGCCAAGAACTCTAGTTTTCAAACGTCAACTGAGAGGAGAGTACCTTTTTTGAGGCAATTTTTTATTCACACCAAATTGAGTATTTCTTTCAACGAACATACTCGACTCATGTGTTCTTACTTGGAGTGTTTTCTCAGTTTGAATTCACGCAACCCTTTATCTCTGGTTTTCGGTTGCTGCCTGCATGTTATGGAGAACAGCACAAGCGACTATACACATTTACAATGCTTACACTAATAAAGTCTGCATTCGACTATTGAATTGATACTATTAATCCGAGGCGATTGGTCATTGTATTATTGCTCGTAATTGACGGGGTCTGTTAACAAATGAAAAGGAATCTATCCTGCTTCATTATTTCAAATCAAAGGGGCAGTATGTTTCGGACTGAATTTGACCGATATAAGATGTACCAATCCACTTGTATGTTGAAGTGACTTGGACAAATGTGCGGTGATCAAATAAAACTCGACACTTCCTAAATACGTTATAACTTATTGACTTTATTAACTGGATCTTCCTTTCTCCTTCGAATTAGATTTGGCAAATGAATCTTAATTCAAAGTAGAATTCTTCAACCCCCTTCAAACTGCTGTTTCTATTACATTATGTAATGTAGATCATTGATCCTATGTTCTATGTTACCCCTACTTTAGGCTTATTACTTCACATAGTATGTGTATGCTAATAAACTAAGTAATATCAATGCCCACCTCAATGGAGCCGGACATACATAGGAATTGCAAAGGCTTTCGATTAATGCCTCCCTAACTAGAGAAAGAGAGAGAGAGAGAGAGAGAGAGAGATAGACAGAGATAGACAGAGATAGAGAGAGAGAGAGAGAGATATTGCATGATCTCCTTTAACCCTGATTCTATCCCTTTTCTATGACGTTTATCATACAATTGCATTTTTCGAAGACGTCGCAAGCCGCAGTCAGTTCCCTTCGCGTTTAAATTGTTGATGTCTGGCAATTGTGAAGTCTTTGTTGACTCCCAACACAATATCTTCCCTCGTTTCACGACAATGAATCTTGTATTAATTCGGGCACCATTATTTTTGTCCGCTTTGAGAGACGAAAACAATAAATGCCACACATTCATCCCATCTTGTGTACACACGTGAGCAGGCAATTGAGCCAATGGAAGAAAAGAGAGAGAGAGAGATACCAAAAACCCCGATTTCATTCCTTAATATAATAATATGGGTGCCGCGACAGTTCGAGGCAGACCTGGGCCTAGCTTCTCAGCAACCACTACGTGTTGTGCGTGCTATTGTTCTTTTACGCGTGGAAGGGACCTACAGTTTAATGCCGACTCCGAACGGCGAAGTTGAGAAGCTATTTCTAGTCAGGTATAGTGACTCGAAAGAGGTGGAGCCATGAATTATCAAAGGTGGTAAATTCGGGTATCGAACCTGGGACCCTCTGCGTAGGAGTCGACGCATTTACCCACTACACCACAGCGACCCACTCCCATTGCTTAACTTCTGCTATTGCCATATGTTGATAAAAGGACAAGCTGACAAACTCATGGGTTGTAATTTGAAAGTTTAAATAATAAAATTTGAGTGAATGCAATCAAATCCAAAAGATGAAGAGAAAAAGGGTTAAGACTCAATTCGTTGCGAGACGAGAAGTTAAAGACCATAAGTTAGTCAGTTACAAGAAGATCCTCTTCTTTTTTGACTGAGCACCGTTAATTAGTATGGTACTGTCTATGAGGAAAGCAGATCAAATATTCCGGAAGTTAAACATCATCTCACATCATCTGGTTGGGCGTATGCACCAGCTCATCTGTAAGATATGGTCGGAGGAGAGCATGTCCGATGAGTGGAATCTCAGTATCGTTTGCCCGATCCATAAGAAAGGAGACCCCTTTGACTGCGCCAACTATAGAGGGATAAGTCTCCTGAACATCGCCTACAAGATCTTCTCTGCCGTTTTGTGTACTCGCCTGAAGCCGTTTATAAATAACCTGGTCCTTATCAGTGTGGCTTCAGGCCAGGAAAGTCCACCATCGACCAGATTTTCACACTACGTTAGATCCTGGAAAAGACCCAAGAGATGCAGATCGACACCCACCACCTTTTTGTCGATTTCAAGGCTGCATATGACAGCGTGCATAGGGACGAGCTATACAACGCCTTGTCTAGTTTTGACATTCCTGCCAAACTCGTCAGGTTGTGTAGGATGACGATGGAGAATTCTGGCTGCTCCATCAAGGTCGGTAACGAAATCACCGAGACCTTCAGTGTCAAAAAATGATTTAGACAAGGTGACGCTCTGTCATGTGATTTCTTTAACATCATCCTGAGGAAGATCGTGCAAGACTCACACGCCAACACTAGAGGCACGATCTTCCAGAAGTCCGTACAACTGCTAGCATACGCGGATGACATTGACGTGATTGTCAGAACACAGCGAGTCGTCAATGAGGTGTTTGCTGGCATTGAGGCGGAGGCGGCCAAAATGGGTTTAACGGTGAATGAGGGCAAAAGAAAGTATATGCTTTCATCGAGAAAGGACACACAACCTCGGCGACTTGGACAGATTGTCACAATGGGCAGCTTTAACTTCGAGGTTGTGAAGGAATTCGTCTAACTCGGCTCTCGACACCAGTACCGATATTAAACGCAGAATTAATCTTGCCAATCGCTTTTGCTTTGGGCTCAAGAGGCTATTGAATAGTAGAGCTCTCTCTCGAAGGACCAAGCTGACTTTATACAAGACCTTGATCATCCCAGTCCTGCTGTACGGCGCGGAGGCATGGACAATCTCAAAAGCGGATGAGGAAGTCCTTGGTATTTTCGAGAGAAAAGCTCTGCGTGCGATCTTTGATCCTGTTTGCGTTGACGGTTTCTGGAGGAGAAGATTCAACCACGAACTGTACGGGCTGTACAGCGACATGAGTCTAGTCAGGCGTCTTCGGATCCAACGCCTAAGATGGCTAGGCCGTGTAGAGCGTATGGACAACTCAGCTCCGGCCCGAAGAGTCTTCGACTCCGAACCCATGGTGTAACGCAACAGAGGACGCCCACGTTTAAGGTGGCGCACCCAGGTGTAGAAGGACCTCAACCAACTTGGCGTGCGACACTGGAGACAGCTAGCCAGAGACCGTGCTAGCTGGAGAGGCTTGTTGGTTGAGGCCCAGGTCCACCCCGGACTGTAGCGCCAAATGAAGAAGAAGAAACATTATCTCGGCCGCATTAGCGCACAATGCTCCAGCTAAGAGAGTGTTCGAATCCGAGGATCCTATTCAACAAGTACTGAATCTTCGGCGAATGCAAAATAACTTTATGATTCTAATCAGCGTAGCAGCTATAAAATGGCAGAAATGCCTTAGCTTGCGCAGCTCTCCATCGAGTGCATGCGATGCGTTACTTAGCAAAGACAGAGCTGGACCTGGGCATACAAGTTAAGGTTCCTGATTGCTCCGAAGATGGCGGAATGCTACGGCTGCGCCGTGTTTGACTTCAACACTTATCGTTGTGACGAGAAGTAATGCCACACCGACCCACTCTGGAAATACAAAGAGTGGAGTAGAGAACTTACAACTGCGCATAAACTGCGGGCTTTGCAACTAGAAGCAAACGTGCCGGGAACCAAAAAATGTACCTTGACTCAAGCAGTGGCATCAAATCTCGATCGGTCATAGTCAAGTTCTAAAACGTCTGCCAAACTCGTCAGCTTGCGCAGGATATGTTGGTGCATTAAGGTCAGTAACGACCTCCCTCAATACCTTCCAGAAGATAACAAAAAATATTTTAGACAAGTCCGCTGTCTTGCCACTTCTTCTTCATCGGTCTTGCGAAGATCGTGTAAAACTCGCAGACGGAAGATCTACTAGAAGTGCGTTACGTCGTCCTTCCAGAAAGTACTCATAACATTGACTATTGGCCAGAAAGTCAAATAGCCTGCTATAAGTTAAAGACCATCAAGGATTTCATCTACCTTGACAGCCTTGGTTCCAACATCAGTTCTGAGATGGAGTCCGATACATCTCTTGTCGATTACTACTTCTTTGTCATCAAGTAAGGCACAGAGCCCCTACGGAGCAAAGACAGGAAAAATGACGAGGTCCATATTCTCTTCGGGAAAAAATTTGCCCGCCTGCGATGCGTTGATGGTACCTGCAAGAGATGATTCAACATGAGTTAATCCAAGCTGTGCAGGGACTTGACTCTGGACAGTCATCTAAGAGCCCAGCTCCGCCCTGAAGAGCCTTCGACTCCGAACCTGCTAGACAGGAGGCCCACATTAAAGGTGGATGTACGTGAGTGGTAAAGGACCGTAACAAACTTGGTGTGCCTAACCAACATGGACACTTAGCCAGGGAACAGGAACAAGTTTTCTGAAACTAATTGTTTAAAGACCGGTTTCGCGGTTGGTTAACCTTTCGAATATGCCGTCATGATGCGGACGAGTGTTTGTCTATTTTTCTATTTCATCTGTAACCGATGAATGAGGGGAGAGAATGATTTGAAGGCCCACGATGATAAATTCTGGTCTCATCGACCTTGTCTCAGTTTTCAGTTTTACCACAGATGTGTGCTCGATGGAAGGTCCACGAACCAGTTTGTGCCGAAGGTTGGAAATTCAGCGAAACTATTTGAATTTCTTCGAATTTCGGATAAATTAATTGGGTCTATGGACACGATTCGTGCAAGAGTCAAGGTAGGCAGAATGTTAAAAAAATTACTCGTGAACTCAACGAGACTTGGCACCACTGCACAACAGTTCAAGAACACCAAGTTGTCAAACACGTTCAGGTGTTCTTCAACTCTTCTTTGCAATTTCGATTGACTCCTTGTTACATAGAATTCGTCGTCATGGTGTAACTCAACTTGAGAATGTCACCGGTCACAGTCGAGGTGTTAACATAAGCAAATGTGACACCTTCCAGTTAAACCAAGGACTGCGCATGACAATCATTAAATCGATTTTTTTAATCTGTAGCCAAGTCTACAAGGTCTTCATCGAGATCAGTTGACAGTTGACACTACAGCCAGTGATTCGTCTATCTTCGAATGATGTTGGACCCCGTATTAATTCAGTTAAGTGGCATTCGAGGGAGTACTTGAAGCACCGACTTTTGAGTGACTTACTTAATCATTCTTGTTTCAGGCTTATTAACGATCCAGTAGGCTGCAGCAGTGCCAGACCAGTGAACCCTTGGTCTAAGCCTATCCTAATGAAGCCTTTAGACGTGATGGGCCCGTGCCCTTGCAAGACTATAGGCTGTCCCAAGCTATTGGACTCCACAACGGTCAAATGTTGCTACGACGCACCTTGCTGGATACAACAAACTGCGCAAGTAACAAATGCGCAGATAAGCTCGGTAGGTGTGACTCGGAAACTGCGTTCATGTATAGTACTGTAATGCCTGTTGGACGTTAGCTACAACTAACGAGCATTCTTGCTGGCCACAGCAGCCTGGATTACATTGACTTGGATGAGGATGAGCACTTTTTATATGAATGTCTGCCCCTACTCTGGTTAAGAAATGGTTGGCATGGGTTGTAACGACGATGATAATTGTAAATAAAACCAAAAGTTGTCAGCCAATTATCTTAATATTTTTTTTAAATTATAAGGATCTATGACAATTATGTCTGAAACAAAAATATAGGTTACATGCTCGCCACGGCTTCGGAGGCGGGGCAAATATTCCGATGGTCAATATTTTCAAGGACTCTGCGACATAATTGAGGTTCAATGTCGGTTATGTGCCGAATTAACTCATCCTTCAGCTCTTGAATTGTTCTTGTCTTATTGACGTACACTTTTCTTTCAAACATCCTCAAAGAAAGAAGTCCAGCGGTGTCACATCACATGATCGTGGCGGTCAATAACATGAGAAAGCACGGCCATTGAATTCCTCGCGCAAAAGAGCCACTGTTTCGTTGGCTGTGTGGCAAGTGGCAGCATCCTGTTAGAAGCACATGTCGTCCATGTGCATATCCTCAATTTTTGGCCACAAGAAGTCGGTTATCATTTCGTCGATCGGCAGCGATGTTGTTCGATAATGGTAACTGCTTGGCGGACCTCATTTTCGAAGAAGTTCGTTAGCGAGTCCATAAACCCCCCCAATAAGTACCCCACTCTTTGTGGATGTATCGGTATGCACACTTCCTACAGACCGCGTTTGATGAAATTTGCTCACAATTCTACCGATTGTGGATACATTAGGTCGATTATGCTGACCAAAAAAATCGCGAAGTGCACGACAACTCAACGCAACAATCTCAACGCGCTGTTCAATTATGACACTGAAACAAAGATGTGTCGAATTAAGTTGGGCTATAAAACATGACATTAAGGTGTGACTGTGGCTCAAAATTAAGATCGCGCATTATGGTTGGACCACCCTTAATATCCTTAAATTTCGTACAAAAATAATGAATTTATTTTCACAACAAATTTATAGCTTAGCCCAGTTGGGCTGTCGGTCTATTGGACTCTCTAATACACAGCTTCCCGATTTGTGATGCCATCAATATTTTGTTCATGCTTTATGCGTTGATACCGAAATTTTTGCTCGAAAATATATGAGAACTTGAGAGCGTCACCTTAACCAGGCAAGTTTCGAATTCCAGTCGAGTTCAATCTGAAGTCGAACTTAGACTTGAACATGGACTTGGACTTTGA
The DNA here is from genome assembly GCA_964034865.1 of Eristalis intricaria. NCBI lineage: Eukaryota > Metazoa > Arthropoda > Insecta > Diptera > Syrphidae > Eristalis > Eristalis intricaria. The sequence continues at coordinate 49,047,246 of OZ035875.1, forward strand.
CTTTGACTTTGACTTGGACCAGTTCATCTACAAAATGAGCACTTCGTCGATGGCCATACACAAATCATTATTTCCTCTTCTCAAGAAAGCGAAACCAGTTTTTTGTCAGAACTCGATTTCCCACCATCGGAAACTACACGTACTCAAGCAAAAACTCCAACACTTCGGGCCGGCATTCTTCAACTGGTTGTTCAATATTTATTCAATTAAAATAAACGACCGTTCGGCCATTGTTGGTAAATCGTCTAAATCCATCAGCCGGCTATTTCGACGGCGCATGTGTTTATCTATCCGCCAGATAAACATCTTCTAACACCCCACCTCTCCGCGTCACCCACGGCGGCGGGCAGTTTGAATCATCTCGCCCCGACGAGCGCGCATCTCTGACGCTAGTCAGTTGGCTTTGAATAAATTCCCAAAATTGCTTCATTGCGATCTTTTGTTGGCGCTTGCCTGCCTGTGAATGAAATGTAAATTTGATGCGATTCAATGTTTACGCAAACAGTTTACTCGGCAAGATTTGCCCGCAATCCGTGGCAGTGAAATGGACTCACAGGCAGCCAACCACCCCGGCTGGTGGGTTAATATTTGCAGTCATTGAGTAGTTCGGATGGGGTTTCGGAGAAATTCACGAGTGAGACGATGACGGAGTGTTCTTGAAAAGTCAATTCATCGCTTTGGGAAGCACCGACATGAGTGGTGGATGGGACAGGTTATCTTATCGGCACACTCGTTAGTTAACACGTTTTGCGCGTTGCCCGTTGGTGAATAGGAATTTTCTGCGGTTTCTTGCTTAGCCCAAGATGACGGAATGCTTCGGTTGAGTATTGCCTTGAGTTTGGCCTCGATAAGTCTTCCGAGAAACGTCGAAGGTTGAAAGAGTTTCCAATTCGTTGTGTTCTGTGGAAGTTGTCTTTGAATTTTGTTGGTTTGACCTCGCGGATTGGGACTGCGGCTCACTTGGACCGACGAGTTGAATCCATTGTGTGGTGGCTTATTGCGTGAAATCCACCGTGTGACCAATCAGATTCGTCTTTGATTCAAGGGGGGCTACGTAAATTGACCTTATTTTACACAGACGCAGAGGACAGCTTTCTCCTGTTCGCTAATGCTGGGGACACTCGCAGAGGAGATGTCGAGCCGAGTCCCTCATACCTTCTCTTCAGATTCTACAAAATTCGGTATGAGGAACGCCAAGACGTTATGACTTGATTGATTGCCAATGCCACTGCCTGCTAAGGAAGCATATATAAATCCGACTGAAGCTGATCAAAAACGATGATCGAATCATACTCATTGGCGGTCATAAACCATTTTCCCCGTTGAGCCAGTGACTCTTTGGTTTGTCTGTGGCTTCATTACTTCATTACTTAGGTTACTTCTGTTGAGCCTCAGTGCAATCCTTTGCTGAAATGCCCGTTCTTTCATTCCCTTGCACACTTCGCACTTACCGTAGTACACCCTAGAGCATTCATTGTTGTCTTTCACTCATTCAATTTGATATTCCATTTGCTGAGATATTTTTTCCACAATTTTGATCACATTTAAGAGATTGCTCTCAATATTCAGAAAAATATGGCAGTATCATCTGCAAAAATTGCAGTCTAACAATAAGGCAAATTTGGGAAGTCCGATACATAAATATAACTTAAAATTGGAGCTAAAACTGAACCCTGCGGAACACCCGAATTGAAAAGAATTAGGTCAGAAACAACACTATTCACTTGGGCTACGAAACGGCGACGAGTTAAGAAACAATTTTACATATACAAGGAGGAAACCGGAAATGTATTAATTAATTAATTTTTGGTAAATCATACCTAATCATACCGTAATACCTCAGGCTTGCCTAAGGTGATGGAATTTGGTAATGTAATTTCAACAGATTTGAAAGGAGCTTGTGAGTTATTTGCCAACTTTTTCGAGTTGGTTTATAATAATTCTTCAGTCCAATCAACGACGAACCATTTCTCAAATATTACTGAATCTGTTCTGAAATGCGTTGACAGTTGCTGAATGCACGAAGACATACCCTATTATTCCTCATATGTTTATTGCTCTCTTTTGCTCATCATAAAATCGTTGATAAAGTGTACAGTAATTTTTGCCGCAGATAAGCTTAACTTACTTGCTATGTGAAAACTCTTTCTCTTTTGATGTGGACCACCAAATAAGAAGGAAGTATTTTCCTCAATAAATATTTTATAACGTGGTAAGCAGGTGGTGTAACTTATTTTTGCCTCATCATCGATGGAATTATTCTTCGCTCTTTTCTAAAACAGAATCATTAGATATTGGTTTTATTGCAACTTTCGGATGATGACGTAATAAATGCGTTAGGTAAACTTGAATTCCATAAGAAAGGAGACCCCTTTGACTGCGCCAACTATAGAGGGATAAGTCTCCTGAACATCGCCTACAAGATCTTCTCTGCCGTTTTGTGTACTCGCCTGAAGCCGTTTATAAATAACCTGATAGGTCCTTATCAGTGTGGCTTCAGGCCAGGGAAGTCCACCATCGACCAGATTTTCACACTACGGCAGATCCTGGAAAAGACCCAAGAGATGCAGATCGACACCCACCATCTTTTTGTCGATTTCAAGGCCGCATATGACAGCGTGCAGAGGGACGAGCTATACAACGCCATTTCTAGTTTTGACATTCCTGCCAAACTCGTCAGGTTGTGCAGGATGACGATGGAGAATTCTGGCTGCTCCATCAAGGTCGGTAACGAAATCACCGAGACCTTCAATGTCAAAAAAGGTTTTAGGTGTGGTCTCAGGGTATCCCACATACGCCATGTGGTCTCAGAGCACCGCATATACTCCGTGTGGTCCCAGAGTATCCCGCATATATCCCAAGGCGACGCGCTGTCATGTGACTTCTTAAACATCATCCTGGAGAAAATCGTGCAAGACTCACACGCCAACACTAGAGGCACGATCTTCCAGAAGTCCGTACAACTGCTCGCATACGCGGATGACATTGACGTGATTGGCAGAACACAGCGAGCCGTCAATGAGGCGTTTGCTGGCATTGAGGCGGAAGATGCTGGCATTGAGGACAAAGCGTCTTGGACAGAGCGTCACAATGGGCAGCTATAACTTCGATTTAGTGAAGGACTTCGTCTACCTCGGCTCCGCAGCAAATAGTACAAACAACATCAGTACCGAGATCAAACGCAGAGTAACTCTTGCCAACCGCTGTTTCTATGGGCTCAAGAGGCAATTGAGTAGTGAAGCCATCTCTCGAAGGAACAAGCTGACTTCATACAAGACCTTGATCATCCCAGTCCTGCTGTACGGCGCGGAGGCATGGACAATCTCAAAAGCGGATGAGGAAGTCCTTGGTATTTTCGAGAGAAAAGCTCTGCGTGCGATCTTTGGTCCTGTTTGCGTTGACGGTTTCTGGAGGAGAAGATTCAACCACGAACTGTACGGGCTGTACAGCGACATGAGTCTAGTCAGGCGTCTTCGGATCCAACGCCTAAGATGGCTAGGCCATGTAGAGCGTATGGACAACTCAGCTATGGCCCGGAGAGTCTTCGACTCCGAACCCGTGGGACAACGCAACAGAGGACGCCCGCGTTTAAGGTGGCGCACCCAGGTGTAGAAGGACCTCAACCAACTTGGCGTGCGACACACGACACTGGAGCCAGAGACCGTGCTAGCTGGAGAGGCTTGTTGGTTGAGGCCCAGGTCCACCCCGGACTGTAGCGCCAAATGAAGAAGAAGAAACTTGAATTAAACAGTAGCCCGGGCCCCGATGGAATCCCTGTGGTAATACTAAAAAAGTGTTTACCTTCTATCTTTCATCCACTTAACATCATATTTAATCAATCGCTTGTCAGTGGAGAATTCCTCAATGAATGAAAATATTAATTTATTACGCCAATATTTAAGAATGGTTTAAGACAAAAAATTGAAAACTACCGGCTCATATCAAAGCTTTCAAAATTGCTAAAGATAAGCCTTTTTTCTCGCTTAAAAAAATTATTTCAATTATTAAGCACGGCTTTGTTCGCGGTAAGTCATGTTCTACAAATTAAACTTTATTAACAAACTATATATTTGATTGTTTTGAAAATCGATTACAAGTTTATATACTCTGCAGTGGCTTTTCGTAAGCTACGATAGAGTACATCATACTTTACTTTTTGCTTAGCTTAAATCATTAGGTTTCCACTCAGCTATGCTGATGTGGATTACGAATTATTTAAGTAATAGGAAACAATTGGTAAAGATCGACAAATTTATATCGCGCGTAATACAGGTAACTTCTGGCGTTCCTCAAGGTAGTCATCTCGGCCCGCTGCTGTTTATTTTATTTATTAATGATGCTCATGAAATATTTAGTTTTTGCAGAGTAAATATATCCAAATGGATATATGTAAATTATTAGAATGGTGTAAACATAATGGATTGGAACTTAATATTTCAAAATCTAAGATATTCACAGCGTACCGTATTGCTGCGCCGTTCTTATATGATTATTTTATAAATGATCTTCTGCTTCATCGTCTTGAAGAAGTTAAGGATCTAGGCGTCATATTTGACTCAAAATTAAATTTTACACTACATTATGATTATGCCATATCTAAATCTAACTCATTGTTAGAATTTCTAAGGCTCCAAGATGTTTATAGCCTTAAAACTAAATACTGCCCGTTGGTCGGGCCTCATTTAGAATATTCTTCCATTATTTGGGTGGAGGGTCACCACCCCTCCTGGCATTTTCATTAGTATTCAGGAAAAAAGATTCGAAAGAGTTAAAAAAAAAAAACTTTACGAGGTATGCGATCCGTAAATTAAACATGTTTAACGAACTTCCTCCTTATGACGAAAGATGCAAGACCATTGGATTGTTGATGGCTTGGAAGGCATCTTCAGTCATGTTTATTCGTGACATAATTAATTTTCGTATAAATTCACTACGAATTGGTTTTGCTTATAAATATATATGCTCCCCAAAGATCTCTTCGGGTTAGGAATATACTTTTCGATAGAATGCAGAACAACTTATGGTTGCAATGAACCTATGACTAGGTGCATAAGAACATTTAATGAACTTTGCAATGAAATTGATCAAAGCTTATCTCGATTGGAATTTAAAAATTGTGTTTCTTTTCAATTGTTTTCTCTTTCTTTGGTTTTGGATTAATAATATTATTGTTTATTGAAGTAATCTTTGAGACGCAAATCGGTAGATGACCCTAACTCGCACAACAAACGTCTGTTGTGTAAGGCGCTACTGAGGGCATGCACTAAGAGAACGTAGTGTTTTGTGCTTGCCCTGTGATGGTAAAATAAAATAAGAAAAAATAAAAAATATACAAAAGTCCGTCGTGCCAGACAGTATCAAAAGCTTTCAGTTGATTTGCCTATAGCACGGTTTGACTTAATGTGATTACAGATTCTTAGTACTTGATGTGTGGAGCTGTGGTGTGCTCTAAGTCCAAATTGTTCATTGGGGAGTATATTATTTTCAGAAATATGTTATAAGATCATTATATTGTAAAAACTATCAATAGCATGAATGCAGTGTCCTTTTGCTAGACCAACGATCCGTGAAAAGCCAGAAGCTTGAACTAGTGGAGCCTATTGCTTGCACATGCCTCCCCGCAGAGTCATTTCGCTATGAATGACTTTCTACTAATAAATTAAAAAAATATCGATACTCTCAAACAGCCAGGCAGTACTTAAAGTCCTTAAGAGCTTCACATTCAACTTGAGGGTGGTGTGTGAATGTCACAGAACAATCAAGATGCTGGCAAAAAGAAAAAACAGGTTAAAACTGATATGGGCACCAGAACATGAAACCAAACAAAAAGGAGGCAAGAACTCCTTTCATGTGAGCCTTTCCCTCTTCAGGGATTTAGCAATGTGGGCATATTAAAATACTGGTTTAAAAAACCGGAGTAAGGATCGAATTAAAGAACAGTCAGGAGGGACAACCCATTGCAAAAAATTCATGACGGTCGATCACAGATGAACCAATGAGGCCCTAAATATGAACAAGCCTGATTTAATGAACCTTCGGCACAAACTGAAAGAACAGCTCAGAGAATTGTTGACACTGTGGACAATCAAAGGCAACCATTTCAAACAGACTGTCAGAACAAAGGCCAGTAAGTGAGGGCCCTGCTGCAGCCTATTGAAACAAGAACGATCACATAATGTGTTCACAGTTTGTGTTCTAAGTACGTTCCGCTTCTTCTTTATTCGGCGCTACAGTCCGGGGTTGACCTGGGCCCCAACCAACTAGTCTCTCCAGCTAGCACGGTCTCTGGCTAGTTGGTTGAGGTCCTTCTCCACCTGGGTGCGCCACCTTAAACGCGGGCGTCCTCTGTTGTCCCACGGGTTCGGAGTCGAAGACTCTTCGGGCCGGAACTGAGTTGTTCATACGCTCTACATGGCCTAGCCATCTTAGACGTTGGATCCAAGGACGCCTGACTAGACTCATGTCGCTGTACAGCCCATACAGTTCGTGGTTGAATCGTCTCCTCCAGAAACCGTCAACGCAAACAGGACCAAAGTACGTTCCTCGGACCAGTTGAATTAGAAAGAAGTCCAATCTTTGAAAGATCGGATGACCTTGTAGACTGGGCCAGAGTTAGATTTCGATTTAAGACTGTACATGTGTCGTTATAAAGGCTTTCCAGTCATGATTATGTACTTCATAAGCGTTAGCCACTCCAAGCAATCACTCGCCATTACGCCAACTGAAGTTGTTTCAGTCTCCTGATGACAGCTTGGTGCTGCTTAACGGAGATCCATTTGTGCCAAATCCCTATCAGTGCACAAAAAGTTGGTTTAATACACCTTGCCTCACTAGACTCTTGCACGAATCGTGTCCATAGACCCAATTAATTTACCCGAACTTCGAAGAAATTCAAATAGTTTCGCTGAATTTCCAACCTTCGGCACAAACTGGTTCGTGGACCTTCCCAGATGCCACACTCAAGGTCAATCAGACCAGAATTTATCATCGTGGGCCTTCAAATCATTCTCTCCCCTCATTCATCGGTTACAGATGAACCAAAAATAGACAAACACTCGTCGGCATCATGACGGCATATTCGAAAAGTTAACCAACCGCGAAACCGGTCTTTAAACAATTAGTTTCAGAAAACTTGTTTCTATTCCCCAATTAATCCCATCGCATGCTCGCCGTCGCCATCGTTATCAGCGAGGCGCCTCTTTCCGGAGCGATACTTGTTCACCGATTTAGTGTCTCATTAACATTAAAGATACATTTAACGAGCACATTCAGGCACTCCAAATCAAAGGCAACAACTCGCCGGTCTTGAAGCGATAAATGAGATTCAATTACGATGCGAACAAGGCAAATCACTTCCTCGACAGAGCGCACATATGCAAGGACTTGCCGACTCATGGCCGTGTCTATCCTTGGGAGAATTACAAATTGCAGGATAGCACATACTCGTGCTCGCACACGTCCCCTCGTTACTGTTGACTCCACAGCGGCGTGCATAAATCTGTTCCGAGAAGGATACGCATGCAACAAGTGGTTGCACATGCAGATCGATCGAGAAAACCACTCGGGGACTGAGGCACGGGCGTGTGTTCTGAATATTTTATGCTCAGTGGCACCGCCATCGCTGGCAATTTATATGCGCACAATGCAAACCAGTTTAGCTGGAAACGGGCTAAACAAGTTGCCACAGGACCTAGTGTGTGCGACACGGCGCGGCGTAGTTGGAGTGTGCAGATGTATGGACTTGTGAATGCCCAAGGGCGTGGTGGATGGTTGGACGTGTGCGTGTCTGTCTTTGCAGACATCGGACATCCTTGCACATTTGACAGTGTGCGGGGAATGCGGTGCCGCACCCCGGGGAGAATTTGCATCGAAAGTCTATTCAATGGAACACAAAGTGTTTTATTGCTGGATGGGGGAAGAGGAGAGCACACAACGAGCAACAGATGTGACACTCGAGAACAGTTGCATGAAGACGTTCGTTTGGAGGGAACAAGGAACGCCTTTGATCTGTTCAACCCGGCAGATAAATAGGCTTTGCCTTGTTTTACTTGGAGACTGTTGTTGTGAATCAAGTGAGGAAATGTCTAAAGGCGCGATTTAAGAAAAACACGAGTTGCATTACAGCTTGTGGCCCAAGCACCTCTGTTTCGCTCTCTGTGTCCAGTAACACACACCACAACTTATCACCTTGCGTTTGGCCTAGAATCTTTCAAAGGACAACTTTTATGGACGTTTATTAGTCATCAATGGGTTCATGCTTTTCTTAGAATCATTACTACAAGAGAATTTGGCTTATCTCAAGACTCTTGTCAAGCTCGGGCCCATCAGCCTATTCTCCTCTCGACCAAAAGTCCTCCCAGCATTCTGATCACAAGGGTAAGCCTGTAAAAACACTGAACAGACAAAAAGCTTGGCCTTGGTCACGGGACGCCATGCAAATGTGGAAGATGTGCATTCATAACTAATAAAAGGATTAAGAACTATTTGTGAGGATACACCTTTCTGTAAGATCAACTTGAATAACTCACTTGCGGTGGAGAGGGCATGATGGCGTGACAGCGTCATGCCGTTTGCCGTCACTGCACAGGAGTGGATTTTACTCCCAAAGCGTTTCACATCAATGGGCAGAATGAATCCACTCTTACCTTTCAAGCCTTCAATTAGATTGAACCCAAACCAATAACCTCGGCTTTCAATAATTTAGGGGATCACATCCATCCAAAGCACGGCTACCACTATTTCCAAATCTACTATGTTGTTGCTAATTTCGAGGGCGGGACTACGGCACTTTGAGAAAGCGGGACGATGTTCATGTCCTCTGAGTATCCCAACAGTTGGACTGAAGATAATAGTGCTTTCGGTGTTTACAGCAGCCCTCCACACTGTCTTCTTCAGTACCAGATTGTAGAAACCACACGACAGCGCATGTTTTGCCGAAATCCGTGTGCCAAATTATACGGTGCATCGCCTATGTGTGAGCGTGGTGTGGCAGCGCCCGATAAATTTTCTCAGGATCCTGAATTCAACCATCGCAGCATAATATACCGTGGCAAGAATGTTTAAACTGGCCTACGAGTCCCCTGAAATAGATGCGCGCTGATGACGACATTCAAAATTTATATCTATCTGGTCATCAGGGTATGAAGTTGTAATGCTTCTGCAAAAGATATCGAGGGTCTTCGAGTGTTGCTGTAAGTCCCGCACTAATGGATGTTGCTTTTCCCAGACAAGGTAACGCTATGAAACTTCCTCTGGAGTGAGAAAAACTTTTTTTTCTCGAAGCACGTTTGTAGAGATGAAGTACACGTGAAATTACTGCCGTCTCTAGATTCATTTCCACGACATTCACAACAAACGTCATCAATTGTCGACCGTTAGTTCGACTTCATGCGTCGAAGTCGAATCTTTGGATTCACCACGAACTTTCCCTGAAATTCCAAGCCTCTTTTGGACCCAGGTTCAACCCCTATGCTCCTAAATCTCTCATGTGACACTACGTCAATTATGTACGTGGTAGGGCTGTAAAAGTAACGACAAATTGAGTACCCATTCGTATATGTTACTTTGAATTGGAATACCCGCTACTTTAATATCGTTACAAGTTACTTTCGTTACTCTCTTCTAAAATTATGGTTTTATGTTAGAATTGATACTGAACGTTGTATTCAACTGAATAAAGCACTTAGGTAGACAGGAATGATATCTACATGAAACAAACACTTAAAATGGCGGTGTGATCATGTGGAAGATCACAAAATTCGCACAAAATTTAACCACACAAATAATGATAGCTTTGTTAGTAGCACACTTTTCATTATACCTTCCTCTTGAAAAATCACTGCAATTACTCCACTAAATTAAAACGAACATCCACAAAATATCGCATTTTCAAAAACGTTACTATACCGCATCGATATCTACCGATACGAATAAATAAGTCTTACTGTATGCCATCAATAAACATACTTAACCGAGGCTTCTAGATACGATGCGATCGTATTCCACATGGAAAATTCTAAATACGCTCTTCACATTCCAGAGAGGTATAACATACACACAGGACGGTAAGGGTGTACCATCAAACCATGTCGATGTCACGTGGCACAACCCATCAACAGCATAGAGGCAATGTATACTAGAAGAGAAGAAAAGAAAGTGAACGCATCGATGTCGGTTGTCGATAGTACATGTAGGCAAAAATTGGAACGATACCTTATTAGTAACGATATATATTGATGAGTAACGTTTCGTTACTTGGTGCTCTATTGAATACTCAGTAACGAATACATACATCTTGCTACAGTACTAGTTGGTGGCAAAACCTCCCGTAGACCATTCTTTGTCCACGGCGATGCCACTTATGGGTAATGTTTCAGAGGCATGTAAATGGTTTTCCAAAAGGGGCCTTGACAACTTTGAATTTAATCTGTGAAAGCACCGTTGCACTAATCATCAAACTGTACTTGTCCATTCATTCAGGAAACTCAATATTTTTATCTTGGTAAGCTGCACGAACGAGCAACGTCTGCAAGCTATACAAATTTTCTACCGAAAGGTGATCGCAACTTTAAGAGCGTTAACTCCAATTTTCGAAGACGCTCATTTTTGGCTCAATGGGTTCGTCAAAAAGCAGATGGTCGGGCGAAAATCCACTTGTGCTGCATGAATCACCACTTCATCCACAAAAAATAACTCTTTGGTGCGGCTTGCATGCCGGCGGCGTTATTGGGCCATATCTTTTCGTCGACGATAACGATCGTCACGTTACTGTGAATGGTTAGCGTTATCGCGCCATGGTTACCTATTTTTTTTTTGGCCTGAATAGGAAGATATGAACTTGGACGACATGTGGTGACACACAGCACACGTTACAATCGATTTATTGAAGGATAAGTATGGTGAGCGTGTTATCTCAAGAAAAGGGCCAGGCGATTGGCCGCCTCGTTCGTGCGAGTTAAACCGACTTGAGTATTTTCTGCGGGGCTACGTTAAATCATTGGCTTATGCCAACAAGTCGACGACGTTGGAAGAACTCAGCGCCAATATTGAACGCGAAATAGCGACTGTTTCGGCCGAAATGTGTGGCGGACGCGCTGAAAATTGGGTCCAACGAATCGACCGCTGCAAAAGTGCCAGCGTTGGCCATGTGAACGAAGTCGAGTTTCATTCATAAATGTTTTGATTGTCCTTCAAGCCGATAATAAAGTTATTTAAATATCTTAAATTGTTTGCGTTTAATTTAAAAAAAAATGTCAAGTCCTTATTGGAAAACTCTTTACAAAATTTAAGGAAAATATGAGTTTTCACAAAAACCATACAATTTTATCCCACGAAGGGGTACAAGATGTAAGTTAACACGCTCTCACATTACAAATGTGTGTGAACAGCCAGACACCGGAAGGTGTGGGAGAAGCCAGACAACAAAAGGTGTGCAAACAGCCAGACGTTAGGGCAGCGTTTCAAGCCAAGCAAATAGTGGGACCAGGCACAGCGATGCAAGCCGACACCACCGTGTGAGCGTCGCCGATCATCCATCGTGGGACGCAATTGTGTCAACGCCATTGCTCGTTACAATCGAGCAATTAAGGTAGGTTAAGGAAAGTAGTTTAGTTTTAAGAAAGCAGTGATCGAAGCAAGATCGGATTTGAATTTAAATAAAGTCCCTCATTTTTTCGGTCTTTGTCTGTAATTTGTACGCCCTTTCAGGCCAAAGCTAGACAGATGTGTTCAATCATTCATTTCAGTTACTTCACATATGGATGGAGACCAGGCCAGGTTCACCATCAACTCTAGACTTCAGCATCATCTACATCCTTGCATCAATTAGTGGTGTTTAACCAAAAGACTTGGCTTCATTCTACATCGCATCCGACCTTAATCCTCGAACTGAGAGCAAGCACCATGAACAAAGGCAAACAAGTAATTTCCTTTGACATCGCCAAGCCATTTGCGATTGCCGCATTCGATTTTGCATGTTTCCAGTCGACATGTCGTGCCGAGGTTGAGGGCGTACAAAGGGGCTTGTGGGTGACTCTACATGTGCAAGCAGTCGACTTTAAAGTCGATTCTTTCACTTGATTGAACCACAAAAAGGATGTAGGTAATGAACCGCAGCCGAAGAAAACAACCCAGTCGATACTTCAAATAAGAGAAAACATTTTTTTTTGCTCTACAGTAAAGTCTGTAGGGCGGCGGGGCGTATAAATAACCACATGACAGGACGTTGAAGTGCGTCTTTGCCAGTTGTCGTACAGACGCTTGACTGCGCGTGGCAATGACCTCTTTGTTGGGTTCAAAGGCGGTTATGCCAACCTGCCAGCTGAAGCTGTTGTGCTCGCAAATTAATCAATCACTTTGCGCCTTCCCGTGTCGGGATAATACGATACGCAAATATCCAGTGTCATGTGTCACCAGGAATTTTCTTTTCCAAGGCACGCAGGACTTGCCATTCAAATACCTGCTCATCGGCAAGCAACACCCTCGTACGAGTGAGGGTTGACGTTGAAAACGCATGTTTGCACTCGTAGTCAGCAAACTCTGCAGTTGAACCTGTTGGATGGACGGATTATGATGGATCGTGGAGATTCATGAATTGGACATGTTTTCAGAACCGCTTAAGTGGGCAATTTGAGCTGAAACGAACGACAGAAACACCTCGTGGGGATGACTGTACTTTGAGATTGACGATAAAGAAGGGAGATCTGACTACCAAATGATGGACGGCCAAGGCGATGTAGCTGCTTTCTGAGAGGAAGACACCTGTCTGAGGGCAATGACGCCCCCACAGACTTGGATATTTGCATAGCCTGTGTCTCCGATGAATTTTGAAAATTTAATTAACCGCTACGGCTGTGAACTCAATTTGAGCAAATGAAACGTGACTCTCTGGAATGTGACAGACAAACAGAGACATACTTCCCACAACGAGAAGGAGTGATAAGACACGATGTGACACTTGAAAACATACCGAGACCCTTCACACATTCAACAGGTTGACTTGACGGGTGGAAGGGTGCTGGAGCCTCAGAGTTCGTTGACTTACTCATAAATGGGCTACCGACGATGTGGCATTAAAAGTACTTTAACCTCTCCTATGGGCGGTCGCCGTGGCGAAGTGGGTAAGTGCGGCGACTCCTACGCAGAGGGTGCCAGGTTCGATACCCGAATTTACCACCTTTCATATTTCACGGCTCCACCTCTTTCGAGTCACTGACAATGCTCAAAGAGTATTCCTGTCTAGAAAAAGCTTCTCCAATTCGCCGTTCGGAGTCCGCATTAAACTGTAGGTCCCTTCCACTCGTGAAAGAACAATAGCACGCACAACACACGTGGTTGCTGAGAAGCTAGGCCCAGGTCCACCTCGGACTGTCGCGCCACCCATATTATTGTATATAACCTCTCCTATGTATGCTAATGGGTGTTGGAATCAAAAAAACACTGGAGATAGAAGGAATCACCATAGCCGCATACGCGGAAGATGTGGTCATCCTCGGGAAAATTTCCGTCAACGCTCAGTGAGCTTCTCAGTCATGGACCAATGTTAATTAGTAACTGGACGCAGACAAGAATGCTGAACGTCAACCCAAGTAAACAGGTCCTTACCAATAAGAGGAGGCTTCTTAAGTTCATCGGGCCAAAAATAAATGGAGTTGAAATTGAGCTCTAAAAAGACAGAAAATCGTATACTTGGGCCTTATACTAGATTCCACATTCATGTGCAAAGTTAACACATAGGACCGCATGAAGAGAGTGTTTAGACGTGTAAACGTGGAGCCTTCGGAAAAACGTGGGGTGTCAACCCATAGATGGTATACTGACTATACACCATGAAGGTAAGCCCCATCTTAACCTACGACTCTCTGCTATGGTGGCAAGCTGTGGACAGGAAATATTAGGTAATCGAAAAAGTTGTTTCGTATTTTGTCAATAGATGTCGTTGGAGTCGTCTATCTCCAGTGCTACCAATCACATTGTGTCATACCATTTGGTGTTGGAAAGGTGACATTTTAAGCTTCTTTTAACCAAAAAACCAAAAAAGTTACAACTGTTCAAAAATGAGTGAAAATAATGAGGAAATTCACTGTTTTTTGAAATTTTTGTATAAAAAAAGGGAAGAATGCCACGCAAGCCACCAATGAAATTTGTTAAGTTTACGGAGACGATGCTGTATCAGTTCGTCTAGCACAACAATGTTTCGCTTGCTTGCGTTCTGGAAATTTCGATGTGAAAGATGCACCTCGCTCTGGTCGACTATTATGGAAAAGATTGACCAGGACCGTCACATAAGCAGTCATGACATCGCCAAGGAACTAAAATTTAAAAAAGACTGGCTACAAAAATAAGCCCGATGTGAAAAATTTAATGGACCGAATTAACATCTGCTACTCTTTGCTGAAACGAAATGAAATCGAACCATTTCTGAAGCGAATGGAACAGGAGACGAAAAGTGGATCAAATACGACAATAATGTGCGAAAGAGATCATGGTGCAAGGGTGGTGAAGCTCACCAAATGGTCGCAAAGCCAGGATTGACGCCTCGAAAGGTTATGCTGAGTGTTTGGTGGGACTGGAAAGGAATCATCCACTATGAGCTGTTCCAGCCTGTTCGAACGATTGATTCTACTGTAAAGTAATGAGAAGGGGCAAGCTGATGATGAGCAGATGGAGAGCAGTCACCGCCGAGCCGCCGAAGTAATCACATCTCGTGTATAAATATCGGTCATATGAATAAAGTGGAACTTGAATAGAATCGGTTTGTTTTATTTCTGTTCTTCACTTTACACTACACTTTACTGTCAACAACTGATGAGATTGAAGCAAGCAATCGAAAAAAAACGGACAGAACTGACCAACAGAAAGGGATTAGTTTTCCATCAGGACAACGCTAGACCACACACATCCTTGATGACTCGGCAAGCACTGGGAGAGCTTGGCTGCAACCACATATAGCCCTGACCTTGCACCATCGAACCACCATTTGTTCCAGTCAATGCAGAACTCCCTTAATGGAGTTAAGTTGGCTTCAAGAGAAGCCTGTGAAAATAACTTGTCGCAGTTTTTCGCCGAGAAACCAAAAAAGTTTTACACTGATGGAGTCTCTAGCGGGAAATTGGCAAAAGGTGGTTGACCAAAATGTACATATTTGGTTCAATAAAGTTGATTATACATATATATATGGGTGGCGCTACAGCTCGTAGAGGGCCAGGGCCTAGCTTCTCAGCAACCACTCGTGTTGTGTGTGCTATTGTTCTCTCACGCGTGGAAGGGACCTACAATTTAATGCCGACTCCGAACGGCGTAGTTGAGAAGCTTTTTCTAGACAGGATATACTCTTTGAGCATTGTCAGTGACTCGAAAGAGGTGGAGCCGTGAAATATGAAAGGTGGTAAATTCGGGTATCGAACCTGGCACCCTCTGCGTAGGAGTCGACACACTAACCCACTACGCCACGGCGACCCACATAAAGTTGATTATAAATATAAAAAAAAATGAGTTGAAGTTTGATTAGAAATATATTCTCAAGCAGCTAACCAAGATCCACAAATCGGCCTGTCCAGACATAAGAGGTTGTCCAGGACGACGCCACTCGAGGCTATACTCTTCCTGAATCCCCTCGACTTCTTCTGTAGCATCATGTATTGTAGGCTCAGAGAGGCGGGATTTGGTAAGGGCGAACCACGCAGTCACTCTGCCAAACTGAAAAGTTGACTAAACCGACTACCTTTCACCAACCCTTGCCTCGGAGAAGAGTTGCTATCAACAGTTGCCGGACCTGGAACACTGGAAGGCACAAGTGGCAATAGCAGAGGAAGAGATCGATCAATACACTAGCAGGTTCAGGAGCAGAGATCTTCTGTGGCCTCTTCAAAAAGTCCCCGGCACTAAGGCACGATTGCTGCGTTTTTCAAGCCGAAATGGCTGTTATACTCTAGGCGGCATTCGCGCTGAGGGACCAAAACTTAACCGGCGAATCGATCACCATCTTTTCTCGTAGCCAAGCTGCAAGTGAGGCATTAGCATTAGGCATTCTCACATCGAAGTTGGTTAGGCTTTGCTGTCAGAGGACCTTCGGAGATCCTCTGTTGGAAACAGGGACATACTGGAGTCCAAGTAAATGACAACGCGGAAAGTCTCGCGGTTCGGAGTTGGGTTAATCTCCAGCAATCCCGCACGGGAAACACGAAAGGCACTATCTTCTACAAGTTTGTCCAACTGTTGGGATATGCAGACGACATCGACATCGTCGCGCTTTCTCAACGTGCCGTAGTCCCGCTCCCGAAATTAGCAACAACATAGTTGATTTGGAAAAAGTGGTGGGATATGATCCCCTAACTTATTGAAAGCGGAGGTTATTGCTTTGTGTTCAATCTAATTGAAGGCTCTTTCGATGTCAGCAGTAAGAGTGGACTCATTCGACATCATCGCTCGTACCCAACGTGCCCTAATGGAGGCATTTACGGCAATTGAAGGAGAGCCGAAGCGAGCTGGTCTTAAGGTCAACGAGGATATAGCGAAGTATATGCTATCGACCAAATAAAGATCCGTCACACACCACCTAGGGCAAAACATCACAATCGACTGCTTCAATTTCGAGGTAGTAAAGGAGTTTGTCAACCTCGTGGCCAACGTAGACTCCACAAATGACATCACAGTGGAGATCCGACGTAGAATCACCCTTGGCAACCGGTGTTACTTCGGTTTGTCAAAACAACAGGCGTCAAAACTCCTTACTCTAAGGACCAAGATCATGCTCTACAAAACTCTTATTTTGCCAGTCCTGCTATATGGAGCCGTAAACTGGACGATAACAAAACTGCGGAACTGATTCTTGGTGCCTTCGAAATCAAAATTCTACGTCGGATATATCTCCGTCCCGTCTGCGAGGAAGGCGAAGGGAGGAGAAGACATAACCGCGAACTCTACGAGCAGTACCAGGATGTGGATGTAGTCCAGAAGGAAAAACTACACTGTATACATGGTTGGTATCGTCTCTAGGCACGCTGTCATGTGCAGCCTTGAAATCGACGAGTAGGTGGGTAATTTTGAAAGTGTGGAGATCTGGTCTACTGTAGACTTCTGTCGCCTAAAGCCACACAGATAAAACAGCTGATAGATCCGATTTTTATCTTGTCTTATATGACGTATCCGAGGCAGTTGGTTGCCTCTAAACCATAACATTTTTACGTGGTGAGGGAGTTAACCTCACGCACAACCCCCAACTGGGAGGTCAGGCCCTATTCTTTAACCCTCGGGCGGAGGGTCCGGGTTTATCCGGTGTCGGTAACCTCGCTGAGGCTGTGAGCGCCGCCGTTGTCCCTAAAACTATAGGGATCTTCCATCGCCATCTCAAGGCCCCGACCTGGCCTTGAAAGAACCTTCTAGACCTGTGCTCCGAAAATGGCGATGTAGCTCTAGAAGGACTGCGCACCAGGTAGCTCCTTCTGTCTGCAGTTTCGGTTGCCGCCGTTGATCAGACAGTTTTCCAGCTACTCCGCCGCCATCCATAAAGAGAGATGAGCCCGGGTACAGGCACACTCCCCCCCTCTCTGGTCTGCAGCCGCCAACGACGTCCCACGGGTGGTGGTTACCCTATCTTCGATCGAAGGTGCTTGCTCCCAGATTTTACCACGTGGAGGTGAGAGTAGGAGTTCGCTGATAGAGGCTAAGTGCAGACCCTTGTGGCTGCATGAGACGCCATATCAACGCTTTGAATCAAGGACTTCGTCTATCTCGGCTCCGCAGTAAATAGTACAAACAACATCAGTACCGAGCTCAAACGCAGAGTAACTCTTGCCAACCGCTGTTTCTATGGGCTCAAGAGGTAATTGAGTAGTGAAGCCATCTCTCGAAGGACCAAGCTGACTTCATACAAGACCTTGATCATCCCAGTCCTGCTGTACGGCGCGGAGGCATGGACAATCTCAAAAGCGGATGAGGACGTCCTTGGTATTTTCGAGAGAAAAGCTCTGCGTGCGATCTTTGGTCCTGTTTGCGTTGACGGTTTCTGGAGGAGAAGATTCAACCACGAACTGTACGGGCTGTACAGCGACATGAGTCTAGTCAGGCGTCTTCGTATATAGGCGTTGTATGGCTAGGCCATGTAGAGCGTATGGACAACTCAGCTCCGGCCCGAAGAGTCTTCGACTTCGGACCCATGGGACAACGCAACAGAGGACGCCTGATTTTAAGGTGGCGCACCCAGTTAGAGAAGGACCTCAACCAAATTGGCGTGCGACACTGGAGACAGCTAGCCAGAGACCGTGCTAGCTGGAGAGGCTTGTTGGTTGAGGCCCACGTCAACCCCGGACTGTAGCGCCAAATAAAGAAGAAGAAAAGGAATTTATCCTTCTAAGGAGTCTCTTCCACCCACCGGGCATATCTTTTCTTAGTTTTTAGCTACCTTTTGCTATTTTTTATAATTTGGGCGCGACCAAGGGATTATTACCACCCGGAAAAGGGGAAAGGGAACCTCCTCTCCACGTATGCACATTGTTCTGTCTGAGGGAAATATTAGGCTGGGAAGGGCATTCCATATTCGTGTCGTGCGAGTGCAGAACGAGTCTCTAGATTAAACTGTGCATCCGATGATGATGGGCACTCCTGACGAGACGGGGGATGCGGGTGAATTCATGAAGAGGACGAATGCAGCTGCCAACTTACTTGAGCATCATTTGTTAAAATACCGGTAAAATCAGGCAAAGAAGAGACGGTACGTCGGTGTTTGAGCGAGTCTAATGACTCTGCGATATACTTGTCTCCTATAAGATTAAACGTTCGCTTTTGGAGGTGACGGGTGGTCCTGGGGGCACCAGACCAGCTATGATCGTTGTACTCAAGCTTATGGCGGACCCAAGCCTTATAAATTAAAGCCAAATCAGAGGGGGAGAAATATATCTTGCATCGATTAAGGAAACCTGAACATTTTTGGCGACCCCAAATATGTGTTTGTTCCAACTAAGTGTTGTGTTGATAGACATACCAAGGATAGAAAGTTGTCCGGTTTCATCGACATTAAAGATTTCTGAGGACAACCCGTTCGCACTTGCGGCTTTGTTAGACTTCAGCGAGATCGAGACGAATTCTCGTCTATCATCATCTACTCCTTGTCGCCGTTCAACAGTCTGCAGAAGAAATGCTGGGTCTAAGTCTAAATGTAGCAACATCAGTATATCGACGATACCAATTTAGGTGCCACATGAAATTTAACACAAATTTTCTTAGCAAGAAGCATGAATTCGATACTCGACCAATTCCACTCCAGGATTCCATAGGTTTTCTGGCATTGATTACCTAAGTGCCACGTCTGTCCCTCCATCCTGCTGCAACAGCACCCAATGATTACAAAACAAATTGCATTTCAGTGGGAACAACGAAAAACCATAAACTCCCTTGATTGATTCCTCTTAACATTATGTCACCAGCGGTTAGCACTCACACTCAAGCAAAAAATGTTAATTGCTCACTAAGCAAATTGCTTCTAAGACTGCCGGTTGCTGTGTAACACTTTGCAAAAATTCTTTGGCGACGTGAATCACGCACTAAACTGAGACTGCACACTCTCCGGAACAAGTGAGGAAAATAAGGTGGAAAAAAAAGACGAATGAATGAGGCTTGAGGTCTCTTCAATGGCTTTAAGCAAAGTGGCAATCGTTGAATCATCAATCACCTCACATCTCGTGATGCATAATGCCACCTGCCCCTAACTGGTTATGGCCGAGTGGAAAATCACAAACGGGTGAGGTTTGTAAGACTTGCTGATGCTTATTTTTGCAACTCTGTCGTGTGTATTTGTAAACTTTGAAGAGGTGAAAGAGTGGGAGACGACTCAAAATTCCACGACATTGAGGATGGACACGGAAATTATTGCAACAATGTTTTATCGGATCAGAGAAAGTCATTTGCATACTTTCGTGATTAACTCTCAAAAATTAAGAACTTTTCACCAAAAATATGAAAAATACAGTGAAACTTCTCTAGAGCGGACAGCAGCGGTACCACCATGATTGGTCGGTATGTAGGGTGGTTTTTTCTGAAGGGGTTGAAATACACGAATACCTTAAAGCCGGGACCATGACATTTGTCCGTAACGAGAGGTGTCCCCTGTTGATGGGTATCCGTATAGAGAAGTTTCACTGTACTTTCAAATTCGTTGGTAGACAAGGTAGGGCTTCTGTTCTACAACATACGTCATTTGTGATTTTGTTTTCTCATTTTAACACATTTTTATATTTTAAAAAAATTACAATAAATTTACATACTAGATAGAAATGTTTAATTTTGTTGTGTTTTGTTAGACAAACAGAATTACTACATATATCTACCTTACAAGCCCTGGGCGGGCACTCAAAGCTAAACTTAAAACTGCAACATTTGTGAACGCTAGAGAGAACTCAGCCACAACATGCCAGATGAAAAATACCTGAAAAAACCAAAGAAGTAAAAATCGACATCTGCCACAAATTTGTCGATTTCAAGGATTTCAAGACGACGATGAAGTACCATATTCATTTTTAACATCCCTGTTCAACTGATCAGGTTATGCAAGATGACATCGGAGTCGTTGTTCAGTTGAACAGCATCGGACTACTTCTGATGGCAAGAAGAGGGTTGGTGCAGCTGTCTATGCTTGTTCAACATATTGAACATCATTTTATGGGCAACAAGTGTCACGCTTTCAATAGAACGATGCGTTTAGCATGCCCGAGGCTTAGTTTATCTTTACGGAAGTACTAAAATGCATAGAAACACTTGTTAAGACTTGGAAAGGAACTTAATTCGGGGAAAAAATAATTTTACAGATTAAATGTCTAAAGGTGGATGGATTTGAAGTGTTGGCCTCTGGATATTGGGGGGCAAAATGGCAAAAAGATGCCAACAACACGCGGTGTTCCCAAGCGGTCCCCCATCCAAGTACTAACCGCGCCCGATGCTGCTTAATTTCGGTGATCTGACGAGAACCGATGGGTTTAGCATGGTGTGGTCGTTGACAAAATTTTTATCTGCGACTCACGCCCTTCGGATACAGGTTTTTAGTACATTTTTAGTACATTTTAGTGCACTTTTAGTACTCTTATAGTTGCTAGTCCACACTTTAAAAAATTAAACTGGATTGAACTGGGCAAATTAAATAAATAATACGATTTTACTAGCCACCACTGCATAAATGGACCAAAATATGAACATGAAATGGGAAAACCCCATCAGGCAGGCGATGAGAAATCTCAATAAATGGACCAAAATATGAAATGGGAAAACCCCATCAGGCAGGCGACGAGAAATCTCAATGCCCTCGGTTTACATCATCCCGACGTGTCGCAAGCACACAGATGTGGAGAACCGATGGTCATAGCATGGTATCATTGCTGACGAAATTTGTACATATGTTTCATCTCCTACAGATATAGGTAATATATTTTACTACATTTTTAGTACATGTTTAGTAAATTTTTAGTACATTTTTAGTACTTTTTAGTATATGGTAATTAATCTTATATTTGGTACCTGTGAAAGTCTACACTTTATGAAATACAAATGCAACAACTTGCAAATTATCTGCCCACTATTAACCCCATATTGAGAACCCCTTACAATTACAAAGATTGAACTTCCACTGAACCCACTGGCGAATGGCTGTCAAATGTCCACACGTGCCTATACCGTATTAATTTCGTACCATTCGTTAAGTACAGCGCAAACCTAATCCTCAAGCAATCACCCACTCACGCGTAGACGGCCACCCGCCAGTGGATTCTGGTCTTGCATGCTAACTTCATTGAAATTCCTTGTGGCTCGTGTACGCCACTTGGTAGCCACTCCGTCGAGTGCATAATTTCACAGACTTTCCGCTTTCACTTTGACATTCGACAGTGTTTGTTAATGATTTTCAAATGTCACGGGAGCCCACCCTCTGCGCGGTCTAGCTCCTCCACTTCCTTACGATTAAAGCTCATCAGTTATGTTGATCTCTTTTTTGCTCAGCGGGTGCCACAGAGCTCTAATTTCTAGACCGGGTTTCGCAGAAGTGTTTCTAGTATTGGCAGACCGCCGATTGAAGGTGCGCGAGTTAGCTGAGACAGTAGGCATCTTAAAAGATATCCTGCATGCAGTATTAGGCATGAGAAAGCTGCCCGCGTGATGGGTATCGTGTTTGCTCCGGGGAAAGAGCAACAAGCACAAGCGTGAGACCTCCGCCGTCGCCACGTACAAATTGGTTGAATTAGGATACGAGTGGCTGCCCCACTCACTATATTCTCCAGACTTGGCCCCGATCGACTTTTTTTTTTGAAAAAGTCACTCGCCAGCCAGAACTTTGAGTCGAGCTATTGCTGCCACATAGGCCTACTCTACCGACCTCTAGGAAACATATTTTTCAGACGCTTTTAAGATCTTGGAGCGTGGCTTCGTCAAGTGTATAGTGAGACTATGCTGAAAAATTACGCATTCCGTTCCGCGGATGTATGAAACTGACTTTCTGTCAAAATTACGCGCGGGAAACAGCTGTCAGTGTCAAAAGAACATAACCACCCGATAGCTCACCCTGTATATTTGTAAGAAAAGGTAGAAAAAGAAGCTGCTTGTCAATAAATTGTTTCCGATCACTCGAAGCAGACGAGTGTCATCCAAGCCTGTGTAAATGCATGCCGATCAAAATCGATGGAAAACTTAAAAGCACCTCCGTCAAGTGAACAACAGCAGAGTTAGGCAAATATTACACAGTCAAGTAGGATTTAACCACCACCTAATCAAATGTCTACACTCGCTGTCCGCAGACCAGCCAGACACCTCCCCGACGAGCTCAAGAACGACACGACTTGCTTCGGTACAGACGCACTCACCCAACTCAGCGCTTTTCATTGTTTTCCCAGCCCAGACCCCGTCTCTCCCTCTCTCTCTCTCTCCATCTCTCACAGGCTCCCTGCATTTGTGCAAACAAAAACAAGTGAATTTTCCACCAGACGTCTGGCCACCGAGCCGGCGACACACGGAAAGTAAAAGCATTCCAAAACCATTTCCCATCACTCGGCGATTAGCGAACCTTAATGATTCCAAACACAGGCGGCAAGGTGCTCGCTCGCCTCATTATCACCCGCTAAATATTCGAATAAACTATTCATAGCTCATCCCATTCACAGATACAGCATTCCCGATTGTCATCTACGAGTGAGTACAATGTGCCCATCAGCCGAGCGACACTGTGTTCACTTTGTGCTCAGCTCTGTCCGCGCGACACTAGCTGATTAGCGAAAAACAAAACACACACAAACACACAAACACAAGCGCGCGTACAAGCGTCTAATCAAGAGGCAAGGGCAATAGATCATTAGGCCACTTACATATTGCATGACCCGCAAATGGCTGGTCCAGCGCTCCAAGACGTTTCTCCATTAAAACAAAACAAAAGTGAGTCTCTAAAAGGAAGCTACCCATCCGTCTGACTGTGGGTGTCTGTGTGTGTGTGTGCGGTTGAACATGAGACTGAGCCATGAAATTGAACGCATACTCGCAGGCATTGTGTCCGGCTGTTGTACACTGTGTTCGCTTTTGTCAATGGGTTCTGGCGGCGGGCCGGTGTGGTGGTGTGGCGGCGGTACGATGTGGTGGTGGGGCAGTGTGACGGTCTGGCGGTGTGACGGTGTGGCGGTGTGGCGGTGTGGCGGTGTGGCGGTGTGGCGTTGTGTCGCTGTTGTATCGTCGCCCCGCTGCTGTTTGAGCGGAATTCGCTTCTAGTTTTCATCTCAGTCGAGCATGCGAGTTTTCAATTATTCCCCTCGGCGTTATTCAATACCAAACAGAGAGAGAGGGAGCGACTGAAGGTATCCCATTTCCAGAGATAATGATTAACTGATGCAGCTCAGTTGTGGGCATAGAGTAGCCCGAGAGCCCAAGATGGCCCACAAGACGATTGAAAGCCAGCCGTAAACTTTGGCGTTGTCCGGCGAGAGAAGGACAAGGGAGAAGACAAGGACAAGATTCATTCCGAAGCCAAGTCCTCCGTCAGGAGTCGGTTCTGCTTTGAAATCACTCGAGGGAGGAGATGATCTTCCTTTCCTCGTGCGTGCGTTCGTGTTCCGCAGACCACTTGTCACTTGAGATGAATTCCGATGACATGGATGTGCCGCAAACTAAAAGTATCAAATTGGCGCCATGTGCCGGCCCCACCGCCATCACGACGCACCGGAGATTTCCTGATTCCTCATGTTGCGATGCTTAACTTGGACAAGTTGTCGCAAATGTTTACACAGCCCTGTGGGATTCACTCATAAATAACACATGCCTCAAAAGATCCTTGAGCATTTCGGGGGCAGATTGATTTTGCAATCGATTCGGTGGCAGCGGCGCGTGTGTGTGCGAGAGTGTGGTTCCTTTGGTATTCCAAGGCTGGAACTCAAATGGCCTTGAGAAGTTTTGCCTTCGAATTCGTGTTCATCTTCGATAAACCGAGAGAGGTGAGTGCTGTGAAATTTGCGAGAGACTTCCACGTGGGCTTGGCTCGTTGTTGTCGCCTCCTAAGTGAGAAGTCACGCCTGGGATAAATATACACTTGCTTTGGCGGTATCTAAATTTACCCGACACCCATGTGCTTTTGACTTGAGTAATCCAATTATCGACTGGCGGTCATTTTTGTCGTTTAATTGAATTAAGACTGGAACTCGATCTGGACGTCGGGCGAACTGCTAACGAGACGTTTTAACTGATTTATGATGCTGAAGTAGGTCCACGAAGGCGGCGGAGGACACAAGTGGAGATGGACCTGACTGGAGGCAGCTGGCTTATGTTCGAGCCCGCTGGAGAGGCCTGTTGGTTCAAGAAGAATAAATAAAGCGACAGGAGTTTCAGTTTTTGTTCTTTTTTAGTGCTTCCGCGTCTCCTCTCAATGTCTGCTGTTCCTTGTTTTTTTGTTCTAGATCAGCCAGGTTCAGGTGTGTTCCACAAGTTCACATGGGTTCCACGTCACGAACCAAAACTGCTGCAGACTACCAACTTCATGAAAATTGAGAAAATAAGAGATATGCAGGCCTGGGAAGAAAACAACTGCAACTCAACGAGAGGTTCTCTGATATAACGATGGTCGCCGTGCCTGCCACCCATTAAGGGGGTAGGTTCTTCTATGAGATCCTTATCCAGCCTATCAGTGCCAATGATTATGAGTAAAAACTGGCGCCCAACCGACGGACGAGGCAAAACACGTTGCATCGCAAAGTCAGTTCAGCACAAGTAGTGTATCGAGCCAGAAGACAAAAGAAGTCAAACAGCCCCAGGAGTTTAAAATACGAGGCTTCCATAAAAAGCCCCAAATTCAGACAGCAGGCTTTAGGATTGAGTCACAGGGTCTTTGAAATTTGGAGAGTTGTCTCGTTACCGCAGACGGAATCTCTTGTATAAATGTTGTCATCACGAATGGTTGGCCTTGATGATTGCAAGTAGCGTTCCCAGGACAGTCAGCGATGGAAGGCAGTTATTTCTCCGGCTAAATAAGTCTTGTTGCCGATCGTTAGGAAGTATATAAGCAGAATGACTGGATGACGGGTTGTACCGTCCTTCACATAGACCCAAACTTTGGTTAATTTTGAAATTGCTCTTCGACATGATGAACTGGGAATCTACAGGGACAGTAAGTGATCACAGGTGCGTACTAAAGCGTACCAGAGTAGACCACGACTCTCTCGATCCACCGTCCATCGTGTTATGACCAAACTGGAAAATCATCTCATCAATTTCTCCATTATCACAAGAACTGCAAAGATTAGGAGATAGTAGGTTAGGTTCAAGTGACTGGCTGCATTGGGATCAGGACAGGGCCTAAACCGATTCTTTTACCACGCGGACCCTGTTGACCCTTCTTTGCAATACCAGTTGGTGTCTTATTTATAAAACGAAAGATAAACACAACTGACAGCTAAGGCGGCGTGTTTAGTGAAACTCAGTTTCAGTTCCGGTACTGGAGCCCCTTCAGAAGAAAAAGGGGAGAATGATGGCTGACACTGGCTTAGTTTGGTCAGGCTATGGAAGAAGTAAAGTATGCCCATATGAAACTTTTCGTTCTCCAGAAGATGGCGAGGGATGTACAAAAAGTGGAACACTGGTTTCTTTCACTTCCGCCTCACTGCAGTTTCTGCAAAAGTAGTTATAAGGTAGGCCCAAACTAATAACCGCCCGGCTCCTTTGGTCAGGCTCTGTGATCGTCTCTGACTGAGAGCAGGCTACAAATGCTTTGGCCTAGCCGGCATGTTCGATTTTCAGCCGCCCTCTGAGACCTACCCATGAGGTCTGACCATCTAAGATGATGTTTTCGTGTGTTTATTAATCGAATCCGATACGTTGGAGGCCATTTCAGGACATCGGAATTTTCACCAAAATTTGACGTGGATCTATCCACTGTGTGAAATTTTAATGAGTTTTTGGACCTAAAATGTAACCAAGTAGTCGCGGTTGCGTGATAGGTTGGTTCGTCGAGGTCCCAGGTTGGATCCTCGAATTTCCCAACTTTCATAATTCATGGGTCTACCTCTTGCGAATGAATGCTTCTCAAACTTCTCAGTTCGGAATGAGCTTAAAACTCCAGTAACTATGCTCCATCCGCTCGTGGTACAGACAGTTAGCCAGTTAGTGGTTCGCGAAAGAATTCACAAAAGAATGATCTACCCAAAAGAGGATGGTATTTATTATCCTCGTTTTTGTTGTTCTTATCTACGATCAACAGGGGGATAGTGTGAAATGAGAAAAAACCGTCTCTGTAGCAATTTTTGTTTCCCCCTTTGAGTAAATAAAGGACTCGGTGCTGTGGGGGATTATCGTTTGGGATCGAACTATTCATGAGCACGGTCGCAGCACCGAGTTTACTCGAAGCGAGGTATTTCAGGGCCATTTTGTTACCTGATCTGATATTTTTTTTTCTTCAACTTCTGGAATGGCTTTCATTCAAGTTTTATGGTTTCAACTTTCAATTTTCAACTGATGAGTTTATCAACTCCTCATTTCCTTAACATACAGAAATAGCAGAAGTTAAGGGATGCAATCAGAGATTTAGCAAAACATCGATGTTGAATGACCAAATATCGATGTTTCGAAATCGATATTGAGGTTCGTAAAATATCGCATAATCGATATCGGCCTTCGATGTTAGCAAAAGAAAACCTAAATAATTTCCTGAAATTTCATCAGAATAACTTAGGCATTTCATAGAAATACCACTGATCAGTTCCTGGAATTGGTTTAAGGAATGTTTCGACTTGAGTCTGATTGTATTTTTCTTATGTATTCTTTCAATCTTGGTTTTTGATGTTAGGTTAGGTTAGGTTAGGTTAGTTAGATCGTCCATCGATCATCGATGGACGTTGACATCGACGTCAACATCGATGTTTTGCCAACATCGCAGATCTCTAATGCATACAAGATGGGATGTTTAACGTTTTCGTCTGTCAAAGCACACAAAAATAATAGTGATTGAACTAATACAGGATTAATTGCCCTCTGCATTTGATTTGAAATAATGAAGTATTTCATAGATCATATTTAATTTATTAACATACCCCGTGAACGTGTTGGGGATGCTTAGTGCCATATCGTTTAGCGGTGTGCCAACTCGAAAGTTTTACAAACCGATCCAACCCGGGTTAAAATAGAAACAGACCGAGTTGTTACCCGGGTTGACGAACTCGGTTTGATGATGAACCGAAATCAAAAAATATGCATTATGGAATGGGGCAAGATGAGTTGAATTGTCGAATTCTATTATGTTTTGGGGTTGGTTTCTGTGTTCTATATGTATCCTAAGACGATTGTGTTGGTAAAGGAAGCGATAGGCGCACAGAGTGGTGTTAGCCAAGCCTATACCGGCTGTATGTGTTTGCAAATTGTTTAATTTTGTCTCTCTTCTCTTTTATCCGTTTTCGTATTTTCTGACAGAGAAGAGAGACTATTATGTATATATACAAAACTAAAAATATACTCAAAAAAAAAAACTAAAAATGAATTGTCTAATTCGATTTGGGGCTGGTTTCGGTTCGGCATCATATGCTCATGTACCGTCTACAGTTTTTTTTTATGTATTCAGTTCGTTTCATCTGTTTAAGTCGGTTTAGGTGTAACCCGGGTTAACTCGATTTTTTAGACCGGGTTGACACGCCACTAATCTCGTTTGTTTCCAATCTTACAAACGAGAATAGAAATTTACAATGCAATAGAAATTTACAATGCAATAGACATTTACAATCTATTGCTGCCGTACAACACCTGCCGTCGATGCGGTCCTTACTCCGTCGTTTGCGGGTTCCTCTTGATTATAACTTCGCTGTAGATACTTGAAATTTCATGTAGATTTAGGGTAGTTTATTCTACCCTATGGCTTGGTAATGATTTTTGGGTTTAACTGTACCAAAACTCATATACATTGTTGCTTGTTGCCTGTGCAGTCTTCTTATACCCACATTGACTATATAACACAGTGTATGCAAGCTGCCGCAATAGATGAATCTGGTAAAGATTATGTGTTGAATTTGACCTACTAGGCGATATTGCAGACACATGTGGTAGGCCATATTACACGTAATGTTGCTTTTTTTCACTAATATTCAATTTAATCACGCTCCATAAGCTTGATGTTTAACTTTTGACACACTGTACTCCTTGAAAAAAGATAGGAAATGAGCGAATCGGTATACCTGCTTAGAGAATATGCTAATTACTCTTAAGTGTATTGAATTGGAAGATCCTGCCGTATGGCTCATAAATGGATATTGAAAGAAAAGGTCCCCTGCCTCAATCGCTTAAGAGTACAGTCCATATATGCGACGACTGGATGGTAGAGTGCATGCCCCTAGTTAGGGGGGTCCCCGATTCGAATCCCAGTGAAAGCAAAGTTAATACGCTCTTATCTGGTTTTCAAATCTGGTGCAGTCACCAATTGCCGTTGGAATCAAATTAACGGCACTATCACTGGAGCGCTCAATCAGTGGTAATAGTTTGACTATGGGTATCACAATAGACCAATATGGTCTTAGTGTGCTGGTGAACGCACTTGCAACCCCCCTACCTAACCTAACCTTCATGTGATCTCACCTGGATACGTTTTATACCTCAGTTCTCGTCCTCATCAGAGCCTATAAAAGACGCCAAGACAAAAGACGATTTAGATTGTTCTCTATCCCCACCTCGTCCGTACAGCTTCTGCAGAAGGCATTCAAATGGACACAAGGCCTTGCAAGTTCTCCGAGTTGATAGTGCCCACTGTCTAGAGCCCTTAAACGGTTAACCAACTAGAATACCAAAAATTCGACTCATGGATTCTTGTTGGCCTGTAGTGATGGTCGATTATAATAATAATAATATGGTGTGGCGCGACGAGGCGGACCTGGCCCTAGCTTCTCAGCAACCACTCGTGTCGCGTGGAAGGAACCTACAGCTTAATACCGAGTCCGCACGGCGATGTTGAGAAGCTTTTTCTAGACAGTAATTCACTTTGAGCATTGTCAGTGATTTGAAAGAGGCGGAGCCGTGAATTATCAAGACTCAGGTAGTCCCAGCGCTGGTCAGGTGCTCAGAATGTCTCACACTGACCCCTGTCTAGCAAGATCCCGCAACCAGACAAGCCTTAGTGAACTTTGTCAGGTACCTTGTGACCACCATCTATCCGGTATTGCTCAAAATCCATATACACTCTGAGCACGAGTGGGAGGGAGAGGGCAAAATTCTTAGACACTGTGTAAGCAATTGACAGCCCTTATCACTTGAAGCCCCATTTGCACGTGCAGTTTCGCAGAACTCAGCTGGCGATAGCGACGAAACTTTCCCAGCAACGCAATCAAAATCCAGTCACCCCTTTCAACAATCTATTCGAACAAAGATAGCAGCGTCAAGCGTGGCTGCTATTCAACAGCCTAGACCTCACACACGCCCAGTCAAATATTCATGAAACTAGATTTGCTCATGTTTACATCATCCAACGAAAAGGAACCCCTGCTTTCTCGCACAACCACTGCCATCTGCAAGATGACATAACTCGGGCGGCCGAAAAAAAAGCGTTCATTCAACCCTTCCACGCGCACAAGAACACAAAGCAAAGTGTTTTGTTGAATTTATAAGAAAAGAAGAAGAAAACACGACACAACTAGCTAGCCTCGCAGTTGATCGTGAATTTCCCTTGAATCAATGGACACGCACACACACACACATTGCATGCATGCACAAACAGGTCTTAAGACATCTAAAGCTTACGGAAATTGCAGATGATTGAAACGATCTTCAGCTAGTCCTGCTGGAACGAGTATCCGAACGAGATCCGCGGTCTGATTTGCTTACAACAAAAGAAACAACTCTGTACTCACTCACTTTTTGAATTTTCTTTCTTTCTTTATTTCCACTCTTTTTTTTCCTTTCTTTCGCTCTTCCTCCGCGCACTTCAGTGGAGATTTGCGCTATTTTCGGACGCGAATCTTTTCAAACTGTTTTCAAGATCTCGAGAAAACAACAAAACACAGGCACACAGCACTTTCCCCAAACTCAAAAAGAAAAAACCAAGGAAAATCCGATCTTTATCCACGGACCGACCGATCGAACTCGAAAAAAAAAACAAGGAGCATACGCCCGCGAACACCGACACCGGAGCGCACTTCAAATCAGTCAACACAAACCGCGAAAAAAACACAAAATGTTTCAAAACAAAAAGAAATCTCAAATTCGTCGAAAAAAAAACCGCAACAGACGTCCAAAAATAAAACAAAAACCGTGTCGATCCACGCACGAGAAAGTAACCTCACCCACTCGGAGGTTTCTGAAAGACTGTCATCGAGTGAGCCAGGAACGGCGGCGGCTATCTTTTTGGATTCCTTCTCCGTCGTCGCTCTCTGTTTAGTCTGTATTCGGCAAAAGAATGGAAAATAAAATGTGTAAAAAAAAATACGTCAAAAAGCCACTGGCAAATAACGAGTAACGACTCGACTCAAACTAGAAATAGTTGTGTTTTGCTGCGACGTGCACGGGGCTAGGGGGCATCGCTGTAGCGCTGCGATCGTGACGAGCTTGTTGGCTGTTGCTGGTGTCGTTGTCGCTGAACAGTGAGCAGAGCACAGCAGAACACACGGAACTTTGCCTGATGACAGTGGCCGTCCCTTGGAAGTTGGCTGGCACGTGTGTGAGTGTGTGCGTGTGTGCGGATGGGCGATTATGCTGATAACGATGACATGCTGCAAAACGATCTGGCGAAGCACACGTTTGAGTGGGTTTCGTGGAGCGAGAAAGAAAAAACGAAAAAACCGCTCAAACCTGTTACAACCAAGCGCACATGTGAGGTCGGCTCGCTGTAGAGCTAGTGGAGGCTACCGCCTGGCCGCTCCGCGCCGAGCGGAACTCTGGGCAGTGTCAAGATCCGCAGAAGGGGAGGGGAATGCGTGCTGTGCACACTTGATTCGCTTGAGAAGCCGGTTAGACGATAAGGAGGAGAACGCGAATGAAACGAACACAGCTCGTGAACAGTTTGGGATTTTGTTTTGTTTTCTTTTTTTTTTTGCGTTTTGTTTTGTTTATTGGAGAATTCAAAATAGACTTAGGTGGTGAGGGTATGGCACATTTCAAACAAAAACTGAGGCATTGTGGGGAACATGCGATTGTGGTGGGTCTACCATTCAGGGATTCATCGGAGGCGACCATGGACCATGGAGACCATTCGAGACCCAACGAGACCACCTGAGGTCCTTCGTGATGCCTATATTTAGTTCCAAACTGGGATTCTCACTTTACTCGGTTTTCAAAACAAGGATGGAACTGGACAGCGTACGAGACAAATGCTGGAACACTTTCGAAGACTGCTGGATCCTGTCAGTAATATAATGCAAAAAAAAAAAACAGAATTTTAGATACAGCTATTAGTAATCAGGAGGTACTCTCGGCAATGTTAAAACTAAAAGAAGGAAAGGATCCAGGAGCTAATGGGATTACTGCTGAGTTTTTCAAGTACGCTACGTCTACGCTACAAGTACGCTAAAATACCGGAGACCGGTAAGATTCCCGATCAATTTAAGCAAACTAAAATACGCCCAATCCACAAGGAAGGAAACATAAGAACATATCCATCTAACTACCGTCGAATATCCCTTCTAATGATCTTAATTTATTTATTTATTTATTCCATCTACCGAGTTTAGCTCTTACAGATTTCGGAACCTTATGATAATATTCGTATAATCTAAGTACATGATAGGAACATTTTGATAATTATAAGTAAAAAAATATAGGACAACAAGTATCAAATAAATATTTGAATAAAAGATTGAGTAATAAATAAGTATGTAAACAGTATATTAAATTGAATAAATATATTTTGTAATAAATAATTATAGATTTTAAATTAGATTAATTAAGGGAAATTGTCAAAGATTTTGGAATAGACTGTTTAAATTTTTGTCTCTCATCACATAGGTCTACTTCTGCACAAACGGAATTAAATTGACTTATACATTTACTTAACGGTTCATTATAGCCATAATTATATAGGTGTTTTGGTTGTAATAAGAATTTTCGGATTCGAAGAATTCTTTCCGGTGCGTAAAATCTTACATTTTGCAGGAGCTCAGGGCAAATTACACGATACGAAAGAATATCATAAATTAACATTATGCTATGATCACCTCGTCTTCGTTCTAAAGTATCTAAACCTATTAACGCACATCTTGTAGGATATGGTGGCATGATGTCAAGATTCCACCCCATTCTTTTTATAACAAATCTAGTAAATGACTTTTGAACTTTTTCTATGCGCACTATAGAGTTCTTATATAAAGGACACCATATTACTGAGCAATACTCGAGATGAGGACGTACAATGGACATATAGACAGATTTAAGGGCATATGGACTTGAAAATTCAGCACATGTTCTTTTCAAAAATCCAAGCATTGAATTAGCTTTTGCAACTATGTAGTCGATATGAAATGAAAAGGAAAGATTCGTATCGAAAATTACACCAAGGTCTTTTACTTCCGTTTTCCTAGTAAGGCAAGTTCCACCTATCGAATAGTCATATATTACGGGTGACAATACATGGTAAACAGAAAAAGAATGACATTTAGTAATATTTAATATACATTTAGATAATCGCGTGCTACAAGCTGTTCATGAACATTTTGAATGGCAGACTGTCGCGATGGATCAATAGCAAATATCTACTCAAGGCATATCAAGCTTCGAAGTGGTAATTCAGCAGGAGATAACATTTTCTTCCTTCAAAACATCGCTGTGTCCTGTATTGAGCAGGGTAAGAAGAGATTGATTTCAAAGCTGACTTTGACACGATCGATCGTAAAGCATTACTCTAGAAATATCTAGTAAGTTTGGAAGAGTGCTTGATTGAAATTTGTGCAACGGAACTAGGTCTGCGGCTTGGAATGGAGTTGATATTTCAGATTGGTTCGAGTCGAAGATGGGCGTAAGACAGGGATGTTCACTTAGCCCGAATCTCTTTCCTTTGTTCATCGATTATCTAACTGATTCCTTGTCCGGTGGAATAGAAATGGCGAGAGTCTTAATGAAGGGCCTTCTATTTGCGGACGCATGATTAATGATTAATCGTCTTGGAGAATACTGTCAATCACAGAACTTAACGGTCAACCTAGATAAATCAAAGATAATAAAAGAAAGTCTTTAAAAAATTTCCTGGTAGAGCACGGAATGAGGAATGCCAGTATAACCATACGCCTATTGAGGTACCTAAATACTACAAATTTCTTGGAGTAACTACTGCAAGTAAGGAAATCCGCTTAAAAGATAAGCTCGAAGGCAAAAAATGCGCAATGTGCGCAACCTGGGACAGATGCTTTGCTAGAAAAATTTGTTACGCATAACGTGAAATACAAAGTCTTCTTATCAGTGGCCGAATCAATTATGATGTATATCCTGGCTATCCTGGTTTTACGCCCAATACGAAACTGTAGAAAAGCTTCTGAGGTACTACATAAAGAAATGCTTTCGTCTATTTATGTGGTACATCTTGAAACCACCTTTATTTGTCAAAACGTTGAAACTGCACGTGGTTTATTTAATGAAGATGTTAAAAATGCCAGATGAAAGATTACCAAAAATTGTCGCATTATACCTAGTTAGGCGGATAAGCCCTTGGTACAAAGAATTAAGGGACCTCGCATCATACTGCGAAATCGACTTGCAGTTGTTAAACGATAATAACCAATTTTCAAAAAAGGCGCTCTTTGAATTTGTTTCCTAGGTGGACAAGAAATTGAGGCGGGATTACATCGACTGTGACAAAACGTCTGCTCAAAGAGCAGTATACAGTCTTTTTCAGCATAATTTGTTTGAGCGCAATTATTTCAACAACACGAATTCGTTGGAATGTATTTCATCTATTGGGTGAGCTTGTAAATAATAATAATAATAATAATATAAGAATATGGGTGGAGCTACAGCCCGTAGAGGGCCAGGGCATAGCTTCTCAGCAACGACACTCGCGTTGTGCGTGCTATTGTTCTTTCACGAGTGGAAGGGACCTACAGTTTAATGCCGACTCCGAACGGCGAAGTTGAGAAGCTTTTTCTAGACAGAAACACTATTTGAGCTTTGTCAGTGACACGAAAGTAGTGGAGCCGTGAAGTATGAAAGGTGGTAAATTCGGGTATCGAACCTGGCACCCTCTGCGTAGGAGTCGACGCACTTACCCACTCCGCCACGGCAACCACAAAGAGAGTCCTACTTCAGTGGAATTGAAGAATTCATGAGGGAAGTAGTATGTCTTCTGATTTAACTCCAACCCTTCGGTGCAATAGATTTATCCTCGTCGCGGTGTCGTTGCCTACACGGCAGGGGTTGTACAAGAGAACAAAAAAGTGTGCTGGTGACTTCACTTGGAGCCCCTCCTACCTACCTAACTTTTAAGGTAGGATGACGCAGTTGGTAGAGTGCCTGCCTCTAGTTAGCGGCGTCCCCGGTTCGAATCCCAGTGAAAGCAAGGTTAATACGCTTTTATCTGGTTCAGTCACCATTTGCCGTTGGCATCAAATTAACGGCACTGTCACTGGAGTGGTCAATCAGTGGTAGTAGTCTGACTGTGAGACAATGCACCAATATGGTCTAGGTGTGCTGGTGAATGCACTAGGAGCCCGCCTTCCTAACCTAACCTAACCTACCTACCTTCCTAGGTTGGAAATAATCCTTATATGTGACGGAGGACTTTTCAAAGGGCGTTCACTACAAAAAACTTGAATTGATTGTACACTCGATTAAATGAATTTTTTCCAACTTGTGAAGTTCGTTCCAGTGGACCCAAGTCTCTGACTTCTCAGCATTGGAGGATCATGATCAGTCCAGCAAGGTCGAACATAAGATCACGTTGTTGTTCAGAACATAAGATCACTTTGACGTCTATCTTATGTTCTAAACTGTACGTAACAAGATCGTCCGATCAGCGATCAGCGACAAGTATCCGCGAACCCATCAATCCCTGTTGCAGACCCATGAATTTCCCTTCACATTGTCATTTTTCACAACGAATTCTGTTGATGGGCAACTGGCACTCCAAGCCATACCGAATCAAGGGCCTTCCCCATGACAACACGCTTTCCTCCTCAGCAACAAGTTCACATTGAATGTTCTCCTCTTCGCGCAACGCTCGCCTTCAATTATGAGAATCAACTTCAATCTAATCTAAAATGTTTGTTGCTGAATTTTTGTTATGACTGGTAAATCCATAGTTCGGTCGTCTGTCACTCGTTTATCACGAACCTGTTTGTTGACTTCTTTTGTCAATCAGCCTTTGATCAGATCTCCGAAGCAACTGACGTCAACTACTTAGATACCCGCTTTAATTCCCGCTATCGATTGATATTTCATCGAGTGAATAATTAACTAACGACCTACCAACCAATACGTGTGCGTAACTTTATTTGCTTGTTTTTTTATGAGTATTCTATGGAATCACATACCTTTTGGTATAGCTTTGTTGCTTCCAGAAAAAGAGGAAGAATAATTTGTCCTTGAATTCTTTCTTCTTTGGCTGGCGCTACAATCCGGGACTGTGCCTCTCCATCCAGCACAGTTTTGTGCTAGTTGCTTCCATCTACACATGTTCAGCTTATTTAGGTCCTTTTCCAGCTGCGTGCGCCACCGGTTGCGAGGTCTTCCCTGTCCTCGTTGTCCCTCGGGCTTTGAGTCGAGAACTTTCCGGTCCGGAGCATTGGTGTTCCTTCGCTCTATATGGCATAGCCATCTGAGACGAGAGACTCGAACTCGTTTGACCAGATGGATGTCGCTGAACAGCCCCTACAGGTCGTCGTTCAGTCTCCTCCTCCAATACCATCAGTACGTACGGGACCAAAGATAATACGAATGACTTTCCTCTCGAAGCGACCAAGAATCTCCTCGTCTGACCATTCTTCTGTGCCATATAGCAGGACTGGGACTATTAAGGTCTTCTATAGGCATATCATGGTTCTTCGAGAGAGGGCTTAATTCCTCAATTGCTTTCCAAGCCCAAAAACACAGCGATTGGCAAGCGCGATCCTTCGTCTTTTCTCTGCGGTGGTGTTATTGTTCTCTTTACCTTCGGAGCCTAGATAGACAAAGTCTTGGCAGTTATAGCTGCCTATGGTAATGTTTTGTCCAAGACGTGAGTATTGGTGGACCTTAACTTCGTCTTTCCTTCATTGACCGCAAGACCCATCTTCGCCGCTTCCTTCTCGATGCTCACACACGCCCTACTGACAGCCCATTGTGTTCTTCCGATGATTTCAATGGCATCGGCATATGCGAGCAGTTGCACAGATTTGTGGAAGATCACCCCTCTTGGCGAGTGAGTTTTGCACGACCTTCTCCGGATAATATTAAAAAAAAGTAGCATGACAGCGCGTCGCCTTGTCTATGACCTTGTTTGACATTAAAGGTCTCGGTAAGATGGTTACCAACCTGGAGCAGCGAGAATTGTGACTAGTTTGACAGGGATGTCAAAACTTGACATGGTGTTGTATAGCTCGTCCCTGTGCACGGTGCCATAAGCGTCCTTGAAATCGACAAAAAGGTGTTGGGTGTCGACTTGTACATCTTGGGCCTTTTCCAGGATATGCCGTGGAGTAAGCATCTGGTCGATGGTGGACTTTCTTGGCCTGAATCCACACTGATATGAACCTATCAGACTGTTTATAAAGGGGACTCCCCCATTCTCGATTTAAAATTTTGACGACTTTCAATCATCTGGTAAATGAACTTACATTATTTCTTAGGCTTGTAACTTTGCATGTATTTATTTGAAGACTTAAGGAAGAAGAAAAAAATGTTACATCATTTTTCTTTGTTTATTTTTTTGTTTATTACTTGAAACAAAAGCCCTTCTTTTCGGCGGCGCATGTGATTTCCTCTCACTGGCACATCTGAAACCAAAAATTCCAACGGGATTAGAAAGAGTAGATTCTTGGCTCTGTTATAGACTAGGATTATTAATTTCGCACAAAAATTAACAAAATGGCAGACCTTTAAATTATATTTTTTTTTTAAATCACTTTTTTTCACATCGGTGAAGATGTTCTTTACTTTTAGCTTGATTTGTGTCTGAAATCAAGTTAAAATGTAAGAAGGTCTTCACCGATTTGATTTATCCTAGTTCATAACATAGCTGTATATGTATAGAATCTTCTTCTTCTTCTTTATTTGGCGCTACAGTGCGGGGTGGACCTGGGCCTCAACCAACAAGCCTCTCCAGCTAGCACGGTCTCTGGCTAACTGTCTCCAGTGTCGCACGCCAAGTTGGTTGAGGTCCTTCTCCGCCTGGGTAAGCCATCGGTTCCGTAGTTCCGCATTATTCTTCTGGTTCCGAGTCGAAGACTCTCCGGGCCGGAGCTGAGTTGTCCATACGCTCTACATGGCCTAGCCATCTTAGGCGTTGGTTCCGAAGACGCCTGACTAGACTCATGTCGCTGTACAGGCCGTACAGTTCGTGGTTGAATCTTCTCCTCCAGAAACCGTCAACGCAAACAGGACCAAAGATCGCACGCAGAGCTTTTCTGTCGAAGATACCATGGACCTCCTCATCCGCTTTTGAGATTCTCCA
This sequence comes from Eristalis intricaria, assembly GCA_964034865.1. Lineage (NCBI taxonomy): Eukaryota > Metazoa > Arthropoda > Insecta > Diptera > Syrphidae > Eristalis > Eristalis intricaria. The sequence continues at coordinate 49,085,287 of OZ035875.1, forward strand.
TGCCTCCGCGCCGTACATCAGGACTGGGATGATCAAGGTCTTGTATGAAGTCAGCTTGGTCCTTCGAGAGATGGCTCTACTACTGAATTACCTCTTGAGCCCATGGAAAAAGTGGTTGGCAAGAGTTACTGCGGAGCCGAGGTAGACGAAGTCCTTGACTACATCGAAGTTATAGCTGCCCATTGTGACACTCTGTCCAAGTCGCCGATGTTGTGTGTCCTTTCTTGATGACAGCATATACTTCGTTTTGCCCTCATTCACCGCTAGACCCATTTTAGCCGCCTCCGCCTCAATGCCAGCAAACGCCTCATTGACGTCTCGCTGTGTTCTGCCAATCACGTCAATGTCATCCGCGTATGCTGGCAGTTGTACGGACTTCTGGAAGATCGTGCCTCTAGTGTTGGCGTGTGAGTCTTGCACGATCCAGGATGATGTTAAAGAAGTCACATGACAGCGCGTCTTTGGGATGTATGCGGGATACTCTGGGACCACACGGCGTATGTGGAATACTCTGCGACCACACGGCGTATGTGGAATACTCTTCGACCACACGGCGTATGTGGGATACTCTGCGACCACACGGCGTATGTGGGATACCCTCAGACCACACCTAAAACCTTTTTTGACATTGAAGGTCTCGGTGAGTTCGCTACTGACCTTGATGGAGCAGCGAGAGTTCTCCATCGTCAATCTGCGCAACCTGACGAGTTTGGCAGGAATGTCAAAACTGGACATGGCGTTGTATAGCTCGTCCCTATGCACACTGTCATATACGGCCTTGAAATCGACAAAAAGGTGGTTGGTGTCGATCTGCATCGCTTGGGTCTTTTCCAGGATCTGCCGTAGTGTGAAAATCTGGTCGATGGTGGACTTCCCTGGCCTGAAGCCACACTGATAAGGACCTATCAGGTTATTTATAAAGGGCTTCAGGCGAGTACACAAAACGGCAGAGAAGATCTTGTAGGCGATGTTAAGGAGACTTATCCCTCGGTAGTTGAGGGATGCAGTTGAGGAGGTCTCCCTCCATTTGGTTTGGATGTGTGTCGGCATATCTTACAGATGAGTTGGTACATGTACCTTACCAGCTCATGTCCAGCTGCCTTAAACAGTTCCACAGACATTCTGTCGGCAACAACAGCTTTATTCGACTTTAGTCTCGATATCGCTATCTTGACTTCGGATAGGTCGGGGGGACGGAGTTCTCTGGAACAAGTTGTGCAAATTAAGCAGGAGATTTATCCCTCAGGTTTAACTTGGTTCACTGATTTGAGTGGGTACCCGATTGGTCTCAATCTTGATGTAGTAGCTCCGTTTTGATACCACGCCTACTAGACATGGCTCAAACCAGCCTGTGGTGTTTAGGAATTTGATTATGTTTGATATATACTAAAACTCCTCTTTACGGACACCTCTCTTTACGAAAAATTCATTGTGGTCCCGGCATCAAGATATTCATTCATTAAACCTCTTCAGAAAGGAAATGAAGGTTCCATTGCTGTCCACTTTAGAGAAGTTCAAATGTACTTTGGTTAGCTATCTCGGAGAGGTTGCTAAGGAAATGTTCCCCGAATGCTATATATTGGCCAGGGCTGTAAATTACTGCAGTATTATTGGACTTCAGTATATTATAAGTACAAGTACCAAGCACTGATACTTGTACTTCAGTACGGCGGTACTTGTACTTGAAAAGAACGAAGTCCAGTGGTACTTGTCTTCATTCCTTTATTCGCCACAAGTGTTAATTTTTACGTAGTGTAAACTACCCTACTTAGAGCTCACTCCCATTAGCGAGCCCCATTAAGTCCCTGCTTTTCAGACAATAACGGTATTTTAACGTATAATTCATTTCATTCATTTGGTAAGGAAAATTCAAATTGCTTAGTAGTGTTTGGTAAGTGAGAAAAAATCTGTGTAATTTGTGAAATTTCTTAAGAAACAAGAAACTTTGACTAAGAAGGTAAGTGCTTTTCTTTAATTTTTATTTACCTAATTAAGGCTTAATGTAACACTAATAAATTATTATTTCAAAAGCAGAAGTAAGAAAAAATGGTTACTTATTAAAATATATTGGGGGCTCGTTACTGGGACGAAAAAATGAGGAAAACTTATACCGAGCCCGGGGGGTGAGAGGGGGGCTCGTTATTGGGTTAACAAAAAATATACAAGTTCTTTTTTTTTTTTTTTTTACTTCATTTTTATTTTGGAATTCATAAAAACTTATATACTAGACAAAAATGCTTAAAACTAGTTGAACGAACAGAATTACTATATATATAACTTACTGGCCCTAGGCGGGCACTCTAAGCTAAACTTAATCTTATCCTATGTCTTTCGATAATATACAAGTTCTAGTAACGAGCCCTGCCAATCTTCAATCAAAAATTAAAATACGGCATTTTTGTAGATAGACTTTTCTAATTCCATTTCGAATTAATGTTCTTATGCAATATGTAATAAGTATTTAAGTACATTAATCCAAACAAACAAAGCAGTTACAAATAGAAATAGTGCCATTTGAACTGTAAGAGTCCGATTAGGTATGTTTTCACAACCAAGAGAATGCAATTTTTGTCCGACCGTTCTAGATTGAACGTCTTAGATAAAACCAGTCAAACCAGTCATCGGGCACACAAACTCTTAATGTTTACATACAAAAACCTTTATGTTTCCGAATTTGAATTGTCCTATTTGAGTCTTCGACTTCGAACCAGTGGGACAACGCAATATATAATAGAAGGACCTCAATCGACTTGATGTGCGCAGTTGGAGACAGCTGGCTAAAGATCATGCCGGCTGGAGACGCTTACTGGTTGAGGCCTGAGAAGAAGAATTTGTTGTTGCTTCGCATAGCACAAGCTACAAATTTTTTTTGGATCTGTTATACTTTTTTAACGTATAAAAACACATGTATAAATATTTTCATAATTAGCATTTCAAATAAAATTATTTTTTGGAGCAATATTTGTTCATTCCATCCGTTGGTGATTCATTTAAAACTCATTGATCTATTAACGAGAAAAGAATGGACGCAAATATACAACGTTATTTATATTTTTTGGTGGTCGCCGTGGCGTTGAGGGTTAGTGCGTCGACTCCTACTCAGAGGGTGCCAAGTTCGATACCCGAATTTACCACCTTTCATATTTCACGGCTCCACTTCTTTCGAGTCACTGACAATGCTCAAAGAGTATTTCCTGTCTAGAAAAAGCTTCTCAAATTCGCCGTTCGGAATCGGCATTAAATTGTAGGTCCCTTCCCCTCGTGAAAGAACAATAGCACGCACAACACGAGTGGTTGCTGAGAAGCTAGGCCCAGGTCCACCTCGGACTGTCGCGCCACCCATATTATTATATTATTATATTATTTATATTTTTTAATTTTTTATGTTTTTAACTAATTTTTGTCATGAATTTATTTAATCACGTTTTTCCTTTTACCTTTTAAATAAATTAACTATAAAACAACGATGATTTCATTTGTATGCTATGATTTATATGAGGGGCTCGTTCAGGGCACTCGGTACCAGGTTCTCCAGCCAGAATTTATACTTGGACGGCGTAGTTCACCTGCCACTAGCTGCCTGGGTTTGATTCCTAGCTGGTACGACCAGAAAATAATTCTCACGGCTCCACCTCTTTCGAGTCACTGACAATGCTCAAAGTGTAACCACGTTCTGGCTTCTCAAACTTGGCCGTTCGGAGTCAGCGTAAAATTATAGGTCCCTTCCACTTGTCATAGAACAATAGCACGCTCAACACGAGTGGTTGATGCGAAGCTAGGCCCTGGGCCTCTACTAGCTGTAGCGCCACCGCCATATCATACTGAATCGCTTTTTCTTGTACCGCTGACACTTCTCTCAAGTATTGCCATATTTGCACACTTCCTCCCGATCGGAAGTGTCTCCTCACACAGCTCTTCACAAACGACAGTTTTGTCTTCCGACTTTATCGTCGCGAAATAAACAAAAAATCCGCAAGCACTCCTACGATGGCGCCAACGCGTGTTTGCCTAAGTCTAGGCCCACAATTGCCTCCACTTCACGAGCCCTCCTAATTGAGTAGCTCTCATGTCTCATCATCTCGCTGGCTCACCCAACTGTGTGCAATTTGATGACTAAATGGTTATCATCAACAAGCCCGCTACCAACTTTGATAAAGACCTCCATAAAACGATTAACCGATGGCATCTTCGGGTGGCGATAACATCCAATAAATCACGTTGATGCGCCGCCGTCGGCTATATATAGCCGGCAGTATGAGAAATAGACCAACTTCAAGGCTGCTATCAGTGGAATAGACGTGAGTTCGCTTGCGCCACACGGGTCCCTCCCATGAACTGCGAGCGTACTTGAGTTTTTTTTTTCAGCAGTTGTGTGTGGGCGCCCACAGATAGTCGCTAATCAGTTCGGGCATTGGTGAGCCTGATAGTGGCGTCGATTCGAATGCATGTCAAATAAAGTTAATCTTTAATTTACTTCGAATTATTCTCGCATTTCGATCGATGGCCGAATCCGATATAAATTTTGGTCGCACACATTTAGGGCTCCGATCAGATCTCAAGAGGTGGTGGCAATTAATTAATTGAAAGGTGTGACCAACGCTATAGTGTGCTCGGTTTGGCTGTCAAAAGATGCCGCTGTCAATACGAACTTGCAACTGGTTCGGTCTGGTATGAAAAATTCCTTCGACGTAGCAAGCTAAACGATTGTCAGTTTCGTAAGCGTCCGAGAGCTATGGACAGCTATGGACGGAGAAGGTTCACATACTTTGTAGCCGAGGATCCGTAAGAAATGAGAAGTTGCTAGGCGCCATCTTTCAGGAATAGAAAAGCGGAGATGAGAGCGTTCACCCGAACTCCATTTATAGAGTCTTCTTACGAACTTAAGCGAGGTGTTTGAGAAGATGAGTGAATATGGTTTTAATCAAGTGGGCTGACATTATTCCGGCAAATAACTCGACCGGACGACAAAAAATAACAAGACAAGACGGCATGAGATGAGTTTTCAAACTAAATCTTTATTTTATTCAATTAAATTATGAGTGGTACATAAATGCGTACATCAGCAGAGTTGCACGATCTGTCCAGACGGGATCAGATGACATGGCGACTCTGCGATGCATACTCTTGGAAAAAATGTCAACACAACGATATTTGTTAGAATTGGGAGTGCTGACGTTGTTGACGTTACTGGCATGACACTATTTCTGCAGCGTCGAAACTGGTGTTGGATATCCAATGCGATGAGAGCAAGCAATGTTCGAGTGATCCGTATGGATAGAAGGACTTGCCTGCAAGCTGACCACTACCAATTCCAACATCTTCTTGTTCGTTTTCTTTATTTGGCGCTACAGTCCTGGGCCTCAACCAAGAAGCCTCTCCATCTAGCACGGCCTCTGGCTAGCTCCCTTTAGTGTCCCACGCCAAGTTGGATGAGGTTCTTCTCCACCTGGGTGCGCCATCGGTTCCGTGGGCGTACTCTATTGCGTTGTCCCACTGGTTCGGAGTCGAAGACTCTTCGGGCTAGAGCAGTGTTGCCCATGCGCTTTACATAGGCTAGCCATCTTAGGCGTTGAGGCCGTAGAGGCCTGACTAGACTCATGTCGCTGTACAGCCCGTACAGTTCGTGGTTGAATCTTCACCTCCAGAAACCGTCAGCGCAAACAGGACCAAAGATTGCACGCAGAGCTTTTCTGTCGAAGATACCATGGACTTCCTCATCCGCGTTTGAGATTGTCCATGCCACCGCGCCGTACAGCAGGACTGGGATGAGCAAGGTCTTGTATGAAGTCAGCTTGGTCCTTCGAGAGATGGCTCTACTACTCAATTGCCTCTTGAGCCCATAGAAACAGCGGTTGGCAAGAGTTACTCAGCGTTTGATCTCGGGACTGATGTTGTTTGTATTGTTTACTGCGGAGCCGAGGTAGACGAAACCCTTGACTACCTCCAAGTTATAGCTGCCCATTGTGACGCTCTGTCCAAGACGTTTCATTCATTCACCGCTAGACCTATTTTAGCCGCTTCGTCCTCAATGCCAGCATCTTCCGCCTCAATGCCAGCAAACGCCTCATTGACGGCTCGCTGTGTTCTGCCAATCACGTCAATGTCATCCGCGTATGCGAGCAGTTGTACGGACTTCTGGAAGATCGTGCCTCTAGTGTTGGCGTGTGTGTCTTGCACGATCCAGGATGATGTTAAAGAAGTCACATGACAGCGCGTCTTTGGGATGTATGCGGGATACTCTGGGACCACACGGCGTATGTGGAATACTCTGCGACCACACGGCGTATGTGGGATACTCTGCGACCACACGGCGTATGTGGGATACTCTGGGACCACACGGCGTATGCGGGATATTCTGAGACCACACGGCATATGTGGAATACTCTGAGACCACACCTAAAACCTTTTTCGACATTGAATGTCTCGGTGAGTTCGTTACCGACCTTGATGAAGCAGCGAGAGTTCTCCATCGTCATCCTGCACAACCTGACGAGTTTGACAGGAATGTCAAAACTAGACATGGCGTTGTATAGCTCGTCCCTATGCACGCTGTCACATGCGGCCTTGAAATCGACAAAAAGGTGGTTGGTGTCGATCTGCATCGCTTGGGTCTATTCCAGGATCTGCGTCAGTGTGAAAATCTGGTCGATGGTGGACTTCCCTGGTGTCAGACTGTTTGTTAATGGCTTCAGGCGAGTACATAAAACGGCAGTGATGCTAAGGAGACTTATACCTCTGTAGTTGGGTTGGCGCAGTTGAAGAGGTCCCCTTCCATTTGGATCGGGCAAACGATACACACACAGATCCAACAAGATTCGCCACTTCTCTTCAATATTTACTAAATCGATCTGAGACATGTTCTCTTTAGATTACCTGTTCGTGTGCAGAAATGTATGACATTAAAGGTAATTTCACTATTGGTCAACTTTGCGGAAACTTGAGGGCTGATCAACTTCGGAGTTGGTCTCAACTCGAGGTTTAGCTGGCGAGTTAAAACTTGGTTTTGTTCACTATTTCAACTCACAGTCCGACATTTTAAATCGGGAAGTTGCCCAACTTTCAGTGTTTGAATTTCCCCTGGGATATTTTTGACAACTCACACATACGTTATTTTGAACTTTGAATTTACGGTGTGTGCTGTTCGAGTGCGCTATATGAGAAGGCGCAGCGTTTAACCCGCTCACGCGACTTCGTCGCTCCGCGAAAGGTTTGTCAACCACTGTCTGGCAGGCGACTGGAGGTGACTTACTTATAACTTTAAAACTGTTTTACGGTTTGTAACGACTTGTACCCGTACGAACGATCCGAAATTAATGAAAAGGAGTAACAAACTTCGGCATGTCTTGAAACATGGCGCGGCTCACGGGTGGATTGACATTACACTGGGATCTCTACATTCGAGCTTCGAGACAAGCACTCGAGCACTAATATTTACGTCGCTCACTGGCCTTCTTCCGGCCTACGAACTCCAGCATAAACAATGGAGCCATCTCCGGTGATTGACTCTGGCTGACCCGACTTATTACAAGCCTGCCGAAGTCGATATTTTGCTGGCAGCGGACGTTCACACAGAAATAGTTCGCGTCGCAGCGAAACTACCACGGCGGCCGTCGCACAAAAGACAATACTTGGTTGGGTTTTGATGGGTCGTGTTCACCAGGCCAAACAAAAGAAATTGATGTCGGTCTTCATCAACAACGCTTCTGGGAGATAGAAGAAGCACCTTTCACAAAACAGCAACCAGTCTAAGAACAGGAGTGGGAAGAATTTTTCGAAACAACAACCAGAAGACTCCGTTCAGGAAGATACGAAGTTTCCTTACCGTTCAAAGGAGGGTGCAAACCCGCAGTTGGAGCTTCCAAACAAGTCGCTATGCGAAGACTTCTACAGCTGGAACGACGCTTCAAACATAACCCAACAATGAAGGAAGAGTACAAAAAATGCTTGGAAGAGTATTTACATCTTGGACGTATGGTCGAAGTTGACATCAACACAGATGAAATTTTGAGAACTCCACACCACTTTTATCAGCCACATCATGCTGTCATCAAGGAGTCAAGCAGCACCACGAAGCTCCGAGTGGTCTTTGATGCAGCAGCCAAAGGTTCTGACGGAACAGCACTCAATCAATATTTGACGACTGGTCCTAAGAAGCAGAGTGACATAATCAATGTTGTTTTAAAATGGAGACTACATAAATTTATCTTTTCGGTGGACGTCGGGCATGCAAATTCGAGTCAATGCTGATGACTCGTATTAAGACAACGAAAGCGAGTCCATTAGAACTTTTCGTCTGCAAACGGTTACATTTGGTACAACGTGCGCGTCCTATCTGGCCATACGGACCCTTCTCCAACTCGCAGAGGACGAAGAACACAAGTTTCGGCTTGGTGCACGGATGGTAAGGCACGACGTGTATGTGGATGACCTCTTCGCTGGAGCAGACACCATTCAAGAGGCCATAGGTAAGCGTAAAGAAGTCACAAATTTTTTTGTTGTCGGGAGGGTTTAAGTCGCGCAAATGGGCAAGCAATGAAGCAGACGTGCTAGAGGGAATACTTGCGGAACATCGGGAAGGTAAAGTTTCTCCGGCTCGAATGCCGACTCCGAACGGCGAAGGTGAGAAGCTTTTTAGTGACTCGAAAGAGGCGTAGTAAATTCGGGTATCGAACCTGGCACCCGTTGCGCAGGAGTCGACGAACTTACCGAAACCGCCACGGCGACCACAAACATATAGATATTGCTCTGACGAAAGCTAGAAAAGCCTTTGCTGCTTTGCTGCAAGGAGGTTGTTTTTCAGCAGCCAACTTGATACCAGAGTGAAGATAATCTGCTACATGGTCCTCGTACGGCCAATTGTCCTTTGTGATTCAACGTGATTCCTTCCCAGATGAAAGAGATGAGGTTGTTCGAGAGGCAGTGTCTTAGAAGCTGTCTCCGTCTGTATCGCACACCCGAGTCCGGGAAGGTAAAGTTTCTCCGGCTCGAAGGACCAAATGTACAGTGTAGAAAATAGAGCTGCACTGTATCGAATGGGTAGAGATAGATTTGATATAAGACACAACTTTTGATTCACGTTATAAATTCAATTTTTTATTACTCCGTTCGGGTTGGTGTTGGGTTATCGAGCGAGTGCGTAAATATATTTGATGAATTGACATTTGTCGTTACATTACATACAATTGACAGGTTTCCATAACCTAGTGTGGAATTATGTATGGTAATGCAGTGTAATTCATTCTACAACAATTATGAAATGGTTTTAATAACATTTAGTCTTCCGATTTTCTTTTAATTTTAATCCATCTGTAAAGTTATAAGTATAATTATGGACATATGACCACCCAATTCAACTGTGGGCTTATAACCTACTTAGATGAGATGTTAAGGTTATAAGTCCACAGTTGGATTGTGGAATTAAGACATGTGAACTTATGATGCTAGATGACCCTCTTACATGTAGTTCAACTTGCGTTCAACCATGATGGAAGATCCAAGTGTGTAAAGGGCCTTGTCGTAGGACTTAAGTTTGCCTTCGAACTTGGTCAGTAACTTGACGGCTTATGCTGCGTTCCCTCCGAACAGAAACCGTTCTTTGGGGGGGTTCTTTGTTTCAAAATGGACTACATTGGCCTCAAACCAGAGGAAAGGCATTACATCGCCTGCTTCTGGCTGCTTTGGCATTGCTTCTGGTGGTCGTCGGTGGAAGGTTAAGTAGGTTTTGCTCACTGTTTTGTATTTTCTCTATTTCTCTTTCTCCCTTGCAATCAGGTGAAGTTTTCACTAGAAATGGATTTTGTTTTTGTTCTCCACTGTTCCACTGTTGGCTCTCCTTGGCTTCGTGTGGTTGTGTGCTAGTTTTAGTTTCTCTTCTTGTTTCTGTTTTACTGCTGGTTGCTTTGTCGGACGGCTGTCTGCGAGGGATTGCTAGAATCGTGCAGCGAGGGGTTTTCTACTTTTTGCTGTTAGTTGCAATGACTAATTCGCGAGAGAGCTGACTTGAGTCTACCTACAGCGACGACGACGAGCATATGCGTGTGTGTTGTTCGAATACGTTCCACTGGACGAATTCAATGTGAACATTTTCTTTTTATGACTTTCATGGGAAGGGAATCCATCATTTCAAGACTTGCGAAGCAAGAACAAACTTCTGTGAGAGATTTAATGTCGTTTAGGGCCTCCGGACGCGGTAAGATCGGTCTTGGAGTTTAGATTGAAGGGAAAATAGTTCCCATTTACAGTGGTGGACAGCTTAATGGTACGATGCCGCTGTTAATAAAAAAAAAATGGTTTATAATAGCAGCTTATTAAAGTTAAAAAGGGTTGTGTTCAAACTGTTACAATGCAACAAATTCTAAATTGCAGAAAGATGAGAATATTTGCAGGGAAATCGTTTGCCCGATCCTAAGGGAAGGAGCTGGGGCGAAATAAATTGGGCCGAAAAAAACAGTTGTCAAAAACTTTAAGGAGCAAGTAGGGCAAGTCGGGTAGAAGTCGGGCATCTTTGTAATACTTCCGTTTGTCCGATCCCGAAGCGAAGGAGCCGGGGCTAAATAAATTGGTCCGAAAAATTCCTTACGTCCACTGCTATAACCAGCGCTTGCATTTAGTTTAGGTTAGGTTAGGTTTGGGCGATTGGCACCAGTTGGCAGCAGTTGTGGCCCACTTAGATTCTGGTTGGATCCTTAGTGCTATCGCTACCCGGTGCTTTACACTAACGAAAATGAACTAAACCTAGAGACTACCTGATGGTATTCTAGTGGCCTATTTTGACTTCATCCACTCCTGTGCTTATTTACAGCCAATTAGTTCTCCAGATAAACTTAGCTATGTCTTGTATCTTTAAGTGTGACATTTCCTCTAGGTTTCTGAAAAAGAAGTTGCCTAGTACATCATTTCTATTTCTTGCAAGGGCTGGACCAGTGCCGAGGAGGTGAAGCCTATTCCCTATTGAGGCCCTTCCCTCTAAAGCTTGGTATCGTTCCTTAGAAATAGAATTCCAGTCACTTTCGAATTTCGTTCTACAATTCCGACGCATTACTTGGTTTCAGCGGCCCGATGTTATGTCTTACATCGTTCCATATGTTCTGCAGAGTCCATTCGTGCGACTTGACGCGCCGTCGTAAAATAGAGATATTTTGATCGCTGTGGTAACCTGTCACAATTCGGGAAGTCAGCATATAACACAAACTGTCACTGAAGCTCTACTTCTTCTTCTGGTGCCGCTACAGTCCGGGGTGGACCTGGGTCTCAACTATTAAGCCTCTCCAGCAAGTCGATTGAGGTCCTTCTCCACTTGGGTACGCCAACGGTTCCGTGGGCGTCCTCTTTGAGTTGTCCCACTGATTCGGCCAAATTCGTCAGGTTGTGCAGGATGACGATGGATAATTCTCGCTGCTCCATCAAGGTTTGTAAAGAACTCACCGAGACCTTCAATGTCAAAAAAGGTCTTAGACAAGGCGACGCGCTGTCATGTGACTTCTTTAATATCATCCTTTAGAAGATCATGCAAGACTCACACGCCCACACTAGAGGCATGATCTTCCAGACGTCCGTACAACTGCTAGCATACGCGGATGACATTGACGTGATTGGCAGAACACAGCGAGACGTCAATGAGGCGTTTGCTGGTATTGAAGCGGAGGCGGCCTTTTTGGTTTAGCGGTGAACGAGGGCAAAACGAAATACATGCTGTCATCAAGAAAAGACACACAACATCGACGACTCCGAACTAGGCCTCTCCCACCAAGTTTGATGCTCTCAATTTTGACAGGAAATAATAGTGTGAGAACACCAGCAAATACGAAAGAGACGGCATGAGAAAATGATCACCAGAATGACAAAAATAAACTGAAGTCCACTCTGTAGACTGGTTCGGTTTGACAATCTCTCACGGCGGGATGAACTCAAGGATGTGGCATCTCGATTTCGCAGAAACCATGACGTTTCTATACTCCGCAAATATATGGCGAAACCTGGTAGGTAAGGAGAAAATTTGAGGAGAAAAATTGAGGAAATATAGCGGTTTCGTTCGGTGGGACCATAGCTTTACTTCGGAATGCTGCGTACGTAGCAACTGCCTCAAGTAGACAATCACGGACTGATACGAGACTTATATGCAAGTTAACAACGCGAATGTCTCCACTCCGGGATGCAAAAGATGAACAAACAACGGTTTCAGTTGACACCTCCCAGTACACACAATCTGTGACACAACGTCTGAACCATACGACACAAATGCGATCCATCACGTCCAGTGCGGCAATCCGAAGACACCTGTGGGAAGCCTTGCACGCCTCTACGATGCAAGATAGTATTTAAGGTGTAATTCAGTCTAAGTTTGAAATTGTAAGGAATGACTCTGCTCAAATAGAGTCAGAAGAATAAAATTAATTTTTTCAAAAGAAACTGAAGAAATAAAATTTTAATTTGTAGAACTGTTCAACTGTGAATGGGCGAGGGTCAGTGAACCAATTTCATAATGAGTTCAGTGAGCTATTTATTTCTACCGGTGAATTTGGTTTGGACCACATCAGCAATCTAGAGTCGTAGGACCCGGAAACACGACACTCCTTATGAACTACATAAAACGTAGTTGTACATGAAATAATCTCTAAGGAGCAATTGGCAAGCATTTATTTATACTTAAATATACAAATTACACACACTTTCAATTTTGCCGTGATGTTTTTTGTCAAGCAAAAAATCTTCTACTGCTACGTCCAGGCATGAAACTTTAAATTAAAATCAAACTTTGTATCCTCATATAACAAGTGAGCTGTGAAAACTATAAAAGAAAAAAAAAAAAAAAAAACAATACCATCAGCAGGATAGCACATAACTTGAACACATTCCATTTGAAATTTTACTACGCACCCAAAGGTCCGCTGTCAACAGCAGCGCAACAGTCCTGCCTTGACATTGAAAATTTCCCGACGATGCCAGCCGGCCTTTGTTGGCTCAAGTGCTTACGAAAGGCTTCCCGGCAACGGTGGAGATTAGCAGAGCGCACATAACCAACGCAGCTAGGAATTTCTTCCTCACTCTCTCGCTCTCACGCCAGGCCCATAAAAAGATCACAAAATTCCCCTATAATTAGATTAAATTTGTTAAGATAATCTTACGACTGGCCGTATTGCTTTTAATAATCATAAAATTCCTCTCGGCGATATAAGGAAGCAACAGGAGCTGTCCCCTGGTCCGGTGGCGTTGGCGTTAAGCTTTAAAATGAAGGGCCATCGCAGTAAACAAATACTCGCACTTTGAGTTTCACTGCCATCTTCAGATATAATTTTAATCACAAGGATTGAGAGCGCCCTTGAAGAGGTTATGTCGGTGCGGCGGCAACGCCTCCCGCTGAGGAGAGTAGCTATGCACGGCATAAGATTTTATATCTCGGGGCAATGTCAGAAACGTGCACGATTCAGTTAATTGGATTGTGGCTTCACTCTTCCGGATAGTGGCTGCTGGTGCCATTAGGGACATGGGTTCGCCAGTGTTAACATGGACACACTCGTAGGCGTATGCAGATGTGGGCGAGGGAAATCGAATCAAATTTTCTATTGTGTGCGAAGCGGAGCCCTGATGTGAGATATTAATTTTGCGACATCTGCATTGGGCAGGGTTCATTCCAACGGGTTGTATTCATGACGCATAAAATTTAAGGGCGACAATAACGGGGTCGAATTGAGGAACCATTCCGAAGGACCAGGGAATGCGAAGAAGACGGAATATGACGCTGTTGCTGATGGTGTATAGCGTGGGTGCTGCATGTACGCAGAGTGGAGACACAGTCTTCGATGGCAAATGTCATCATGATACGAGAGAAGACTTTTAGCTTTTCACAACTAATGGGGGTCGTCTGCCTTTCACGACCGACGCAAGATGCCGCATCATTTTTAAGAAAAAATGGCCTTCGCACTTACCAAGGGAAACTAACTAAGGAAATAAGTTGAAAGACACAAACCCCTTGTGGGCCATGAGGAAAGTCCAAGATTTAAAGCCACGCGGAAGACAAAACAAATATATAAGAAGTGGCGAGGTTAAAATTGGATCAATGCAATCTCTCTCCCTCGATTAGAGGCGGCTCTTCAGTTAAAGAAAGCAGGGCAATGCACACAGCATGCGCGTTCAATGCCTGTTATCGTAAACCTTTCCGGCTAACTTATTATAATTTTATACATAATTTTCGGCTGTAGAATTGGAACGGCAGCGTATGTTAAGCACATTGAATTCTGAACTTGACAGCACAGTTACCAGGGGAAAAATTAAAAAGAGTGGAATTCAAGGCTTCAAAAACTCAATGTTGTCTGCTGTCGCTCAAGCGAACCGTTGATAATCAGCCATTATCCATGAATAGCGCTTGTGTCGATGAAATCGGAAAACATTCCATTCTTGGTACGTGTGTATCAACAAAACACTAAGTTGGTATATTTGAGGTCGCCAAAAATGCTGCGAAATGCTTAGGTATCCTTAATAGATGCAAGAAATATTTCACCCCCTCTGATTTGGCTTCGATTTAAAAGGTGGTTATACGGGTGGGTCGCCGTAGCGTAGTGAATTGGTGCGTCGACTCCTACGCAGAGGGTAGGTTCGATACCCGAATTGACCACCTTTCATATTTCACGGAACCACCTCTTTCGAGTCACAGACAATGCTCAAGGAGTATTTCCAGTCTAGAAAAAGCTTCTGAAGTACGCCGTTCGTAGTTGGCATAAAGCTGTACGCCCCAAGCTTGAGTACAACGCTCATTTCTGGTCTGGTGCCCCCAAGACAACCCGGCAGGTTAGGTTATGTTAGGTTAATGTGATTGGCACAACTGAAGCAGTTCTGGCTCACTTAGATCCTGCTTGGATCCATTGTGATATCATTAATCGGCGGCTAACATGCCGGTTCCTCTTTGGGTACTAACAGAAAAAACACCTGAAGATACCTACTGGTATGCTAGTGACATATCCTGAATGATGCACTCCTTTGCTGGGTTACAGTCAAATCTTCTTCTTCTTTATTTGGCGCTACAGTCCGGGGTGGACCTGGGCCTCAACCACCAAGCCTCTCCAGCTAGCACGGTCTCTGGCTAGCTGCCTCCAGGTCCTTCTCCACCTGGGTACGCCACCTTAAACGCGGGCGTCCTCTGTTGCGTTGTCCCACGGGTTTGGAGTCGAAGACTCTCCGGGCCGGAGATGAGTTGTCCATACGCTTTACATGGCCTAGCCATCTTAGACGTTGGATCCGAAGTCGCCTGACTAGACTCATGTCGCTGTACAGCCCGTACAGTTCGTGGTTGAATCTTCTCCTCCAGGAACCGTCAACGCAAACAGGACCAAAGATCGCACGCAGAGCTTTTCTGTCGAAGATACCATGGACTTCCTCATCCGCTTTTGAGATTCTCCATGCCTCCGCGCCGTACAGCAGGACTGGGATGATCAAGGTCTTGTATAAAGTCAGCTTGGTCCTTCGAGAGATGGCTTCACTACTCAATTACCTCTTGAGCCCATAGAAACAGCGGTTGGCAAGAGTTACTCAGCGTTTGATCTCGGTACTGATGTTGTTTGTATTGTTTACTGCGGAGCCGAGGTAGACGAAATCCTTGACTACCTCCAAGTTATAGCTGCCCATTGTGACGCTCTGTCCAAGACGTTTCATTCATTCACCGCTAGACCCACTTTAGCCCATGGTGCGCAATATATTTCTGGACACCTAGTGTCCAGAAATATTTTGCGGTACGGCGCGCAATATATTTCTGGACACCTAGTGTCCACAAATATTTTGCGGTACGGCGCGCAATATATTTCTGGACACCTAGTGTCCACAACGGACATTAGGTGTCCAGAAATATATTGCGCGCCGTACCGCAAAATATTTCTGGACATTAGGTGTCCAGAAATATATTGCGCGCCGTGCCGCAAAATATTTCTGGACACTAGGTGTCCAGAAATATATTGCGCGCCATACCGCAAAATATTTCTGGACACTAGGTGTCCAGAAATATATTACGCGCCATACCGCAAAATATTTCTGGACACCTAATGTCCAGAAACTGGACACTAGTTGCGCGCCATACCGCAAAATATTTCTGGACACTAGGTGACACTAGGTGTCCAGAAATATTTTGCGTCGGTGTCCAGAAATATATTGCGCGCCGTACCGCAAAATATTTGTGGACACTAGGTGTCCAAAAATATATTGCGCGCCGTACCGCAAAATATTTCTGAACACTAGGTGTCCAGAAATATATTGCGCGCCATCCCGCAAAATACGGTATGGACGGTTCTGGACACTAGGTGTCCAGAAATATATTGCTCGCCATTTCTGGACATACCGCAAAATATTTCTGGACACTAGGTGCCGTATCGCAAAATATTTGTGGACACTAGGTGTCCAGAAATATATTGCGCGCCGTACCGCAAAATATTTGTGGACACTAGGTGTCCAAAAATATATTGCGCGCCGTACCGCAAAATATTTCTGAACACTAGGTGTCCAGAAATATATTGCGCGCCGTACTGCAAAATATTTGTGGACACTAGGTGTCCAGAAATATATTGCGCGCCGTACCGCAAAATATTTGTGGACACTAGGTGTCCAGAAATATATTGCGCGCCGTACCGCAAAATATTTCTGGATATTAGGTGTCCAGAAATATATTGCGCGCAATACCGCAAAATATTTCTGGACACTAGGTGTCCAGAAATATATTGCGCGCCGTACCGCAAAATATTTCTGGACACTAGGTGTCCAGAAATATATTGCGCGCCATACCGCAAAATATTTCTGGACATTAGGTGTCCAGAAATATATTGCGCGCCGTACCGCAAAATATTTCTGGACATTAGGTGTATTGCGCGCCGTACCGCAAAATATTTCTGGACATTAGGTGTCCAGAAATATATTGCGCGCCGTACCGCAAAATATTTCTGGACATTAGGTGTATTGCGCGCCGTACCGCAAAATATTTCTGGACACTAGGTGTCCAGAAATATATTGCTCGCCATTTCTGGACATACCGCAAAATATTTCTGGACACTAGGTGCCGTATCGCAAAATATTTGTGGACACTAGGTGTCCAGAAATATATTGCGCGCCATCCCGCAAAATACGGTATGGACGGTTCTGGACACTAGGTGTCCAGAAATATATTGCTCGCCATTTCTGGACATACCGCAAAATATTTCTGGACACTAGGTGCCGTATCGCAAAATATTTGTGGACACTAGGTGTCCAGAAATATATTGCGCGCCGTACCGCAAAATATTTGTGGACACTAGGTGTCCAAAAATATATTGCGCGCCGTACCGCAAAATATTTCTGAACACTAGGTGTCCAGAAATATATTGCGCGCCGTACTGCAAAATATTTGTGGACACTAGGTGTCCAGAAATATATTGCGCGCCGTACCGCAAAATATTTGTGGACACTAGGTGTCCAGAAATATATTGCGCGCCGTACCGCAAAATATTTCTGGATATTAGGTGTCCAGAAATATATTGCGCGCAATACCGCAAAATATTTCTGGACACTAGGTGTCCAGAAATATATTGCGCGCCGTACCGCAAAATATTTCTGGACACTAGGTGTCCAGAAATATATTGCGCGCCATACCGCAAAATATTTCTGGACATTAGGTGTCCAGAAATATATTGCGCGCCGTACCGCAAAATATTTCTGGACATTAGGTGTATTGCGCGCCGTACCGCAAAATATTTCTGGACATTAGGTGTCCAGAAATATATTGCGCGCCGTACCGCAAAATATTTCTGGACACTAGGTGTCCATATTGCGCGCCGTATCGCAAAATATTTGTGGACACTAGGTGTCCAGAAATATATTGCGCGCCGTACCGCAAAATATTTCTGGACATTAGGTGTCCAGAAATATATTGCGCGCCGTACCGCAAAATATTTCTGGACACTAGGTGTCCAGAAATATATTGCGCGCCATACCGCAAAATATTTCTGGACACTAGGTGTCCAGAAATATATTGCGCGCCATACCGCAAAATATTTGTGGACACTAGGTGTCCAGAAATATATTGCGCGCCGTACCGCAAAATATTTCTGGACATTAGGTATCCAGAAATATATTGCGCGCCATACCGCAAAATATTTCTGGACACTAGGTGTCCAGAAATATATTGCGCGCCATACCGCAAAATATTTCTGGACACTAATTGTCCAGAAATATATTGCGCGTCGCACCGCGGACACTAGGTATCCAGAAATATATTGCGCGCCATACCGCAAAATATTTCTGGACACTAATTGTCCAGAAATATATTGCGCGTCGCACCGCGGACACTAGGTGTCCAGAAATATATTGCGCGCCGTATCGCAAAATATTTGTGGACACTAGGTGTCCAGAAATATATTGCGCACCGTACCGCAAAATATTTCTGGACATTAGGTGTCCAGAAATATATTGCGCGCCGTACCGCAAAATATTTCTTCTTTTGCGCCGTACCGCAAAATATTTTGGACACTAGGTGTCCAGAAATATATTGCGCGCCGTACCGCAAAATATTTCTGGATATTAGATGTCCAGAAATATATTGCGCGCCGTACCGCAAAATATTTCTGGACATTAGATGTCCAGAAATATATTGCGCGCCGTACCGCAAAATATTTCTTCTTTTGCGCCGTACCGCAAAATATTTCTGGACATTAGGTATCCAGAAATATATTGCGCGCCATACCGCAAAATATTTCTGGACACTAGGTGTCCAGAAATATATTGCGCGCCATACCGCAAAATATTTCTGGACACTAGGTGTCCAGAAATATATTGCGCGCCATACCGCAAAATATTTCTGGACACTAGGTGTCCAGAAATATATTGCGCGCCGTACCGCAAAATATTTCTGGACATTAGGTGTCCAGGAATATATTGCGCGCCGTACCGCAAAATATTTGTGGACACTAGATGTCCAAAAATATATTGCGCGCCGCACCGCGGACACTAGGTATCCAGAAATATATTGCGCGCCATACCGCAAAATATTTCTGGACACTAATTGTCCAGAAATATATTGCGCGTCGCACCGCGGACACTAGGTGTCCAGAAATATATTGCGCGCCGTATCGCAAAATATTTGTGGACACTAGGTGTCCAGAAATATATTGCGCACCGTACCGCAAAATATTTCTGGACATTAGGTGTCCAGAAATATATTGCGCGCCGTTCCGCAAAATATTTCTGGACACTAGGTGTCCAGAAATATATTGCGCGCCATACCGCAAAATATTTCTGGACACTAGGTGTCCAGAAATATATTGCGCGCCGTACCGCAAAATATTTCTGGACATTAGATGTCCAGAAATATATTGCGCGCCGTACCGCAAAATATTTCTGGACACTAGGTGTCCAGAAATATATTGCGCGCCATACCGCAAAATATTTCTGGACACTAGGTGTCCAGAAATATATTGCGCGCCGTACTGCAAAATATTTCTGGACACTAGGTGTCCAGAAATATATTGCGCGCCATACCGGAAAATATTTCTGGACACTAGGTGTCCAGAAATATATTGCGCGCCGTACCGCAAAATATTTCTGGACATTAGGTGTCCAGAAATATATTGCGCGCCGTTCCGCAAAATATTTGTGGACACTAGGTGTCCAGAAATATATTGCGCGCCGTACCGCAAAATATTTCTGGACATTAGATGTCCAGAAATATATTGCGCGCCGTACCGCAAAATATTTCTGGACACTAGGTGTCCAGAAATATATTGCGCGCCATACCGCAAAATATTTCTGGGCACTAGGTGTCCAGAAATATATTGCGCGCCGTACTGCAAAATATTTCTGGACACTAGGTGTCCAGAAATATATTGCGCGCCATACCGGAAAATATTTCTGGACACTAGGTGTCCAGAAATATATTGCGCGCCGTACCGCAAAATATTTCTGGACATTAGGTGTCCAGAAATATATTGCGCGCCCTACCGCAAAATATTTCTGGACACTAGGTGTCCAGAAATATATTGCGCGCCATACCGCAAAATATTTCTGGACACTAGGTGTCCAGAAATATATTGCGCGCCATACCGCAAAATATTTCTGGACACTAGGTGTCCACAAATATCTTGCGATACGGCGCGCAATATATTTCTGGACACCTAGTGTCCAGAAATATTTTGCGGTATGGCGCGCAATATATTTCTGGACACCTAGTGTCCACAAATATCTTGCGATACGGCCCGCAATATATTTCTGGACACCTAGTGTCCATGGACACCTAATGTCCAGAAATATTTTGCGGTACGGCGCGCAATTTATTTCTGGACACCTAGTGTCCAGAAATATTTTGCGGTATGGCGCGCAATATATTTCTGGACACCTAGTGTTCAGAAATATTTTGCAGTACGGCGCGCAATATATTTCTGGACACCTAATGTCCAGAAATATTTTGCGGTACGGCGCGCAATATATTTCTGGACACCTAGTGTCCATGGACACCTAGTGTCCACAAATATTTTGCGGTATGGCGCGCAATATATTTCTGGACACCTTATGTCCAGAAATATTTTGCGGTACGGCGCGCAATATATTTCTGGACACCTAGTGTCCAGAAATATTTTGCGGTATGGCGCGCAATATATTTCTGGACACCTACTGTCCAGAAATATTTTGCAGTACGGCGCGCAATATATTTCTGGACACCTAGTGTCCAGAAATATTTTGCAGTACGGCGCGCAATATATTTCTGGACACCTAGTGTCCATGGACACCTAGTGTATACAAATATTTTGCGGTACGGCGCGCAATATATTTCTGGACACCTAATGTCCAGAAATATTTTGCGGTACGGCGCGCAATATATTTCTGGACACCTAGTGTCCACAAATATTTTGCGGTACGGCGCGCAATATATTTCTGGACACCTAGTGTCCACAAATATTTTGCGGTATGGCGCGCAGTATATTTCTGGACACCTAGTGTATACAAATATTTTGCGGTACGGCGCGCAATATATTTCTGGACACCTAGTGTCCACAAATATTTTGCGGTACGGCGCGCAATATATTTCTGGACACCTAGTGTCCACAAATATTTTGCGGTATGGCGCGCAGTATATTTCTGGACACCTAGTGTATACAAATATTTTGCGGTACGGCGCGCAATATATTTCTGGACACCTAGTGTCCACAAATATTTTGCGGTATGGCGCGCAGTATATTTCTGGACACCTAGTGTATACAAATATTTTGCGGTACGGCGCGCAATATATTTCTGGACACCTAGTGTCCACAAATATTTTGCGGTATGGCGCGCAGTATATTTCTGGACAAGTAGTGTCCAGAAATATTTTGCGGTATGGCGCGCAATATATTTCTGGACACCTAGTGTCCACAAATATTTTGCGGTATGGCGCGCAGTATATTTCTGGACACCTAGTGTCCAGAAATATTTTGCGGTATGGCGCGCAGTATATTTCTGGACACCTAGTGTCCAGAAATATTTTGCAGTACGGCGCGCAATATATTTCCGGACACCTAATGTCCAGAAATATTTTGCGGTACGGCGCGCAATATATTTCTGGACACCTGGTGTCCAGAAATATTTTGCGGTATGGCGCGCAATATATTTCTGGACACCTAGTGTCCACAAATATCTTGCGATACGGCCCGCAATATATTTCTGGACACCTAGTGTCCATGGACACCTAGTGTCCACAAATATTTTGCGATACGGCGCGCAATATATTTCTGCACACCTAGTGTCCACAAATATTTTGCGGTACGGCGCGCAATATATTTCTGGACACCTAGTGTCCACAAATATTTTGCGGTATGGCGCGCAGTATATTTCTGGACACCTAGTGTCCAGAAATATTTTGCGGTATGGCGCGCAATATATTTCTGGACACCTACTGTCCAGAAATATTTTGCAGTACGGCGCGCAATATATTTCCGGACACCTAATGTCCAGAAATATTTTGCGGTACGGCGCGCAATATATTTCTGGACACCTAGTGTCCAGAAATATTTTGCGGTATGGCGCGCAATATATTTCTGGACACCTAGTGTCCGGTATGGCGCGCAATATATTTCTGGACACCTAATGTCCAGAAATATTTTGCAGTACTGTCTGGACACCTAGTGTCCACAAATATTTTGCGATACGGCACGCAATATATTTCTGGACACCTAGTGTCCAGATATATTTTGCGGTATGGCGCGCAATATATTTCCGGACACCTAATGTCCAGAAATATTTTGCGGTACGGCGCGCAATATATTTCTGGACACCTGGTGTCCAGAAATATTTTGCGGTATGGCGCGCAATATATTTCTGGACACCTAGTGTCCACAAATATTTTCGATACGGCGCGCAATATATTTCCGGACACCCTAATGTCCAGAAATATTTTGCGGTACGGCGCGCAATATATTTCTGGACACCTAGTGTCCAGAAATATTTTGCGGTATGGTGCGCAATATATTTCTGGACACCTAGTGTCCAGAAATATTTTGCAGTACGGCGCGCAATATATTTCCGGACACCTAATGTCCAGAAATATTTTGCGGTACGGCGCGCAATATATTTCTGGACACCTGGTGTCCAGAAATATTTTGCGGTATGGCGCGCAATATATTTCTGGACACCTAGTGTCCACAAATATTTTCGATACGGCGCGCAATATATTTCCGGACACCCTAATGTCCAGAAATATTTTGCGGTACGGCGCGCAATATATTTCTGGACACCTAGTGTCCAGAAATATTTTGCGGTATGGTGCGCAATATATTTCTGGACACCTACTGTCCAGAAATATTTTGCAGTACGGCGCGCAATATATTTCCGGACACCTAATGTCCAGAAATATTTTGCGGTACGGCGCGCAATATATTTCTGGACACCTAGTGTCCAGAAATATTTTGCGGTACGGCGCGCAATATATTTCTGGACACCTAGTGTCCACAAATATTTTGCGATACGGCGCGCAATATATTTCCGGACACCTAATGTCCAGAAATATTTTGCGGTACGGCGCGCAATATATTTCTGGACACCTAGTGTCCACAAATATTTTGCGGTACAGCGCGCAATATATTTCTGGACACCTAGTGTCCACAAATATCTTGCGATACGGCGCGCAATATATTTCTGGACACCTACTGTCCAGAAATATTTTGCAGTACGGCGCGCAATATATTTCTGGACACCTAGTGTCCAGAAATATTTTGCGGTATGGCCCGCAATATATTTCTGGACACCTAGTGTCCACAAATATTTTGCGATACGGCGCGCAATATATTTCTGGACACCTAATGTCCAGAAATATTTTGCGGTATGGCGCACAATATATTTCTGGACACCTAGTGTCCAGAAATATTTTGCGGTATGGCACGCAATATATTTCTGGACACCTAATGTCCAGAAATATTTTGCGGTACAGCCCGCAATATATTTCTGGACACCTAGTGTCCATGGACACCTAGTGTCCACAAATATTTTGCGATACGGCGCGCAATATATTTCTGGACACCTACTGTCCAGAAATATTTTGCAGTACGGCGCGCAATATATTTCTGGACACCTACTGTCCAGAAATATTTTGCAGTACGGCGCGCAATATATTTCTGGACACCTAGTGTCCATGGACACCTAGTGTCCACAAATATTTTGCGGTATGGCGCGCAATATATTTCTGGACACCTGGTTTCCAGAAATATTTTGCGGTATGACGCGCAATATATTTCTGGACACCTAATGTCCAGAAATATTTTGCGGTACGGCGCGCAATATATTTCTGGACACCTAGTGTCCACAAATATTTCTCGGTACGGCGCGAAATATATTTCTGGACACCTAATGTCCAGAAATATTTTGCGGTATGGCGCGCAATATATTTCTGGACACCTAGTGTCCACAAATATTTCTCGGTACGGCGCGAAATATATTTCTGGACACCTAGTGTCCACAAATATTTTGCGGTACAGCGCGCAATATATTTCTGGACACCTAGTGCCCACAAATATCTTGCGATACGGCGCGCAATATATTTCTGGACACCTAGTGTCCAGAAATATTTTGCGGTATGGCGTGTAGTGTCCAGAAATATTTTGCGGTATGGCGCGCAATATATTTCTGGACACCTACTGTCCAGAAATATTTTGCAGTACGGCGCGCAATATATTTCTGGACACCTATTGTCCAGAAATATTTTGCAGTACGGGGCGCAATATATTTCTGGACACCTAATGTCCAGAAATATTTTGCGGTACGGCGCGAAATATATTTCTGGACACCTAGTGTCCACAAATATTTTGCGGTACAGCGCGCAATATATTTCTGGACACCTAGTGTCCACAAATATCTTGCGATACGGCGCGCAATATATTTCTGGACACCTAGTGTCCAGAAATATTTTGCGGTATGGCCCGCAATATATTTCTGGACACCTAGTGTCCATGGACGCCTAGTGTCCACAAATATTTTGCGATACGGCGCGCAATATATTTCCGGACACCTAATGTCCAGAAATATTTTGCGGTACGGCGCGCAATATATTTCTGGACACCTAGTGTCCAGAAATATTTTGCGGTATGGCGCGCAACATATTTCTGGACACCTAGTGTCCAGAAATATTTTGCAGTATGGCGCGCAACATATTTCTGGACACCTAGTGTCCAGAAATATTTTGCGGTATGGCGCGCAATATATTTCTGGACACCTAGTGTCCAGAAATATTTTGCGGTATGGCGCGCAATATATTTCTGGACACCTGGTGTCCACAAATATTTTGCGATACGGCGCGCAATATATTTCCGGACACCTAATGTCCAGAAATATTTTGCGGTATGGCGCGCAATATATTTCTGGACACCTAGGACACCTAGTGTCCATGGACACCTAGTGTCCACAAATATTTTGCGATACGGCGCGCAATATATTTCTGGACACCTAGTGTCCAGAAATATTTTGCGGTATGGCCCGCAATATATTTCTGGACACCTAGTGTCCATGGACACCTAGTGTCCATGGACACCTAGTGTCCACAAATATTTTGCGATACGGCGCGCAATATATTTCTGGACACCTACTGTCCAGAAATATTTTGCGGTACAGCGCGCAATATATTTCTGGACACCTAGTGTCCACAAATATCTTGCGATACGGCGCGCAATATATTTCTGGACACCTAGTGTCCAGAAATATTTTGCGGTATGGCGCGCAATATATTTTTGGACACCTAGTGTCCAGAAATATTTTGCGGTATGGCGCGCAATATATTTCTGGACACCTAGTGTCCAGAAATATTTTGCGGTATGGCGCGCAATATATTTCTGGACACCTAGTGTCCACAAATATTTTGCGGTATGGCGCGCAATATATTTCTGGACACCTAGTGTCCAGAAATATTTTGCAGTACGGCGCGCAATATATTTCTGGACACCTAGTGTCTATTGCGCGCTGTACCGCAAAATATTTGTGGACACTAGGTGTCCAGAAATATATTGCGCGCCATACCGCAAAATATTTGTGGACACTAGGTGTCCAGAAATATATTGCGCGCCATACCGCAAAATATTTCTGGACATTAGGTGTCCAGAAATATATTGCGCGCCGTACCGCAAAATATTTCTGGACATTAGGTGTCCAGAAATATATTGCGCACCATACCGAAAAATATTTCTGCACACTAGGTGTCCAGAAATATATTGCGCGCCATACCGCAAAATATTTCTGGACACTAGGTGTCCAGAAATATGTTGCGCGCCATACCGCAAAATATTTCTGGACACTAGGTGTCCAGAAATATAATGCGCGCTGTACCGCAAAATATTTGTGGACACTAGGTGTCCAGAAATATATTGCTGTGTCCAGAAATATATTGCGCGCCGTACCGCAAAATATTTCTGGACATTAGGTGTCCAGAAATATATTGCGCACCATACCGAAAAATATTTCTGCACACTAGGTGTCCAGAAATATATTGCGCGCCATACCGCAAAATATTTCTGGACACTAGGTGTCCAGAAATATGTTGCGCGCCATACCGCAAAATATTTCTGGACACTAGGTGTCCAGAAATATATTGCGCGCTGTACCGCAAAATATTTGTGGACACTAGGTGTCCAGAAATATATTGCTGTATGGCGCGCAATATAGTTCTGGACACCTAGTGTCCATGGACACCTAGTGTCCACAAATATTTTGCGATACGGCGCGCAATATATTTCTGGACACCTACTGTCCAGAAATATTTTGCAGTACGGCGCGCAATATATTTCCGGACACCAAATGTCCAGAAATATTTTGCGGTACGGCGCGCAATATATTTCTGGACACCTAGTGTCCAGAAATATTTTGCGGTATGGCGCGCAACATATTTCTGGACACCTAGTGTCCAGAAATATTTTGCGGTATGGCGCGCAACATATTTCTGGACACCTAGTGTCCAGAAATATTTTGCGGTATGGCGCGCAATATATTTCTGGACACCTAGTGTCCACAAATATTTTGCGGTATGGCGCGCAATATATTTCTGGACACCTAGTGTCCAGAAATATTTTGCGGTATGGCGCGCAACATATTTCTGGACACCTAGTGTCCACAAATATTTTGCGATACGGCGCGCAATATATTTCTGGACACCTACTGTCCAGAAATATTTTGCAGTACGGCGCGCAATATATTTCCGGACACCTAATGTCCAGAAATATTTTGCGGTACGGCGCGCAATATATTTCTGGACACCTAGTGTCCAGAAATATTTTGCGGTATGGCGCGCAACATATTTCTGGACACCTAGTGTCCAGAAATATTTTGCGGTATGGCGCGCAATATATTTTTGGACACCTAGTGTCCAGAAATATTTTGCGGTATGGCGCGCAATATATTTCTGGAGTGTCCAGTGTCCAGAAATATTTTGCGGTATGGCGCGCAATATATTTTTGGACACCTAGTGTCCAGAAATATTTTGCGGTATGGCGCGCAATATATTTCTGGACACCTAGTGTCCACAAATATTTTGCGGTATGGCGCGCAATATATTTCTGGACACCAACTGTCCAGAAATATTTTGCAGTACAGCGCGCAATATATTTCTGGACACCTAGTGTCCATGGACACCTAGTGTCCAGAAATATTTTGCAGTACGGCGCGCAATATATTTCTGGACACCTAGTGTCTATTGCGCGCTGTACCGCAAAATATTTCTGGACATTAGGTGTCCAGAAATATATTGCGCACCATACCGAAAAATATTTCTGCACACTAGGTGTCCAGAAATATATTGCGCGCCGTACCGCAAAATATTTCTGGACACTAGGTGTCCAGAAATATATTGCGCGCCGTACCGCAAAATATTTCTGGACACTAGGTGTCCAGAAATATATTGCGCGCTGTACCGCAAAATATTTGTGGACACTAGGTGTCCAGAAATATATTGCTGTATGGCGCGCAATATATTTCTGGACACCTAGTGTCCATGGACACCTAGTGTCCACAAATATTTTGCGATACGGCGCGCAATATATTTCTGGACACCTACTGTCCAGAAATATTTTGCAGTACGGCGCGCAATATATTTCCGGACACCAAATGTCCAGAAATATTTTGCGGTACGGCGCGCAATATATTTCTGGACACCTAGTGTCCATATATATTGCGCGCCATACAGCAATATATTTCTGGACACCTAGTGTCCACAAATATTTTGCGGTATGGCGCGCAATATATTTCTGGACACCTAGTGTCCAGAAATATTTTGCGGTATGGCGCGCAACATATTTCTGGACACCTAGTGTCCACAAATATTTTGCGATACGGCGCGCAATATATTTCTGGACACCTACTGTCCAGAAATATTTTGCAGTACGGCGCGCAATATATTTCCGGACACCTAATGTCCAGAAATATTTTGCGGTACGGCGCGCAATATATTTCTGGACACCTAGTGTCCAGAAATATTTTGCGGTATAGCGCGCAATATATTTTTGGACACCTAGTGTCCAGAAATATTTTGCGGTATGGCGCGCAATATATTTCTGGACACCTATGTCCACAAATATTTTGCGGTATGGCGCGCAATATATTTCTGGACACTAACTTTCCAGAAATATTTTGCAGTACGGCGCGCAATATATTTCTGGACACCTAGTGTCCAGAAATATTTTGCGGTATGGCGCGCAATATATTTCTGGACACCTGGTGTCCAGAAATATTTTGCGGTATGGCGCGCAATATATTTCTGGACACCTAGTGTCCAGAAATATTTTGCGGTATGGCGCGCAACATATTTCTGGACACCTAGTGTCCACAAATATTTTGCGGTACGGCGCGCAATATATTTCTGGACACCTAGTGTCCACAAATATTTTGCGGTACAGCGCGCAATATATTTCTGGACACCTAGTGTCCACAAATATCTTGCGATACGGCGCGCAACATATTTCTGGACACCTAGTGTCCAGAAATATTTTGCGGTATGGCGCGCAACATATTTCTGGACACCTAATGTCCAGAAATATTTTGCGGTATGGCGCGCAACATATTTCTGGACACCTAATGTCCAGAAATATTTTGCGGTGCGGCGCGCAATATATTTCTGGACACCTAGTGTCCAGAAATATTTTGCGGTATAGCGCGCAATTTATTTCTGGACACCTACTGTCCAGAAATATTTTGCAGTACGGCGCGCAATATATTTCTGGACACCTAATGTCCAGAAATATTTTGCGGTACGGCGCGCAATATATTTCTGGACACCTAGTGGACACCTAATGTCCAGAAATATTTTGCGGTACGGCGCGCAATATATTTCTGGACACCTAGTGTCCAGAAATATTTTGCGGTATGGCGCGCAACATATTTCTGGACACCTAGTGTCCAGAAATATTTTGCGGTATGGCGCGCAATATATTTATGGACACCTAGTGTCCAGAAATATTTTGCGGTATGGCGCGCAATATAATTCTGGACACCTAGTGTCCAGAAATATTTTGCGGTATGGCGCGCAACATATTTCTGGACACCTAGTGTCCACAAATATTTTGCGGTATGGCGCGCAACATATTTCTGGACACCTAGTGTCCACAAATATTTTGCGGTATGGCGCGCAATATATTTCTGGACACCTAGTGTACAAATATATTTTCGGTATGGCGCGCAATATATTTCTGGACACCTACTGTCCAGAAATATTTTGCAGTACGGCGCGCAATATATTTCTGGACACCTAGTGTCGCAATATATTTCTGGACACCTAGTGTCGCAATATATTTCTGGACACCTAGTGTCCAGAAATATTGTGCGGTATGGCGCGCAATATATTTCTGGACACCTAGTGTCCAGAAATATTTTGCGGTATGGCGCGCAATATATTTCTGGACACCTAGTGTCCAGAAATATTTTGCGGTATGGCGCGCAATATATTTCTGGACACCTAATGTCCAGAAATATTTTGCGGTACGGCGCGCAATATATTTCTGGACACCTAGTGTCCACAAATATTTTGCGGTATGGCGCGCAATATATTTCTGGACACCTACTGTCCAGAAATATTTTGCAGTACGGCGCGCAATATATTTCTGGACACCTAGTGTCCAGAAATATTTTGTAGTATGGCGCGCAATATATTTCTGGACACCTAATGTCCAGAAATATTTTGCGGTACGGCGCGCAGTATATTTCTGGACACCTGGTGTCCAGAAATATTTTGCGGTATGGCGCGCAATATATTTCTGGACACCTACTGTCCAGAAATATTTTGCAGTACGGCGCGCAATATATTTCTGGACACCTAGTGTCCAGAAATATTTTGCGGTATGGCGCGCAATATATTTCTGGACACCTAGTGTCCAAAAATATTTTGCGGTATGGCGCGCAATTTATTTCTGGACACCTAGTGTCCAGAAATATTTTGCGGTATGGCGCGCAATTTATTTCTGGACACCTAGTGTCCAGAAATATTTTGCGGTATGGCAAGCAATATATTTCTGGACACCTAGCGTCCACAAATATTTTGCGGTATGGCGCGCAATATATTTCTGGACACCTAATGTCCAGAAATATTTTGCGGTACGGCGCGCAATATATTTCTGGACACCTAGTGTCCACAAATATTTTGCGGTATGGCGCGCAATATATTTCTGGACACCTACTGTCCAGAAATATTTTGCAGTACGGCGCGCAATATATTTCTGGACACCTAGTGTCCAGAAATATTTTGCGGTATGGCGCGCAATATATTTCTGGACACCTAGTGTCCAAAAATATTTTGCGGTATGGCGCGCAATTTATTTCTGGACACCTAGTGTCCAGAAATATTTTGCGGTATGGCGCGCAATTTATTTCTGGACACCTAGTGTCCAGAAATATTTTGCGGTATGGCAAGCAATATATTTCTGGACACCTAGCGTCCACAAATATTTTGCGGTATGGCGCGCAATATATTTCTGGACACCTAATGTCCAGAAATATTTTGCGGTACGGCGCGCAATATATTTCTGGACACCTAGTGTCCAGAAATATTTTGCGGTATGGCGCGCAATATATTTCTGGACACCTAATGTCCAGAAATATTTTGCGGTACGGCGCGCAATATATTTCTGGACACCTAGTGTCCAGAAATATTTTGCGGTATGGCAATATTTGTGGTATGGCGCGCAACATATTTCTGGACACCTAGTGTCCAGAAATATTTTGCGGTACGGCGCGCAATATATTTCTGGACACCTACTGTCCAGAAATATTTTGCGGTACGGCGCGCAATATATTTCTGGACACCTAGTGTCCAGAAATATTTTGCGGTATGACAATATTTGTGGTATGGCGCGCAACATATTTCTGGACACCTAATGTCCAGAAATATTTTGCGGTATGGCGCGCAATATATTTCTGGACACCTACTGTCCAGAAATATTTTGCAGTACGGCGCGCAATATATTTCTGGACACCTAGTGTCCAGAAATATTTTGTAGTATGGCGCGCAATATATTTCTGGACACCTAATGTCCAGAAATATTTTGCGGTACGGCGCGCAATATATTTCTGGACACCTAGTGTCCAGAAATATTTTGCGGTATGGCGCGCAAAATATGGACACTTAGTGTCCAGAAATATTTTGCGGTATGGCGCGCAACATATTTCTGGACACCTAGTGTCCAGAAATATTTTGCGGTACGGCGCGCAATATATTTCTGGACACCTAATGTCCAGAAATATTTTGCGGTACGGCGCGCAATATATTTCTGGACACCTAGTGTCCACAAATATTTTGCGATACGGCGCGCAATATATTTCTGGACACCTACTGTCCAGAAATATTTTGCAGTACGGCGCG
Source organism: Eristalis intricaria (assembly GCA_964034865.1). Classification (NCBI taxonomy): domain Eukaryota; kingdom Metazoa; phylum Arthropoda; class Insecta; order Diptera; family Syrphidae; genus Eristalis; species Eristalis intricaria. The sequence continues at coordinate 49,116,581 of OZ035875.1, forward strand.
CAATATATTTCTGGACACCTAGTGTCCACAAATATTTTGCGGTATGCCGCGCAATATATTTCTGGACACCTAATGTCCAGAAATATTTTGCGGTATGGCGCGCAATATATTTCTGGACACCTAGTGTCCAGAAATATTTTGCGGTATGGCAATATTTGTGGTATGGCGCGCAACATATTTCTGGACACCTAGTGTCCAGAAATATTTTGCGGTATGGCGCGCAATATATTTCTGGACACCTACTGTCCAGAAATATTTTGCAGTACGGCGCGCAACATATTTCTGGACACCTAGTGTCCAGAAATATTTGCGGTACGGCGCGCAATATATTTCTGGACACCTACTGTCCAGAAATATTTTGCAGTACGGCGCGCAATATATTTCTGGACACCTAGTGTCCACAAATATTTTGCGGTATGCCGCGCAATATATTTCTGGACACCTAGTGTCCAGAAATATTTTGCGGTATGGCAATATTTGTGGTATGGCGCGCAACATATTTCTGGACACCTAGTGTCCAGAAATATTTTGCGGTATGGCGCGCAATATATTTCTGGACACCTACTGTCCAGAAATATTTTGCAGTACGGCGCGCAATATATTTCTGGGCACCTAGTGTCCAGAAATATTTTGTAGTATGGCGCGCAATATATTTCTGGACACCTAATGTCCAGAAATATTTTGCGGTACGGCGCGCAATATATTTCTGGACACCTAGTGTCCAGAAATATTTTGCGGTATGGCGCGCAACATATTTCTGGACACCTAGTGTCCAGAAATATTTTGCGGTATGGCGCGCAAAATATGGACATCTAGTGTCCAGAAATATTTTGCGGTACGGCGCGCAACATATTTCTGGACACCTAGTGTCCAGAAATATTTTGCGGTATGGCGCGCAACATATTTCTGGACACTAGGTGTCTGGACACTAGGTGTCCAGAAATATTTTGCGGTATGGCGCGCAATATATTTCTGGACACCTAGTGTCATGCGCGCCATACCGCAAAATATTTCTGGACACTAGGTGTCCAGAAATATATTGCGCGCCGTACCGCAAAATATTTCTGGACACTAGGTGTCCAGAAATATGTTGTTTCTGGACACCTAGTGTCGCAATATATTTCTGGACACCTAGTGTCCAGAAATATTGTGCGGTATGGCGCGCAATATATTTCTGGACACCTAGTGTCCAGAAATATTTTGCGGTATGGCGCGCAATATATTTCTGGACACCTAATGTCCAGAAATATTTTGCGGTACGGCGCGCAATATATTTCTGGACACCTAGTGTCCACAAATATTTTGCGGTATGGCGCGCAATATATTTCTGGACACCTACTGTCCAGAAATATTTTGCAGTACGGCGCGCAATATATTTCTGGACACCTAGTGTCCAGAAATATTTTGTAGTATGGCGCGCAATATATTTCTGGACACCTAATGTCCAGAAATATTTTGCGGTACGGCGCGCAGTATATTTCTGGACACCTGGTGTCCAGAAATATTTTGCGGTATGGCGCGCAATATATTTCTGGACACCTAGTGTCCAGAAATATTTTGCGGTACGGCGCGCAATATATTTCTGGACACCTAGTGTCCAGAAATATTTTGCGGTATGGCGCGCAATATATTTCTGGACACCTAGTGTCCAAAAATATTTTGCGGTATGGCGCGCAATTTATTTCTGGACACCTAGTGTCCAGAAATATTTTGCGGTATGGCGCGCAATTTATTTCTGGACACCTAGTGTCCAGAAATATTTTGCGGTATGGCGCGCAATATATTTCTGGACACCTAGCGTCCACAAATATTTTGCGGTATGGCGCGCAATATATTTCTGGACACCTACTGTCCAGAAATATTTTGCAGTACGGCGCGCAATATATTTCTGGACACCTAGTGTCCACAAATATTTTGCGGTATGCCGCGCAATATATTTCTGGACACCTAATGTCCAGAAATATTTTGCGGTATGGCGCGCAATATATTTCTGGACACCTAGTGTCCAGAAATATTTTGCGGTATGACAATATTTGTGGTATGGCGCGCAACATATTTCTGGACACCTAGTGTCCAGAAATATTTTGCGGTATGGCGCGCAACATATTTCTGGACACCTAGTGTCCAGAAATATTTTGCGGTACGGCGCGCAATATATTTCTGGACACCTAATGTCCAGAAATATTTTGCGGTACGGCGCGCAATATATTTCTGGACACCTAGTGTCCACAAATATTTTGCGATACGGCGCGCAATATATTTCTGGACACCTACTGTCCAGAAATATTTTGCGGTACGGCGCGCAATATATTTCTGGACACCTAGTGTCCACAAATATTTTGCGATACGGCGCGCAATATATTTCTGGACACCTACTGTCCAGAAATATTTTGCAGTACGGCGCGCAATATATTTCTGGACACCTAGTGTCCACAAATATTTTGCGGTATGCCGCGCAATATATTTCTGGACACCTAATGTCCAGAAATATTTTGCGGTATGGCGCGCAATATATTTCTGGACACCTAGTGTCCAGAAATATTTTGCGGTATGGCGCGCAATATATTTCTGGACACCTAGTGTCCAGAAATATTTTGTAGTATGGCGCGCAATATATTTCTGGACACCTAATGTCCAGAAATATTTTGCGGTATGGCGCGCAACATATTTCTGGACACCTAGTGTCCAGAAATATTTTGCGGTATGGCGCGCAATATATTTCTGGACACCTACTGTCCAGAAATATTTTGCAGTACGGCGCGCAATATATTTCTGGACACCTAATGTCCAGAAATATTTTGCGGTATGGCGCGCAATATATTTCTGGACACCTAGTGTCCACAAATATTTTGCGATACGGCGCGCAATATATTTCTGGACACCTACTGTCCAGAAATATTTTGCAGTACGGCGCGCAATATATTTCTGGACACCTAGTGTCCACAAATATTTTGCGGTATGCCGCGCAATATATTTCTGGACACCTAGTGTCCAGAAATATTTTGCGGTATGGCAATATTTGTGGTATGGCGCGCAACATATTTCTGGACACCTAGTGTCCAGAAATATTTTGCGGTATGGCGCGCAATATATTTCTGGACACCTACTGTCCAGAAATATTTTGCAGTACGGCGCGCAATATATTTCTGGGCACCTAGTGTCCAGAAATATTTTGTAGTATGGCGCGCAATATATTTCTGGACACCTAATGTCCAGAAATATTTTGCGGTACGGCGCGCAATATATTTCTGGACACCTAGTGTCCAGAAATATTTTGCGGTATGGCGCGCAACATATTTCTGGACACCTAGTGTCCAGAAATATTTTGCGGTATGGCGCGCAAAATATGGACATCTAGTGTCCAGAAATATTTTGCGGTACGGCGCGCAACATATTTCTGGACACCTAGTGTCCAGAAATATTTTGCGGTATGGCGCGCAACATATTTCTGGACACTAGGTGTCTGGACACTAGGTGTCCAGAAATATTTTGCGGTATGGCGCGCAATATATTTCTGGACACCTAGTGTCATGCGCGCCATACCGCAAAATATTTCTGGACACTAGGTGTCCAGAAATATATTGCGCGCCGTACCGCAAAATATTTCTGGACATTAGGTGTCCAGAAATATATTGCGCGCCATACCGCAAAATCTTTCTGGACACTAGGTGTCCAGAAATATATTGCGCGCCGTATTGCAAAATATTTCTGGACAGTAGGTGTCCAGAAATATATTGCGCGCCATACCGCAAAATATTTCTGGACACTAGGTGTCCAGAAATATATTGCGCGCCACACCGCAAAATATTTCTGGACAGTAGGTGTCCAGAAATATATTGCGCGCCATACTTCAAAATATTTCTGGACACTAGGTGTCCAGAAATATATTGCGCGCCGTACTGCAAAATATTTCTGGACAGTAGGTGTCCAGAAATATATTGCGCGCCATACCGCAAAATATTTCTGGACATTAGGTGTCCAGAAATATATTGCGCGCCATACCGCAAAATATTTGTGGACACTAGGTGTCCAGAAATATATTGCGCGCCATACCGCAAAATATTTCTGGACACTAGGTGTCCAGAAATATATTGCGCGCTATACCGCAAAATATTTCTGGACACTAGGTGTCCAGAAATATATTGCGCGCCGTACCGCAAAATATTTCTGGACATTAGGTGTCCAGAAATATATTGCGCGCCATACCGCAAAATATTTCTGGACACTAGGTGTCCAGAAATATATTGCGCGCCATACTACAAAATATTTCTGGACACTAGGTGTCCAGAAATATATTGCGCGCCGTACCGCAAAATATTTCTGGACACTAGGTGTCCAGAAATATATTGCGCGCCATACCGCAAAATATTTCTGGACACTAGGTGTCCAGAAATATGTTGCGCGCCATACCGCAAAATATTTCTGGACACTAGGTGTCCAGAAATATGTTGCGCGCCATACCGCAAAATATTTCTGGACGCTAGGTGTCCACAAATATGTTGCTGGACATTAGGTGTCCAGAAATATATTGCGCGCCATACCGAAATATTTTGCGGTATGGCGCGCACCTAGTGTCCAGAAATATTTTGCGGTATGGCGCGCAATATATTTCTGGACACCTAGTGTCCATGGACACTTAGTGTCCACAAATATTTTGCGATACGGCGCGCAATATATTTCTGGACACCTAGTGTCCAGAAATATTTTGCGATACGGCGCGCAATATATTTCTGGACACCTAGTGTCCAGAAATATTTTGCGGTATGGCGCGAAATAAATTTCTGGACACCTAATGTCCAGAAATATTTTGCGGTACGGCGCGCAACATATTTCTGGACACCTAGTGTCCAGAAATATTTTGCGGTATGGCGCGCAATATATTTCTGGACACCTAATGTCCAGAAATATTTTGCGGTACGGCGCGCAATATATTTCTGGACACCTAGTGTCCAGAAATATTTTGCGGTATGGCGCGCAATATATACACTAGGTGTCCAGAAATACATTGCGCGCCATACTGCAAAATATTTCTGGACAGTAGGTGTCCAGAAATATATTGCGCGCCGTATCGCAAAATATTTGTGGACACTAAGTGTCCATGGACACTAGGTGTCCAGAAATATATTGCGCGCCATACCGCAAAATATTTGTGGACACTAGGTGTCCAGAAATATATTGCACGCCATACCGCAAAATATTTCTGGACATTAGGTGTCCAGAAATATATTGCGCGCCATACCGCAAAATCTTTCTGGACACTAGGTGTCCAGAAATATATTGCGCGCCATACCGCAAAATATTTCTGGACACTAGGTGTCCAGAAATATATTGCGCGCCGTACCGCAAAATATTTCTGGACATTAGGTGTCCATATTTCTAGACACCTAGTGTCCAGAAATATTTTGCGGTATGGCGCGCACCTAGTGTCCAGAAATATTTTGCGGTATGGCGCGCAATATATTTCTGGACACCTAGTGTCCATGGACACTTAGTGTCCACAAATATTTTGCGATACGGCGCGCAATATATTTCTGGACACCTAGTGTCCAGAAATATTTTGCGATACGGCGCGCAATATATTTCTGGACACCTAGTGTCCAGAAATATTTTGCGGTATGGCGCGAAATAAATTTCTGGACACCTAATGTCCAGAAATATTTTGCGGTACGGCGCGCAACATATTTCTGGACACCTAGTGTCCAGAAATATTTTGCGGTATGGCGCGCAATATATTTCTGGACACCTAATGTCCAGAAATATTTTGCGGTACGGCGCGCAATATATTTCTGGACACCTAGTGTCCAGAAATATTTTGCGGTATGGCGCGCAATATATTTCTGGACACCTAGTGTCCACAAATATTTTGCGGTATGGCGCGCAATATATTTCTGGACACCTAGTGTCCACAAATATTTTGCGGTATGGCGCGCAATATATTTCTGGACACCTAATGTCCAGAAATATTTTGCGGTACGGCGCGCAATATATTTCTGGACACCTAGTGTCCAGAAATATTTTGCGGTATGGCGCGAAATAAATTTCTGGACACCTAATGTCCAGAAATATTTTGCGGTATGGCGCGCAATATATTTCTGGACACCTAGTGTCCAGAAATATTTTGCGGTATGGCGCGCAATATATTTCTGGACACCTAGTGTCCACAAATATTTTGCGGTAAGGCGCGCAATATATTTCTGGACACCTAATGTCCAGAAATATTTTGCGGTATGGCGCGCAATATATTTCTGGACACCTAATGTCCAGAAATATTTTGCGGTACGGCACGCAATATATTTCTGGACACCTAGTGTCCAGAAATATTTTGCGGCATGGCGCGCAATATATTTCTGGACACCTAATGTCCAGAAATATTTTGCGGTACGGCGCGCAACATATTTCTGGACACCTAGTGTCCAGAAATATTTTGCGGTATGGCGCGCAATATATTTCTGGACACCTAGAGTCCAGAAATATTTTGCGGTATGGCGCGCAATATATTTCTGGACACTTAGTGTCCACAAATATTTTGCGGTATGGCGCGCAATATATTTCTGGACACCTAATGTCCAGAAATATTTTGCGGTATGGCGCGCAATATATTTCTGGACAAATAGTGTCCAGAAATATTTTGCGGTATGGCGCGCAAAATATGGACACCTAGTGTCCAGAAATATTTTGCAGTACGGCGCGCAATATATTTCTGGACACCTAGTGTCCAGAAATATTTTGTAGTATGGCGCGCAATATATTTCTGGACACCTAATGTCCAGAAATATTTTGCGGTATGGCGCGCAATATATTTCTGGACACCTAGTGTCTACAAATATTTTGCGGTATGGCGCGCAATTTGCAATATTTCTGGACACCTAGTGTCCACAAATATTTTGCGGTATGGCGCGCAATATATTTCTGGACACCTAATGTCCAGAAATATTTTGCGGTACGGCGCGCAATATATTTCTGGACACCTAGTGTCCAGAAATATTTTGCGGTATGGCGCGCAATATATTTCTGGACACCTAGTGTCCAGAAATATTTTGCGGTATAGCGCGCAACATATTTCTGGACACCTAGTGTCCAGAAATATTTTGCGGTATGGCGCGCAATATATTTCTGGACACCTAGTGTCTACAAATATTTTGCGGTATGGCGCGCAATTTGCAATATTTCTGGACACCTAGTGTCCACAAATATTTTGCGGTATGGCGCGCAATATATTTCTGGACACCTAGTGTCCAGAAATATTTTGCGGTATGGCGCGCAATATATTTCTGGACACCTAGTGTCCAGAAATATTTTGCGGTATGGCGCGCAATATATTTCTGGACACCTAGTGTCCACAAATATTTTGCGGTATGGCGCGCAATATATTTCTGGACACCTAATGTCCAGAAATATTTTGCGGTACGGCGCGCAATATATTTCTGGACACCTAGTGTCCAGAAATATTTTGCGGTATGGCGCGCAATATATTTCTGGACACCTAGTGTCCACAAATATTTTGCGATACGGCGCGCAATATATTTCTGAACACCTACTGTCCAGAAATATTTTGCAGTACGGCGCGCAATATATTTCTGGACACCTAGTGTCGCAATATATTTCTGGACACCTAGTGTCCAGAAATATTTTGCAGTATGGCGCGCAATATATTTGTGGACACCTAGTGTCCGGTATGGCGCGCAACATATTTCTGGACACCTAGTCTCCAGAAATATTTTGCGGTATGGCGCGCAATATATTTCTGGACACCTAATGTCCAGAAATATTTTGCGGTACGGCGCGCATGGACACCTAATGTCCAGAAATATTTTGCGGTATGGCGTGCACTATATTTCTGGACACCTAGTGTCCAGAAATATTTTGCGGTATGGCGCGCAATATATTTCTGGACACCTAGTGTCCACAAATATTTTGCGGTATGGCGCGCAATATATTTCTGGACACCTAGTGTCCACAAATATTTTGCGGTATTGCGCGCAATATATTTCTGGACACCTAGTGTCCAGAAATATTTTGCGGTATGGCGCGCAATTTATTTCTGGACACCTAGTGTCCACAAATATTTTGCGGTATGGCGCGCAATATATTTCTGGACACCTAGTGTTCACAAATATTTTGCGATATGGCGCGCAATATATTTCTGGACACCTAATGTCCAGAAATATTTTGCGGTACGGCGCGCCATATATTTCTGGACACCTAGTGTCCACAAATATTTTGCGATATGGCGCGCAATATATTTCTGGACACCTAATGTCCAGAAATATTTTGCGGTACGGCGCGCAATATATTTCTGGACACCTAGTGTCCACAAATATATTGCGGTATGGCGCGCAATATATTTCTGGACACCTAATGTCCAGAAATATTTTGCGGTACGGCGCGCAATATATTTCTGGACACCTAGTGTCCACAAATATTTTGCGGTATGGCGCGCAATATATTTCTGGACACCTAGTGTCCAGAAATATTTTGCGGTATGGCGCGCAACATATTTCTGGACACCTAGTGTCCAGAAATATTTTGCGGTATGGCGCGCAATATATTTCTGGACACCTACTGTCCAGAAATATTTGGCAGTACGGCGCGCAATATATTTCTGGACACCTAGTGTCCACCACTGGACACCTAATGTCCAGAAATATTTTGCGGTACGGCGCGCAATATATTTCTGGACACCTAATGTCCAGAAATATTTTGCGGTACGACGCGCAATATATTTCTGGACACCTAGTGTCCAGAAATATTTTGCGGTATGGCGCGCAACATATTTCTGGACACCTAGTGTCCAGAAATATTTTGCGGTATGGCGCGCAATATATTTCTGGACACCTAGTGTCCAGAAATATTTTGCGGTATGGCGCGCAACATATTTCTCGACACCTAGTGTCCAGAAATATTTTGCGGTATGGCGCGCAACATATTTCTGGGCACCTAGTGTCCAGAAATATTTTGCGGTACGGCGCGCAATATATTTCTGGACACCTAATGTCCAGAAATATTTTGCGGTACGGCGCGCAATATATTTCTGGACACCTAGTGTCCACAAATATTTTGCGATACGGCGCGCAATATATTTCTGGACACCTACTGTCCAGAAATAATTTGCAGTATGGCGCGCAATATATTTCTGGACACCTAGTGTCCAGAAATATTTTGCGGTATGGCGCGCAATTTATTTCTGGACACCTAGTGTCCAGAAATATTTTGCGGTATGGCGCGCAACATATTTCTGGACACCTAGTCTCCAGAAATATTTTGCGGTATGGCGCGCAATATATTTCTGGACACCTAGTGTCCAGAAATATTTTGCGGTATGGCGCGCAACATATTTCTGGGCACCTAGTCTCGAGAAATATTTTGCGGTATGGCGCGCAATATATTTCTGGACACCTAGTGTCGCAATATATTTCTGGACACCTAGTGTCGCAATATACTTCTGGACACCTAGTGTCCAGAAATATTTTGCGGTATGGCGCGCAATATATTTCTGGACACGTAGTGTCCAGATGGCGTGCAATATATTTCTGGACACCTAGTGTCGCAATATATTTCTGGACACCTAATGTCCAGAAATATTTTGCGGTACGGCGCGCAATATATTTCTGGACACCTGGTGTCCAGAAATATTTTGCGGTACGGCGCGCAATATATTTCTGGACACCTAGTGTCCAGAAATATTTTGCGGTATGGCGCGCAATATATTTCTGGACACCTAGTGTCCAGAAATATTTTGCGGTATGGCGCGCAATATATTTCTGGACACCTAGTGTCCAGAAATATTTTGCGGTACGGCGCGCAATATATTTCTGGACACCTAGTGTCCAGAAATATTTTGCGGTATGGCGCGCAACATATTTCTGGACACCTAGTCTCCAGAAATATTTTGCGGTATGGCGCGCAATATATTTCTGGACACCTAGTGTCCAGAAATATTTTGCGGTACGGCGCGCAATATATTTCTGGACACCTAGTGTCCAGAAATATTTTGCGGTATGGCGCGCAATATATTTCTGGACACCTAGTGTCCATGGACACCTAGTGTCCACAAATATTTTGCGATACGGCGCGCAATATATTTCTGAACACCTACTGTCCAGAAATATTTTGCAGTACGGCGCGCAATATATTTCTGGACACCTAGTGTCGCAATATATTTCTGGACACCTAGTGTCCACAAGTATTTTGCGGTATGGCGCGCAATATATTTCTGGACACCTACTGTCCAGAAATATTTTGCAGTACGGCGCGCAATTTATTTCTGGACACCTAGTGTCCAGAAATATTTTGTAGTATGGCGCGCAATATATTTCTGGACACCTAATGTCCAGAAATATTTTGCGGTACGGCGCGCAATATATTTCTGGACACCTGGTGTCCAGAAATATTTTGCGGTATGGCGCGCAATATATTTCTGGACACCTAGTGTCCAGAAATATTTTGCGGTACGGCGCGCAATATATTTCTGGACACCTAGTGTCCAGAAATATTTTGCGGTATGGCGCGCAATATATTTCTGGACACCTACTGTCCAGAAATATTTTGCAGTACGGCGCGCAATATATTTCTGGACACCTAGTGTCCAGAAATATTTTGTAGTATGGCGCGCAATATATTTCTGGACACCTAATGTCCAGAAATATTTTGCGGTACGGCGCGCAATATATTTCTAGACACCTAGTGTCCAGAAATATTTTGCGGTATGGCGCGCAATATATTTCTGGACACCTAGTGTCCAGAAATATTTTGCGGTATGGCGCGCAACATATTTCTCGACACCTAGTGTCCAGAAATATTTTGCGGTATGGCGCGCAACATATTTCTGGGCACCTAGTGTCCAGAAATATTTTGCGGTACGGCGCGCAATATATTTCTGGACACCTAATGTCCAGAAATATTTTGCGGTACGGCGCGCAATATATTTCTGGACACCTAGTGTCCAGAAATATTTTGTAGTATGGCGCGCAATATATTTCTGGACACCTAGTGTCCACAAATATTTTGCGGTATGGCGCGCAATATATTTCTGGACACCTAGTGTCCACAAATATTTTGCGGTATGGCGCGCAATATATTTCTGGACACCTAATGTCCAGAAATATTTTGCGGTACGGCGCGCAATATATTTCCGGACAGCTAGTGTCCACAAATATTTTGCGGTATGGCGCGCAATATATTTCTGGACACCTACTGTCCAGAAATATTTTGCAGTACGGCGCGCAATATATTTCTGGACACCTAGTGTCGCAATATATTTCTGGACACCTAGTGTCCAGAAATATTTTGCGGTATGGCGCGCAATATATTTCTGGACACCTAGTGTCGCAATATATTTCTGGACACCTAGTGTCCACAAATATTTTGCGGTATGGCGCGCAATATATTTCTGGACACCTTGTCCATAAATATTTTGCGGTATGGCGCGCAATATATTTCTGGACACCTAGTGTCGCAATATATTTCTTTACACCTAGTGTCGCAATATACTTCTGGACACCTAGTGTCCAGAAATATTTTGCGGTATGGCGCGCAATATATTTCTGGACACCTAGTGTCCAGAAATATTTTGCGGTATGGCGCGCAACATATTTCTGGACACCTAGTCTCCACAAATATTTTGCGGTATGGCGCGCAATATATTTCTGGACACCTAATGTCCAGAAATATTTTGCGGTATGGCGTGCAATATATTTCTGGACACCTAGTGTCCAGAAATATTTTGCGGTATGGCACGCAATATATTTCTGGACACCTAGTGTCCACAAATATTTTGCGGTATGGCGCGCAATATATTTCTGGACACCTACTGTCCAGAAATATTTTGCAGTACGGCGCGCAATATATTTCTGGACACCTAGTGTCCAGAAATATTTTGTAGTATGGCGCGCAATATATTTCTGGACACCTAATGTCCAGAAATATTTTGCGGTACGGCGCGCAATATATTTCTGGACACCTAATGTCCAGAAATATTTTGCGGTACGGCGCGCAATATATTTCTGGACACCTACTGTCCAGAAATATTTTGCAGTACGGCGCGCAATATATTTCTGGACACCTAGTGTCCAGAAATATTTTGTAGTATGGCGCGCAATATATTTCTGGACACCTAATGTCCAGAAATATTTTGCGGTACGGCGCGCAATATATTTCTGGACACCTAGTGTCCAGAAATATTTTGCGGTATGGCGCGCAATATATTTCTGGACCAGAAATAATATTTCTGGACACTAGGTGTCCAGAAATATATTGCGCGCCGTACCGAAAAATATTTCTGGACACCTAGTGTCGCAATATATTTCTGGACACCTAGTGTCCAGAAATATTTTGCGGTATGGCGCGCAACATATTTCTGGACACCTAGTCTCCAGAAATATTTTGCGGTACGGCGCGCAATATATTTCTGGACACCTAGTGTCCATGGACACCTAGTGTCCACAAATATTTTGCGATACGGCGCGCAATATATTTCTGGACACCTACTGTCCAGAAATATTTTGCAGTACGGCGCGCAATATATTTCTGGACACCTAGTGTCGCAATATACTTCTGGACACCTAGTGTCCAGAAATATTTTGCGGTATGGCGCGCAATATATTTCTGGACACCTAGTGTCCAGAAATATTTTGCGGTATGGCGCGCAACATATTTCTGGACACCTAGTCTCCACAAATATTTTGCGGTATGGTGCGCAATATATTTCTGGACACCTAATGTCCAGAAATATTTTGCGGTATGGCGTGCAATATATTTCTGGACACCTAGTGTCCAGAAATATTTTGCGGTATGGCGCGCAATATATTTCTGGACACCTAGTGTCCACAAATATTTTGCGGTATGGCGCGCAATATATTTCTGGACACCTGGTGTCCAGAAATATTTTGCGGTATGGCGCGCAATATATTTCTGGACACCTAGTGTCCAGAAATATTTTGCGGTACGGCGCGCAATATATTTCTGGACACCTAGTGTCCAGAAATATTTTGCGGTATGGCGCGCAATATATTTCTGGACACCTAATGTCCAGAAATATTTTGCGGTACGGCGCGCAATATATTTCTGGACACCTGGTGTCCAGAAATATTTTGCGGTATGGCGCGCAATATATTTCTGGACACCTAGTGTCCAGAAATATTTTGCGGTACGGCGCGCAATATATTTCTGGACACTTAGTGCCCAGAAATATTTTGCGGTACGGCGCGCAATATATTTCTGGACACCTAGTGTCCAGAAATATTTTGCGGTATGGCGCGCAATATATTTCTGGACACCTAATGTCCAGAAATATTTTGCGGTATGGCGCGCAACATATTTCTGGACACCTAGTCGCCACAAATATTTTGCGGTATGGCGCGCAATATATTTCTGGACACCTAATGTCCACCTGGTGTCCAGAAATATTTTGCGGTATGGCGCGCAATATATTTCTGGACACCTAGTGTCCAGAAATATTTTGCGGTATGGCGCGCAATATATTTCTGGACACCTAATGTCCAGAAATATTTTGCGGTACGGCGCAATATATTTCTGGCGCGCAATATATTTCTGGACACCTAGTGTCCAGAAATATTTTGTAGTATGGCGCGCAATATATTTCTGGACACCTAGTGTCCAGAAATATTTTGCGGTATGGCGCGCAATATATTTCTGGACACCTAGTGTCCACAAATATTTTGCGGTATGGCGCGCAATATATTTCTGGACACCTGGTGTCCAGAAATATTTTGCGGTATGGCGCGCAATATATTTCTGGACACCTAGTGTCCAGAAATATTTTGCGGTACGGCGCGCAATATATTTCTGGACACCTAGTGTCCAGAAATATTTTGCGGTATGGCGCGCAATATATTTCTGGACACCTAATGTCCAGAAATATTTTGCGGTACGGCGCGCAATATATTTCTGGACACCTGGTGTCCAGAAATATTTTGCGGTATGGCGCGCAATATATTTCTGGACACCTAGTGTCCAGAAATATTTTGCGGTACGGCGCGCAATATATTTCTGGACACTTAGTGCCCAGAAATATTTTGCGGTACGGCGCGCAATATATTTCTGGACACCTAGTGTCCAGAAATATTTTGCGGTATGGCGCGCAATATATTTCTGGACACCTAATGTCCAGAAATATTTTGCGGTATGGCGCGCAACATATTTCTGGACACCTAGTCGCCACAAATATTTTGCGGTATGGCGCGCAATATATTTCTGGACACCTAATGTCCACCTGGTGTCCAGAAATATTTTGCGGTATGGCGCGCAATATATTTCTGGACACCTAGTGTCCAGAAATATTTTGCGGTATGGCGCGCAATATATTTCTGGACACCTAATGTCCAGAAATATTTTGCGGTACGGCGCAATATATTTCTGGCGCGCAATATATTTCTGGACACCTAGTGTCCAGAAATATTTTGTAGTATGGCGCGCAATATATTTCTGGACACCTAATGTCCAGAAATATTTTGCGGTACGGCGCGCAATATATTTCTGGACACCTAATGTCCAGAAATATTTTGCGGTACGGCGCGCAATATATTTCTGGACACCTGGTGTCCAGAAATATTTTGCGGTATGGCGCGCAATATATTTCTGGACACCTAGTGTCCAGAAATATTGTGTAGTATGGCGCGCAATATATTTCTGGACACCTAATGTCCAGAAATATTTTGCGGTACGGCGCGCAATATATTTCTGGACACCTGGTGTCCAGAAATATTTTGCGGTATGGCGCGCAATATATTTCTGGACACCTAGTGTCCAGAAATATTTTGCGGTACGGCGCGCAATATATTTCTGGACACCTAGTGTCCAGAAATATTTTGCGGTATGGCGCGCAATATATTTCTGGACACCTAATGTCCAGAAATATTTTGCGGTACGGCGCGCAATATATTTCTGGACACCTAATGTCCAGAAATATTTTGCGGTACGGCGCGCAATATATTTCTGGACACCTAGTGGACACCTACTGTCCAGAAATATTTTGCAGTACGGCGCGCAACATATTTCTGGACACCTAGTGTCCAGAAATATTTTGCGGTATGGCGCGCAACATATTTCTGGACACCTAGTCTCCAGAAATATTTTGCGGTATGGCGCGCAACATATTTCTGGACACCTAATGTCCAGAAATATTTTGCGGTATGGCGCGCAATATATTTCTGGACACCTAGTGTCCACAAATATTTTGCGGTATGGCGCGCAATATATTTCTGGACACCTAGTGTCCAGAAATATTTTGCGGTATGGCGCGCAATATATTTCTGGACACCTAGTGTCCAGAAATATTTTGTAGTATGGCGCGCAATATATTTCTGGACACCTAGTCGCCACAAATATTTTGCGGTATGGCGCGCAATATATTTCTGGACACCTAATGTCCACCTGGTGTCCAGAAATATTTTGCGGTATGGCGCGCAATATATTTCTGGACACCTAATGTCCAGAAATATTTTGCGGTACGGCGCGCAATATATTTCTGGACACCTGGTGTCCAGAAATATTTTGCGGTATGGCGCGCAATATATTTCTGGACACCTAGTGTCCAGAAATATTTTGCGGTACGGCGCGCAATATATTTCTGGACACCTAGTGTCCAGAAATATTTTGCGGTACGGCGCGCAATATATTTCTGGACACCTAGTGTCCAGAAATATTTTGCGGTATGGCGCGCAATATATTTCTGGACACCTAATGTCCAGAAATATTTTGCGGTACGGCGCGCAATATATTTCTGGACACCTAATGTCCAGAAATATTTTGCGGTACGGCGCGCAATATATTTCTGGACACCTGGTGTCCAGAAATATTTTGCGGTACGGCGCGCAATATATTTCTGGACACCTAATGTCCAGAAATATTTTGCGGTATGACGCGCAACATATTTCTGGACACCTAGTCGCCACAAATATTTTGCGGTATGGCGCGCAATATATTTCTGGACACCTAATGTCCACCTGGTGTCCAGAAATATTTTGCGGTATGGCGCGCAATATATTTCTGGACACCTAGTGTCCAGAAATATTTTGCGGTACGGCGCGCAATATATTTCTGGACACCTAGTGTCCAGAAATATTTTGCGGTATGGCGCGCAATATATTTCTGGACACCTAATGTCCAGAAATATTTTGCGGTACGGCGCGCAATATATTTCTGGACACCTGGTGTCCAGAAATATTTTGCGGTATGGCGCGGTACGGCGCGCAATATATTTCTGGACACCTAGTGTCCAGAAATATTTTGTAGTATGGCGCGCAATATATTTCTGGACACCTAATGTCCAGAAATATTTTGCGGTACGGCGCGCAATATATTTCTGGACACCTGGTGTCCAGAAATATTTTGCGGTATGGCGCGCAATATATTTCTGGACACCTAATGTCCAGAAATATTTTGCAGTACGGCGCGCAATATATTTCTGGACACCTACTGTCCAGAAATATTTTGCAGTACGGCGCGCAATATATTTCTGGACACCTACTGTCCAGAAATATTTTGCAGTACGGCGCGCAACATATTTCTGGACACCTAGTGTCCAGAAATATTTTGCGGTATGGCGCGCAACATATTTCTGGACACCTAGTGGACACCTAGTGTCCAGAAATATTTTGTAGTATGGCGCGCAATATATTTCTGGACACCTACTGTCCAGAAATATTTTGCAGTACGGCGCGCAATATATTTCTGGACACCTACTGTCCAGAAATATTTTGCAGTACGGCGCGCAACATATTTCTGGACACCTAGTGTCCAGAAATATTTTGCGGTATGGCGCGCAACATATTTCTGGACACCTAGTGTCCAGAAATATTTTGCGGTATGGCGCGCAACATATTTCTGGACACCTAGTCTCCAGAAATATTTTGCGGTATGGCGCGCAACATATTTCTGGACACCTAATGTCCAGAAATATTTTGCGGTACGGCGCGCAATATATTTCTGGACACCTGGTGTCCAGAAATATTTTGCGGTATGGCGCGCAACATATTTCTGGACACCTAGTGTCCAGAAATATTTTGCGGTATGGCGCGCAACATATTTCTGGACACCTAGTCTCCAGAAATATTTTGCGGTATGGCGCGCAACATATTTCTGGACACCTAATGTCCAGAAATATTTTGCGGTACGGCGCGCAATATATTTCTGGACACCTGGTGTCCAGAAATATTTTGCGGTATGGCGCGCAATATATTTCTGGACACCTAGTGTCCAGAAATATTTTGCGGTACGGCGCGCAATATATTTCTGGACACCTAGTGTCCAGAAATATTTTGCGGTATGGCGCGCAATATATTTCTGGACACCTAATGTCCAGAAATATTTTGCGGTACGGCGCGCAATATATTTCTGGACACCTACTGTCCAGAAATATTTTGCAGTACGGCGCGCAATATATTTCTGGACACCTGGTGTCCAGAAATATTTTGCGGTATGGCGCGCAATATATTTCTGGACACCTAGTGTCCAGAAATATTTTGCGGTATGGCGCGCAATATATTTCTGGACACCTACTGTCCAGAAATATTTTGCAGTACGGCACGCAATATATTTCTGGACACCTACTGTCCAGAAATATTTTGCAGTACGGCGCGCAATATATTTCTGGACACCTACTGTCCAGAAATATTTTGCAGTACGGCGCGCAACATATTTCTGGACACCTAGTGTCCAGAAATATTTTGCGGTATGGCGCGCAATATATTTCTGGACACCTACTGTCCAGAAATATTTTGCAGTACGGCGCGCAATATATTTCTGGACACCTACTGTCCAGAAATATTTTGCAGTACGGCGCGCAATATATTTCTGGACACCTACTGTCCAGAAATATTTTGCAGTACGGCGCGCAACATATTTCTGGACACCTAGTGTCCAGAAATATTTTGCGGTATGGCGCGCAACATATTTCTGGACACCTAGTGTCCAGAAATATTTTGCGGTACGGCGCGCAATATATTTCTGGACACCTATGGACAGTATGGCGCGCAATATATTTCTGGACACCTAATGTCCAGAAATATTTTGCGGTACGGCGCGCAATATATTTCTGGACACCTAGTGTCCAGAAATATTTTGCGGTATGGCGCGCAATATATTTCTGGACACCTAGTGTCCAGAAATATTTTGCGGTATGGCGCGCAATATAATTCTGGACACCTAGTGTCCAGAAATATTTTGCGGTACGGCGCGCAATATATTTCTGGACACCTAGTGTCCAGAAATATTTTGCGGTATGGCGCGCAATATATTTCTGGACACCTAGTGTCCAGAAATATTTTTCGGTACGGCGCGCAATATATTTCTGGACACCTAGTGTCCAGAAATATTATTTCTGGACACCTAGTGTCCAGAAATATTTTGCGGTATGGCGCGCAATATATTTCTGGACCAGAAATAATATTTCTGGACACTAGGTGTCCAGAAATATATTGCGCGCCGTACCGAAAAATATTTCTGGACACCTAGTGTCGCAATATATTTCTGGACACCTAGTGTCCAGAAATATTTTGCGGTATGGCGCGCAACATATTTCTGGACACCTAGTCTCCAGAAATATTTTGCGATACGGCGCGCAATATATTTCTGGACACCTACTGTCCAGAAATATTTTGCAGTACGGCGCGCAATATATTTCTGGACACCTAGTGTCGCAATATACTTCTGGACACCTAGTGTCCAGAAATATTTTGCGGTATGGCGCGCAATACACCTAGTGTCCACAAATATTTTGCGGTATGGCGCGCAATATATTTCTGGACACCTAATGTCCAGAAATATTTTGCGGTACGGCGCGCAATATATTTCTGGACACCTGGTGTCCAGAAATATTTTGCGGTATGGCGCGCAATATATTTCTGGACACCTAGTGTCCAGAAATATTTTGCGGTACGGCGCGCAATATATTTCTGGACACTTAGTGCCCAGAAATATTTTGCGGTACGGCGCGCAATATATTTCTGGACACCTAGTGTCCAGAAATATTTTGCGGTATGGCGCGCAATATATTTCTGGACACCTAATGTCCAGAAATATTTTGCGGTACGGCGCGCAATATATTTCTGGACACCTAATGTCCAGAAATATTTTGCGGTACGGCGCGCAATATATTTCTGGACACCTGGTGTCCAGAAATATTTTGCGGTACGGCGCGCAATATATTTCTGGACACCTAATGTCCAGAAATATTTTGCGGTATGGCGCGCAACATATTTCTGGACACCTAGTCGCCACAAATATTTTGCGGTATGGCGCGCAATATATTTCTGGACACCTAATGTCCACCTGGTGTCCAGAAATATTTTGCGGTATGGCGCGCAATATATTTCTGGACACCTAGTGTCCAGAAATATTTTGCGGTATGGCGCGCAATATATTTCTGGACACCTAATGTCCAGAAATATTTTGCGGTACGGCGCGCAATATATTTCTGGACACCTAATGTCCAGAAATATTTTGCGGTACGGCGCGCAATATATTTCTGGACACCTGGTGTCCAGAAATATTTTGCGGTATGGCGCGCAATATATTTCTGGACACCTAGTGTCCAGAAATATTTTGTAGTATGGCGCGCAATATATTTCTGGACACCTAATGTCCAGAAATATTTTGCGGTACGGCGCGCAATATATTTCTGGACACCTAATGTCCAGAAATATTTTGCGGTACGGCGCGCAATATATTTCTGGACACCTGGTGTCCAGAAATATTTTGCGGTATGGCGCGCAATATATTTCTGGACACCTAGTGTCCAGAAATATTTTGTAGTATGGCGCGCAATATATTTCTGGACACCTAATGTCCAGAAATATTTTGCGGTACGGCGCGCAATATATTTCTGGACACCTGGTGTCCAGAAATATTTTGCGGTATGGCGCGCAATATATTTCTGGACACCTAATGTCCAGAAATATTTTGCGGTATGGCGCGCAACATATTTCTGGACACCTAGTCGCCACAAATATTTTGCGGTATGGCGCGCAATATATTTCTGGACACCTAATGTCCACCTGGTGTCCAGAAATATTTTGCGGTATGGCGCGCAATATATTTCTGGACACCTAGTGTCCAGAAATATTTTGCGGTACGGCGCGCAATATATTTCTGGACACCTGGTGTCCAGAAATATTTTGCGGTATGGCGCAAAACGGCGCGCAATATATTTCTGGACACCTAGTGTCCAGAAATATTTTGCGGTATGGCGCGCAATATATTTCTGGACACCTAATGTCCAGAAATATTTTGCGGTACGGCGCGCAATATATTTCTGGACACCTAATGTCCAGAAATATTTTGCGGTACGGCGCGCAATATATTTCTGGACACCTGGTGTCCAGAAATATTTTGCGGTATGGCGCGCAATATATTTCTGGACACCTAGTGTCCAGAAATATTTTGTAGTATGGCGCGCAATATATTTCTGGACACCTAATGTCCAGAAATATTTTGCGGTACGGCGCGCAATATATTTCTGGACACCTAGTGTCCAGAAATATTTTGCGGTACGGCGCGCAATATATTTCTGGACACCTAGTGTCCAGAAATATTTTGCGGTATGGCGCGCAATATATTTCTGGACACCTAATGTCCAGAAATATTTTGCGGTACGGCGCGCAATATATTTCTGGACACCTAATGTCCAGAAATATTTTGCGGTACGGCGCGCAATATATTTCTGGACACCTAGTGGACACCTAGTGTCCAGAAATATTTTGTAGTATGGCGCGCAATATATTTCTGGACACCTACTGTCCAGAAATATTTTGCAGTACGGCGCGCAATATATTTCTGGACACCTAGTATGGCGCGCAATATATTTCTGGACACCTAATGTCCAGAAATATTTTGCGGTACGGCGCGCAATATATTTCTGGACACCTAATGTCCAGAAATATTTTGCGGTACGGCGCGCAATATATTTCTGGACACCTGATGTCCAGAAATATTTTGCGGTATGGCGCGCAATATATTTCTGGACACCTAGTGTCCAGAAATATTTTGTAGTATGGCGCGCAATATATTTCTGGACACCTAATGTCCAGAAATATTTTGCGGTACGGCGCGCAATATATTTCTGGACACCTGGTGTCCAGAAATATTTTGCGGTATGGCGCGCAATATATTTCTGGACACCTAGTGTCCAGAAATATTTTGCGGTACGGCGCGCAATATATTTCTGGACACCTAGTGTCCAGAAATATTTTGCGGTATGGCGCGCAATATATTTCTGGACACCTAATGTCCAGAAATATTTTGCGGTACGGCGCGCAATATATTTCTGGACACCTAATGTCCAGAAATATTTTGCGGTACGGCGCGCAATATATTTCTGGACACCTAGTGGACACCTAGTGTCCAGAAATATTTTGCGGTATGGCGCGCAATATATTTCTGGACACCTAGTGTCCAGAAATATTTTGCGGTACGGCGCGCAATATATTTCTGGACACCTAGTGTCCAGAAATATTTTGCGGTACGGCGCGCAATATATTTCTGGACACCTAGTGTCCAGAAATATTTTGCGGTATGGCGCGCAATATATTTCTGGACACCTAATGTCCAGAAATATTTTGCGGTACGGCGCGCAATATATTTCTGTACACCTAATGTCCAGAAATATTTTGCGGTACGGCGCGCAATATATTTCTGGACACCTGGTGTCCACCTGGTGTCCAGAAATATTTTGCGGTATGGCGCGCAATATATTTCTGGACACCTAGTGTCCAGAAATATTTTGTAGTATGGCGCGCAATATATTTCTGGACACCTAATGTCCAGAAATATTTTGCGGTACGGCGCGCAATATATTTCTGGACACCTGGTGTCCAGAAATATTTTGCGGTATGGCGCGCAATATATTTCTGGACACCTGGTGTCCAGAAATATTTTGCGGTATGGCGCGCAATATATTTCTGGACACCTAGTGTCCAGAAATATTTTGCGGTACGGCGCGCAATATATTTCTGGACACCTAGTGTCCAGAAATATTTTGCGGTATGGCGCGCAATATATTTCTGGACACCTAATGTCCAGAAATATTTTGCGGTACGGCGCGCAATATATTTCTGGACACCTAATGTCCAGAAATATTTTGCGGTACGGCGCGCAATATATTTCTGGACACCTAGTGGACACCTAGTGTCCAGAAATATTTTGTAGTATGGCGCGCAATATATTTCTGGACACCTACTGTCCAGAAATATTTTGCAGTACGGCGCGCAATATATTTCTGGACACCTAGTGTCCAGAAATATTTGGCAGTATGGCGCGCAATTTATTTCTGGACACCTAGTGTCCAGAAATATTTTGCGGTATGGCGCGCAATATATTTCTGGACACCTAATGTCCAGAAATATTTTGCGGTACGGCGCGCAATATATTTCTGGACACCTAGTGTCCAGAAATATTTTGCGGTATGGCGCGCAATATATTTCTGGACACCTACTGTCCAGAAATATTTTGCGGCGGACACCTAGTGTCCAGAAATATTTTGCGGTACGGCGCGCAATATATTTCTGGACACCTAGTGTCCACAAATATTTTGCGATACGGCGCGCAATATATTTCTGGACACCTACTGTCCAGAAATATTTTGCAGTACGGCGCGCAATATATTTCTGGACACCTAGTGTCCAGAAATATTTTGTAGTATGGCGCGCAATATATTTCTGGACACCTAGTGTCCAGAAATATTTTGCGGTATGGCGCGCAATATATTTCTGGACACCTAGTGTCCAGAAATATTTTGCGGCATGGCGCGCAATATATTTCTGGACACCTAGTGGCCAGAAATATTTTGCGGTACGGCGCGCAATATATTTCCGGACACCTAATGTCCAGAAATATTTTGCGGTACGGCGCGCAATATATTTCTGGACACCTAGTGTCCAGAAATATTTTGCGGTATGGCGCGCAATTTATTTCTGGACACCTAGTGTCCACAAATATTTTGCGGTATGGCGCGCAATATATTTCTGGACACCTAGTGTCCACAAATATTTTGCGGTATGGCGCGCAATATATTTCTGGGCACCTAGTGTCCAGAAATATTTTGCGGTACGGCGCGCAATATATTTCTGGACACCTGGTGTCTGGACACCTAGTGTCCAGAAATATTTTGCCGTATGGCGCGCAATATATTTCTGGACACCTAGTGTCCAGAAATATTTTGCGGTACGGCGCGCAATATATTTCTGGACACCTACTGTCCAGAAATATTTTGCAGTACGGCGCGCAATATATTTCTGGACACCTAGTGTCCAGAAATATTTTGCAGTATGGCGCGCAATATATTTCTGGACACCTAGTGTCCAGAAATATTTTGCGGTATGGCGCGCAATATATTTCTGGACACCTAGTGGCCAGAAATATTTTGCGGTACGGCGCGCAATATATTTCTGGACACCTACTGTCCAGAAATATTTTGCAGTACGGCGCGCAATATATTTCTGGACACCTAGTGTCCAGAAATATTTTGTAGTATGGCGCGCAATATATTTCTGGACACCTAGTGTCCAGAAATATTTTGCGGTATGGCGCGCAATATATTTCTGGACACCTAGTGTCCAGAAATATTTTGCGGTATGGCGCGCAACATATTTCTGGACACCTAGTGTCCAGAAATATTTTGCGGTATGGCGCGCAATATATTTCTGGACACCTACTGTCCAGAAATATTTTGCAGTACGGCGCGCATATATTTCTGGACACCTAGTGTCCAGAAATATTTTGTAGTATGGCGCGCAATATATTTCTGGACACCTAATGTCCAGAAATATTTTGCGGTACGGCGCGCAATATATTTCTGGACACCTAGTGTCCAGAAATATTTTGCGGTATGGCGCGCAATATATTTCTGGACACCTAGTGTCCAGAAATATTTTGCGGTATGGCGCGCAACATATTTCTGGACACCTAGTGTCCAGAAATATTTTGCGGTATGGCGCGCAATATATTTCTGGACACCTACTGTCCAGAAATATTTTGCAGTACGGCGCGCATATATTTCTGGACACCTAGTGTCCAGAAATATTTTGTAGTATGGCGCGCAATATATTTCTGGACACCTAATGTCCAGAAATATTTTGCGGTACGGCGCGCAATATATTTCTGGACACCTAGTGTCCAGAAATATTTTGCGGTATGGCGCGCAACATATTTCTGGACACCTACTGTCCAGAAATATTTTGCAGTACGGCGCGCAATATATTTCTGGACACCTAGTGTCCAGAAATATTTTGTAGTATGGCGCGCAATATATTTCTGGACACCTAGTGTCCAGAAATATTTTGCGGTATGGCGCGCAATATATTTCTGGACACCTAGTGTCCAGAAATATTTTGCGGTATGGCGTGCAATATATTTCTGGACACCTAGTGTCCAGAAATATTTTGCGGTATGGCGCGCAATATATTTCTGGACACCTAGTGTCCAGAAATATTTTGCGGTATGGCGCGCAATATATTTCTGGACACCTAGTGTCCAGAAATATTTTGCGGTATGGCGCGCAATATATTTCTGGACACCTAGTGTCCAGAAATATTTTGAGGTATGGCGCGCAATATATTTCTGGACACCTTGTGTCCAGAAATATTTTGCAGTACGGCGCGCAATATATTTCTGGACACCTGGTGTCCAGCAATATTTTGCGGTATGGCGCGCAACATATTTCTGGACACCTAGTGTCCAGAAATATTTTGCGGTATGGCGCGCAATATATTTCTGGACACCAGGTGTCCAGAAATATTTTGCAGTACGGCGCGCAATATATTTCTGGACACCAGGTGTCCAGAAATATTTTGCAGTACGGCGCGCAATATATTTCCGGACACCTAATGTCCAGAAATATTTTGCGGTATGGCGCGCAATACATTTCTGGACACCTAGTGTCCAGAAATATTTTGCGGTATGGCGCGCAATACATTTCTGGACACCTAGTGTCCAGAAATATTTTGCGGTATGGCGCGCAATACATTTCTGGACACCTAATGTCCAGAAATATTTTGCGGTATGGCGCGCAATATATTTCTGGACACCTAGTGTCCAGAAATATTTTGCAGTACGGCGCGCAATATATTTCTGGACACCTAGTGTCCAGAAATATTTTGCGGTATGGCGCGCAATATATTTCTGGACACCTAGTGTCCAGAAATATTTTGCGGTATGGCGCGCAATATATTTCTGGACACCTAGTGTCCAGAAATATTTTGAGTTATGGCGCGCAATATATTTCTGGACACCTTGTGTCCAGAAATATTTTGCAGTACGGCGCGCAATATATTTCTGGACACCTGGTGTCCAGCAATATTTTGCGGTATGGCGCGCAACATATTTCTGGACACCTAGTGTCCAGAAATATTTTGCGGTATGGCGCGCAATATATTTCTGGACACCAGGTGTCCAGAAATATTTTGCGGTATGGCGCGCAATATATTTCTGGACACCTAATGTCCAGAAATATTTTGCGGTATGGCGCGCAATATATTTCTGGACACCAGGTGTCCAGAAATATTTTGCAGTACGGCGCGCAATATATTTCCGGACACCTAATGTCCAGAAATATTTTGCGGTATGGCGCGCAATACATTTCTGGACACCTAGTGTCCAGAAATATTTTGCGGTATGGCGCGCAATACATTTCTGGACACCTAGTGTCCAGAAATATTTTGCGGTATGGCGCGCAATACATTTCTGGACACCTAATGTCCAGAAATATTTTGCGGTATGGCGCGCAATATATTTCTGGACACCTAGTGTCCAGAAATATTTTGCAGTACGGCGCGCAATATATTTCCGGACACCTAATGTCCAGAAATATTTTGCGGTACGGCGCGCAATATACACCTATACACCTAGACACCTAGTGTCCAGAAATATTTTGCGGTACGGCGCGCAATATACTTCTGGACACCTAATGTCCAGAAATATTTTGCGGTACGGCGCGCAATATATTTCTGGACACCTAGTGTCCACAAATATTTTGCGATACGGCGCGCAATATATTTCTGGACACCTAATGTCCAGACATATTTTGCGGTACGGCGCGCAATATATTTCTGGACACTAGTGTCCAGAAATATTTTGCGGTATGGCGCGCAATATATTTCTGGACACCAGGTGTCCAGAAATATTTTGCAGTACGGCGCGCAATATATTTCCGGACACCTAATGTCCAGAAATATTTTGCGGTATGGCGCGCAATACATTTCTGGACACCTAGTGTCCAGAAATATTTTGCGGTATGGCGCGCAATACATTTCTGGACACCTAGTGTCCAGAAATATTTTGCGGTACGGCGCGCAATATATTTCTGGACACCTAATGTCCAGAAATATTTTGCGGTATGGCGCGCAATATATTTCTGGACACCTAGTGTCCAGAAATATTTTGCAGTACGGCGCGCAATATATTTCCGGACACCTAATGTCCAGAAATATTTTGCGGTACGGCGCGCAATATACACCTATACACCTAGACACCTAGTGTCCAGAAATATTTTGCGGTACGGCGCGCAATATACTTCTGGACACCTAATGTCCAGAAATATTTTGCGGTACGGCGCGCAATATATTTCTGGACACCTAGTGTCCACAAATATTTTGCGATACGGCGCGCAATATATTTCTGGACACCTAATGTCCAGACATATTTTGCGGTACGGCGCGCAATATATTTCTGGACACCTAGTGTCCAGAAATATTTTGCGGTATGGCGCGCAACATATTTCTGGACACCTAGTGTCCAGAAATATTTTGCGGTACGGCGCGCAATATATTTCTGGACACCTAATGTCCAGAAATATTTTGCGGTACACCTAGTGTCCAGAAATATTTTGCGGTATGGCGCGCAATATATTTCTGGACACCTAGTGTCCACAAATATTTTGCGGTATGGCGCGCAATATATTTCTGGACACCTAGTGTCCAGAAATATTTTGCGGTATGGCGCGCAACATATTTCTGGACACCTAGTCTCCAGAAATATTTTGCGGTATGGCGCGCAATATATTTCTGGACACCTAGTGTCCAGAAATATTTTGCGGTATGGCGCGCAATATATTTCTGGACACCTAGTGTCCACAAATATTTTGCGGTATGGCGCGCAATATATTTCTGGACACCTAGTGTCCAGAAATATTTTGCGGTATGGCGCGCAACATATTTCTGGACACCTAGTCTCCAGAAATATTTTGCGGTATGGCGCGCAATATATTTCTGGACACCTAGTGTCCAGAAATATTTTG
Organism: Eristalis intricaria; assembly: GCA_964034865.1. Taxonomy (NCBI): domain Eukaryota; kingdom Metazoa; phylum Arthropoda; class Insecta; order Diptera; family Syrphidae; genus Eristalis; species Eristalis intricaria. The sequence continues at coordinate 49,143,825 of OZ035875.1, forward strand.
CGGTATGGCGCGCAACATATTTCTGGACACCTAGTCTCCAGAAATATTTTGCGGTATGGCGCGCAATATATTTCTGGACACCTAGTGTCCACAAATATTTTGCGGTATGGCGCGCAATATATTTCTGGACACCTAGTGTCCAGAAATATTTTGCGGTATGGCGCGCAACATATTTCTGGACACCTAGTCTCCAGAAATATTTTGCGGTATGGCGCGCAATATATTTCTGGACACCTAGTCTCCAGAAATATTTTGCGGTATGGCGCGCAAAATATTTCTGGACACCTAATGTCCAGAAATATTTTGCGGTACGGCGCGCAATATATTTCTGGACACCTAGTGTCCAGAAATATTTTGCGGTATGGCGCGCAATATATTTCTGGGCACCTAATGTCCAGAAATATTTTGCGGTATGGCGCGCAATATATTTCTGGACACCTAGTGTCCAGAAATATTTTGCGGTATGGCGCGCAATATATTTCTGGACACCTAGTGTCCAGAAATATTTTGCAGTACGGCGCGCAATATATTTCCGGACACCTAATGTCCAGAAATATTTTGCGGTACGGCGCGCAATATATTTCTGGACACCTAGTCTCCAGAAATATTTTGCGGTATGGCGCGCAAAATATTTCAATTCAATTCAATTTTGCTTTTATTCAATAAAAATGTTTCTTAGTTACATTATCTGCAAAGCCAAAGGGGCTTGTCTGCAGAAGACTGAATACAATATTTGTTTCTGTTATTTTTGTTGTTGAATTCAAGGCTTAAACTACTTTAATTATATAAAAATTAAGAAAAAATAAAATTTCAAGTTGAGAATTATACAGATTGAATTATTAAATTAAAATTAAGACATGCATGTAATTTAATATATTGACACCTAGTGTCCAGAAATATTTTGCGGTATGGCGCGCAATACATTTCTGGACACCTAGTGTCCAGAAATATTTTGCGGTATGGCGCGCAATACATTTCTGGACACCTAATAAAATCTTAAATCGCAAAAGGATGCATGTTATTATGTAAAGGATATAAAAACTGAATTTTCGTGTCTATCTCTAAATGTGAGGTCCTTGAGAACTAACTGGAATGCATTTGTCTTATATGTAAATGACTTTTTGTCGAGTATTGATGTTATCATGTTGTGTGAGACAAATATTACGAAAGACGAAAACGATTTTTACAAAATTGAAGGCTATAACAGCGAATTCTTCAACAGGAGCAACTCAGGTGGAGGGGGAATAGCAGTCTACCTGAAAAACGATATCTGCTATGAAAGAATTGATCGAAAAAGCAATATGTACGAAAATGTGTCTCTCAATGTTGTACGTGGAAACTTCATGTCGTCTGTTATCTCTGTGTATAGACCACCAAGGCTAAATGTGAAGAGCTTCATTCACGAACTTGGTGAACATATCGATTTGGTCGGGGCGGGGACAAATTTGATAGTCATGGGAGATATTAATATTAACATTAAAGACGAAAGCAAGGCAGATGTCAGTGACTATCTTTCAATGATAGCTTCAAAAGGACTGTATAACACAATTTTTTCACATACAAGAGTTGATTTAGTAAAAAATACAAAGACATTAATTGATCATAGCCTTGTAAGGATAAAAGGTGGAGAAATTAAGTCTGCACTGATTGAAACTTGTATCTCAGACCACTATACCTTATATCTCGGACTGAATAAGAATCATGCAACAAAGAAAGAACCGGACCAAGAACGACACATTAAAACACATTTAGTAACAGAGAAGATAAACAACTTTAATTGGGAAGAACTAAATGCTTACTCGGACGTTAATGCATTTTACAATCACTTTAAACAGACGATAAACACAATTGTTTCCTCATCAACGGTTACACGAAAAAAACGAAAGAACGAACATAGCTGGATAACCGCAGAGCTGAAACGCGACTGTAAGGAACGTGACAGATTGTACAGACGGTATAGAAGCAATAGACATAACGAAGATTACCACATGCAATATAAATCGTACCGAAACGAACTGAATAAGAAAATTGCAAGAACAAAAGCACACTTTTATAGACAGAAGTTCCAAGAATTCAGTAATAATCCAAAAGAGACGTGGAAGTTGGTAAACTCGATTTTGGGGAAAGTGCATGTCAATCTGGACGAAACTTTGAAAAGGAATTTTGCAAACGCGACAGACCTTAAAGACCTAGCAGACAGATTTGCAACCACAATGTCGTCTGAGATCCTTAACATTGTGCATGAATGCAACCAAAAGACATTTGTTGGTCAGTCAAATAGCAGACAGAACTCGATGTATGCAAATGCAGTGTCAACACAAGAGGTAAAAAATGTTCTTAGGTCTCTCAAGTGCAATAAATCCGCGGGAATAGATGACATAAGACCAAAAGACCTGATGCTTAATGCGGAAACTCTCGCACCAATAATAACGAAACTAGTCAACATGAGTTTAGCCCAAGCATCATTCCCAAACCAGCTAAAAATATCAATCGTTAGGCCAATATACAAGAGTGGTAAAAAGAATGAAGTCACAAATTACAGGCCAATCTCTATATTATCAGCTGTCGACAAAGTTATGGAAGAACTACTGGCACAAAAGCTTTATGACTATGTCGAGAAATACCAAATACTAAACACACATCAATTTGGATTTCGCAAAAATAAAAGCATCAATCGACTGCTGGGGGACTTTGCGAACAAAATATATCAAAGCTTGGATAAGAATCACAACTCGCTGGTCTTATTCATTGACTTCAAGAAAGCGTTCGATACATTGAGTCACAAGCAAATCCTGAGACAACTGGATAAAATTGGAGTAAGAGGGGACATTCTGGCGTGGTTTGAGAGCTATCTAAGTAACAGGTCGTTCAAAGTTAAGATTGGTAATTTCCTCAGCGAAGAACAAAAAGTGTCTTACGGTGTCCCACAGGGATCAAAATTGGGGCCACTTTTATTCATTATTTACGTCAACGATCTATTGTCAGTGCTAAAGTATAGTACGGGATATGCGTATGCAGATGACACAGCGATAGTAGTTAGGCATAGGATCGTAGACGAAGCAGCCAAAATGATGCAATTAGACTTCAATGGTATCACAGCTTGGTGTCACGACCATGGACTAATTATCAACGCACTGAAGACAAAGGTAATGCACATTCGTCCGCCGCATATCCCAGAAACAAAACTAAAGATAAAAATGCATGACAAAGATTGCTTGCACAGAAGTCGTAATAATGAACACATAAGAGAAGATGATGACTGCAGCAAACACTTAGACAACGTATCAACATACAAATATCTTGGCCTGATTGTTGACAACAACTTTAAATGGAAGAACCACATAGAAGCGCTTAAGAAGAAGTTGTATCAAGCAGCTTATGCTCTGTTCCATCTGAGCGATAAATGTACAAGTAGTGTTCTTAAACAATGCTATTTCGGATTGGTGGAATCCCATATTAGGTACGGCATACTTGCATGGGGAAGAGCTTCGCAGATGCAACAACTTCAAAATCTACAAACAAGACTACAAAAAATTGTACAAAAAGCGAGGTACAATGAAGAGCACAATCGGGGAGATCAAAAAACAAATATGCTGAACATCACACAAATCCATAACCTCGAAGTGATCGCAAGTTTCTATAACGACAACGCATACAGAATCCAGACGCAGCAAACGGTGAACACCAGAAGACGACAACAGCAGCTATACGCAGTACCGAGGTTCTGGAACGATATGGTCGAAGAACTTTCAACGTAGCAGTCCCAAACATATTAAACAGCATCCCAAGAGAATACCGCAACATCACGAGAACTGAAGCGCTAAAGAAGATCAAGCAAATGTATCTACAATCGTGAAAAAATCACAAAAAAAAAAAAAAAACAATTATTATGTGTATATCTTTATTTTTCAATCATTCATCTTTTTATTTGTAAATTTGCGTTCATTCATTTCAAAATAATAAAACACATGCATGTCTTAATTTTAATTTAATAATTCAATCTGTATAATTCTCAACTTGAAATTTTATTTTTTCTTAATTTTTATATAATTGAAGTAGTTTAAGCCTTGAATTCAACAACAAAAATAACAGAAACAAATATTGTATTCAGTCTTCTGCAGACAAGCCCCTTTGGCTTTGCAGATAATGTAACTAAGAAACATTTTTATTGAATAAAAGCAAAATTGAAAATTGAAAATTGAAATTGAAAAAATATTTCTGGACACTAGGTGTCCAGAAATATACTACGCGCCATACCGCAAAATATTTCTGGACACTAGGTGCCGTATCGCAAAATATTTGTGGACACTAGGTGTCCAGAAATATATTGCGCGCCGTACCGCAAAATATTTGTGGACATTAGGTGTCCAAAAATATATTGCGCGAGGTACCGCAAAATATTTCTGGACACTAGGTGTCCAGAAATATATTGCGCGCCGTACCGCAAAATATTTCTGGACACTAGGTGTCCAGAAATATATTGCGCGCCGTACCGCAAAATATTTCTGGACACTAGGTGTCCAGAAATATATTGCGCGCCGTACCGAAAAATATTTCTGGACACCTAGTGTCGCAATATATTTCTGGACACCTAGTGTCCAGAAATATTTTGCGGTATGGCGCGCAACATATTTCTGGACACCTAGTCTCCAGAAATATTTTGCGGTACGGCGCGCAATATATTTCTGGACACCTAGTGTCCATGGACACCTAGTGTCCATGGACACCTAGTGTCCACAAATATTTTGCGATACGGCGCGCAACATATTTCTGGACACCTAGTCTCCACAAATATTTTGCGGTATGGTGCGCAATATATTTCTGGACACCTAATGTCCAGAAATATTTTGCGGTATGGCGTGCAATATATTTCTGGACACCTAGTGTCCAGAAATATTTTGCGGTATGGCGCGCAATATATTTCTGGACACCTAGTGTCCACAAATATTTTGCGGTATGGCGCGCAATATATTTCTGGACACCTGGTGTCCAGAAATATTTTGCGGTATGGCGCGCAATATATTTCTGGACACCTAGTGTCCAGAAATATTTTGCGGTACGGCGCGCAATATATTTCTGGACACCTAGTGTCCAGAAATATTTTGCGGTATGGCGCGCAATATATTTCTGGACACCTAATGTCCAGAAATATTTTGCGGTACGGCGCGCAATATATTTCTGGACACCTGGTGTCCAGAAATATTTTGCGGTATGGCGGGCAATATATTTCTGGACACCTAGTGTCCAGAAATATTTTGCGGTACGGCGCGCAATATATTTCTGGACACTTAGTGCCCAGAAATATTTTGCGGTACGGCGCGCAATATATTTCTGGACACCTAGTGTCCAGAAATATTTTGCGGTATGGCGCGCAATATATTTCTGGACACCTAATGTCCAGAAATATTTTGCGGTACGGCGCGCCTAATGTCCAGAAATATTTTGCGGTACGGCGCGCAATATATTTCTGGACACCTGGTGTCCAGAAATATTTTGCGGTACGGCGCGCAATATATTTCTGGACACCTAATGTCCAGAAATATTTTGCGGTATGGCGCGCAACATATTTCTGGACACCTAGTCGCCACAAATATTTTGCGGTATGGCGCGCAATATATTTCTGGACACCTAATGTCCACCTGGTGTCCAGAAATATTTTGCGGTATGGCGCGCAATATATTTCTGGACACCTAGTGTCCAGAAATATTTTGCGGTATGGCGCGCAATATATTTCTGGACACCTAATGTCCAGAAATATTTTGCGGTACGGCGCAATATATTTCTGGTGCGCAATATATTTCTGGACACCTAGTGTCCAGAAATATTTTGTAGTATGGCGCGCAATATATTTCTGGACACCTAATGTCCAGAAATATTTTGCGGTACGGCGCGCAATATATTTCTGGACACCTAATGTCCAGAAATATTTTGCGGTACGGCGCGCAATATATTTCTGGACACCTGGTGTCCAGAAATATTTTGCGGTATGGCGCGCAATATATTTCTGGACACCTAGTGTCCAGAAATATTTTGTAGTATGGCGCGCAATATATTTCTGGACACCTAATGTCCAGAAATATTTTGCGGTACGGCGCGCAATATATTTCTGGACACCTGGTGTCCAGAAATATTTTGCGGTATGGCGCGCAATATATTTCTGGACACCTAGTGTCCAGAAATATTTTGCGGTACGGCGCGCAATATATTTCTGGACACCTAGTGTCCAGAAATATTTTGCGGTATGGCGCGCAATATATTTCTGGACACCTAATGTCCAGAAATATTTTGCGGTACGGCGCGCAATATATTTCTGGACACCTAATGTCCAGAAATATTTTGCGGTACGGCGCGCAATATATTTCTGGACACCTAGTGGACACCTAGTGTCCAGAAATATTTTGTAGTATGGCGCGCAATATATTTCTGGACACCTACTGTCCAGAAATATTTTGCAGTACGGCGCGCAACATATTTCTGGACACCTAGTGTCCAGAAATATTTTGCGGTATGGCGCGCAACATATTTCTGGACACCTAGTCTCCAGAAATATTTTGCGGTATGGCGCGCAACATATTTCTGGACACCTAATGTCCAGAAATATTTTGCGGTATGGCGCGCAATATATTTCTGGACACCTAGTGGACACCTAATGTCCAGAAATATTTTGCGGTACGGCGCGCAATATATTTCTGGACACCTAATGTCCAGAAATATTTTGCGGTACGGCGCGCAATATATTTCTGGACACCTAGTGGACACCTAGTGTCCAGAAATATTTTGTAGTATGGCGCGCAATATATTTCTGGACACCTACTGTCCAGAAATATTTTGCAGTACGGCGCGCAACATATTTCTGGACACCTAGTGTCCAGAAATATTTTGCGGTATGGCGCGCAACATATTTCTGGACACCTAGTCTCCAGAAATATTTTGCGGTATGGCGCGCAACATATTTCTGGACACCTAATGTCCAGAAATATTTTGCGGTATGGCGCGCAATATATTTCTGGACACCTAGTGTCCACAAATATTTTGCGGTATGGCGCGCAATATATTTCTGGACACCTAGTGTCCAGAAATATTTTGCGGTATGGCGCGCAATATATTTCTGGACACCTAGTGTCCAGAAATATTTTGTAGTATGGCGCGCAATATATTTCTGGACACCTAGTCGCCACAAATATTTTGCGGTATGGCGCGCAATATATTTCTGGACACCTAATGTCCACCTGGTGTCCAGAAATATTTTGCGGTATGGCGCGCAATATATTTCTGGACACCTAGTGTCCAGAAATATTTTGCGGTACGGCGCGCAATATATTTCTGGACACCTAGTGTCCAGAAATATTTTGCGGTACGGCGCGCAATATATTTCTGGACACCTAGTGTCCAGAAATATTTTGCGGTATGGCGCGCAATATATTTCTGGACACCTAATGTCCAGAAAAATTTTGCGGTACGGCGCGCAATATATTTCTGGACACCTAGTGGACACCTAGTGTCCAGAAATATTTTGTAGTATGGCGCGCAATATATTTCTGGACACCTACTGTCCAGAAATATTTTGCAGTACGGCGCGCAATATATTTCTGGACACCTAGTGGACACCTAGTGTCCAGAAATATTTTGCGGTATGGCGCGCAATATATTTCTGGACACCTAATGTCCAGAAAAATTTTGCGGTACGGCGCGCAATATATTTCTGGACACCTAATGTCCAGAAATATTTTGCGGTACGGCGCGCAATATATTTCTGGACACCTAGTGGACACCTAGTGTCCAGAAATATTTTGTAGTATGGCGCGCAATATATTTCTGGACACCTACTGTCCAGAAATATTTTGCAGTACGGCGCGCAATATATTTCTGGACACCTACTGTCCAGAAATATTTTGCAGTACGGCGCGCAATATATTTCTGGACACCTAATGTCCAGAAATATTTTGCGGTACGGCGCGCAATATATTTCTGGACACCTGGTGTCCAGAAATATTTTGCGGTACGGCGCGCAATATATTTCTGGACACCTAGTGTCCAGAAATATTTTGCGGTATGGCGCGCAACATATTTCTGGACACCTAGTGTCCAGAAATATTTTGCGGTATGGCGCGCAACATATTTCTGGACACCTAGTCTCCAGAAATATTTTGCGGTATGGCGCGCAACATATTTCTGGACACCTAATGTCCAGAAATATTTTGCGGTACGGCGCGCAATATATTTCTGGACACCTGGTGTCCAGAAATATTTTGCGGTATGGCGCGCAATATATTTCTGGACACCTAGTGTCCAGAAATATTTTGTAGTATGGCGCGCAATATATTTCTGGACACCTAATGTCCAGAAATATTTTGCGGTACGGCGCGCAATATATTTCTGGACACCTGGTGTCCAGAAATATTTTGCGGTATGGCGCGCAATATATTTCTGGACACCTAGTGTCCAGAAATATTTTGCGGTACGGCGCGCAATATATTTCTGGACACCTAGTGTCCAGAAATATTTTGCGGTATGGCGCGCAATATATTTCTGGACACCTAATGTCCAGAAATATTTTGCGGTACGGCGCGCAATATATTTCTGGACACCTAATGTCCAGAAATATTTTGCGGTACGGCGCGCAATATATTTCTGGACACCTAGTGGACACCTAGTGTCCAGAAATATTTTGTAGTATGGCGCGCAATATATTTCTGGACACCTACTGTCCAGAAATATTTTGCAGTACGGCGCGCAATATATTTCTAGACACCTACTGTCCAGAAATATTTTGCAGTACGGCGCGCAATATATTTCTGGACACCTACTGTCCAGAAATATTTTGCAGTACGGCGCGCAACATATTTCTGGACACCTAGTGTCCAGAAATATTTTGCGGTATGGCGCGCAATATATTTCTGGACACCTACTGTCCAGAAATATTTTGCAGTACGGCGCGCAACATATTTCTGGACACCTAGTGTCCAGAAATATTTTGCGGTATGGCGCGCAACATATTTCTGGACACCTAGTGTCCAGAAATATTTTGCGGTACGGCGCGCAATATATTTCTGGACACCTAGTGGACACCTAGTGTCCAGAAATATTTTGTAGTATGGCGCGCAATATATTTCTGGACACCTACTGTCCAGAAATATTTTGCAGTACGGCGCGCAACATATTTCTGGACACCTAGTGTCCAGAAATATTTTGCGGTATGGCGCGCAACATATTTCTGGACACCTAGTCTCCAGAAATATTTTGCGGTATGGCGCGCAACATATTTCTGGACACCTAATGTCCAGAAATATTTTGCGGTACGGCGCGCAATATATTTCTGGACACCTAGTGTCCACAAATATTTTGCGGTATGGCGCGCAATATATTTCTGGACACCTAGTGTCCAGAAATATTTTGCGGTATGGCGCGCAATATATTTCTGGACACCTAGTGTACGGCGCGCAATATATTCTGGACACCTAGTGTCCACAAATATTTTGCGGTATGGCGCGCAATATATTTCTGGACACCTACTGTCGGTATGGCGCGCAATATATTTCTGGACACCTACTGTCCAGAAATATTTTGCAGTACGGCGCGCAATATATTTCTGGACACCTAGTGTCCAGAAATATTTTGTAGTATGGCGCGCAATATATTTCTGGACACCTAATGTCCAGAAATATTTTGCGGTACGGCGCGCAATATATTTCTGGACACCTAGTGTCCAGAAATATTTTGCGGTATGGCGCGCAATATATTTCTGGACACCTAGTGTCCAGAAATATTTTGCGGTATGGCGCGCAATATAATTCTGGACACCTAGTGTCCAGAAATATTTTGCGGTACGGCGCGCAATATATTTCTGGACACCTAGTGTCCAGAAATATTTTGCGGTATGGCGCGCAATATATTTCTGGACACCTAGTGTCCAGAAATATTTTGCGGTATGGCGCGCAATATATTTCTGGACCAGAAATAATATTTCTGGACACTAGGTGTCCAGAAATATATTGCGCGCCGTACCGAAAAATATTTCTGGACACCTAGTGTCGCAATATATTTCTGGACACCTAGTGTCCAGAAATATTTTGCGGTATGGCGCGCAACATATTTCTGGACACCTAGTCGCCAGAAATATTTTGCGGTACGGCGCGCAATATATTTCTGGACACCTAGTGTCCAGAAATATTTTGCAGTACGGCGCGCAATATATTTCTGGACACCTAGTGTCGCAATATACTTCTGGACACCTAGTGTCCAGAAATATTTTGCGGTATGGCGCGCAATATATTTCTGGACACCTAGTGTCCAGAAATATTTTGCGGTATGGCGCGCAACATATTTCTGGACACCTAGTCTCCACAAATATTTTGCGGTATGGTGCGCAATATATTTCTGGACACCTAATGTCCAGAAATATTTTGCGGTATGGCGTGCAATATATTTCTGGACACCTAGTGTCCAGAAATATTTTGCGGTATGGCGCGCAATATATTTCTGGACACCTAGTGTCCACAAATATTTTGCGGTATGGCGCGCAATATATTTCTGGACACCTGGTGTCCAGAAATATTTTGCGGTATGGCGCGCAATATATTTCTGGACACCTAGTGTCCAGAAATATTTTGCGGTACGGCGCGCAATATATTTCTGGACACCTAGTGTCCAGAAATATTTTGCGGTATGGCGCGCAATATATTTCTGGACACCTAATGTCCAGAAATATTTTGCGGTACGGCGCGCAATATATTTCTGGACACCTGGTGTCAAGAAATATTTTGCGGTATGGCGCGCAATATATTTCTGGACACCTAGTGTCCAGAAATATTTTGCGGTACGGCGCGCAATATATTTCTGGACACCTAGTGTCCAGAAATATTTTGCGGTATGGCGCGCAATATATTTCTGGACACCTAATGTCCAGAAATATTTTGCGGTACGGCGCGCAATATATTTCTGGACACCTAATGTCCAGAAATATTTTGCGGTACGGCGCGCAATATATTTCTGGACACCTGGTGTCCAGAAATATTTTGCGGTACGGCGCGCAATATATTTCTGGACACCTAATGTCCAGAAATATTTTGCGGTATGGCGCGCAACATATTTCTGGACACCTAGTCGCCACAAATATTTTGCGGTATGGCGCGCAATATATTTCTGGACACCTAATGTCCACCTGGTGTCCAGAAATATTTTGCGTTATGGCGCGCAATATATTTCTGGACACCTAATGTCCAGAAATATTTTGCGGTACGGCGCGCAATATATTTCTGGACACCTAATGTCCAGAAATATTTTGCGGTACGGCGCGCAATATATTTCTGGACACCTGGTGTCCATGGACACCTAGTGTCCACAAATATTTTGCGATACGGCGCGCAATATATTTCTGGACACCTACTGTCCAGAAATATTTTGCAGTACGGCGCGCAATATATTTCTGGACACCTAGTGTCGCAATATACTTCTGGACACCTAGTGTCCAGAAATATTTTGCGGTATGGCGCGCAATATATTTCTGGACACCTAGTGTCCAGAAATATTTTGCGGTATGGCGCGCAACATATTTCTGGACACCTAGTCTCCACAAATATTTTGCGGTATGGTGCGCAATATATTTCTGGACACCTAATGTCCAGAAATATTTTGCGGTATGGCGTGCAATATATTTCTGGACACCTAGTGTCCAGAAATATTTTGCGGTATGGCGCGCAATATATTTCTGGACACCTAGTGTCCACAAATATTTTGCGGTATGGCGCGCAATATATTTCTGGACACCTGGTGTCCAGAAATATTTTGCGGTATGGCGCGCAATATATTTCTGGACACCTAGTGTCCAGAAATATTTTGCGGTACGGCGCGCAATATATTTCTGGACACCTAGTGTCCAGAAATATTTTGCGGTATGGCGCGCAATATATTTCTGGACACCTAATGTCCAGAAATATTTTGCGGTACGGCGCGCAATATATTTCTGGACACCTGGTGTCAAGAAATATTTTGCGGTATGGCGCGCAATATATTTCTGGACACCTAGTGTCCAGAAATATTTTGCGGTACGGCGCGCAATATATTTCTGGACACCTAGTGTCCAGAAATATTTTGCGGTATGGCGCGCAATATATTTCTGGACACCTAATGTCCAGAAATATTTTGCGGTACGGCGCGCAATATATTTCTGGACACCTAATGTCCAGAAATATTTTGCGGTACGGCGCGCAATATATTTCTGGACACCTGGTGTCCAGAAATATTTTGCGGTACGGCGCGCAATATATTTCTGGACACCTAATGTCCAGAAATATTTTGCGGTATGGCGCGCAACATATTTCTGGACACCTAGTCGCCACAAATATTTTGCGGTATGGCGCGCAATATATTTCTGGACACCTAATGTCCACCTGGTGTCCAGAAATATTTTGCGGTATGGCGCGCAATATATTTCTGGACACCTAGTGTCCAGAAATATTTTGCGGTATGGCGCGCAATATATTTCTGGACACCTAGTGTCCAGAAATATTTTGCGGTATGGCGCGCAATATATTTCTGGACACCTAATGTCCAGAAATATTTTGCGGTACGGCGCGCAATATATTTCTGGACACCTAATGTCCAGAAATATTTTGCGGTACGGCGCGCAATATATTTCTGGACACCTGGTGTCCAGAAATATTTTGCGGTATGGCGCGCAATATATTTCTGGACACCTAGTGTCCAGAAATATTTTGTAGTATGGCGCGCAATATATTTCTGGACACCTAATGTCCAGAAATATTTTGCGGTACGGCGCGCAATATATTTCTGGACACCTAATGTCCAGAAATATTTTGCGGTACGGCGCGCAATATATTTCTGGACACCTGGTGTCCAGAAATATTTTGCGGTATGGCGCGCAATATATTTCTGGACACCTAGTGTCCAGAAATATTTTGTAGTATGGCGCGCAATATATTTCTGGACACCTAATGTCCAGAAATATTTTGCGGTACGGCGCGCAATATATTTCTGGACACCTGGTGTCCAGAAATATTTTGCGGTATGGCGCGCAATATATTTCTGGACACCTAGTGTCCAGAAATATTTTGCGGTACGGCGCGCAATATATTTCTGGACACCTAGTGTCCAGAAATATTTTGCGGTATGGCGCGCAATATATTTCTGGACACCTAATGTCCAGAAATATTTTGCGGTACGGCGCGCAATATATTTCTGGACACCTAATGTCCAGAAATATTTTGCGGTACGGCGCGCAATATATTTCTGGACACCTAGTGGACACCTAGTGTCCAGAAATATTTTGTAGTATGGCGCGCAATATATTTCTGGACACCTACTGTCCAGAAATATTTTGCAGTACGGCGCGCAACATATTTCTGGACACCTAGTGTCCAGAAATATTTTGCGGTATGGCGCGCAACATATTTCTGGACACCTAGTCTCCAGAAATATTTTGCGGTATGGCGCGCAACATATTTCTGGACACCTAATGTCCAGAAATATTTTGCGGTACGGCGCGCAATATATTTCTGGACACCTAGTGTCCACAAATATTTTGCGGTATGGCGCGCAATATATTTCTGGACACCTAGTGTCAATATTTTGCGGTACGGCGCGCAATATATTTCTGGACACCTAGTGTCCAGAAATATTTTGCGGTATGGCGCGCAATATATTTCTGGACACCTAATGTCCAGAAATATTTTGCGGTACGGCGCGCAATATATTTCTGGACACCTAATGTCCAGAAATATTTTGCGGTACGGCGCGCAATATATTTCTGGACACCTGGTGTCCAGAAATATTTTGCGGTACGGCGCGCAATATATTTCTGGACACCTAATGTCCAGAAATATTTTGCGGTATGGCGCGCAACATATTTCTGGACACCTAGTCGCCACAAATATTTTGCGGTATGGCGCGCAATATATTTCTGGACACCTAATGTCCACCTGGTGTCCAGAAATATTTTGCGGTATGGCGCGCAATATATTTCTGGACACCTAGTGTCCAGAAATATTTTGTAGTATGGCGCGCAATATATTTCTGGACACCTAATGTCCAGAAATATTTTGCGGTACGGCGCGCAATATATTTCTGGACACCTGGTGTCCAGAAATATTTTGCGGTACGGCGCGCAATATATTTCTGGACACCTAGTGTCCAGAAATATTTTGCGGTATGGCGCGCAACATATTTCTGGACACCTAGTGTCCAGAAATATTTTGCGGTATGGCGCGCAACATATTTCTGGACACCTAGTCTCCAGAAATATTTTGCGGTATGGCGCGCAACATATTTCTGGACACCTAATGTCCAGAAATATTTTGCGGTACGGCGCGCAATATATTTCTGGACACCTGGTGTCCAGAAATATTTTGCGGTATGGCGCGCAATATATTTCTGGACACCTAGTGTCCAGAAATATTTTGTAGTATGGCGCGCAATATATTTCTGGACACCTACTGTCCAGAAATATTTTGCAGTACGGCGCGCAATATATTTCTGGACACCTAGTGTCCAGAAATATTTTGCGGTATGGCGCGCAACATATTTCTGGACACCTAGTCTCCAGAAATATTTTGCGGTATGGCGCGCAACATATTTCTGGACACCTAATGTCCAGAAATATTTTGCGGTACGGCGCGCAATATATTTCTGGACACCTAGTGTCCACAAATATTTTGCGGTATGGCGCGCAATATATTTCTGGACACCTAGTGTCCAGAAATATTTTGCGGTATGGCGCGCAATATATTTCTGGACACCTAGTGTCCAGAAATATTTTGTAGTATGGCGCGCAATATATTTCTGGACACCTACTGTCCAGAAATATTTTGCAGTACGGCGCGCAATATATTTCTGGACACCTAGTGTCCAGAAATATTTTGCGGTATGGCGGGTATGGCGCGCAATATATTTCTGGACACCTAATGTCCAGAAATATTTTGCGGTATGGCGTGCAATATATTTCTGGACACCTAGTGTCCAGAAATATTTTGCGGTATGGCGCGCAATATATTTCTGGACACCTACTGTCCAGAAATATTTTGCAGTACGGCGCGCAATATATTTCTGGACACCTAGTGGCCAGAAATATTTTGTAGTATGGCGCGCAATATATTTCTGGACACCTAATGTCCAGAAATATTTTGCGGTACGGCGCGCAATATATTTCTGGACACCTAGTGTCCAGAAATATTTGGCAGTATGGCGCGCAATTTATTTCTGGACACCTAGTGTCCAGAAATATTTTGCGGTATGGCGCGCAATATATTTCTGGACACATAGTGTCCAGAAATATTTGGCAGTATGGCGCGCAATTTATTTCTGGACACCTAGTGTCCAGAAATATTTTGCGGTATGGCGCGCAATATATTTCTGGACACCTAATGTCCAGAAATATTTTGCGGTACGGCGCGCAATATATTTCTGGACACCTAGTGTCCAGAAATATTTTGCGGTATGGCGCGCATGGACACTAGGTGTCCAGAAATATTTTGCGGTATGGCGCGCAATATATTTCTGGACACCTAGTGTCCAGAAATATTTGGCAGTATGGCGCGCAATTTATTTCTGGACACCTAGTGTCCAGAAATATTTTGCGGTATGGCGCGCAATATATTTCTGGACACCTAATGTCCAGAAATATTTTGCGGTACGGCGCGCAATATATTTCTGGACACCTAGTGTCCAGAAATATTTTGCGGTATGGCGCGCAATATATTTCTGGACACCTAGTGTCCAGAAATATTTTGCGGCGGACACCTAGTGTCCAGAAATATTTTGCGGTACGGCGCGCAATATATTTCCGGACACCTAATGTCCAGAAATATTTTGCGGTACGGCGCGCAATATATTTCTGGACACCTAGTGTCCAGAAATATTTTGCGGTATGGCGCGCAATTTATTTCTGGACACCTAGTGTCCACAAATATTTTGCGGTATGGCGCGCAATATATTTCTGGACACCTAGTGTCCACAAATATTTTGCGGTATGGCGCGCAATGTATTTCTGGGCACCTAGTGTCCAGAAATATTTTGCGGTACGGCGCGCAATATATTTCTGGACACCTGGTGTCTGGACACCTAGTGTCCAGAAATATTTTGCCGTATGGCGCGCAATATATTTCTGGACACCTAGTGTCCAGAAATATTTTGCGGTACGGCGCGCAATATATTTCTGGACACCTACTGTCCAGAAATATTTTGCAGTACGGCGCGCAATATATTTCTGGACACCTAGTGTCCAGAAATATTTTGTAGTATGGCGCGCAATATATTTCTGGACACCTAGTGTCCAGAAATATTTTGCGGTATGGCGCGCAATATATTTCTGGACACCTAGTGTCCAGAAATATTTTGCGGTATGGCGTGCAATATATTTCTGGACACCTAGTGTCCAGAAATATTTTGCGGTATGGCGCGCAATATATTTCTGGACACCTAGTGTCCAGAAATATTTTGCGGTATGGCGCGCAATATATTTCTGGACACCTAGTGTCCAGAAATATTTTGCGGTATGGCGCGCAACATATTTCTGGACACCTAGTGTCCAGAAATATTTTGCGGTATGGCGCGCAATATATTTCTGGACACCTACTGTCCAGAAATATTTTGCAGTACGGCGCGCATATATTTCTGGACACCTAGTGTCCAGAAATATTTTGTAGTATGGCGCGCAATATATTTCTGGACACCTAATGTCCAGAAATATTTTGCGGTACGGCGCGCAATATATTTCTGGACACCTAGTGTCCAGAAATATTTTGCGGTATGGCGCGCAACATATTTCTGGACACCTACTGTCCAGAAATATTTTGCAGTACGGCGCGCAATATATTTCTGGACACCTAGTGTCCAGAAATATTTTGTAGTATGGCGCGCAATATATTTCTGGACACCTAGTGTCCAGAAATATTTTGCGGTATGGCGCGCAATATATTTCTGGACACCTAGTGTCCAGAAATATTTTGCGGTATGGCGTGCAATATATTTCTGGACACCTAGTGTCCAGAAATATTTTGCGGTATGGCGCGCAATATATTTCTGGACACCTAGTGTCCAGAAATATTTTGCGGTATGGCGCGCAATATATTTCTGGACACCTAGTGTCCAGAAATATTTTGCGGTATGGCGCGCAATATATTTCTGGACACCTAGTGTCCAGAAATATTTTGAGGTATGGCGCGCAATATATTTCTGGACACCTTGTGTCCAGAGATATTTTGCAGTACGGCGCGCAATATATTTCTGGACACCTGGTGTCCAGCAATATTTTGCGGTATGGCGCGCAACATATTTCTGGACACCTAGTGTCCAGAAATATTTTGCGGTATGGCGCGCAATATATTTCTGGACACCAGGTGTCCAGAAATATTTTGCAGTACGGCGCGCAATATATTTCCGGACACCTAATGTCCAGAAATATTTTGCGGTATGGCGCGCAATACATTTCTGGACACCTAGTGTCCAGAAATATTTTGCGGTATGGCGCGCAATACATTTCTGGACACCTAGTGTCCAGAAATATTTTGCGGTATGGCGCGCAATACATTTCTGGACACCTAGTGTCCAGAAATATTTTGCGGTATGGCGCGCAATACATTTCTGGACACCTAATGTCCAGAAATATTTTGCGGTATGGCGCGCAATATATTTCTGGACACCTAGTGTCCAGAAATATTTTGTAGTATGGCGCGCAATATATTTCTGGACACCTAATGTCCAGAAATATTTTGCGGTACGGCACGCAATATATTTCTGGACACCTAGTGTCCAGAAATATTTTGCGGTATGGCGCGCAACATATTTCTGGACACCTACTGTCCAGAAATATTTTGCGGTACGGCGCGCAATATATTTCCGGACACCTAATGTCCAGAAATATTTTGCGGTACGGCGCGCAATATATTTCTGGACACCTAGTGTCCAGAAATATTTTGCGGTATGGCGCGCAATTTATTTCTGGACACCTAGTGTCCACAAATATTTTGCGGTATGGCGCGCAATATATTTCTGGACACCTAGTGTCCACAAATATTTTGCGGTATGGCGCGCAATATATTTCTGGGCACCTAGTGTCCAGAAATATCTTGCGGTACGGCGCGCAATATATTTCTGGACACCTGGTGTCTGGACACCTAGTGTCCAGAAATATTTTGCCGTATGGCGCGCAATATATTTCTGGACACCTAGTGTCCAGAAATATTTTGCGGTACGGCGCGCAATATATTTCTGGACACCTACTGTCCAGAAATATTTTGCAGTACGGCGCGCAATATATTTCTGGACACCTAGTGTCCAGAAATATTTTGTAGTATGGCGCGCAATATATTTCTGGACACCTAGTGTCCAGAAATATTTTGCGGTATGGCGCGCAATATATTTCTGGACACCTAGTGTCCAGAAATATTTTGCGGTATGGCGTGCAATATATTTCTGGACACCTAGTGTCCAGAAATATTTTGCGGTATGGCGCGCAATATATTTCTGGACACCTAGTGTCCAGAAATATTTTGCGGTATGGCGCGCAATATATTTCTGGACACCTAGTGTCCAGAAATATTTTGCGGTATGGCGCGCAACATATTTCTGGACACCTAGTGTCCAGAAATATTTTGCGGTATGGCGCGCAATATATTTCTGGACACCTACTGTCCAGAAATATTTTGCAGTACGGCGCGCATATATTTCTGGACACCTAGTGTCCAGAAATATTTTGTAGTATGGCGCGCAATATATTTCTGGACACCTAATGTCCAGAAATATTTTGCGGTACGGCGCGCAATATATTTCTGGACACCTAGTGTCCAGAAATATTTTGCGGTATGGCGCGCAACATATTTCTGGACACCTACTGTCCAGAAATATTTTGCAGTACGGCGCGCAATATATTTCTGGACACCTAGTGTCCAGAAATATTTTGTAGTATGGCGCGCAATATATTTCTGGACACCTAGTGTCCAGAAATATTTTGCGGTATGGCGCGCAATATATTTCTGGACACCTAGTGTCCAGAAATATTTTGCGGTATGGCGTGCAATATATTTCTGGACACCTAGTGTCCAGAAATATTTTGCGGTATGGCGCGCAATATATTTCTGGACACCTAGTGTCCAGAAATATTTTGCGGTATGGCGCGCAATATATTTCTGGACACCTAGTGTCCAGAAATATTTTGCGGTATGGCGCGCAATATATTTCTGGACACCTAGTGTCCAGAAATATTTTGAGGTATGGCGCGCAATATATTTCTGGACACCTTGTGTCCAGAAATATTTTGCAGTACGGCGCGCAATATATTTCTGGACACCTGGTGTCCAGCAATATTTTGCGGTATGGCGCGCAACATATTTCTGGACACCTAGTGTCCAGAAATATTTTGCGGTATGGCGCGCAATATATTTCTGGACACCAGGTGTCCAGAAATATTTTGCAGTACGGCGCGCAATATATTTCCGGACACCTAATGTCCAGAAATATTTTGCGGTATGGCGCGCAATACATTTCTGGACACCTAGTGTCCAGAAATATTTTGCGGTATGGCGCGCAATACATTTCTGGACACCTAGTGTCCAGAAATATTTTGCGGTATGGCGCGCAATACATTTCTGGACACCTAGTGTCCAGAAATATTTTGCGGTATGGCGCGCAATACATTTCTGGACACCTAATGTCCAGAAATATTTTGCGGTATGGCGCGCAATATATTTCTGGACACCTAGTGTCCAGAAATATTTTGCAGTACGGCGCGCAATATATTTCTGGACACCTAGTGTCCAGAAATATTTTGCGGTATGGCGCGCAATATATTTCTGGACACCTAGTGTCCAGAAATATTTTGCGGTATGGCGCGCAATATATTTCTGGACACCTAGTGTCCAGAAATATTTTGAGGTATGGCGCGCAATATATTTCTGGACACCTTGTGTCCAGAAATATTTTGCAGTACGGCGCGCAATATATTTCTGGACACCTGGTGTCCAGCAATATTTTGCGGTATGGCGCGCAACATATTTCTGGACACCTAGTGTCCAGAAATATTTTGCGGTATGGCGCGCAATATATTTCTGGACACCAGGTGTCCAGAAATATTTTGCGGTATGGCGCGCAATATATTTCTGGACACCTAATGTCCAGAAATATTTTGCGGTATGGCGCGCAATATATTTCTGGACACCAGGTGTCCAGAAATATTTTGCAGTACGGCGCGCAATATATTTCCGGACACCTAATGTCCAGAAATATTTTGCGGTATGGCGCGCAATACATTTCTGGACACCTAGTGTCCAGAAATATTTTGCGGTATGGCGCGCAATACATTTCTGGACACCTAGTGTCCAGAAATATTTTGCGGTATGGCGCGCAATACATTTCTGGACACCTAATGTCCAGAAATATTTTGCGGTATGGCGCGCAATATATTTCTGGACACCTAGTGTCCAGAAATATTTTGCAGTACGGCGCGCAATATATTTCCGGACACCTAATGTCCAGAAATATTTTGCGGTACGGCGCGCAATATACACCTATACACCTAGACACCTAGTGTCCAGAAATATTTTGCGGTACGGCGCGCAATATACTTCTGGACACCTAATGTCCAGAAATATTTTGCGGTACGGCGCGCAATATATTTCTGGACACCTAGTGTCCACAAATATTTTGCGATACGGCGCGCAATATATTTCTGGACACCTAGTGTCCAGACATATTTTGCGGTACGGCGCGCAATATATTTCTGGACACCTAGTGTCCAGAAATATTTTGCGGTATGGCGCGCAACATATTTCTGGACACCTAGTGTCCAGAAATATTTTGCGGTATGGCGCGCAATATATTTCTGGACACCAGGTGTCCAGAAATATTTTGCAGTACGGCGCGCAATATATTTCCGGACACCTAATGTCCAGAAATATTTTGCGGTATGGCGCGCAATACATTTCTGGACACCTAGTGTCCAGAAATATTTTGCGGTATGGCGCGCAATACATTTCTGGACACCTAGTGTCCAGAAATATTTTGCGGTATGGCGCGCAATACATTTCTGGACACCTAATGTCCAGAAATATTTTGCGGTATGGCGCGCAATATATTTCTGGACACCTAGTGTCCAGAAATATTTTGCAGTACGGCGCGCAATATATTTCCGGACACCTAATGTCCAGAAATATTTTGCGGTACGGCGCGCAATATACACCTATACACCTAGACACCTAGTGTCCAGAAATATTTTGCGGTACGGCGCGCAATATACTTCTGGACACCTAATGTCCAGAAATATTTTGCGGTATGGCGCGCAACATATTTCTGGACACCTAGTGTCCAGAAATATTTTGCGGTACGGCGCGCAATATATTTCTGGACACCTAATGTCCAGAAATATTTTGCGGTACACCTAGTGTCCAGAAATATTTTGCGGTATGGCGCGCAATATATTTCTGGACACCTAGTGTCCACAAATATTTTGCGGTATGGCGCGCAATATATTTCTGGACACCTAGTGTCCACAAATATTTTGCGATACGGCGCGCAATATATTTCTGGACACCTAATGTCCAGACATATTTTGCGGTACGGCGCGCAATATATTTCTGGACACCTAGTGTCCAGAAATATTTTGCGGTATGGCGCGCAACATATTTCTGGACACCTAGTGTCCAGAAATATTTTGCGGTACGGCGCGCAATATATTTCTGGACACCTAATGTCCAGAAATATTTTGCGGTACACCTAGTGTCCAGAAATATTTTGCGGTATGGCGCGCAATATATTTCTGGACACCTAGTGTCCACCAATATTTTGCGGTATGGCGCGCAATATATTTCTGGACACCTAGTGTCCAGAAATATTTTGCGGTATGGCGCGCAACATATTTCTGGACACCTAGTCTCCAGAAATATTTTGCGGTATGGCGCGCAATATATTTCTGGACACCTAGTGTCCACAAATATTTTGCGGTATGGCGCGCAATATATTTCTAGTGTCCAGAAATATTTTGCAGTACGGCGCGCAATATATTTCCGGACACCTAATGTCCAGAAATATTTTGCGGTACGGCGCGCAATATATTTCTGGACACCTAGTCTCCAGAAATATTTTGCGGTATGGCGCGCAAAATATTTCTGGACACCTAATGTCCAGAAATATTTTGCGGTACGGCGCGCAATATATTTCTGGACACCTAGTGTCCAGAAATATTTTGCGGTATGGCGCGCAATATATTTCTGGGCACCTAATGTCCAGAAATATTTTGCGGTATGGCGCGCAATATATTTCTGGACACCTAGTGTCCAGAAATATTTTGCGGTATGGCGCGCAATATATTTCTGGACACCTAGTGTCCAGAAATATTTTGCAGTACGGCGCGCAATATATTTCCGGACACCTAATGTCCAGAAATATTTTGCGGTACGGCGCGCAATATATTTCTGGACACCTAGTCTCCAGAAATATTTTGCGGTATGGCGCGCAAAATATTTCAATTCAATTCAATTTTGCTTTTATTTAATAAAAATGTTTCTTAGTTACATTATCTGCAAAGCCAAAGGGGCTTGTCTGCAGAAGACTGAATACAATATTTGTTTCTGTTATTTTTGTTGTTGAATTCAAGGCTTAAACTACTTTAATTATATAAAAATTAAGAAAAAATAAAATTTCAAGTTGAGAATTATACAGATTGAATTATTAAATTAAAATTAAGACATGCATGTAATTTAATATATTGACACCTAGTGTCCAGAAATATTTTGCGGTATGGCGCGCAATACATTTCTGGACACCTAGTGTCCAGAAATATTTTGCGGTATGGCGCGCAATACATTTCTGGACACCTAATAAAATCTTAAATCGCAAAAGGATGCATGTTATTATGTAAAGGATATAAAAACTGAATTTTCGTGTCTATCTCTAAATGTGAGGTCCTTGAGAACTAACTGGAATGCATTTGTCTTATATGTAAATGACTTTTTGTCGAGTATTGATGTTATCATGTTGTGTGAGACAAATATTACGAAAGACGAAAACGATTTTTACAAAATTGAAGGCTATAACAGCGAATTCTTCAACAGGAGCAACTCAGGTGGAGGGGGAATAGCAGTCTACCTGAAAAACGATATCTGCTATGAAAGAATTGATCGAAAAAGCAATATGTACGAAAATGTGTCTCTCAATGTTGTACGTGGAAACTTCATGTCGTCTGTTATCTCTGTGTATAGACCACCAAGGCTAAATGTGAAGAGCTTCATTCACGAACTTGGTGAACATATCGATTTGGTCGGGGCGGGGACAAATTTGATAGTCATGGGAGATATTAATATTAACATTAAAGACGAAAGCAAGGCAGATGTCAGTGACTATCTTTCAATGATAGCTTCAAAAGGACTGTATAACACAATTTTTTCACATACAAGAGTTGATTTAGTAAAAAATACAAAGACATTAATTGATCATAGCCTTGTAAGGATAAAAGGTGGAGAAATTAAGTCTGCACTGATTGAAACTTGTATCTCAGACCACTATACCTTATATCTCGGACTGAATAAGAATCATGCAACAAAGAAAGAACCGGACCAAGAACGACACATTAAAACACATTTAGTAACAGAGAAGATAAACAACTTTAATTGGGAAGAACTAAATGCTTACTCGGACGTTAATGCATTTTACAATCACTTTAAACAGACGATAAACACAATTGTTTCCTCATCAACGGTTACACGAAAAAAACGAAAGAACGAACATAGCTGGATAACCGCAGAGCTGAAACGCGACTGTAAGGAACGTGACAGATTGTACAGACGGTATAGAAGCAATAGACATAACGAAGATTACCACATGCAATATAAATCGTACCGAAACGAACTGAATAAGAAAATTGCAAGAACAAAAGCACACTTTTATAGACAGAAGTTCCAAGAATTCAGTAATAATCCAAAAGAGACGTGGAAGTTGGTAAACTCGATTTTGGGGAAAGTGCATGTCAATCTGGACGAAACTTTGAAAAGGAATTTTGCAAACGCGACAGACCTTAAAGACCTAGCAGACAGATTTGCAACCACAATGTCGTCTGAGATCCTTAACATTGTGCATGAATGCAACCAAAAGACATTTGTTGGTCAGTCAAATAGCAGACAGAACTCGATGTATGCAAATGCAGTGTCAACACAAGAGGTAAAAAATGTTCTTAGGTCTCTCAAGTGCAATAAATCCGCGGGAATAGATGACATAAGACCAAAAGACCTGATGCTTAATGCGGAAACTCTCGCACCAATAATAACGAAACTAGTCAACATGAGTTTAGCCCAAGCATCATTCCCAAACCAGCTAAAAATATCAATCGTTAGGCCAATATACAAGAGTGGTAAAAAGAATGAAGTCACAAATTACAGGCCAATCTCTATATTATCAGCTGTCGACAAAGTTATGGAAGAACTACTGGCACAAAAGCTTTATGACTATGTCGAGAAATACCAAATACTAAACACACATCAATTTGGATTTCGCAAAAATAAAAGCATCAATCGACTGCTGGGGGACTTTGCGAACAAAATATATCAAAGCTTGGATAAGAATCACAACTCGCTGGTCTTATTCATTGACTTCAAGAAAGCGTTCGATACATTGAGTCACAAGCAAATCCTGAGACAACTGGATAAAATTGGAGTAAGAGGGGACATTCTGGCGTGGTTTGAGAGCTATCTAAGTAACAGGTCGTTCAAAGTTAAGATTGGTAATTTCCTCAGCGAAGAACAAAAAGTGTCTTACGGTGTCCCACAGGGATCAAAATTGGGGCCACTTTTATTCATTATTTACGTCAACGATCTATTGTCAGTGCTAAAGTATAGTACGGGATATGCGTATGCAGATGACACAGCGATAGTAGTTAGCCATAGGATCGTAGACGAAGCAGCCAAAATGATGCAATTAGACTTCAATGGTATCACAGCTTGGTGTCACGACCATGGACTAATTATCAACGCACTGAAGACAAAGGTAATGCACATTCGTCCGCCGCATATCCCAGAAACAAAACTAAAGATAAAAATGCATGACAAAGATTGCTTGCACAGAAGTCGTAATAATGAACACATAAGAGAAGATGATGACTGCAGCAAACACTTAGACAACGTATCAACATACAAATATCTTGGCCTGATTGTTGACAACAACTTTAAATGGAAGAACCACATAGAAGCGCTTAAGAAGAAGTTGTATCAAGCAGCTTATGCTCTGTTCCATCTGAGCGATAAATGTACAAGTAGTGTTCTTAAACAATGCTATTTCGGATTGGTGGAATCCCATATTAGGTACGGCATACTTGCATGGGGAAGAGCTTCGCAGATGCAACAACTTCAAAATCTACAAACAAGACTACAAAAAATTGTACAAAAAGCGAGGTACAATGAAGAGCACAATCGGGGAGATCAAAAAACAAATATGCTGAACATCACACAAATCCATAACCTCGAAGTGATCGCAAGTTTCTATAACGACAACGCATACAGAATCCAGACGCAGCAAACGGTGAACACCAGAAGACGACAACAGCAGCTATACGCAGTACCGAGGTTCTGGAACGATATGGTCGAAGAACTTTCAACGTAGCAGTCCCAAACATATTAAACAGCATCCCAAGAGAATACCGCAACATCACGAGAACTGAAGCGCTAAAGAAGATCAAGCAAATGTATCTACAATCGTGAAAAAATCACAAAAAAAAAAAAAAAACAATTATTATGTGTATATCTTTATTTTTCAATCATTCATCTTTTTATTTGTAAATTTGCGTTCATTCATTTCAAAATAATAAAACACATGCATGTCTTAATTTTAATTTAATAATTCAATCTGTATAATTCTCAACTTGAAATTTTATTTTTTCTTAATTTTTATATAATTGAAGTAGTTTAAGCCTTGAATTCAACAACAAAAATAACAGAAACAAATATTGTATTCAGTCTTCTGCAGACAAGCCCCTTTGGCTTTGCAGATAATGTAACTAAGAAACATTTTTATTGAATAAAAGCAAAATTGAAAATTGAAAATTGAAATTGAAAAAATATTTCTGGACACTAGGTGTCCAGAAATATATTACGCGCCATACCGCAAAATATTTCTGGACACTAGGTGCCGTATCGCAAAATATTTGTGGACACTAGGTGTCCAGAAATATATTGCGCGCCGTACCGCAAAATATTTGTGGACATTAGGTGTCCAAAAATATATTGCGCGAGGTACCGCAAAATATTTCTGAACACTAGGTGTCCAGAAATATATTGCGCGCCGTACTGCAAAATATTTGTGGACACTAGGTGTCCAGAAATATATTGCGCGCCATACCGCAAAATATTTCTGGACATTAGGTGTCCAGAAATATATTGCGCGCCATACCGCAAAATATTTGTGGACACTAGGTGTCCAGAAATATATTGCGCGCCATACCGCAAAATATTTGTGGACACTAGGTGTCCAGAAATATATTGCGCGCCATACCGCAAAATATTTCTGGACACTAGGTGTCCAGAAATGTATTGCGCGCCATACCGCAAAATATTTGTGGACACTAGGTGTCCAGAAATATATTGCGCGCCATACCGCAAAATATTTCTGGACACTAGGTGTCCAGAAATGTATTGCGCGCCATACCGCAAAATATTTCTGGACACTAGGTGTCCAGAAATGTATTGCGCGCCATACCGCAAAATATTTCTGGACACTAGGTGTCCAGAAATATGTTGCGCGCCATACCGCAAAATATTTCTGGACACTAGGTGTCCAGAAATATATTGCGCGCCGTACTGCAAAATATTTCTGGACACTAGGTGTCCAGAAATAAATTGCGCGCCATACCGCAAAATATTTCTGGACACTAGGTGTCCAGAAATATATTGCGCGCCGTACTGCAAAATATTTGTGGACACTAGGTGTCCAGAAATATATTGCGCGCCGTACTGCAAAATATTTCTGGACAGTAGGTGTCCAGAAATATATTGCGCGCCATACCGCAAAATATTTGTGGACACTAGGTGTCCAGAAATATATTGCGCGCCGTACCGCAAAATATTTCTGGACAGTAGGTGTCCAGAAATATATTGCGCGCCATACCGCAAAATATTTGTGGACACTAGGTGTCTACTGTCCAGAAATATTTTGCAGTACGGCGCGCAATATATTTCTGGACACCTAGTGTCCAGAAATATTTTGCGGTATGGCGCGCAATATATTTCTGGACACCTAGTGTCCACAAATATTTTGCGGTATGGCGCGCAATATATTTCTGGACACCTAATGTCCAGAAATATTTTGCGGTACGGCGCGCAATATATTTCTGGACACCTAGTGTCCACAAATATCTTGCGATACGGCGCGCAATATATTTCTGGACACCTAGTGTCCAGAAATATTTTGCAGTACGGCGCGCAATATATTTCTGGACACCTAGTGTCGCAATATATTTCTGGACACCTAGTGTCCAGAAATATTTTGCGGTATGGCGCGCAATATATTTCTGGACACCTAGGGTCCAGAAATATTTTGCGGTAGTGCGCGCAACATATTTCTGGACACCTAGTCTCCAGAAATATTTTGCGGTATGGCGCGCAATATATTTCTGGACACCTAATGTCCACAAATATTTTGCGGTACGGCGCGCAATATATTTCTGGACACCTAGTGTCCAGAAATATTTTGCGGTATGGCGCGCAATATATTTCTGGACACCTAGTGTCCAG
Source organism: Eristalis intricaria (assembly GCA_964034865.1). Classification (NCBI taxonomy): domain Eukaryota; kingdom Metazoa; phylum Arthropoda; class Insecta; order Diptera; family Syrphidae; genus Eristalis; species Eristalis intricaria. The sequence goes on from OZ035875.1 coordinate 49,171,544, forward strand.
AAATATTTTGCGGTATGGCGCGCAATATATTTCTGGACACCTAATGTCCAGAAATATTTTGCGGTATGGCGTGCAATATATTTCTGGACACCTAGTGTCCAGAAATATTTTGCGGTATGGCGCGCAATATATTTCTGGACACCTAGTGTCCACAAATATTTTGCGGTATGGCGCGCAATATATTTCTGGACACCTAATGTCCAGAAATATTTTGCGGTACGGCGCGCAATATATTTCTGGACACCTGGTGTCCAGAAATATTTTGCGGTATGGCGCGCAATATATTTCTGGACACCTAGTGTCCAGAAATATTTTGCGGTATGGCGCGCAACATATTTCTGGACACCTAGTGTCCAGAAATATTTTGCGGTATGGCGCGCAATATATTTCTGGACACCTAGTGTCCACAAATATTTTGCGGTATGGCGCGCAACATATTTCTGGACACCTAGTGTCCAGAAATATTTTGCGGTATGGCGCGCAACATATTTCTGGACACCTAGTGGACACCTAGTGTCCAGAAATATTTTGCAGTACGGCGCGCAATATATTTCTGGACACCTAGTGTCCACAAATATTTTGCGGTATGGCACGCAATATATTTCTGGACACCTAGTGTCCAGAAATATTTTGCGGTATGGCGCGCAACATATTTCTGGACACCTAGTCTCCAGAAATATTTTGCGGTATGGCGCGCAATATATTTCTGGACACCTAATGTCCACAAATATTTTGCGGTACGGCGCGCAATATATTTCTGGACACCTAGTGTCCACAAATATTTTGCGGTATGGCGAGCAATATATTTCTGGACACCTAGTGTCCAGAAATATTTTGCGGTATGGCGCGCAATATATTTCTGGACACCTAATGTCCAGACACCTAGACACCTAGTCTCCAGAAATATTTTGCGGTATGGCGCGCAATATATTTCTGGACACCTAATGTCCACAAATATTTTGCGGTACGGCGCGCAATATATTTCTGGACACCTAGTGTCCACAAATATTTTGCGGTATGGCGCGCAATATATTTCTGGACACCTAGTGTCCAGAAATATTTTGCGGTATGGCGCGCAATATATTTCTGGACACCTAATGTCCAGAAATATTTTGCGGTATGGCGTGCAATATATTTCTGGACACCTAGTGTCCAGAAATATTTTGCGGTATGGCGCGCAATATATTTCTGGACACCTAATGTCCAGAAATATTTTGCGGTATGGCGCGCAATATATTTCTGGACACCTAGTGTCCACAAATATTTTGCGGTATGGCGCGCAATATATTTCTGGACACCTAATGTCCAGAAATATTTTGCGGTACGGCGCGCAATATATTTCTGGACACCTGGTGTCCAGAAATATTTTGCGGTATGGCGCGCAATATATTTCTGGACACCTAGTGTCCAGAAATATTTTGCGGTATGGCGCGCAACATATTTCTGGACACCTAGTGTCCAGAAATATTTTGCGGTATGGCGCGCAACATATTTCTGGACACCTAGTGTCCAGAAATATTTTGCAGTACGGCGCGCAATATATTTCTGGACACCTAGTGTCCACAAATATTTTGCGGTACGGCGCGCAATATATTTCTGGACACCTAGTGTCCAGAAATATTTTGTAGTATGGCGCGCAATATATTTCTGGACACCTAGTGTCCACAAATATTTTGCGGTATGGCACGCAATATATTTCTGGACACCTAGTGTCCAGAAATATTTTGCGGTATGGCGCGCAACATATTTCTGGACACCTAGTCTCCAGAAATATTTTGCGGTATGGCGCGCAATATATTTCTGGACACCTAATGTCCACAAATATTTTGCGGTACGGCGCGCAATATATTTCTGGACACCTAGTGTCCACAAATATTTTGCGGTATGGCGCGCAATATATTTCTGGACACCTAGTGTCCAGAAATATTTTGCGGTATGGCGCGCAATATATTTCTGGACACCTAATGTCCAGAAATATTTTGCGGTATGGCGTGCAATATATTTCTGGACACCTAGTGTCCAGAAATATTTTGCGGTAAGGCGCGCAATATATTTCTGGACACCTAGTGTCCACAAATATTTTGCGGTATGGCGCGCAATATATTTCTGGACACCTACTGTCCAGAAATATTTTGCAGTACGGCGCGCAATATATTTCTGGACACCTAGTGTCCACAAATATTTTGTAGTATGGCGCGCAATATATTTCTGGACACCTAATGTCCAGAAATATTTTGCGGTACGGCGCGCAATATATTTCTGGACACCTTGTGTCCAGAAATATTTTGCGGTATGGCGCGCAATATATTTCTGGACACCTAGTGTCCAGAAATATTTTGCGGTATGGCGCGCAATATATTTCTGGACACCTAGTGTCCACAAATATTTTGCGGTATGGCGCGCAATATATTTCTGGACACCTAATGTCCAGAAATATTTTGCGGTACGGCGCGCAATATATTTCTGGACACCTAGTGTCCAGAAATATTTTGCGGTATGGCGCGCAATATATTTCTGGACACCTAGTGTCCAGAAATATTTTGCGGTATGGCGCGCAATATATTTCTGGACACCTAGTGTCCAGAAATATTTTGCGGTATGGCGCGCAACATATTTCTGGACACCTAGTGTCCAGAAATATTTTGCGGTATGGCGCGCAATATATTTCTGGACACCTACTGTCCAGAAATATTTTGCAGTACGGCGCGCAATATATTTCTGGACACCTAGTGTCCAGAAATATTTTGTAGTATGGCACGCAATATATTTCTGGACACCTAGTGTCCAGAAATATTTTGCGGTATGGCGCGCAACATATTTCTGGACACCTAGTGTCCAGAAATATTTTGCGGTATGGCGCGCAACATATTTCTGGACACCTAGTGTCCAGAAGTATTTTGCGATACGGCGCGCAATATATTTCTGAACACCTACTGTCCAGAAATATTTTGCAGTACGGCGCGCAATATATTTCTGGACACCTAGTGTCCAGAAATATTTTGTGGTATGGCGCGTAATATATTTCTGGACACCTAGTGTCCAGAAATATTTTGCGGTATGGCGCGCAATATATTTCTGGACACCTAGTGTCCACAAATATTTTGCGGTATGGCGCGCAATATATTTCTGGACACCTAGTGTCCAGAAATATTTTGCGGTATGGCGCGCAATATATTTCTGGACACCTACTGTCCAGAAATATTTTGCAGTACGGCGCGCATTATATTTCTGGACACCTAGTGTCCAGAAATATTTTGCGGTATGGCGCGCAATATATTTCTGGACACCTAGTGTCCACAAATATTTTGCGATAGGGCGCGCAATATATTTCTGGACACCTAGTGTCCACAAATATTTTGCGGTATGGCGCGCAATATATTTCTGGACACCTACTGTCCAGAAATATTTTGCAGTACGGCGCGCAATATATTTCTGGACACCTAGTGTCCAGAAATATTTTGTAGTATGGCGCGCAATATATTTCTGGACACCTAGTGTCCAGAAATATTTTGCGGTATGGCGCGCAACATATTTCTGGACACCTAGTGTCCACAAATATTTTGCGATACGGCGCGCAATATATTTCTGGACACCTACTGTCCAGAAATATTTTGCAGTACGGCGCGCAATATATTTCTGGACACCTAGTGTCGCAATATATTTCTGGACACCTAGTGTCCAGAAATATTTTGCGGTATGGCGCGCAATATATTTCTGGACACCTACTGTCCAGAAATATTTTGCAGTACGGCGCGCAATATATTTCTGGACACCTAGTGTCCAGAAATATTTTGTAGTATGGCGCGCAATATATTTCTGGACACCTAATGTCCAGAAATATTTTGCGGTATGGCGCGCAACATATTTCTGGACACCTAGTGTCCAGAAATATTTTGCGGTATGGCGCGCAATATATTTCTGGACACCTAGTGTCCAGAAATATTTTGCGGTATGGCGCGCAACATATTTCTGGACACCTAGTGTCCAGAAATATTTTGCGTTATGGCGCGCAACATATTTCTGGACACCTAGTGTCCAGAAATATTTTGCGGTATGGCGCGCAATATATTTCTGGACACCTAGTGTCCACAAATATTTTGCGATACGGCGCGCAATATATTTCTGAACACCTACTGTCCAGAAATATTTTGCAGTACGGCGCGCAATATATTTCTGGACACCTAGTGTCCAGAAATATTTTGTAGTATGGCGCGCAATATATTTCTGGACACCTAGTGTCCAGAAATATTTTGCGGTATGGCGCGCAATATATTTCTGGACACCTAGTGTCCACAAATATTTTGCGGTATGGCGCGCAATATATTTCTGGACACCTAATGTCCAGAAATATTTTGCGGTACGGCGCGCAATATATTTCTGGACACCTAGTGTCCACAAATATTTTGCGGTATGGCGCGCAATACATTTCTGGACACCTACTGTCCAGAAATATTTTGCAGTACGGCGCGCAATATATTTCTGGACACCTAGTGTCCAGAAATATTTTGCGGTATGGCGCGCAATATATTTCTGGACACCTAGTGTCCACAAATATTTTGCGATACGGCGCGCAATATATTTCTGGACACCTAGTGTCCACAAATATTTTGCGGTATGGCGCGCAATATATTTCTGGACACCTACTGTCCAGAAATATTTTGCAGTACGGCGCGCAATATATTTCTGGACACCTAGTGTCCAGAAATATTTTGTAGTATGGCGCGCAATATATTTCTGGACACCTAATGTCCAGAAATATATTGCGCGCCGTACCGCAAAAAGTGTCACCTAGTGTCACACCTAGTGTCCAGAAATATTTTGCGGTATGGCGCGCAACATATTTCTAGACACCTAGAAGGACACTAAGTGTCCAGAAATATGTTGCGCGCCATACCGCAAAATATTTCTGGACACCTAGTGTCCAGAAATATGTTGCGCGCCATACCGCAAAATATTTCTGGACACTAGGTGTCCAGAAATATATTGCGCGCCGTACCGCAAAATATTTCTGGACATTAGGTGTCCAGAAATATATTGCGCGCCATACTACAAAATATTTCTGGACACTAGGTGTCCTAGAAATATATTGCGCGCCATACCGCAAAATATTTCTGGACACTAGGTGTCCAGAAATATATTGCGCGCCATACCGCAAAATATTTCTGGACACTAGGTGTCCTAGAAATATATTGCGCGCCATACCGCAAAATATTTCTGGACATTAGGTGTCCAGAAATATATTGCACGCCATACCGCAAAATATTTGTGGACACTAGGTGTCCAGAAATATATTGCGCGCCATACCGCAAAATATTTCTGGACACTAGGTGTCCAGAAATATATTGCGCGCCATACCGCAAAATATTTCTGGACAGTAGGTGTCCAGAAATATGTTGCGCGCCGTACCGCAAAATATTTCTGGACATTAGGTGTCCAGAAATATATTGCGCGCCATACCGCAAAATATTTCTGGACACTAGGTGTCCAGAAATATATTGCGTGCCGTACCGCAAAATATTTCTGGACATTAGGTGTCCAGAAATATATTGCGCGCCATACCGCAAAATATTTGTGGACACTAGGTGTCCAGAAATATATTGCGCGCCGTACCGCAAAATATTTCTGGACATTAGGTGTCCAGAAATATATTGCGCGCCATACCGCAAAATATTTCTGGACACTAGGTGTCCAGAAATATGTTGCGTGCCATACCGCAAAATATTTCTGGACACTAGGTGTCCAGAAAAATATTGCGCGCCATACCGCAAAATATTTCTGGACACTAGGTGTCCAGAAATATGTTGCGCGCCATACCGCAAAATATTTCTGGACACTAGTGTTTCTGGACACCTAATGTCCAGAAATATTTTGCGGTACGGCGCGCAATATATTTCTGGACACCTAGTGTCCAGAAATATTTTGCGGTATGGCGCGCAACATATTTCTGGACACCTAGTGTCCAGAAATATTTTGCGGTATGGCGCGCAATATTTTTCTGGACACCTAGTGTCCAGAAATATTTTGCGGTATGGCACGCAACATATTTCTGGACACCTAGTGTCCAGAAATATTTTGCGGTATGGCGCGCAACATATTTCTGGACACCTAGTGTCCAGAAATATTTTGCGGTATGGCGCGCAACATATTTCTGGACACCTAGTGTCCAGAAATATTTTGCGGTATGGCGCGCAATATATTTCTGGACACCTAGTGTCCACAAATATTTTGCGATACGGCGCGCAATATATTTCTGAACACCTACTGTCCAGAAATATTTTGCAGTACGGCGCGCAATATATTTCTGGACACCTAGTGTCCAGAAATATTTTGTAGTATGGCGCGCAATATATTTCTGGACACCTAGTGTCCAGAAATATTTTGCGGTATGGCGCGCAATATATTTCTGGACACCTAGTGTCCACAAATATTTTGCGGTATGGCGCGCAATATATTTCTGGACACCTAATGTCCAGAAATATTTTGCGGTACGGCGCGCAATATATTTCTGGACACCTAGTGTCCACAAATATTTTGCGGTTTGGCGCGCAATATATTTCTGGACACCTACTGTCCAGAAATATTTTGCAGTACGGCGCGCAATATATTTCTGGACACCTAGTGTCCAGAAATATTTTGCGGTATGGCGCGCAATATATTTCTGGACACCTAGTGTCCACAAATATTTTGCGATACGGCGCGCAATATATTTCTGGACACCTAGTGTCCACAAATATTTTGCGGTATGGCGCGCAATATATTTCTGGACACCTAATGTCCAGAAATATTTTGCGGTACGGCGCGCAATATATTTCTGGACACCTAGTGTCCACAAATATTTTGCGGTTTGGCGCGCAATATATTTCTGGACACCTACTGTCCAGAAATATTTTGCAGTACGGCGCGCAATATATTTCTGGACACCTAGTGTCCAGAAATATTTTGTAGTATGGCGCGCAATATATTTCTGGACACCTAATGTCCAGAAATATTTTGCGGTACGGCGCGCTATATATTTCTGGACACCTAGTGTCCAGAAATATTTTGCGGTATGGCGCGCAATATATTTCTGGACACCTAGTGTCCAGAAATATTTTGCGGTCTGGCACGCAATATATTTTTGGACACCTAGTGTCCAGAAATATTTTGCGGTATGGCGCGCAACATATTTCTGGGCACCTAGTGTCCAGAAATATTTTGCGGTATGGCGCGCAACATATTTCTGGACACCTAGTGTCCAGAAATATTTTGCGGTATGGCGCGCAATATATTTCTGGACACCTAGTGTCCAGAAATATTTTGCGGTATGGCGCGCAATGTATTTCTGGACACCTAGTGTCCATGGACACTTAGTGTCCACAAATATTTTGCGATACGGCGCGCAATATATTTCTGGACACCTACTGTCCAGAAATATTTTGCAGTACGGCGCGCAATATATTTCTGGACACCTAGTGTCCAGAAATATTTTGCGGTATGGCGCGCAATCCCTAGTGTCCAGAAATATTTTGCGGTATGGCGCGCAATATATTTCTGGACACCTAGTGTCCACAAATATTTTGCGGTATGGCGCGCAATATATTTCTGGACACCTAATGTCCAGAAATATTTTGCGGTACGGCGCGCAATATATTTCTGGACACCTAGTGTCCAGAAATATTTTGCGGTATGGCGCGCAATATATTTCTGGACACCTAATGTCCAGAAATATTTTGCGGTACGGCGCGCAACATATTTCTGGACACCTACTGTCCAGAAATATTTTGCGGTATGGCGCGCAATATATTTCTGGACACCTAGTGTCCAGAAATATTTTGCGGTATGGCGCGCAATATATTTCTGGACACCTAGTGTCCACAAATATTTTGCGGTATGGCGCGCAATATATTTCTGGACACCTAATGTCCAGAAATATTTTGCGGTACGGCGCGCAATATATTTCTGGACACCTAGTGTCCAGAAATATTTTGCGGTATGGCGCGCAATATATTTCTGGACACCTAGTGTCCAGAAATATTTTGCGGTATGGCGCGCAATATATTTCTAGGACACCTAGTGTCCAGAAATATTTTGTAGTATGGCGCGCAATATATTTCTGGACACCTAATGTCCAGAAATATTTTGCGGTACGGCGCGCAATATATTTCTGGACACCTAGTGTCCAGAAATATTTTGCGGTATGGCGCGCAATCCCTAGTGTCCAGAAATATTTTGCGGTATGGCGCGCAATATATTTCTGGACACCTAGTGTCCACAAATATTTTGCGGTATGGCGCGCAATATATTTCTGGACACCTAATGTCCAGAAATATTTTGCGGTACGGCGCGCAATATATTTCTGGACACCTAGTGTCCAGAAATATTTTGCGGTATGGCGCGCAACATATTTCTGGACACCTAGTGTCCAGAAATATTTTGCGGTATGGCGCGCAATATATTTGTGGACACCTAGTGTCCAGAAATATTTTGCGGTATGGCACGCAATATATTTCTGGACACCTAGTGTCCAGAAATATTTTGCGGTATGGCGCGCAACATATTTCTGGACACCTAGTGTCCACAAATATTTTGCGATACGGCGCGCAATATATTTCTGAACACCTACTGTCCAGAAATATTTTGCGGTATGGCGCGCAATATATTTCTGGACACCTAGTGTCCAGAAATATTTTGCGGTATGGCGCGCAATATATTTCTGGACACCTAGTGTCCACAAATATTTTGCGGTATGGCGCGCAATATATTTCTGGACACCTAATGTCCAGAAATATTTTGCGGTACGGCGCGCAATATATTTCTGGACACCTAGTGTCCAGAAATATTTTGCGGTATGGCGCGCAATATATTTCTGGACACCTAGTGTCCACAAATATTTTGCGGTATGGCGCGCAATATATTTCTGGACACCTGATGTCCAGAAATATTTTGCGGTACGGCGCGCAACATATTTCTGGACACCTAGTGTCCAGAAATATTTTGCGGTATGGCGCGCAATCCCTAGTGTCCAGAAATATTTTGCGGTATGGCGCGCAATATATTTCTGGACACCTAATGTCCAGAAATATTTTGCGGTACGGCGCGCAATATATTTCTGGACACCTAGTGTCCAGAAATATTTTGCGGTATGGCGCGCAATCCCTAGTGTCCAGAAATATTTTGCGGTATGGCGCGCAATATATTTCTGGACACCTGATGTCCAGAAATATTTTGCGGTACGGCGCGCAACATATTTCTGGACACCTAGTGTCCAGAAATATTTTGCGGTATGGTGCGCAATCCCTAGTGTCCAGAAATATTTTGCGGTATGGCGCGCAATATATTTCTGGACACCTAGTGTCCACAAATATTTTGCGGTATGGCGCGCAATATATTTCTGGACACCTGATGTCCAGAAATATTTTGCGGTACGGCGCGCAACATATTTCTGGACACCTAGTGTCCAGAAATATTTTGCGGTATGGCGCGCAATCCCTAGTGTCCAGAAATATTTTGCGGTATGGCGCGCAATATATTTGTGGACACCTAGTGTCCAGAAATATTTTGCGGTATGGCGCGCAATATATTTCTGGACACCTAGTGTCCAGAAATATTTTGCGGTATGGCGCGCAATATATTTCTAGGACACCTAGTGTCCAGAAATATTTTGTAGTATGGCGCGCAATATATTTCTGGACACCTAATGTCCAGAAATATTTTGCGGTACGGCGCGCAATATATTTCTGGACACCTAGTGTCCAGAAATATTTTGCGGTATGGCGCGCAATCCCTAGTGTCCAGAAATATTTTGCGGTATGGCGCGCAATATATTTCTGGACACCTAGTGTCCAGAAATATTTTGCGGTATGGCGCGCAACATATTTCTGGACACCTAGTGTCCAGAAATATTTTGCGGTATGGCGCGCAATATATTTCTGGACACCTAGTGTCCACAAATATTTTGCGATACGGCGCGCAATATATTTCTGAACACCTACTGTCCAGAAATATTTTGCGGTATGGCGCGCAATATATTTCTGGACACCTAGTGTCCAGAAATATTTTGCGGTATGGCGCGCAATATATTTCTGGACACCTAGTGTCCACAAATATTTTGCGGTATGGCGCGCAATATATTTCTGGACACCTAATGTCCAGAAATATTTTGCGGTACGGCGCGCAATATATTTCTGGACACCTAGTGTCCACCTGATGTCCAGAAATATTTTGCGGTACGGCGCGCAACATATTTCTGGACACCTAGTGTCGCAATATATTTCTGGACACCTAGTGTCCAGAAATATTTTGCGGTATGGCGCGCAATATATTTCTGGACACCTAGTGTCGCAATATATTTCTGGACACCTAGTGTCCAGAAATATTTTGCGGTACGGCGCGCAATATATTTCTGGACACCTAGTGTCCAGAAATATTTTGCGGTATGGCACGCAATATATTTCTGGACACCTAGTGTCCAGAAATATCTTGCGGTATGGCGCGCAATATATTTCTGGACACCTAGTGTCCAGAAATATTTTGCGGTATGGCGCGCAATATATTTCTGGACACCTAGTGTCGCAATATATTTCTGGACACCTAGTGTCCAGAAATATTTTGCGGTACGGCGCGCAATATATTTCTGGACACCTAGTGTCCACAAATATTTTGCGGTATGGCGCGCAATATATTTCTGGACACCTAATGTCCAGAAATATTTTGCGGTACGGCGCGCAACATATTTCTGGACACCTAGTGTCGCAATATATTTCTGGACACCTAGTGTCCAGAAATATTTTGCGGTACGGCGCGCAATATATTTCTGGACACCTAGTGTCCAGAAATATTTTGCGGTATGGCGCGCAATATATTTCTGGACACCTAGTGTCGCAATATATTTCTGGACACCTAGTGTCCAGAAATATTTTGCGGTATGGCGCGCAATATATTTCTGGACACCTAGTGTCCAGAAATATTTTGCGGTATGGCGCGCAATATATTTCTGGACACCTAGTGTCCACAAATATTTTGCGGTACGGCGCGCAATATATTTCTGGACACCTAGTGTCCAGAAATATCTTGCGGTATGGCGCGCAATATATTTCTGGACACCTAGTGTCCAGAAATATTTTGCGGTGTGGCGCGCAATATATTTCTGGACACCTAGTGTCGCAATATATTTCTGGACACCTAGTGTCCAGAAATATTTTGCGGTACGGCGCGCAATATATTTCTGGACACCTAGTGTCCAGAAATATTTTGCGGTATGGCGCGCAATATATTTCTGGACACCTAGTGTCCAGAAATATTTTGCGGTATGGCGCGCAATATATTTCTGGACACCTAATGTCCAGAAATATTTTGCGGTACGGCGCGCAATATATTTCTGGACACCTAATGTCCAGAAATATTTTGCGGTACGGCGCGCAACATATTTCTGGACACCTAGTGTCCAGAAATATTTTGCGGTATGGCGCGCAATATATTTCTGGACACCTAGTGTCCACAAATATTTTGCGGTACGGCGCGCAATATATTTCTGGACACCTAGTGTCCAGAAATATCTTGCGGTATGGCGCGCAATATATTTCTGGACACCTAGTGTCCAGAAATATTTTGCGGTATGGCGCGCAATATATTTCTGGACACCTAGTGTCCATGGACACTTAGTGTCCACAAATATTTTGCGATACGGCGCGCAATATATTTCTGGACACCTACTGTCCAGAAATATTTTGCAGTACGGCGCGCAATATATTTCTGGACACCTAGTGTCGCAATATATTTCTGGACACCTAGTGTCCAGAAATATTTTGCGGTACGGCGCGCAATATATTTCTGGACACCTAATGTCCAGAAATATTTTGCGGTACGGCGCGCAACATATTTCTGGACACCTAGTGTCCAGAAATATTTTGCGGTATGGCGCGCAATATATTTCTGGACACCTAGTGTCCACAAATATTTTGCGGTATGGCGCGCAATATATTTCTGGACACCTAGTGTCCACAAATATTTTGCGGTATGGCGCGCAATATATTTCTGGACACCTAGTGTCCACAAATATTTTGCGGTATGGCGCGCAATATATTTCTGGACACCTAATGTCCAGAAATATTTTGCGGTACGGCGCGCAATATATTTCTGGACACCTAGTGTCCAGAAATATTTTGCGGTATGGCGCGCAATATATTTCTGGACACCTAGTGTCCACAAATATTTTGCGGTATGGCGCGCAATATATTTCTGGACACCTAGTGTCCACAAATATTTTGCGGTATGGTGCGCAATATATTTCTGGACACCTACTGTCCAGAAATATTTTGCAGTACGGCGCGCAATATATTTCTGGACACCTAGTGTCCACAAACGTACTGCAAAAAATTTCTGGACAGTAGGTGTCCAGAAATATATTGCGCGCCGTATCGCAAAATATTTGTGGACACTAGGTGTCCAGAAATATATTGCGCGCCATACCGCAAAATATTTCTGGACATTAGGTGTCCAGAAATATATTGCGCGCCGTACTGCAAAATATTTCTGGACAGTAGGTGTCCAGAAATATATAGCGCGCCATACCGCAAAATATTTCTGGACACTAGGTGTCCAGAAATATATTGCGCGCCATACCGCATACCGCGACACCTAGTGTCCACAAATATTTTGCGGTATGGCGCGCAATATATTTCTGGACACCTAGTGTCGCAATATATTTCTGGACACCTAGTGTCGCAATATATTTCTGGACACCTAGTGTCCAGAAATATTTTGCGGTATGGCGCGCAATATATTTCTGGACACCTAATGTCCAGAAATATTTTGCGGTACGGCGCGCAATATATTTCTGGACACCTAATGTCCAGAAATATTTTGCGGTACGGCGCGCAACATATTTCTGGACATTTAGTGTCCAGAAATATTTTGCGGTATGGCGCGCAATATATTTCTGGACACCTAGTGTCCAGAAATATTTTGCGGTATGGCGCGCAATATATTTCTGGACACCTAGTGTCCAGAAATATTTTGCGGTACGGCGCGCAATATATTTCTGGACACCTAGTGTCCAGAAATATTTTGCGATACGGCGCACAATATATTTCTGAACACCTACTGTCCAGAAATATTTTGCGGTACGGCGCGCAACATATTTCTGGACATTTAGTGTCCAGAAATATTTTGCGGTATGGCGCGCAATATATTTCTGGACACCTAGTGTCCACAAATATTTTGCGGTATGGCGCGCAATATATTTCTGGACACCTAGTGTCCACAAATATTTTGCGGTATGGCGCGCAATATATTTCTGGACACCTAGTGTCCACAAATATTTTGCGGTATGGCGCGCAATATATTTCTGGACACCTAATGTCCAGAAATATTTTGCGGTACGGCGCGCAATATATTTCTGGACACCTAATGTCCAGAAATATTTTGCGGTACGGCGCGCAACATATTTCTGGACACCTAGTGTCCAGAAATATTTTGCGGTATGGCGCGCAACATATTTCTGGACACCTAGTGTCCAGAAATATTTTGCGGTATATCGCGCAATATATTTCTGGACACCTAGTGTCCAGAAATATTTTGCGGTACGGCGCGCAATATATTTCTGGACACCTAATGTCCAGAAATATTTTGCGGTACGGCGCGCAATATATTTCTGGACACCTAGTGTCCACAAACGTACTGCAAAATATTTCTGGACAGTAGGTGTCCAGAAATATATTGCGCGCCATACCGCAAAATATTTGTGGACACTAGGTGTCCAGAAATATATTGCGCGCCGTATCGCAAAATATTTGTGGACACTAGGTGTCCAGAAATATATTGCGCGCCATACCGCAAAATATTTCTGGACATTAGGTGTCCAGAAATATATTGCGCGATGTACCGCAAAATATTTCTGGACATTAGGTGTCCAGAAATATATTGCGCGCCATACCGCAAAATATTTGTGGACACTAGGTGTCCAGAAATATATTGCGCGCCATACCGCAAAATATTTCTGGACACTAGGTGTCCAGAAATATATTGCGCGCCATACTACAAAATATTTCTGGACACTAGGTGTCCAGAAATATATTGCGCGCCGTACTGCAAAATATTTCTGGACAGTAGGTGTTCAGAAATATATTGTGCGCCGTATCGCAAAATATTTGTGGACACTAGGTGTCCAGAAATATATTGCGCGCCATACCGCAAAATATTTCTGGACACTAGGTGTCCAGAAATATGTTGCGCGCCATACCGCAAAATATTTCTGGACACTAGGTGTCCAGAAATATGTTGCGCGCCATACCGCAAAATATTTCTGGACACTAGGTGTCCAGAAATATATTGCGTGCCATACCGCAAAATATTTCTGGACACTAGGTGTCCAGAAATATATTGCGCGCCATACCGCAAAATATTTCTGGACACTAGGTGTCCAGAAATATATTGCGCGCCATACCGCAAAATATTTCTGGACACTAGGTGTCCAGAAATATGTTGCGCGCCATACCGCAAAATATTTCTGGACACTAGGTGTCCAGAAATATATTGCGCGCCATACCGCAAAATATTTCTGGACACTAGGTGTCCAGAAATATATTGCGCGCCGTACCACAAAATATTTCTGGACACTAGGTGTCCAGAAATATATTGCGCGCCATACCGCAAAATATTTCTGGACACTAGGTGTCCAGAAATATATTGCGCGCCATACCGCAAAATATTTCTGGACACTAGGTGTCCAGAAATATGTTGCGCGCCGTACCGCAAAATATTTCTGGACACCTACTGTCCAGAAATTTTTTGCAGTACGTTTGTGGACACTAGGTGTCCAGAAATATATTGCGCGCCGTACTGCAAAATATTTCTGGACATTAGGTGTCCAGAAATATATTGCGCGCCATACCACAAAATATTTGTGGACACTAGGTGTCCAGAAATATATTGCGCGCCATACCGCAATATATTTCTGGACACTAGGTGTCCAGAAATATGTTGCGCGCCGTACCGCAAAATATTTCTGGACATTAGGTGTCCAGAAATATATTGCGCGCCGTACCGCAAAATATTTCTGGACACTAGGTGTCCAGAAATATGTTGCGCGCCATACCGCAAAATATTTCTGGACACTAGGTGTCCAGAAATATATTGCGCGCCATACCGCAAAATATTTGTGGACACTAGGTGTCGCGGTATGCGGTATGGCGCGCAATATATTTCTGGACACCTAATGTCCAGAAATATTTTGCGGTACGGCGCGCAACATATTTCTGGACATTTAGTGTCCAGAAATATTTTGCGGTATGGCGCGCAATATATTTCTGGACACCTAGTGTCCAGAAATATTTTGCGGTATGGCGCGCAATATATTTCTGGACACCTAGTGTCCAGAAATATTTTGCGGTACGGCGCGCAATATATTTCTGGACACCTAGTGTCCAGAAATATTTTGCGGTATGGCGCGCAATATATTTCTGGACACCTAGTGTCCAGAAATATTTTGCGGTATGGCGCGCAATATATTTCTGGACACCTAGTGTCCAGAAATATTTTGCGGTATGGCGCGCAATATATTTCTGGACACCTAATGTCCAGAAATATTTTGCGGTACGGCGCGCAATATATTTCTGGACACCTAATGTCCAGAAATATTTTGCGGTACGGCGCGCAACATATTTCTGGACACCTAGTGTCCAGAAATATTTTGCGGTATGGCGCGCAATATATTTCTGGACACCTAGTGTCCACAAATATTTTGCGGTACGGCGCGCAATATATTTCTGGACACCTAGTGTCCAGAAATATCTTGCGGTATGGCGCGCAATATATTTCTGGACACCTAGTGTCCAGAAATATTTTGCGGTATGGCGCGCAATATATTTCTGGACACCTAGTGTCCATGGACACTTAGTGTCCACAAATATTTTGCGATACGGCGCGCAATATATTTCTGGACACCTACTGTCCAGAAATATTTTGCAGTACGGCGCGCAATATATTTCTGGACACCTAGTGTCGCAATATATTTCTGGACACCTAGTGTCCAGAAATATTTTGCGGTACGGCGCGCAATATATTTCTGGACACCTAATGTCCAGAAATATTTTGCGGTACGGCGCGCAACATATTTCTGGACACCTAGTGTCCAGAAATATTTTGCGGTATGGCGCGCAATATATTTCTGGACACCTAGTGTCCACAAATATTTTGCGGTATGGCGCGCAATATATTTCTGGACACCTAGTGTCCACAAATATTTTGCGGTATGGCGCGCAATATATTTCTGGACACCTAGTGTCCACAAATATTTTGCGGTATGGCGCGCAATATATTTCTGGACACCTAGTGTCCACAAATATTTTGTAGTATGGCGCGCAATATATTTCTGGACACCTAATGTCCAGAAATATTTTGCGGTACGGCGCGCAATATATTTCTGGACACCTAGTGTCCACAAATATCTTGCGATACGGCGCGCAATATATTTCTGGACACCTAGTGTCCAGAAATATTTTGCGGTATGGCGCGCAATATATTTCTGGACACCTAGGGTCCAGAAATATTTTGCGGTATGGCGCGCAATATATTTCTGGACACCTAGTGTCCATGGACACTTAGTGTCCACAAATATTTTGCGATACGGCGCGCAATATATTTCTGGACACCTACTGTCCAGAAATATTTTGCAGTACGGCGCGCAATATATTTCTGGACACCTAGTGTCCAGAAATATTTTGTAGTATGGCGCGCAATATATTTCTGGACACCTAGTGTCCAGAAATATTTTGCGGTATGGCGCGCAATATATTTCTGGACACCTAGTGTCCATGGACACTTAGTGTCCACAAATATTTTGCGATACGGCGCGCAATATATTTCTGGACACCTACTGTCCAGAAATATTTTGCAGTACGGCGCGCAATATATTTCTGGACACCTAGTGTCCAGAAATATTTTGTAGTATGGCGCGCAATATATTTCTGGACACCTAGTGTCCAGAAATATTTTGCGGTATGGCGCGCAATATATTTCTGGACACCTAGTGTCCACAAATATTTTGCGGTATGGCGCGCAATATATTTCTGGACACCTAATGTCCAGAAATATTTTGCGGTACGGCGCGCAATATATTTCTGGACACCTAGTGTCCACAAATATCTTGCGATACGGCGCGCAATATATTTCTGGACACCTAGTGTCCAGAAATATTTTGCGGTATGGCGCGCAATATATTTCTGGACACCTAGTGTCCATGGACACTTAGTGTCCACAAATATTTTGCGATACGGCGCGCAATATATTTCTGGACATCTACTGTCCAGAAATATTTTGCAGTACGGCGCGCAATATATTTCTGGACACCTAGTGTCCAGAAATATTTTGTAGTATGGCGCGCAATATATTTCTGGACACCTAGTGTCCAGAAATATTTTGCGGTATGGCGCGCAATATATTTCTGGACACCTAGTGTCCACAAATATTTTGCGGTATGGCGCGCAATATATTTCTGGACACCTAATGTCCAGAAATATTTTGCGGTACGGCGCGCAATATATTTCTGGACACCTAGTGTCCACAAATATCTTGCGATACGGCGCGCAATATATTTCTGGACACCTAGTGTCCAGAAATATTTTGCGGTATGGCGCGCAATATATTTCTGGACACCTAGTGTCCACAAATATTTTGCGGTACGGCGCGCAATATATTTCTGGACACCTAGTGTCCAGAAATATCTTGCGGTATGGCGCGCAATATATTTCTGGACACCTAGTGTCGCAATATATTTCTGGACACCTAGTGTCCAGAAATATTTTGCGGTATGGCGCGCAATATATTTCTGGACACCTAATGTCCAGAAATATTTTGCGGTACGGCGCGCAACATATTTCTGGACACCTAGTGTCCAGAAATATTTTGCGGTATGGCGCGCAATATATTTCTGGACACCTAGTGTCCAGAAATATTTTGCGGTATGGCGCGCAATATATTTCTGGACACCTAGTGTCCAGAAATATTTTGCGGTATGGCGCGCAATATATTTCTGGACACCTAGTGTCCACAAATATTTTGCGGTATGGCGCGCAATATATTTCTGGACACCTAATGTCCAGAAATATTTTGTAGTATGGCGCGCAATATATTTCTGGACACCTAATGTCCAGAAATATTTTGCGGTACGGCGCGCAATATATTTCTGGACACCTAGTGTCCAGAAATATTTTGCGGTATGGCGCGCAATATATTTCTGGACACCTACTGTCCAGAAATATTTTGCAGTACGGCGCGCAATATATTTCTGGACACCTAGTGTCCACAAACGTACTGCAAAAAATTTCTGGACAGTAGGTGTCCAGAAATATTTTGCGGTACGGCGCGCAACATATTTCTGGACACCTAGTGTCCAGAAATATTTTGCGGTATGGCGCGCAATATATTTCTGGACACCTAGTGTCCAGAAATATTTTGCGGTATGGCGCGCAATATATTTCTGGACACCTAGTGTCCAGAAATATTTTGTGGTACGGCGCGCAATATATTTCTGGACACCTAGTGTCCAGAAATATTTTGCGGTATGGCGCGCAACATATTTCTGGACACCTAGTGTCCAGAAATATTTTGCGGTATGGCGCGCAATATATTTCTGGACACCTAGTGTCCAGAAATATTTTGCGGTATGGCGCGCAACATATTTCTGGACACCTAGTGTCCAGAAATATTTTGCGGTATGGCGCGCAATATATTTCTGGACACCTAGTGTCCAGAAATATTTTGCGGTACGGCGCGCAATATATTTCTGGACACCTAATGTCCAGAAATATTTTGCGGTACGGCGCGCAATATATTTCTGGACACCTAGTGTCCACAAACGTACTGCAAAATATTTCTGGACAGTAGGTGTCCAGAAATATATTGCGCGCCGTATCGCAAAATATTTGTGGACACTAGGTGTCCAGAAATATATTGCGCGCCATACCGCAAAATATTTCTGGACATTAGGTGTCCAGAAATATATTGCGCGCCGTACTGCAAAATATTTCTGGACAGTAGGTGTCCAGAAATATATAGCGCGCCATACCGCAAAATATTTGTGGACACTAGGTGTCCAGAAATATATTGCGCGATGTACCGCAAAATATTTCTGGACATTAGGTGTCCAGAAATATATTGCGCGCCATACCGCAAAATATTTGTGGACACTAGGTGTCCAGAAATATATTGCGCGCCATACCGCAAAATATTTCTGGACACTAGGTGTCCAGAAATATATTGCGCGCCATACTACAAAATATTTCTGGACACTAGGTGTCCAGAAATATATTGCGCGCCGTACTGCAAAATATTTCTGGACAGTAGGTGTTCAGAAATATATTGTGCGCCGTATCGCAAAATATTTGTGGACACTAGGTGTCCAGAAATATATTGCGCGCCATACCGTAAAATATTTCTGGACACTAGGTGTCCAGAAATATGTTGCGCGCCATACCGCAAAATATTTCTGGACACTAGGTGTCCAGAAATATGTTGCGCGCCATACCGCAAAATATTTCTGGACACTAGGTGTCCAGAAATATGTTGCGCGCCATACCGCAAAATATTTCTGGACACTAGGTGTCCAGAAATATATTGCGTGCCATACCGCAAAATATTTCTGGACACTAGGTGTCCAGAAATATATTGCGCGCCATACCGCAAAATATTTCTGGACACTAGGTGTCCAGAAATATGTTGCGCGCCATACCGCAAAATATTTCTGGACACTAGGTGTCCAGAAATATATTGCGCGCCGTACCGCAAAATATTTCTGGACATTAGGTGTCCAGAAATATATTGCGCGCCATACTACAAAATATTTCTGGACACTAGGTGTCCAGAAATATATTGCGCGCCGTACTGCAAAATATTTCTGGACAGTAGGTGTCCAGAAATATATTGCGCGCCATACCGCAGGTGTCCAGAAATATATTGCGCGCCATACTACAAAATATTTCTGGACACTAGGTGTCCAGAAATATATTGCGCGCCGTACTGCAAAATATTTCTGGACAGTAGGTGTCCAGAAATATATTGCGCGCCGTATCGCAAAATATTTGTGGACACTAGGTGTCCAGAAATATATTGCGCGCCGTACCGCAAAATATTTCTGGACACTAGGTGTCCAGAAATATATTGCGCGCCATACCGCAAAATATTTCAGGAGACTAGGTGTCCAGAAATATGTTGCGCGCCATACCGCAAAATATTTCTGGACACTAGGTGTCCAGAAATATATTGCGCGCCATACCGCAAAATATTTCTGGACACTAGGTGCCCAGAAATATGTTGCGCGCCATGCCGCAAAATATTTCTGGACACTAGGTGTCGAGAAATATGTTGCGCGCCATACCGCAAAATATTTCCAGAAATATTTTGCGGTATGGCGCGCAACATATTTCTGGACACCTAGTCTCCAGAAATATTTTGCGGTATGGCGCGCAATATATTTCTGAACACCTACTGTCCAGAAATATTTTGCAGTACGGCGCGCAATTTATTTCTGGACACCTAATGTCCAGAAATATTTTGCGGTACGGCGCGCAATATATTTCTAGACACCTAGTGTCCAGAAATATTTTGCGGTATGGCGCGCAATATATTTCTGGACACCTAGTGTCCAGAAATATTTTGCGGTATGGCGCGCAATATATTTCTGGACACCTAGTGTCCACAAATATTTTGCGGTATGGCGCGCAACATATTTCTGGACACCTACTGTCCAGAAATATTTTGCAGTACGGCGCGCAATTTATTTCTGGACACCTAATGTCCAGAAATATTTTGCGGTACGGCGCGCAATATATTTCTAGACACCTAGTGTCCAGAAATATTTTGCGGTATGGCGCGCAATATATTTCTGGACACCTAGTGTCCAGAAATATTTTGCGGTATGGCGCGCAATATATTTCTGGACACCTAGTGTCCAGAAATATTTTGCGGTATGGCGCGCAACATATTTCTCGACACCTAGTGTCCAGAAATATTTTGCGGCATGGCGCGCAACATATTTCTGGGCACCTAGTGTCCAGAAATATTTTGCGGTATGGCGCGCAATATATTTCTGGACACCTAGTGTCCAGAAATATTTTGCGGTATGGCGCGCAACATATTTCTGGACACCTAGTCTCCTGAAATATTTTGCGGTATGGCGCGCAATATATTTCTGGACACCTAGTGTCCAGAAATATTTTGCGGTACGGCGCGCAATATATTTCTGGACACCTAGTGTCCAGAAATATTTTGCGATACGGCGCGCAATATATTTCTGGACACCTACTGTCCAGAAATATTTTGCAGTACGGCGCGCAATATATTTCTGGACACCTAGTGTCGCAATATATTTCTAGACACCTAGTGTCCAGAAATATTTTGCGGTATGGCGCGCAATATATTTCTGGACACCTAGTGTCCAGAAATATTTTGCGGTATGGCGCGCAATATATTTCTGGACACCTAGTGTCCACAAATATTTTGCGGTATGGCGCGCAACATATTTCTGGACACCTACTGTCCAGAAATATTTTGCAGTACGGCGCGCAATATATTTCTGGACACCTACTGTCCAGAAATATTTTGCAGTACGGCGCGCAATATATTTCTGGACACCTAGTGTCCAGAAATATTTTGCGGTATGGCGCGCAATATATTTCTGGACACCTAGTGTCCATGGACACTTAGTGTCCACAAATATTTTGCGATACGGCGCGCAATATATTTCTGGACACCTACTGTCCAGAAATATTTTGCAGTACGGCGCGCAATATATTTCTGGACACCTAGTGTCCAGAAATATTTTGTAGTATGGCGCGCAATATATTTCTGGACACCTAGTGTCCAGAAATATTTTGCGGTATGGCGCGCAATATATTTCTGGACACCTAGTGTCCACAAATATTTTGCGGTATGGCGCGCAATATATTTCTGGACACCTAATGTCCAGAAATATTTTGCGGTACGGCGCGCAATATATTTCTGGACACCTAGTGTCCACAAATATCTTGCGATACGGCGCGCAATATATTTCTGGACACCTAGTGTCCAGAAATATTTTGCGGTATGGCGCGCAATATATTTCTGGACACCTAGTGTCCACAAATATTTTGCGGTACGGCGCGCAATATATTTCTGGACACCTAGTGTCCAGAAATATCTTGCGGTATGGCGCGCAATATATTTCTGGACACCTAGTGTCGCAATATATTTCTGGACACCTAATGTCCAGAAATATTTTGCGGTACGGCGCGCAACATATTTCTGGACACCTAGTGTCCAGAAATATTTTGCGGTATGGCGCGCAATATATTTCTGGACACCTAGTGTCCAGAAATATTTTGCGGTATGGCGCGCAATATATTTCTGGACACCTAGTGTCCACAAATATTTTGCGGTATGGCGCGCAATATATTTCTGGACACCTAATGTCCAGAAATATTTTGTAGTATGGCGCGCAATATATTTCTGGACACCTAATGTCCAGAAATATTTTGCGGTACGGCGCGCAATATATTTCTGGACACCTAGTGTCCAGAAATATTTTGCGGTATGGCGCGCAATATATTTCTGGACACCTACTGTCCAGAAATATTTTGCAGTACGGCGCGCAATATATTTCTGGACACCTAGTGTCCACAAACGTACTGCAAAAAATTTCTGGACAGTAGGTGTCCAGAAATATTTTGCGGTACGGCGCGCAACATATTTCTGGACACCTAGTGTCCAGAAATATTTTGCGGTATGGCGCGCAATATATTTCTGGACACCTAGTGTCCAGAAATATTTTGTGGTACGGCGCGCAATATATTTCTGGACACCTAGTGTCCAGAAATATTTTGCGGTATGGCGCGCAATATATTTCTGGACACCTAGTGTCCAGAAATATTTTGCGGTATGGCGCGCAATATATTTCTGGACACCTAGTGTCCAGAAATATTTTGCGGTATGGCGCGCAACATATTTCTGGACACCTAGTGTCCAGAAATATTTTGCGGTATGGCGCGCAATATATTTCTGGACACCTAGTGTCCAGAAATATTTTGCGGTACGGCGCGCAATATATTTCTGGACACCTAATGTCCAGAAATATTTTGCGGTACGGCGCGCAATATATTTCTGGACACCTAGTGTCCACAAACGTACTGCAAAATATTTCTGGACAGTAGGTGTCCAGAAATATATTGCGCGCCATACCGCAAAATATTTGTGGACACTAGGTGTCCAGAAATATATTGCGCGCCGTATCGCAAAATATTTGTGGACACTAGGTGTCCAGAAATATATTGCGCGCCATACCGCAAAATATTTCTGGACACTAGGTGTCCAGAAATATGTTGCGCGCCATACCGCAAAATATTTCTGGACACTAGGTGTCCAGAAATATGTTGCGCGCCATACCGCAAAATATTTCTGGACACTAGGTGTCCAGAAATATATTGCGTGCCATACCGCAAAATATTTCTGGACACTAGGTGTCCAGAAATATGTTGCGCGCCATACCGCAAAATATTTCTGGACACTAGGTGTCCAGAAATATATTGCGCGCCGTACCGCAAAATATTTCTGGACATTAGGTGTCCAGAAATATATTGCGCGCCATACTACAAAATATTTCTGGACACTAGGTGTGCGGTATGGCGCGCAATATATTTCTGGACACCTAGTGTCCACAAATATTTTGCGGTATGGCGCGCAACATATTTCTGGACACCTACTGTCCAGAAATATTTTGCAGTACGGCGCGCAATTTATTTCTGGACACCTAATGTCCAGAAATATTTTGCGGTACGGCGCGCAATATATTTCTAGACACCTAGTGTCCAGAAATATTTTGCGGTATGGCGCGCAATATATTTCTGGACACCTAGTGTCCAGAAATATTTTGCGGTATGGCGCGCAATATATTTCTGGACACCTAGTGTCCAGAAATATTTTGCGGTATGGCGCGCAACATATTTCTCGACACCTAGTGTCCAGAAATATTTTGCGGCATGGCGCGCAACATATTTCTGGGCACCTAGTGTCCAGAAATATTTTGCGGTATGACGCGCAATATATTTCTGGACACCTAGTGTCCACAAATATTTTGCGGTATGGCGCGCAATATATTTCTGGACACCTAGTGTCCATAAATATTTTGCGGTATGGCGCGCAATATATTTCTGGACACCTAGTGTCGCAATATATTTCTGGACACCTAGTGTCGCAATATACTTCTGGACACCTAGTGTCCAGAAATATTTTGCGGTATGGCGCGCAATATATTTCTGGACACCTAGTGTCCAGAAATATTTTGCGGTATGGCGCGCAACATATTTCTGGACACCTAGTCTCCACAAATATTTTGCGGTATGGCGCGCAATTTATTTCTGGACACCTAATGTCCAGAAATATTTTGCGGTATGGCGTGCAATATATTTCTGGACACCTAGTGTCCAGAAATATTTTGCGGTATGGCGCGCAATATATTTCTGGACACCTAGTGTCCACAAATATTTTGCGGTATGGCGCGCAATATATTTCTGGACACCTACTGTCCAGAAATATTTTGCAGTACGGCGCGCAATATATTTCTGGACACCTAGTGTCCAGAAATATTTTGCGGTATGGCGCGCAATATCTTTCTGGACACCTAGTGTCCAGAATTATTTTGCGGTATGGCGCGCAACATATTTCTGGACACCTAGTCTCCAGAAATATTTTGCGGTATGGCGCGCAATATATTTCTGGACACCTAGTGTCCAGAAATATTTTGCTGTACGGCGCGCAATATATTTCTGGACACCTAGTGTCCAGAAATATTTTGCGGTATGGCGCGCAATATATTTCTGGACACCTAGTGTCCATGGACGCCTAGTGTCCACAAATATTTTGCGATACGGCGCGCAATATATTTCTGGACACCTACTGTCCAGAAATATTTTGCGGTATGGCGCGCAACATATTTCTGGACACCTAGTCTCCAGAAATATTTTGCGGTATGGCGCGCAATATATTTCTGGACACCTAGTGTCCAGAAATATTTTGCGGTATGGCGCGCAACATATTTCTGGACACCTAGTCTCCAGAAATATTTTGCGGTATGGCGCGCAATATATTTCTGGACACCTAGTGTCCAGAAATATTTTGCGGTATGGCGCGCAATATATTTCTGGACACCTAGTGTCCAGAAATATTTTGCGGTATGGCGCGCAATATATTTCTGGACACCTAGTGTCCATGGACGCCTAGTGTCCACAAATATTTTGCGATACGGCGCGCAATATATTTCTGGACACCTACTGTCCAGAAATATTTTGCGGTATGGCGCGCAACATATTTCTGGACACCTAGTCTCCAGAAATATTTTGCGGTATGGCGCGCAATATATTTCTGGACACCTAGTGTCCAGAAATATTTTGCGGTATGGCGCGCAACATATTTCTGGACACCTAGTCTCCAGAAATATTTTGCGGTATGGCGCGCAATATATTTCTGGACACCTAGTGTCCATGGACACCTAGTGTCCACAAATATTTTGCGATACGGCGCGCAATATATTTCTGGACACCTACTGTCCAGAAATATTTTGCAGTACGGCGCGCAATATATTTCTGGACACCTAGTGTCGCAATATACTTCTGGACACCTAGTGTCCAGAAATATTTTGCGGTATGGCGCGCAATATATTTCTGGACACCTACTGTCCAGAAATATTTTGCAGTACGGCGCGCAATATATTTCTGGACACCTAGTGTCGCAATATATTTCTGGACACCTAGTGTCCAGAAATATTTTGCGGTACGGCGCGCAATATATTTCTGGACACCTAGTGTCCAGAAATATTTTGCGATACGGCGCGCAATATATTTCTGGACACCTACTGTCCAGAAATATTTTGCAGTACGGCGCGCAATATATTTCTGGACACCTAGTGTCGCAATATATTTCTGGACACCTAGTGTCCAGAAATATTTTGCGGTATGGCGCGCAATATATTTTTGGACACCTAGTGTCGCAATATATTTCTGGACACCTAGTGTCCAGAAATATTTTGCGGTATGGCGCGCAATATATTTCTGGACACCTAGTGTCCAGAAATATTTTGCGGTATGGCGCGCAACATATTTCTGGACACCTAGTCTCCAGAAATATTTTGCGGTATGGCGCGCAATATATTTCTGGACACCTAATGTCCAGAAATATTTTGCGGTACGGCGCGCAATATATTTCTGGACACCTAGTGTCCACAAATATTTTGCGGTATGGCGCGCAATATATTTCTGGACACCTAGTGTCCATAAATATTTTGCGGTATGGCGCGCAATATATTTCTGGACACCTAGTGTCGCAATATACTTCTGGACACCTAGTGTCCAGAAATATTTTGCGGTATGGCGCGCAACATATTTCTGGACACCTAGTCTCCACAAATATTTTGCGGTATGGCGCGCAATTTATTTCTGGACACCTAATGTCCAGAAATATTTTGCGGTATGGCGTGCAATATATTTCTGGACACCTAGTGTCCAGAAATATTTTGCGGTATGGCGCGCAATATATTTCTGGACACCTAGTGTCCACAAATATTTTGCGGTATGGCGCGCAATATATTTCTGGACACCTACTGTCCAGAAATATTTTGCAGTACGGCGCGCAATATATTTCTGGACACCTAGTGTCCAGAAATATTTTGCGGTACGGCGCGCAATATATTTCTGGACACCTAGTGTCCACAAATATTTTGCGGTATGGCGCGCATCATATTTCTGGACACCTAGTCCCCAGAAATATTTTGCGGTATGGCGCGCAATATATTTCTGGACACCTAGTGTCCAGAAATATTTTGCTGTACGGCGCGCAATATATTTCTGGACACCTAGTGTCCAGAAATATTTTGCGGTATGGCGCGCAATATATTTCTGGACACCTAGTGTCCATGGACGCCTAGTGTCCACAAATATTTTGCGATACGGCGCGCAATATATTTCTGGACACCTACTGTCCAGAAATATTTTGCGGTATGGCGCGCAACATATTTCTGGACACCTAGTGTCGCAATATACTTCTGGACACCTAGTGTCCAGAAATATTTTGCGGTATGGCGCGCAATATATTTCTGGACACCTAGTGTCCAGAAATATTTTGCGGTATGGCGCGCAACATATTTCTGGACACCTAGTCTCCACAAATATTTTGCGGTATGGCGCGCAATATATTTCTGGACACCTAATGTCCAGAAATATTTTGCGGTATGGCGTGCAATATATTTCTGGACACCTAGTGTCCAGAAATATTTTGCGGTTTTTCTGGACACCTAGTGTCCAGAAATATTTTGCGGTATGGCGCGCAATATATTTCTGGTCACCTAGTGTCCATGGACGCCTAGTGTCCACAAATATTTTGCGATACGGCGCGCAATATATTTCTGGACACCTACTGTCCAGAAATATTTTGCAGTACGGCGCGCAATATATTTCTGGACACCTAGTGTCGCAATATATTTCTGGACACCTAGTGTCCAGAAATATTTTGCGGTATGGCGCGCAATATATTTCTGGACACCTAGTCTCCAGAAATATTTTGCGGTATGGCGCGCAATATATTTCTGGACACCTAATGTCCAGAAATATTTTGCGGTACGGCGCGCAATATATTTCTGGACACCTAGTGTCCACAAATATTTTGCGGTATGGCGCGCAATATATTTCTGGACACCTAGTGTCCAGAAATATTTTGCGGTATGGCGCGCAATATATTTCTGGACACCTAGTGTCCACAAATATTTTGCGGTATGGCGCGCAATGTATTTCTGGACACCTACTGTCCAGAAATATTTTGCAGTACGGCGCGCAATATATTTCTGGACACCTAGTGTCCAGAAATATTTTGTAGTATGGCGCGCAATATATTTCTGGACACCTAATGTCCAGAAATATTTTGCGGTACGGCGCGCAATATATTTCTGGACACCTGGTGTCCAGAAATATTTTGCGGTATGGCGCGCAATATATTTCTGGACACCTAGTGTCCAGAAATATTTTGCGGTACGGCGCGCAATATATTTCTGGACACCTAGAGTCCAGAAATATTTTGCGGTATGGCGCGCAATATATATCTGGACACCTAGTGTCCAGAAATATTTTGCGGTATGGCGCGCAATATATTTCTGGACACCTAGTGTCCAGAAATATTTTGCGGTATGGCGCGCAATATATTTCTGGACACCTAGTGTCCAGAAATATTTTGCGGTATGGCGCGCAATTTATTTCTGGACACCTAGTGTCCAGAAATATTTTGCGGTATGGCGCGCAACATATTTCTGGACACCTAGTCTCCACAAATATTTTGCGGTATGGCGCGCAATATATTTCTGGACACCTAATGTCCAGAAATATTTTGCGGTATGGCGTGTAATATATTTCTGGACACCTAGTGTATATGGCGCGCAATATATTTCTGGACACCTAGTGTCCAGAAATATTTTGCGGTATGGCGCGCAACATATTTCTGGACACCTAGTCTCCAGAAATATTTTGCGGTATGGCGCGCAATATATTTCTGGACACCTAGTGTCGCAATATATTTCTGGACACCTAGTGTCCACAAATATTTTGCGGTATGGCGCGCAATATATTTCTGGACACCTAATGTCCAGAAATATTTTGCGGTACGGCGCGCAATATATTTCTGGACACCTAGTGTCCACAAATATTTTGCGGTATGGCGCGCAATATATTTCTGGACACCTAGTGTCCAGAAATATTTTGCGGTATGGCGCGCAATTTATTTCTGGACACCTAGTGTCCAGAAATATTTTGCGGTACGGCGCGCAATATATTTCTGGACACCTAATATCCAGAAATATTTTGCGGTACGGCGCGCAATATATTTCTGGACACCTAGTCTCCAGAAATATTTTGCGGTATGGCACGCAACATATTTCTGGACACCTAGTCTCCAGAAATATTTTGCGGTATGGCGCGCAACATATTTCTGGACACCTAATGTCCAGAAATATTTTGCGGTATGGCGCGCAATATATTTCTGGACACCTAGTGTCCACAAATATTTTGCGGTATGGCGCGCAATATATTTCTGGACACCTAGTGTCCAGAAATATTTTGCGGTATGG
Source organism: Eristalis intricaria (assembly GCA_964034865.1). Classification (NCBI taxonomy): domain Eukaryota; kingdom Metazoa; phylum Arthropoda; class Insecta; order Diptera; family Syrphidae; genus Eristalis; species Eristalis intricaria. The sequence continues at coordinate 49,200,651 of OZ035875.1, forward strand.
CGCGCAATTTATTTCTGGACACCTAGTGTCCAGAAATATTTTGCGGTATGGCGCGCAATATATTTCTGGACACCTAGTGTCCAGAAATATTTTGCAGTACGGCGCGCAATATATTTCTGGACACCTAGTGTCGCAATATATTTCTGGACACCTAGTGTCCAGAAATATTTTGCGGTACGGCGCGCAATATATTTCTGGACACCTAATGTCCAGAAATATTTTGCGGTACGGCGCGCAATATATTTCTGGACACCTAGTGTCCACAAATATTTTGCGATACGGCGCGCAATATATTTCTGGACACCTACTGTCCAGAAATATTTTGCAGTACGGCGCGCAATATATTTCTGGACACCTAGTGTCCAGAAATATTTTGTAGTATGGCGCGCAATATATTTCTGGACACCTAGTGTCCAGAAATATTTTGCGGTACGGCGCGCAATATATTTCCGGACACCTAATCTGGACACCTAGTGTCCAGATATATTTTACGGTATGGCGCGCAATTTATTTCTGGACACCTAGTGTCCACAAATATTTTGCGGTATGGCGCGCAATATATTTCTGGACACCTAGTGTCCACAAATATTTTGCGGTATGGCGCGCAATATATTTCTGGGCACCTAGTGTCCAGAAATATTTTGCGGTACGGCGCGCAATATATTTCTGGACACCTGGTGTCTGGACACCTAGTGTCCAGAAATATTTTGCCGTATGGCGCGCAATATATTTCTGGACACCTAGTGTCCAGAAATATCCAGAAATATTTTGCGGTATGGCGCGCAACATATTTCTGGACACCTAGTCTCCAGAAATATTTTGCGGTATGGCGCGCAACATATTTCTGGACACCTAATGTCCAGAAATATTTTGCGGTATGGCGCGCAATATATTTCTGGACACCTAGTGTCCACAAATATTTTGCGGTATGGCGCGCAATATATTTCTGGACACCTAGTGTCCAGAAATATTTTGCGGTATGGCGCGCAATATATTTCTGGACACCTAGTCTCCAGAAATATTTTGCGGTATGGCGCGCAATATATTTCTGGACACCTAATGTCCAGAAGTATTTTGCGGTACGGCGCGCAATATATTTCTGGACACCTAGTGTCCAGAAATATTTTGTAGTATGGCGCGCAATATATTTCTGGACACCTAGTGTCCAGAAATATTTTGCGGTATGGCGCGCAATATATTTCTGGACACCTGGTGTCCACAAATATTTTGCGGTATGGCGCGCAATATATTTCTGGACACCTAGTGTCCAGAAATATTTTGCAGTACGGCGCGCAATATATTTCTGGACACCTAGTCCAAAACAAAAAAAAAAATATTTTGCGGTATGGCGCGCAATATATTTCTGGACACCTAGTCTCCAGAAATATTTTGCGGTATGGCGCGCAATATATTTCTGGACACCTAATGTCCAGAAGTATTTTGCGGTACGGCGCGCAATATATTTCTGGACACCTAGTGTCCACAAATATTTTGCGGTATGGCGCGCAATATATTTCTGGACACCTAGTGTCCAGAAATATTTTGCAGTACGGCGCGCAATATATTTCTGGACACCTAGTGTCGCAATATATTTCTGGACACCTAGTGTCCAGAAATATTTTGCGGTATGGCGCGCAACATTTTGCCGTATGGCGCGCAATATATTTCTGGACACCTAGTGTCCAGAAATATTTTGCGGTATGGCGCGCAATATATATCCGGACACCTAATGTCCAGAAATATTTTGCGGTACGGCGCGCAATATATTTCTGGACACCTAGTGTCCAGAAATATTTTGCGGTATGGCGCGCAACATATTTCTGGACACCTAGTGTCCAGAAATATTTTGCGGTATGGCGCGCAATATATTTCTGGACACCTAGTGTCCAGAAATATATTGCGGTATGGCGCGCAATATATTTCTGGACACCTAGTGTCCAGAAATATTTTGCGGTATGGCGCGCAATATATTTCTGGACACCTAGTGTCCAGAAATATTTTGTGGAATGGCGCGCAACATATTTCTGGACACCTAGTGTCCAGAAATATTTTGCGGTATGGCGCGCAACATATTTCTGGACACCTAGTGTCCAGAAATATTTTGCGGTACGGCGCGCAATATACTTCTGGGCACCTAATGTCCAGAAATATTTTGCGGTACGGCGCGCAATATATTTCTGGACACCTAGTGTCCAGAAATATTTTGCGGTATGGCGCGCAATATATTTCTGGACACCTAATGTCCAGAAAAATTTGCGGTACGGCGCGCAATATATTTCTGGACACTAGTGTGAAGAAATATTTTGCGGTATGGCGCGCAATATATTTCTGGACACCTAGTGTCCACAAATATTTTGCGGTATGGCGCGCAATATATTTCTGGACACCTACTGTCCAGAAATATTTTGCAGTACGGCGCGCAATATATTTCTGGACACCTTGTGTCCAGAAATATTTTGCAGTACGGCGCGCAATATATTTCTGGACACCTGGTGTCCAGAAATATTTTGCGGTGTGGCGCGCAATACATTTCTGGACACCTAGTGTCCAGAAATATTTTGCGGTACGGCGCGCAATATATTTCTGGACACCTAATGTCCAGAAATATTTTGAGGTACGGCGCGCAATATATTTCTGGACACCTAATGTCCAGAAATATTTTGAGGTACGGCGCGCAATATATTTCTGGACACCTAGTGTCCAGATATATTTTGCGGTATGGCGCGCAATATATTTCTGGACACCTGGTGTCCAGATATATTTTGCGGTATGGCGCGCAATATATTTCTGGACACCTGGTGTCCAGAAATATTTTGCGGTATGGCGCGCAATATATTTCTGGACACCTAGTGTCCACAAATATTTTGCGGTATGGCGCGCAATATATTTCTGGACACCTAGTGTCCGGTATGCGGTATGGCGCGCAATATATTTCTGGACACCTAATGTCCAGAAATATTTTGCGGTACGGCGCGCAATGTATTTCTGGACACCTAGTGTCCACAAATATTTTGCGGTACAGCGCGCAATATATTTATGGACACCTAGTGTCCACAAATATCGTGCGATACGGCGCGCAATATATTTCTGGACACCTAGTGTCCAGAAATATTTTGCGGTATGGCGCGCAATATATTTCTGGACACCTAGTGTCCAGAAATATTTTGCGGTATGGCGCGCAATATATTTCTGGACACCTAGTGTCCAGAAATATTTTGCGGTACGGGGCGCAATATATTTCTGGACACCTAATGTCCAGAAATATTTTGCGGTACGGCGCGCAATATATTTCTGGACACCTAGTGTCCACAAATATTTTGCGGTACAGCGCGCAATATATTTCTGGACACCTAGTGTCCACAAATATCTTGCGATACGGCGCGCAATATATTTCTGGACACCTAGTGTCCACAAATATCTTGCGGTATAGCGCGCAATATATTTCTGGAAACCTAGTGTCCAGAAATATTTTGCGGTATGGCGCGCAATATATTTCTGGACACCTACTGTCCAGAAATATTTTGCGGTATGGCGCGCAATATATTTCTGGACACCTAGTGTCCAGAAATATTTTGCGGTATAGCGCGCAATATATTTCTGGACACCTAGTGTCCAGAAATATTTTGCGATACGGCGCGCAATATATTTCTGGACACCTACTGTCCAGAAATATTTTGCGGTATAGCGCGCAATATATTTCTGGAAACCTAGTGTCCAGAAATATTTTGCGGTATGGCGCGCAATATATTTCTGGACACCTACTGTCCAGAAATATTTTGCGGTATGGCGCGCAATATATTTCTGGACACCTAGTGTCCACAAATATTTTGCGATACGGCGCGCAATATATTTCTGGACACCTACTGTCCAGAAATATTTTGCGGTATGGCGCGCAATATATTTCTGGACACCTAGTGTCCAGAAATATTTTTCCAGAAATATTTGCGCAATATATTTCTGGACACCTAGTGTCCAGAAATATTTTGCGGTATAGCGCGCAATATATTTCTGGACACCTAGTGTCCAGAAATATTTTGCGGTATGGCGCGCAATATATTTCTGGACACCTAGTGTCCACAAATATTTTGCGGTATGGCGCGCAATATATTTCTGGACACCTAGTGTCCAGAAATATTTTGCGGTATGGCGCGCAATATACTTCTGGACACCTAGTGTCCAGAAATATTTCGCGGTATAGCGCGCAATATATTTCTGGAAACCTAGTGTCCAGAAATATTTTGCGGTATGGCGCGCAATATATTTCTGGACACCTAGTGTCCAGAAATATTTTGCGGTATGGCGCGCAATATATTTCTGGACACCTAGTGTCCAGAAATATTTTGCGGTATAGCGCGCAATATATTTCTGGACACCTAGTGTCCAGAAATATTTCGCGGTATGGCGCGCAATATATTTCTGGACACCTAATGTCCAGAAATATTTTGCGGTATGGCGCGCAATATATTTCTGGACACCTAGTGTCCAGAAATATTTTGCGGTATAGCGCGCAATATATTTCTGGAAACCTAGTGTCCAGAAATATTTTGCGGTATGGCGCGCAATATATTTCTGGACACCTACTGTCCAGAAATATTTTGCGGTATGGCGCGCAATATATTTCTGGACACCTAGTGTCCAGAAATATTTTGCGGTATAGCGCGCAATATATTTCTGGACACCTAGTGTCCAGAAATATTTTGCGGTATGGCGCGCAATATATTTCTGGACACCTAGTGTCCAGAAATATTTTGCGGTATAGCGCGCAATATATTTCTGGACACCTACTGTCCAGAAATATTTTGCAGTACGGCGCGCAATATATTTCTGGACACCTAGTGTCCAGAAATATTTTGCGGTATGGCGCGCATCATATTTCTGGACACCTAGTCTCCAGAAATATTTTGCGGTATGGCGCGCAATATATTCTGGACACCTAGTGTCCAGAAATATTTTGCGGTATGGCGCGCAATATATTTCTGGACACCTAATGTCCAGAAATATTTTACGGTACGGCGCGCAATATATTTCTGGACACCTAGTGTCCACAAATATTTTGCGGTATGGCGCGCAATATATTTCTGGACACCTACTGTCCAGAAATATTTTGCAGTACGGCGCGCAATATATTTCTGGACACCTAGTGTCCAGAAATATTTTGCAGTACGGCGCACAATATATTTCTGGACACCTGGTGTCCAGAAATATTTTGCGGTATAGCGCGCAATATATTTCTGGAAACCTAGTGTCCAGAAATATTTTGCGGTATGGCGCGCAATATATTTCTGGACACCTAGTGTCCACAAATATTTTGCGGTATGGCGCGCAATATATTTCTGGACACCTAGTGTCCAGAAATATTTTGCGGTATGGCGCGCAATATATTTCTGGACACCTAGTGTCCAGAAATATTTTGCGGTATGGCGCGCAATATATTCTGGACACCTAGTGTCCAGAAATATTTTGCGGTATAGCGCGCAATATACTTCTGGACACCTAGTGTCCAGAAATATTTTGCGGTATGGCGCGCAATATATTTCTGGACACCTAGTGTCCAGAATAATTTTGCAGTACGGCGCGCAATATATTTCTGGACACTAGGTGTCCAGAAATATTTTGCGGTATGGCGCGCAATATATTTCTGGACACCTAGTGTCCAGAAATATTTTGCGGTATGGCGCGCAATATACTTCTGGACACCTAGTGTCCAGAAATATTTCGCGGTATAGCGCGCAATATATTTCTGGAAACCTAGTGTCCAGAAATATTTTGCGGTATGGCGCGCAATATATTTCTGGACACCTACTGTCCAGAAATATTTTGCGGTATGGCGCGCAATATATTTCTGGACACCTAGTGTCCAGAAATATTTTGCGGTATAGCGCGCAATATATTTCTGGACACCTAGTGTCCAGAAATATTTTGCGGTATGGCGCGCAATATATTTCTGGACACCTAATGTCCAGAAATATTTTGCGGTATGGCGCGCAATATATTTCTGGACACCTAGTGTCCAGAAATATTTTGCGGTATAGCGCGCAATATATTTCTGGAAACCTAGTGTCCAGAAATATTTTGCGGTATGGCGCGCAATATATTTCTGGACACCTACTGTCCAGAAATATTTTGCGGTATGGCGCGCAATATATTTCTGGACACCTAGTGTCCAGAAATATTTTGCGGTATAGCGCGCAATATATTTCTGGACACCTAGTGTCCAGAAATATTTTGCGGTATGGCGCGCAATATATTTCTGGACACCTAGTGTCCAGAAATATTTTGCGGTATAGCGCGCAATATATTTCTGGAAACCTAGTGTCCAGAAATATTTTGCGGTATGGCGCGCAATATATTTCTGGACACCTACTGTCCAGAAATATTTTGCGGTATGGCGCGCAATATATTTCTGGACACCTAGTGTCCAGAAATATTTTGCGGTATAGCGCGCAATATATTTCTGGACACCTAGTGTCCAGAAATATTTTGCGGTATGGCGCGCAATATATTTCTGGACACCTAGTGTCCAGAAATATTTTGCGGTATAGCGCGCAATATATTTCTGGACACCTACTGTCCAGAAATATTTTGCAGTACGGCGCGCAATATATTTCTGGACACCTAGTGTCCAGAAATATTTTGCGGTATGGCGCGCATCATATTTCTGGACACCTAGTCTCCAGAAATATTTTGCGGTATGGCGCGCAATATATTCTGGACACCTAGTGTCCAGAAATATTTTGCGGTATGGCGCGCAATATATTTCTGGACACCTAATGTCCAGAAATATTTTACGGTACGGCGCGCAATATATTTCTGGACACCTAGTGTCCACAAATATTTTGCGGTATGGCGCGCAATATATTTCTGGACACCTACTGTCCAGAAATATTTTGCAGTACGGCGCGCAATATATTTCTGGACACCTAGTGTCCAGAAATATTTTGCAGTACGGCGCACAATATATTTCTGGACACCTGGTGTCCAGAAATATTTTGCGGTATAGCGCGCAATATATTTCTGGAAACCTAGTGTCCAGAAATATTTTGCGGTATGGCGCGCAATATATTTCTGGACACCTAGTGTCCACAAATATTTTGCGGTATGGCGCGCAATATATTTCTGGACACCTAGTGTCCAGAAATATTTTGCGGTATGGCGCGCAATATATTTCTGGACACCTAGTGTCCAGAAATATTTTGCGGTATGGCGCGCAATATATTCTGGACACCTAGTGTCCAGAAATATTTTGCGGTATAGCGCGCAATATACTTCTGGACACCTAGTGTCCAGAAATATTTTGCGGTATGGCGCGCAATATACTTCTGGACACCTAGTGTCCAGAAATATTTCGCGGTATAGCGCGCAATATATTTCTGGAAACCTAGTGTCCAGAAATATTTTGCGGTATGGCGCGCAATATATTTCTGGACACCTAGTGTCCAGAAATATTTTGCAGTACGGCGCGCAATATATTTCCGGACACCTAGTGTCCAGAAATATTTTGCGGTATGGCGCGCAATATATTTCTGGACACCTAGTGTCCAGAAATATTTTGCGGTATAGCGCGCAATATATTTCTGGACACCTAGTGTCCAGAAATATTTTGCGGTATAGCGCGCAATATATTTCTGGACACCTAGTGTCCAGAAATATTTTGCGGTATGGCGCGCAATATATTTCTGGACACCTAGTGTCCACAAATATTTTGCGGTATGGCGCGCAATATATTTCTGGACACCTAGTGTCCAGAAATATTTTGCGGTATGGCGCGCAATATACTTCTGGACACCTAGTGTCCAGAAATATTTCGCGGTATAGCGCGCAATATATTTCTGGAAACCTAGTGTCCAGAAATATTTTGCGGTATGGCGCGCAATATATTTCTGGACACCTACTGTCCAGAAATATTTTGCGGTATGGCGCGCAATATATTTCTGGACACCTAGTGTCCAGAAATATTTTGCGGTATAGCGCGCAATATATTTCTGGACACCTAGTGTCCAGAAATATTTCGCGGTATGGCGCGCAATATATTTCTGGACACCTAATGTCCAGAAATATTTTGCGGTATGGCGCGCAATATATTTCTGGACACCTAGTGTCCAGAAATATTTTGCGGTATAGCGCGCAATATATTTCTGGAAACCTAGTGTCCAGAAATATTTTGCGGTATGGCGCGCAATATATTTCTGGACACCTACTGTCCAGAAATATTTTGCGGTATGGCGCGCAATATATTTCTGGACACCTAGTGTCCAGAAATATTTTGCGGTATAGCGCGCAATATATTTCTGGACACCTAGTGTCCAGAAATATTTTGCGGTATGGCGCGCAATATATTTCTGGACACCTAGTGTCCAGAAATATTTTGCGGTATAGCGCGCAATATATTTCTGGACACCTACTGTCCAGAAATATTTTGCAGTACGGCGCGCAATATATTTCTGGACACCTAGTGTCCAGAAATATTTTGCGGTATGGCGCGCATCATATTTCTGGACACCTAGTCTCCAGAAATATTTTGCGGTATGGCGCGCAATATATTCTGGACACCTAGTGTCCAGAAATATTTTGCGGTATGGCGCGCAATATATTTCTGGACACCTAATGTCCAGAAATATTTTACGGTACGGCGCGCAATATATTTCTGGACACCTAGTGTCCACAAATATTTTGCGGTATGGCGCGCAATATATTTCTGGACACCTACTGTCCAGAAATATTTTGCAGTACGGCGCGCAATATATTTCTGGACACCTAGTGTCCAGAAATATTTTGCAGTACGGCGCACAATATATTTCTGGACACCTGGTGTCCAGAAATATTTTGCGGTATAGCGCGCAATATATTTCTGGAAACCTAGTGTCCAGAAATATTTTGCGGTATGGCGCGCAATATATTTCTGGACACCTAGTGTCCACAAATATTTTGCGGTATGGCGCGCAATATATTTCTGGACACCTAGTGTCCAGAAATATTTTGCGGTATGGCGCGCAATATATTTCTGGACACCTAGTGTCCAGAAATATTTTGCGGTATGGCGCGCAATATATTCTGGACACCTAGTGTCCAGAAATATTTTGCGGTATAGCGCGCAATATACTTCTGGACACCTAGTGTCCAGAAATATTTTGCGGTATGGCGCGCAATATACTTCTGGACACCTAGTGTCCAGAAATATTTCGCGGTATAGCGCGCAATATATTTCTGGAAACCTAGTGTCCAGAAATATTTTGCGGTATGGCGCGCAATATATTTCTGGACATCTACTGTCCAGAAATATTTTGCGGTATGGCGCGCAATATATTTCTGGACACCTAGTGTCCAGAAATATTTTGCGGTATAGCGCGCAATATATTTCTGGACACCTAGTGTCCAGAAATATTTTGCGGTATGGCGCGCAATATATTTCTGGACACCTAATGTCCAGAAATATTTTGCGGTATGGCGCGCAATATATTTCTGGACACCTAGTGTCCAGAAATATTTTGCGGTATAGCGCGCAATATATTTCTGGAAACCTAGTGTCCAGAAATATTTTGCGGTATGGCGCGCAATATATTTCTGGACACCTACTGTCCAGAAATATTTTGCGGTATGGCGCGCAATATATTTCTGGACACCTAGTGTCCAGAAATATTTTGCGGTATAGCGCGCAATATATTTCTGGACACCTAGTGTCCAGAAATATTTTGCGGTATGGCGCGCAATATATTTCTGGACACCTAGTGTCCAGAAATATTTTGCGGTATAGCGCGCAATATATTTCTGGACACCTAGTGTCCAGAAATATTTTGCGGTATGGCGCGCAATATATTTCTTGACACCTAATGTCCAGAAATATTTTACGGTACGGCGCGCAATATGTTTCTGGACACCTAGTGTCCACAAATATTTTGCGGTATGGCGCGCAATATATTTCTGGACACCTACTGTCCAGAAATATTTTGCAGTACGGGGCGCAATATATTTCTGGACACCTACTGTCCAGAAATATTTTGCGGTATGGCGCGCAATATATTCTGGACACCAAGTGTCCAGAAATATTTTGCGGTATAGCGCGCAATATATTTCTGGACACCTAGTGTCCAGAAATATTTTGCGGTATGGCGCGCAATATATTTCTGGACACCTAGTGTCCAGAAATATTTTGCAGTACGGGGCGCAATATATTTCTGGACACCTACTGTCCAGAAATATTTTGCGGTATGGCGCGCAATATATTCTGGACACCAAGTGTCCAGAAATATTTTGCGGTATAGCGCGCAATATATTTCTGGACACCTAGTGTCCAGAAATATTTTGCGGTATGGCGCGCAATATATTTCTGGACACCTAGTGTCCAGAAATATTTTGCAGTACGGGGCGCAATATATTTCTGGACACCTACTGTCCAGAAATATTTTGCGGTATGGCGCGCAATATATTCTGGACACCAAGTGTCCAGAAATATTTTGCGGTATAGCGCGCAATATATTTCTGGACACCTAGTGTCCAGAAATATTTTGCGGTATGGCGCGCAATATATTTCTGGACACCTAGTGTCCAGAAATATTTTGCGGTATAGCGCGCAATATATTTCTGGACACCTAGTGTCCAGAAATATTTTGCGGTATGGCGCGCAATATATTTCTGGACACCTAGTGTCCAGAAATATTTTGCGGTATAGCGCGCAATATATTTCTGGACACCTTGTGTCCAGAAATATTTTGCGGTATGGCGCGCAATATATTTCTGGACACCTAGTGTCCAGAAATATTTTGCGGTATGGCGCGCAATATATTTCTGGACACCTAATGTCCAGAAATATTTTACGGTACGGCGCGCAATATATTTCTGGACACCTAGTGTCCACAAATATTTTGCGGTATGGCGCGCAATATATATCTGGACACCTACTGTCCAGAAATATTTTGCAGTACGGCGCGCAATATATTTCTGGACACCTAGTGTCCAGAAATATTTTGCAGTACGGCGCACAATATATTTCTGGACACCTGGTGTCCAGAAATATTTTGCGGTATGGCGCGCAATATATTTCTGGACACCTTGTGTCCGCAATATATTTGGCGCGCAATATATTTCTGGACACCTAGTGTCCAGAAATATTTTGCGGTATGGCGCGCAATATATTTCTGGACACCTAGTGTCCAGAAATATTTTGCGGTATGGCGCGCAATATATTTCTGGACACCTAGTGTCCACAAATATTTTGCAGTACGGCGCGCAATATATTTCTGGACACCTAGTGTCCAGAAATATTTTGCGGTATAGCGCGCAGTATATTTCTGGAAACCTAGTGTCCAGAAATATTTTGCGGTATGGCGCGCAATATATTTCTGGACACCTAGTGTCCAGAAATATTTTGCGATACGGCGCGCAATATATTTCTGGACACCTGGTGTCCAGAAATATTTTGCGGTATGGCGCGCAATATATTTCTGGACACCTAGTGTCCAGAAATATTTTGCGGTATGGCGCGCAATATACTTCTGGACACCTAGTGTCCAGAAATATTTTGCGGTATGGCGCGCAATATATTTCTGGACACCTAGTGTCCAGAAATATTTTGCGGTATGGCGCGCAATATATTTCTGGACACCTAGTGTCCAGAAATATTTTGCGGTATGGCGCGCAATATATTTCTGGACACCTAGTGTCCAGAAATATTTTGCGGTATGGCGCGCAATATATTTCTGGACACCTAGTGTCCAGAAATATTTTGCAGTACGGCGCGCAATATATTTCCGGACACCTAATGTCCAGAAATATTTTGCGGTATGGCGCGCAATATATTTCTGGACACCTAGTGTCCAGAAATATTTTGCAGTACGGGGCGCAATATATTTCTGGACACCTAGTGTCCAGAAATATTTTGCGGTATGGCGCGCAATATATTTCTGGACACCTAGTGTCCACAAATATTTTGCGGTACGGCGCGCAATATATTTCTGGACACCTAGTGTCCAGAAATATTTTGCGGTATGGCGCGCAATATATTTCTGGACACCTAGTGTCCAGAAATATTTTGAAGTACGGCGCGCAATATATTTCCGGACACCTAATGTCCAAAAATATTTTGCGGTACGGCGCGCAATATATTTCTGGACACCTAGTGTCCAGAAATATTTTGCGGTATGGCGCGCAATATATTTCTGGACACCTAGTGTCCAGAAATATTTTGCGGTATGGCGCGCAATATATTTCTGGACACCTAGTGTCCAGAAATATTTTGCGGTATGGCGCGCAATATATTTCTGGACACCTAATGTCCAGAAATATTTTGCAGTACGGCGCGCTATATATTTCTGGACACCTAGTGTCCAGAAATATTTTGCGGTATGGCGCGCAATATATTTCTGGACACCAAGTGTCCAGAAATATTTTGCGTTATGGCGGGTAATATATTTCTGGACACCTAGTGTCCAGAAATATTTTGCGGTATGGCGCGCAATATATTTCTGGACACCTAGTGTCCACAAATATTTTGCGGTACGGCGCGCAATATATTTCTGGACACCAAATATATATATATATTTCTGGACACCTAGTGTCCACAAATATTTTGCGGTATGGCGCGCAATATATTTCTGGACACCTAATGTCCAGAAATATTTTGCGGTACGGCGCGCAATATATTTCTGGACACCTAGTGTCCACAAATATTTTGCGGTACAGCGCGCAATATATTTCTGGACACCTAGTCTCCAGAAATATTTTGCGGTATGGCGCGCAATATAGTTCTGGACACCTAGTGTCCAGAAATATTTTGCGGTATGGCGCGCAATATATTTCTGGACACCTAGTGTCCAGAAATATTTTGCGGTATGGCGCGCAATATATTTCTGGACACCTAGTGTCCAGAAATATTTTGCGGTACGGCGCGCAATATATTTCTGGACACCTAATGTCCAGAAATATTTTGCGGTACGGCGCGCAATATATTTCTGGACACCTAGTGTCCAGAAATATTTTGCGGTACGGCGCGGAATATATTTCTGGACACCTAGTGTCCAGAAATATTTTGCGGTACAGCGCGCAATATATTTCTGGACACCTAGTGTCCACAAATATCTTGCGATACGGCGCGCAATATATTTCTGGACACCTAGTGTCCACAAATATTTTGCGGTATGGCGCGCAATATATTTCTGGACACCTAATGTCCAGAAATATTTTGCGGTACGGCGCGCAATATATTTCTGGACACCTAGTGTCCAGAAATATTTTGCGGTACAGCGCGCAATATATTTCTGGACACCTAGTGTCCACAAATATCTTGCGATACGGCGCGCAATATATTTCTGGACACCTAGTGTCCACAAATATCTTGCGATACGGCGCGCAATATATTTCTGGACACCTAGTCTCCAGAAATATTTTGCGGTATGGCGCGCAATATATTTCTGGACACCTAGTGTCCAGAAATATTTTGCGGTATGGCGCGCAATATATTTCTGGACACCTAGTGTCCAGAAATATTTTGCGGTACGGCGCGCAATATATTTCTGGACACCTAATGTCCAGAAATATTTTGCGGTACGGCGCGCAATATATTTCTGGACACCTAGTGTCCACAAATATTTTGCGGTACAGCGCGCAATATATTTCTGGACACCTAGTGTCCACAAATATCTTGCGATACGGCGCGCAATATATTTCTGGACACCTAGTGTCCAGAAATATTTTGCGGTATAGCGCGCAATATATTTCTGGAAACCTAGTGTCCAGAAATATTTTGCGGTATGGCGCGCAATATATTTCTGGACACCTAGTGTCCAGAAATATTTTGCGGTATAGCGCGCAATATATTTCTGGACACCTAGTGTCCAGAAATATTTTGCGATACGGCGCGCAATATATTTCTGGACACCTACTGTCCAGAAATATTTTGCGGTATGGCGCGCAATATATTTCTGGACACCTAGTGTCCAGAAATATTTTGCGGTATAGCGCGCAATATATTTCTGGAAACCTAGTGTCCAGAAATATTTTGCGGTATGGCGCGCAATATATTTCTGGACACCTACTGTCCAGAAATATTTTGCGGTATGGCGCGCAATATATTTCTGGACACCTAGTGTCCAGAAATATTTTGCGGTATAGCGCGCAATATATTTCTGGACACCTAGTGTCCAGAAATATTTTGCGGTATGGCGCGCAATATATTTCTGGACACCTAATGTCCAGAAATATTTTGCGGTATGGCGCGCAATATATTTCTGGACACCTAGTGTCCAGAAATATTTTACGGTATAGCGCGCAATATATTTCTGGAAACCTAGTGTCCAGAAATATTTTGCGGTATAGCGCGCAATATATTTCTGGACACCTAGTGTCCAGAAATATTTTGCGATACGGCGCGCAATATATTTCTGGACACCTACTGTCCAGAAATATTTTGCGGTATGGCGCGCAATATATTTCTGGAAACCTAGTGTCCAGAAATATTTTGCGGTATAGCGCGCAATATATTTCTGGACACCTAGTGTCCAGAAATATTTTGCGGTATGGCGCGCAATATATTTCTGGACACCTAGTGTCCAGAAATATTTTGCGATACGGCGCGCAATATATTTCTGGACACCTAGTGTCCAGAAATATTTTGCGATACGGCGCGCAATATATTTCTGGAAACCTAGTGTCCAGAAATATTTTGCGATACGGCGCGCAATATATTTCTGGACACCTACTGTCCAGAAATATTTTGCGGTATGGCGCGCAATATATTTCCGGACACCTAGTGTCCAGAAATATTTTGCGGTATAGCGCGCAATATATTTCTGGACACCTAGTGTCCAGAAATATTTTGCGGTATGGCGCGCAATATATTTCTGGACACCTAGTGTCCAGAAATATTTTGCGATACGGCGCGCAATATATTTCTGGACACCTACTGTCCAGAAATATTTTGCGGTATGGCGCGCAATATATTTCTGGACACCTAGTGTCCAGAAATATTTTACGGTATAGCGCGCAATATATTTCTGGACACCTAGTGTCCAGAAATATTTTGCGGTACGGCGCGCAATATATTTCTGGACACCCAGTGTCCAGAAATATTTTGCGGTTTGGCGCGCAACATATTTCTGGACACCTAATGTCCAGAAATATTTTGCGGTTTGGCGCGCAACATATTTCTGGACACCTAATGTCCAGAAATATTTTGCGGTACGGCGCGCAATATATTTCTGGACACCTAGTGTCCAGAAATATTTTGCGGTATGGCGCAACACCTAGTGTCCAGAAATATTTTGCGGTATGGCGCGCAATATATTTCTGGACACCTAGTGTCCAGAAATATTTTGCGGTACGGCGCGCAATATATTTCCGGACACCTAATGTCCAGAAATATTTTGCGGTATGTCGCAATATATATTGTATGGCACCTAATGTCCAGAAATATTTTGCGGTACGGCGCGCAATATATTTCTGGACACCTAGTGTCCAGAAATATTTTGCGGTATGGCGCGCAACATATTTCTGGACACCTAGTGTCCAGAAATATTTTGCGGTACTGCGCGCATTATATTTCTGGACACCTAATGTCCAGAAATATTTTGCGGTATGGCGCGCAATATATTTCTGGACACCTTGTGTCCGCAATATATTTGGCGCGCAATATATTTCTGGACACCTAGTGTCCATACCGCAAAAGTGTATACCGCAAAATATTTCTGGACACTAGGTGTCCAGAAATATATTGCGCGCCATACCGCAAAATATTTCTGGACACTAGGTTTCCAGAAATATATTGCGCGCTATACCGCAAAATATTTCTGGACACTAGGTGTCCAGAAATATATTGCGCGCCGTATCGCAAGATATTTGTGGACACTAGGTGTCCAGAAATATATTGCGCGCTGTACCGCAAAATATTTGTGGACACTAGGTGTCCAGAAATATATTGCGCGCCGTACCGCAAAATATTTCTGGACATTAGGTGTCCAGAAATATATTGCGCGCCGTACCGCAAAATATTTCTGGACACTAGGTGTCCAGAAATATATTGCGCGCCATACCGCAAAATATTTCTGGACACTAGGTGTCCAGAAATATATTGCGCGCCATACCGCAAAATATTTCTGGACACTAGGTGTCCAGAAATATATTGCGCGCCGTATCGCAAAATATTTGTGGACACTAGGTGTCCAGAAATATATTGCGCGCCGTATCGCAAGATATTTGTGGACACTAGGTGTCCAGAAATATATTGCGCGCTGTACCGCAAAATATTTGTGGACACTAGGTGTCCAGAAATATATTGCGCGCCGTACCGCAAAATATTTCTGGACATTAGGTGTCCAGAAATATATTGCGCGCCATACCGCAAAATATTTGTGGACACTAGGTGTCCAGAAATATATTGCGCGCCATACCGCAAAATATTTCTGGACACTAGGTGTCCAGAAATATATTACCCGCCATAACGCAAAATATTTCTGGACACTTGGTGTCCAGAAATATATTGCGCGCCATACCGCAAAATATTTCTGGACACTAGGTGTCCAGAAATATATAGCGCGCCGTACTGCAAAATATTTCTGGACATTAGGTGTCCAGAAATATATTGCGCGCCATACCGCAAAATATTTGTGGACACTAGGTGTCCAGAAATATATTGCGCGCCATACCGCAAAATATTTCTGGACACTAGGTGTTGCGCCATACCGCAAAATATTTCTGGACACTAGGTGTCCAGAAATATATTGCGCGCCGTACCGCAAAATATTTCTGGACATTAGGTGTCCAGAAATATGTTGCGCGCCAAACCGCAAAATATTTCTGGACATTAGGTGTCCAGAAATATGTTGCGCGCCAAACCGCAAAATATTTCTGGACACTGGGTGTCCAGAAATATATTGCGCGCCGTACCGCAAAATATTTCTGGACATTAGGTGTCCGGAAATATATTGCGCGCCATACCGCAAAATATTTCTGCACACTAGGTGTCCAGAAGTATATTGCGCGCCATACCGCAAAATATTTGTGGACACTAGGTGTCCAGAAATATATTGCGCGCCGTACCGCAAAATATTTCTGGACATTAGGTGTCCAGAAATATATTGCGCGCCATACCGCAAAATATTTCTGGACACTAGGTGTCCAGAAATATGTTGCGCGCCATACCGCAAAATATTTCTGGACACTAGGTGTCCAGAAATATGTTGCGCGCCATACCGCAATATATTTCTGGACACCTAGTGTCCAGAAATATTTTGCGGTACGGCGCGCAATATATTTCTGGACACCTAGTGTCCACAAATATTTTGCGGTATGGCGCGCAATATACTTCTGGACACCTAGTGTGCAGAAATATTTTGCGGTATGGCGCGCAATATATTTCCGGACACCTAATGTCCAGAAATATTTTGCGGTACGGCGCGCAATATATTTCTGGACACCCAGTGTCCAGAAATATTTTGCGGTTTGGCGCGCAACATATTTCTGGACACCTAATGTCCAGAAATATTTTGCGGTTTGGCGCGCAACATATTTCTGGACACCTAATGTCCAGAAATATTTTGCGGTACGGCGCGCAATATATTTCTGGACACCTAGTGTCCAGAAATATTTTGCGGTATGGCGCAACACCTAGTGTCCAGAAATATTTTGCGGTATGGCGCGCAATATATTTCTGGACACCTAGTGTCCACAAATATTTTGCGGTATGGCGCGCAATATATTTCTGGACACCTAATGTCCAGAAATATTTTGCAGTACGGCGCGCTATATATTTCTGGACACCTAGTGTCCAGAAATATTTTGCGGTATGGCGCGCAATATATTTCTGGACACCAAGTGTCCAGAAATATTTTGCGTTATGGCGGGTAATATATTTCTGGACACCTAGTGTCCAGAAATATTTTGCGGTATGGCGCGCAATATATTTCTGGACACCTAGTGTCCACAAATATTTTGCGGTATGGCGCGCAATATATTTCTGGACACCTAATGTCCAGAAATATTTTGCGGTACGGCGCGCAATATATTTCTGGACACCTAGTGTCCACAAATATTTTGCGGTACAGCGCGCAATATATTTCTGGACACCTAGTGTCCACAAATATCTTGCGATACGGCGCGCAATATATTTCTGGACACCTAGTGTCCACAAATATTTTGCGATACGGCGCGCAATATATTTCTGGACACCTAGTGTCCAGAAATATTTTGCGGTATGGCGCGCAATATATTTCTGGACACCTAGTGTCCAGAAATATTTTGCGGTATGGCGCGCAATATATTTCTGGACACCTAGTGTCCAGAAATATTTTGCGGTACGGCGCGCAATATATTTCTGGACACCTAATGTCCAGAAATATTTTGCGGTACGGCGCGCAATATATTTCTGGACACCTAGTGTCCACAAATATTTTGCGGTACAGCGCGCAATATATTTCTGGACACCTAGTGTCCACAAATATCTTGCGATACGGCGCGCAATATATTTCTGGACACCTAGTGTCCAGAAATATTTTGCGGTATAGCGCGCAATATATTTCTGGAAACCTAGTGTCCAGAAATATTTTGCGGTATGGCGCGCAATATATTTCTGGACACCTAGTGTCCAGAAATATTTTGCGGTATAGCGCGCAATATATTTCTGGACACCTAGTGTCCAGAAATATTTTGCGATACGGCGCGCAATATATTTCTGGACACCTACTGTCCAGAAATATTTTGCGGTATGGCGCGCAATATATTTCTGGACACCTAGTGTCCAGAAATATTTTGCGGTATAGCGCGCAATATATTTCTGGAAACCTAGTGTCCAGAAATATTTTGCGGTATGGCGCGCAATATATTTCTGGACACCTACTGTCCAGAAATATTTTGCGGTATGGCGCGCAATATATTTCTGGACACCTAGTGTCCAGAAATATTTTGCGGTATAGCGCGCAATATATTTCTGGACACCTAGTGTCCAGAAATATTTTGCGGTATGGCGCGCAATATATTTCTGGACACCTACTGTCCAGAAATATTTTGCGGTATGGCGCGCAATATATTTCTGGACACCTAGTGTCCAGAAATATTTTACGGTATAGCGCGCAATATATTTCTGGAAACCTAGTGTCCAGAAATATTTTGCGGTATAGCGCGCAATATATTTCTGGACACCTAGTGTCCAGAAATATTTTGCGATACGGCGCGCAATATATTTCTGGACACCTACTGTCCAGAAATATTGTGCGGTATGGCGCGCAATATATTTCTGGAAACCTAGTGTCCAGAAATATTGTGCGGTATGGCGCGCAATATATTTCTGGAAACCTAGTGTCCAGAAATATTTTGCGGTATAGCGCGCAATATATTTCTGGACACCTAGTGTCCAGAAATATTTTGCGGTATGGCGCGCAATATATTTCTGGACACCTAGTGTCCAGAAATATTTTGCGATACGGCGCGCAATATATTTCTGGACACCTAGTGTCCAGAAATATTTTGCGATACGGCGCGCAATATATTTCTGGACACCTAGTGTCCAGAAATATTTTGCGATACGGCGCGCAATATATTTCTGGACACCTACTGTCCAGAAATATTTTGCGGTATGGCGCGCAATATATTTCCGGACACCTAGTGTCCAGAAATATTTTGCGGTATAGCGCGCAATATATTTCTGGACACCTAGTGTCCAGAAATATTTTGCGGTATGGCGCGCAATATATTTCTGGACACCTAGTGTCCAGAAATATTTTGCGATACGGCGCGCAATATATTTCTGGACACCTACTGTCCAGAAATATTTTGCAGTATGGCGCGCAATATATTTCTGGACACCTAGTGTCCAGAAATATTTTACGGTATAGCGCGCAATATATTTCTGGACACCTAGTGTCCAGAAATATTTTGCGGTATGGCGCGCAATATATTTCTGGACACCTACTGTCCAGAAATATTTTGCGGTATGGCGCGCAATATATTTCTGGACACCTAGTGTCTAGAAATATTTTGCGGTATAGCGCGCAATATATTTCTGGACACCTAGTGTCCAGAAATATTTTGCTGTATGGCGCGCAATATATTTCTGGACACCTAGTGTCCAGAAATATTTTGCGGTATGGCGCGCAATATATTTCTGGACACCTAGTGTCCAGAAATATTTTGCGGTATGGCGCGCAATATATTTCTGGACACCTAGTGTCCAGAAATATTTTGCGGTATGGCGCGCAATATACTTCTGGACACCTAGTGTCCAGAAATATTTTGCGGTATGGCGCGCAATATATTTCTGGACACCTAATGTCCAGAAATATTTTGCGGTACGGCGCGCAATATATTTCTGGACACCTAGTGTCCAGAAATATTTTGCGGTATGGCGCGCAACATATTTCTGGACACCTAGTGTCCAGAAATATTTTGCGGTATGGCGCGCAATATATTTCTGGACACCTAATGTCCAGAAATATTTTGCGGTACGGCGCGCAATATATTTCTGGACACCTAGTGTCCACAAATATTTTGCGGTATGGCGCGCAATATATTTCTGGACACCTAGTGTCCAGAAATATTTTGCGGTATGGCGCGCAACATATTTCTGGACACCTAGTGTCCAGAAATATTTTGCGGTATGGCGCGCAATATATTTTGCGGTATGGCGCGCAATATATTTCTGGACACCTAATGTCCAGAAATATTTTGCGGTACGGCGCGCAATATATTTCTGGACACCTAGTGTCCACAAATATTTTGCGGTATGGCGCGCAATATATTTTGCGGTATGGCGCGCAATATATTTCTGGACACCTAATGTCCAGAAATATTTTGCGGTATGGCGCGCAATATATTTCTGGACACCTAATGTCCAGAAATATTTTGCGGTACGGCGCGCAATATATTTCTGGACACCTAATGTCCAGAAATATTTTGCGGTACGGCGCGCAATATATTTCTGGACACCTAATGTCCAGAAATATTTTGCGGTACGGCGCGCAATATATTTCTGGACACCTAATGTCCAGAAATATTTTGCGGTACGGCGCGCAATATATTTCTGGACACCTAGTGTCCAGAAATATTTTGCGGTATGGCGCGCAACATATTTCTGGACACCTAGTGTCCATATATGGACACCTAGTGTCCAGAAATATTTTGCGGTATGGCGCGCAATATATTTCTGGACACCTAATGTCCAGAAATATTTTGCGGTATGGCGCGCAACATATTTCTGGACACCTAGTGTCCAGAAATATTTTGCGGTAGGCGCGCAATATATTTCTGGACACCTAGTGTCCAGAAATATTTTGCAGTACGGCGCGCAATATATTTCCGGACACCTTATGTCCAGAAATATTTTGCGGTACGGCGCGCAATATATTTCTGGACACCTAGTGTCCAGAAATATTTTGCGGTATGGCGCGCAACATATTTCTGGACACCTAGTGTCCAGAAATATTTTGCGGTATGGCGCGCAATATATTTCTGGACACCTAATGTCCAGAAATATTTTGCGGTACGGCGCGCAATATATTTCTGGACACCTAGTGTCCACAAATTATTGCGGTACGGCGCGCAATATATTTCTGGACACCCAGTGTCCAGAAATATTTTGCGGTTTGGCGCGCAACATATTTCTGGACACCTAGTGTCCAGAAATATTTTGCTGTATGGCGCGCAATATATTTCTGGACACCTAGTGTCCAGAAATATTTTGCGGTATGGCGCGCAATATATTTCTGGACACCTAATGTCCAGAAATATTTTGCGGTACGGCGCGCAATATATTTCTGGACACCTAGTGTCCACAAATATTTTGCGGTATGGCGCGCAATATATTTCTGGACACCTAGTGTCCAGAAATATTTTGCGGTATGGCGCGCAACATATTTCTGGACACCTAGTGTCCAGAAATATTTTGCGGTATGGCGCGCAATATATTTTGCGGTATGGCGCGCAATATATTTCTGGACACCTAATGTCCAGAAATATTTTGCGGTACGGCGCGCAATATATTTCTGGACACCTAGTGTCCACAAATATTTTGCGGTATGGCGCGCAATATATTTCTGGACACCTAGTGTCCAGAAATATTTTGCGGTATGGCGCGCAACATATTTCTGGACACCCAGTGTCCAGAAATATTTTGCGGTATGGCGCGCAATATATTTTGCGGTATGGCGCGCAATATATTTCTGGACACCTAATGTCCAGAAATATTTTGCGGTATGGCGCGCAATATATTTCTGGACACCTAATGTCCAGAAATATTTTGCGGTACGGCGCGCAATATATTTCTGGACACCTAATGTCCAGAAATATTTTGCGGTACGGCGCGCAATATATTTCTGGACACCTAATGTCCAGAAATATTTTGCGGTACGGCGCGCAATATATTTCTGGACACCTAATGTCCAGAAATATTTTGCGGTACGGCGCGCAATATATTTCTGGACACCTAGTGTCCAGAAATATTTTGCGGTATGGCGCGCAACATATTTCTGGACACCTAGTGTCCAGAAATATTTTGTGGTACTGCGCGCATTATATTTCTGGACACCTAATGTCCAGAAATATTTTGCGGTATGGCGCGCAATATATTTCTGGACACCTTGTGTCCGCAATATATTTGGCGCGCAATATATTTCTGGACACCTAGTGTCCAGAAATATTTTGCGGTATGGCGCGCAACATATTTCTGGACACCTAGTGTCCAGAAATATTTTGCGGTACTGCGCGCATTATATTTCTGGACACCTAATGTCCAGAAATATTTTGCGGTATGGCGCGCAATATATTTCTGGACACCTTGTGTCCGCAATATATTTGGCGCGCAATATATTTCTGGACACCTAGTGTCCAGAAATATTTTGCGGTATGGCGCGCAATATATTTCTGGACACCTAGTGTCCAGAAATATTTTGCGGTATGGCGCGCAATATACTTCTGGACACCTAGTGTCCAGAAATATTTTGCGGTATGGCGCGCAATATATTTCTGGACACCTAATGTCCAGAAATATTTTGCGGTATGGCGCGCAATATATTTCTGGACACCTAGTGTCCAGAAATATTTTGCGGTATGGCGCGCAACATATTTCTGGACACCTAGTGTCCAGAAATATTTTGCGGTAGGCGCGCAATATATTTCTGGACACCTAGTGTCCAGAAATATTTTGCAGTACGGCGCGCAATATATTTCCGGACACCTTATGTCCAGAAATATTTTGCGGTACGGCGCGCAATATATTTCTGGACACCTAGTGTCCAGAAATATTTTGCGGTATGGCGCGCAGCATATTTCTGGACACCTAGTGTCCAGAAATATTTTGCGGTATGGCGCGCAATATATTTCTGGACACCTAATGTCCAGAAATATTTTGCGGTATGGCGCGCAACATATTTCTGGACACCTAGTGTCCAGAAATATTTTGCGGTAGGCGCGCAATATATTTCTGGACACCTAGTGTCCAGAAATATTTTGCAGTACGGCGCGCAATATATTTCCGGACACCTTATGTCCAGAAATATTTTGCGGTACGGCGCGCAATATATTTCTGGACACCTAGTGTCCAGAAATATTTTGCGGTATGGCGCGCAACATATTTCTGGACACCTAGTGTCCAGAAATATTTTGCGGTATGGCGCGCAATATATTTCTGGACACCTAATGTCCAGAAATATTTTGCGGTACGGCGCGCAATATATTTCTGGACACCTAGTGTCCACAAATATTTTGCGGTATGGCGCGCAATATACTTCTGGACACCTAGTGTGCAGAAATATTTTGCGGTATGGCGCGCAATATATTTCCGGACACCTAATGTCCAGAAATATTTTGCGGTACGGCGCGCAATATATTTCTGGACACCCAGTGTCCAGAAATATTTTGCGGTTTGGCGCGCAACATATTTCTGGACACCTAATGTCCAGAAATATTTTGCGGCTTGGCGCGCAACATATTTCTGGACACCTAATGTCCAGAAACTGGACACCTAGTGTCCAGAAATATTTTGCGGTATAGCGCGCAATATATTTCTGGACACCTAGTGTCCAGAAATATTTTGCGGTATGGCGCGCAATATATTTCTGGACACCTAGTGTCCAGAAATATTTTGCGGTACGGCGCGCAATATATTTCCGGACACCTAATGTCCAGAAATATTTTGCGGTATGTCGCGCAACATATTTCTGGACACCTAGTGTCCAGAAATATTTTGCGGTATGGCGCGCAATATATTTCTGGTTACCTAGTGTCCAGAAATATTTTGCGGTATGGCGCGCAATATATTTCTGGTTACCTAGTGTCCAGAAATATTTTGCGGTATGGCGCGCAATATATTTCTGGACACCTAGTGTCCAGAAATATTTTGCGGTACGGCGCGCAATATATTTCTGGACACCTAATGTCCAGAAATATTTTGCGGTATGGCGCGCAACATATTTCTGGACACCTAGTGTCCAGAAATATTTTGCAGTCCGGCGCGCAATATATTTCTGGACACCTAGTGTCCAGAAATATTTTGCAGTACGGCGCGCAATATATTTCTGGACACCTAGTGTCCAGAAATATTTTGCGGTATGGCGCGCAATATATTTCTGGACACCTAGTGTCCAGAAATATTTTGCAGTACGGCGCGCAATATATTTCTGGACACCTAGTGTCCAGAAATATTTTGCAGTACGGCGCGCAACATATTTCTGGACACTAGGTGTCGCAATATATTTCTGGACACCTACTGTCCAGAAATATTTTGCGGTATGGCGCGCAATATATTTCTGGACACCTAGTGTCCAGAAATATTTTGCGGTATAGCGCGCAATATATTTCTGGACACCTAGTGTCCAGAAATATTTTGCGGTATGGCGCGCAATATATTTCTGGACACCTAGTGTCCAGAAATATTTTGCGGTATAGCGCGCAATATATTTCTGGACACCTAGTGTCCAGAAATATTTTGCAGTACGGCGCGCAATATATTTCCGGACACCTAATGTCCAGAAATATTTTGCGGTACGGCGCGCAATATATTTCTGGACACCTAGTGTCCAGAAATATTTTGCGGTATGGCGCGCAACATATTTCTGGACACCTAATGTCCAGAAATATTTTGCGGTACGGCGCGCAATATATTTCTGGACACCTAGTGTCCAGAAATATTTTGCGGTATGGCGCGCAATATATTTCTGGACACCTACTGTCCAGAAATATTTTGCAGTACGGCGCGCAATATATTTCTGGACACCTAGTGTCCAGAAATATTTTGCGGTATGGCGCGCAATATATTTCTGGACACCTAGTGTCCAGAAATATTTTGCAGTACGTCGCGCAATATATTTCTGGACACCTAGTGTCCAGAAATATTTTGCAGTACGGCGCGCAATATATTTCTGGACACCTAGTGTCCAGAAATATTTTGCAGTACGTCGCGCAATATATTTCTGGACACCTAGTGTCCAGAAATATTTTGCGGTATGGCGCGCAATATATTTCTGGACACCTACTGTCCAGAAATATTTTGCAGTACGGCGCGCAATATATTTCTGGACACCTAGTGTCCAGAAATATTTTGCAGTACGTCGCGCAATATATTTCTGGACACCTAGTGTCCAGAAATATTTTGCAGTACGGCGCGCAATATATTTCTGGACACCTAGTGTCCAGAAATATTTTGCAGTACGTCGCGCAATATATTTCTGGACACCTAGTGTCCAGAAATATTTTGCAGTACGGCGCGCAATATATTTCTGGACACCTAATGTCTAGAAATATTTTGCGGTATGGCGCGCAACATATTTCTGGACACCTAGTGTCCAGAAATATTTTGCGGTACGGCGCGCAATATATTTCTGGACACCTACTGTCCAGAAATATTTTGCAGTACGGCGCGCAATATATTTCTGGACACCTAGTGTCCAGAAATATTTTGCGGTATGGCGCGCAATATATTTCTGGACACCTAGTGTGAAATATATTGCGCGCAATATATTTCTGGACACCTAGTGTCCACAAATATTTTGCGATACGGCGCGCAATATATTTCTGGACACCTAGTGTCCACAAATATTTTGCGGTACGGCGCGCAATATATTTCTGGACACCTAATGTCCAGAAATATTTTGCAGTACGGCGCGCAATATATTTCTGGACACCACACATACATTGCGCGCCGTTCTGCAAAATATTTCTGGACAGTAGGTGTCCAGAAATATTTTGCGATACGGCGCGCAATATATTTCTGGACACCTAATGTCCAGAAATATTTTGCGGTACGGCGCGCAGTATATTTCTGGACACCTAATGTATGGCGCGCAATATATTTCTGGACACCTACTGTCCACAAATATTTTGCGGTACGGCGCGCAATATATTTCTGGACACCTAATGTCCTAATGGCCAGAAATATTTTGCGGTACGGCGCGCAATATATTTCTGGACACCTAGTGTCCACAAATATTTTGCGGTACGGCGCGCAATATATTTCTGGACACCTAGTGTCCACAAATATTTTGCGGTACGGCGCGCAAAATGTTTCTGGACACCTAGTGTCCAGAAATATATTGCAGTACGGCGCGCAATATATTTCTGGACACCTAGTGTCCAGAAATATTTTGCGGTATGGCGCGCAATATATTTCTGGACACCTAGTGTCCAGAAATATTTTGCACTACGTCGCGCAATATATTTCTGGACACCTAGTGTCCAGAAATATTTTGCAGTACGGCGCGCAATATATTTCTGGACACCTAGTGTCCACAAATATTTTGCGGTACGGCGCGCAAAATGTTTCTGGACACCTAGTGTCCAGAAATATATTGCAGTACGGCGCGCAATATATTTCTGGACACCTAGTGTCCAGAAATATTTTGCGGTATGGCGCGCAATATATTTCTGGACACCTAGTGTCCAGAAATATTTTGCACTACGTCGCGCAATATATTTCTGGACACCTAGTGTCCAGAAATATTTTGCAGTACGGCGCGCAATATATTTCTGGACACCTAGTGTCCAGAAATATTTTGCAGTACGGCGCGCAATATATTTCTGGACACCTAGTGTCCAGAAATATTTTGCAGTACGGCGCGCAATATATTTCTGGACACCTACTGTCCAGAAATATTTTGCAGTACGGCGCGCAATATATTTCTGGACACCTAGTGTCCAGAAATATTTTGCGGTATGGCGCGCAATATATTTCTGGACACCTAGTGTCCAGAAATATTTTGCAGTACGGCGCGCAATATATTTCTGGACACCTAGTGTCCAGAAATATTTTGCAGTACGTCGCGCAATATATTTCTGGACACCTAGTGTCCAGAAATATTTTGCAGTACGGCGCGCAATACATTTCTGGACACCTAGTGTCCAGAAATATTTTGCAGTACGTCGCGCAATATATTTCTGGACACCTAGTGTCCAGAAATATTTTGCAGTACGGCGCGCAATATATTTCTGGACACCTAATGTCTAGAAATATTTTGCGGTATGGCGCGCAACATATTTCTGGACACCTAGTGTCCAGAAATATTTTGCAGTACGGCGCGCAATATATTTCTGGACACCTAGTGTCCAGAAATATTTTGCAGTACGTCGCGCAATATATTTCTGGACACCTAGTGTCCAGAAATATTTTGCAGTACGGCGCGCAATATATTTCTGGACACCTACTGTCCAGAAATATTTTGCAGTACGGCGCGCAATATATTTCTGGACACCTAGTGTCCACCTAGTGTCCAGAAATATTTTGCGGTATGGCGCGCAATATATTTCTGGACACCCAGTGTGAAATATATTGCGGACACTAGGTGTCCAGAAATATGTTGCGGTATGGCGCGCAATGTATTTCTGGACACCTAGTGTCCACAAATATTTTGCGGTATGGCGCGCAATATATTTCTGGACACCTACTGTCCAGAAATATTTTGCAGTACGGCGCGCAATATATTTCTGGACACCTAGTGTCCACCTAGTGTCCAGAAATATTTTGCAGTACGGCGCGCACTATATTTCTGGACACCTAGTGTCCAGAAATATTTTGCAGTACGGCGCGCAATATATTTCTGGACACCTAGTGTCCAGAAATATTTTGCAGTACGGCGCGCAATATATTTCTGGACACCTACTGTCCAGAAATATTTTGCAGTACGGCGCGCACTATATTTCTGGACACCTAGTGTCCAGAAATATTTTGCAGTACGGCGCGCAATATATTTCTGGACACCTAGTGTCCAGAAATATTTTGCGGTATGGCGCGCAATATATTTCTGGACACCTAGTGTCCAGAAATATTTTGCAGTACGGCGCGCAATATATTTCTGGACACCTAGTGTCCAGAAATATTTTGCAGTACGGCGCGCAATATATTTCTGGACACCTAGTGTCCAGAAATATTTTGCGGTACGGCGCGCAATATATTTCTGGACACCTAGTGTCCACAAATATTTTGCGGTATGGCGCGCAATATATTTCTGGACACCTAGTGTCCACAAATATTTTGCGGTATGGCGCGCAATATATTTCTGGTACGGCGCGCAATATATTTCTGGACACCTAGTGTCCAGAAATATTTTGCGGTATGGCGCGCAATATATTTCTGGACACCTAGTGTCCAGAAATATTTTGCGGTATGGCGCGCAATATATTTCTGGACGCCTACTGTCCAGAAATATTTTGCAGTACGGACACCTAGTGTCCAGAAATATTTTGCGGTATGGCGCGCAATATATTTCTGGACACCTAGTGTCCAGAAATATTTTGCGGTATGGCGCGCAATATATTTCTGGACACCTAGTGTCCAGAAATATTTTGCAGTACGTCGCGCAATATATTTCTGGACACCTAGTGTCCAGAAATATTTTGCAGTACGGCGCGCAATATATTTCTGGACACCTAGTGTCCAGAAATATTTTGCAGTACGTCGCGCAATATATTTCTGGACACCTAGTGTCCAGAAATATTTTGCAGTACGGCGCGCAATATATTTCTGGACACCTAGTGTCCAGAAATATTTTGCGGTATGGCGCGCAATATATTTCTGGACACCTAATGTCTAGAAATATTTTGCGGTATGGCGCGCAACATATTTCTGGACACCTAGTGTCCAGAAATATTTTGCGGTACGGCGCGCAATATATTTCTGGACACGTAATGTCCAGAAATATTTTGCGGTATGGCGCGCAATATATTTCTGGACACCTAGTGTCCAGAAATATTTTGCAGTACGGCGCGCAATATATTTCTGGACACCTAATGTCTAGAAATATTTTGCGGTATGGCGCGCAATATATTTCTGGAAACCTAGTGTCCAGAAATATATTGCAGTACGGCGCGCAATATATTTCTGGACACCTAGTGTCCAGAAATATTTTGCGGTATGGCGCGCAATATATTTCTGGACACCTAGTGTCCAGAAACATTTTGCAGTACGTCGCGCAATATATTTCTGGACACCTAGTGTCCAGAAATATTTTGCAGTACGGCGCGCAATATATTTCTGGACACCTAGTGTCCAGAAATATTTTGCAGTACGTCGCGCAATATATTTCTGGACACCTAGTGTCCAGAAATATTTTGCAGTACGTCGCGCAATATATTTCTGGACACCTAGTGTCCAGAAATATTTTGCAGTACGGCGCGCAATATATTTCTGGACACCTAGTGTCCAGAAATATTTTGCAGTACGGCGCGCAATATATTTCTGGACACCTAATGTCCAGAAATATTTTGCGGTGTGGCGCGCAATATATTTCTGGACACCTACTGTCCAGAAATATTTTGCAGTACGGCGCGCAATATATTTCTGGACACCTAGTGTCCAGAAATATTTTGCGGTATGGCGCGCAATATATTTCTGGACACCTAGTGTCCAGAAATATTTTGCAGTACGTCGCGCAATATATTTCTGGACACCTAGTGTCCAGAAATATTTTGCAGTACGGCGCGCAATATATTTCTGGACACCTAGTGTCCAGAAATATTTTGCAGTACGGCGCGCAATATATTTCTGGACACCTAGTGTCCAGAAATATTTTGCAGTACGTCGCGCAATATATTTCTGGACACCTAGTGTCCAGAAATATTTTGCAGTACGGCGCGCAATATATTTCTGGACACCTAGTGTCCAGAAATATTTTGCAGTACGGCGCGCAATATATTTCTGGACACCTAGTGTCCAGAAATATTTTGCAGTACGTCGCGCAATATATTTCTGGACACCTAGTGTCCAGAAATATTTTGCAGTACGGCGCGCAATATATTTCTGGACACCTAGTGTCCAGAAATATTTTGCGGTATGGCGCGCAATATATTTCTGGACACCTAATGTCTAGAAATATTTTGCGGTATGGCGCGCAACATATTTCTGGACACCTAGTGTCCAGAAATATTTTGCGGTACGGCGCGCAATATATTTCTGGACACGTAATGTCCAGAAATATTTTGCGGTATGGCGCGCAATATATTTCTGGACACCTAGTGTCCAGAAATATTTTGCAGTACGGCGCGCAATATATTTCTGGACACCTAATGTCTAGAAATATTTTGCGGTATGGCGCGCAATATATTTCTGGAAACCTAGTGTCCAGAAATATATTGCAGTACGGCGCGCAATATATTTCTGGACACCTAGTGTCCAGAAATATTTTGCGGTATGGCGCGCAATATATTTCTGGACACCTAGTGTCCAGAAACATTTTGCAGTACGTCGCGCAATATATTTCTGGACACCTAGTGTCCAGAAATATTTTGCAGTACGGCGCGCAATATATTTCTGGACACCTAGTGTCCAGAAATATTTTGCAGTACGTCGCGCAATATATTTCTGGACACCTAGTGTCCAGAAATATTTTGCAGTACGTCGCGCAATATATTTCTGGACACCTAGTGTCCAGAAATATTTTGCAGTACGGCGCGCAATATATTTCTGGACACCTAGTGTCCAGAAATATTTTGCAGTACGGCGCGCAATATATTTCTGGACACCTAATGTCCAGAAATATTTTGCGGTGTGGCGCGCAATATATTTCTGGACACCTACTGTCCAGAAATATTTTGCAGTACGGCGCGCAATATATTTCTGGACACCTAGTGTCCAGAAATATTTTGCGGTATGGCGCGCAATATATTTCTGGACACCTAGTGTCCAGAAATATTTTGCAGTACGTCGCGCAATATATTTCTGGACACCTAGTGTCCAGAAATATTTTGCAGTACGGCGCGCAATATATTTCTGGACACCTAGTGTCCAGAAATATTTTGCAGTACGTCGCGCAATATATTTCTGGACACCTAGTGTCCAGAAATATTTTGCAGTACGGCGCGCAATATATTTCTGGACACCTAGTGTCCAGAAATATTTTGCGGTATGGCGCGCAATATATTTCTGGACACCTAATGTCTAGAAATATTTTGCGGTATGGCGCGCAACATATTTCTGGACACCTAGTGTCCAGAAATATTTTGCAGTACGTCGCGCAATATATTTCTGGACACCTAGTGTCCAGAAATATTTTGCAGTACGTCGCGCAATATATTTCTGGACACCTAGTGTCCAGAAATATTTTGCAGTACGGCGCGCAATATATTTCTGGACACCTAGTGTCCAGAAATATTTTGCAGTACGGCGCGCAATATATTTCTGGACACCTAATGTCCAGAAATATTTTGCGGTGTGGCGCGCAATATATTTCTGGACACCTAGTGTCCAGAAATATTTTGCAGTACGTTGCGCAATATATTTCTGGACACCTAGTGTCCAGAAATATTTTGCAGTACGGCGCGCAATATATTTCTGGACACCTAGTGTCCAGAAATATTTTGCAGTACGTCGCGCAATATATTTCTGGACACCTAGTGTCCAGAAATATTTTGCAGTACGGCGCGCAATATATTTCTGGACACCTAGTGTCCAGAAATATTTTGCGGTATGGCGCGCAATATATTTCTGGACACCTAATGTCTAGAAATATTTTGCGGTATGGCGCGCAACATATTTCTGGACACCTAGTGTCCAGAAATATTTTGCGGTATGGCGCGCAATATATTTCTGGACACCTACTGTCCAGAAATATTTTGCAGTACGGCGCGCAATATATTTCTGGACACCTAGTGTCCAGAAATATTTTGCAGAACGTCGCTTAATATATTTCTGGACACCTAGTGTCCAGAAATATTTTGCAGTACGGCGCGCAATATATTTCTGGACACCTAGTGTCCAGAAATATTTTGCAGTACGGCGCGCAATATATTTCTGGACACCTAATGTCTAGAAATATTTTGCCGTATGGCGCGCAATATATTTCTGGACACCTAGTGTCCAGAAATATATTGCAGTTCTGGACACCTAGTGTCCAGAAATATATTGCAGTACGGCGCGCAATATATTTCTGGACACCTAGTGTCCAGAAATATTTTGCGGTATGGCGCGCAATATATTTCTGGACACCTAGTGTCCAGAAATATTTTGCAGTACGTCGCGCAATATATTTCTGGACACCTAATGTCCAGAAATATTTTGCGGTATGGCGCGCAATATATTTCTGGACACCTAGTCCTCTCACTCACTCACTCACTCACTCCAGAAATATTTTGCAGTACGGCGCGCAATATATTTCTGGACACCTAGTGTCCAGAAATATTTTGCAGTACGTCGCGCAATATATTTCTGGACACCTAGTGTCCAGAAATATTTTGCAGTACGGCGCGCAATATATTTCTGGACACCTAGTGTCCAGAAATATTTTGCAGTACGGCGCGCAATATATTTCTGGACACCTAATGTCTAGAAATATTTTGCGGTACGGCCTAGTGTCCAGAAATATTTTGCAGTACGTCGGGCAATATATTTCTGGACACCTAGTGTCCAGAAATATTTTGCAGTACGGCGCGCAATATATTTCTGGACACCTAGTGTCCAGAAATATTTTGCGGTATGGCGCGCAATATATTTCTGGACACCTGATGTCTAGAAATATTTTGCGGTATGGCGCGCAACATATTTCTGGACACCTAGTGTCCAGAAATATTTTGCGGTACGGCGCGCAATATATTTCTGGACACCTAATGTCCAGAAATATTTTGCGGTATGGCGCGCAATATATTTCTGGACACCTAGTGTCCAGAAATATTTTGCGGTATGGCGCGCAATATATTTCTGGACACCTACTGTCCAGAAATATTTTGCAGTACGTCGCGCAATATATTTCTGGACACCTAGTGTCCACAAATATTTTGCAGTACGGCGCGCAATATATTTGTGGACACCTAATGTCTAGAAATATTTTGCGGTATGGCGCGCAATATATTTCTGGACACCTAATGTCTAGAAATATTTTGCGGTACGGCGCGCAATATATTTCTGGACACCTAATGTCCAGAAATATTTTGCGGTATGGCGCGCAATATATTTCTGGACTATATAGTGTATCGCAAAATATTGGTGGACACTAGGTATCCAGAAATATTTTGCGCGCCGTACCGCAAAATATTTGTGGACACTAGGTGTCCAGAAATATATTGCGCGCCATACCGCAAAATATTTCTGGACACTAGGTGTCCAGAAATATATTGCGCGCCATACCGCAAAATATTTCTGGACATTAGGTGTCCAGAAATATATTGCGCGCCATACCGCAAAATATTTCTGGACACCTAATGTCCAGAAATATTTTGCGGTATGGCGCGCAACACCTAGTGTCCAGAAATATTTTGCGGTACGGCGCGCAATATATTTCTGGACACCTAATGTCCAGAAATATTTTGCGGTATGGCGCGCAATATATTTCTGGACACCTAATGTCTAGAAATATTTTGCGGTACGGCGCGCAATATATTTCTGGACACCTAATGTCCAGAAATATTTTGCGGTATGGCGCGCAATATATTTCTGGACACCTAGTGTCCAGAAATATTTTGCGGTATGGCGCGCAATATATTTCTGGACACCTAGTGTCCAGAAATATTTTGCAGTACGGCGCGCAATATATTTCTGGACACCTAATGTCTAGAAATATTTTGCGGTATGGCGCGCAACATATTTCTGGACACCTAGTGTCCAGAAATATTTTGCAGTACGGCGCGCAATATATTTCTGGACACCTAGTGTCCAGAAATATTTTGCAGTACGGCGCGCAATATATTTCTGGACAGCTAGTGTCCAGAAATATTTTGCGGTATGGCGCGCAATATATTTCTGGACACCTAGTGTCCAGAAATATTTTGCGGTATGGCGCGCAATATATTTCTGGACACCTAATGTCCAGAAATATTTTGCGGTACGGCGCGCAATATATTTCTGGACACCTAGTGTCCAGAAATATTTTGCGGTATGGCGCGCAATATATTTCTGGACACCTAGTGTCCACAAATATTTTGCGGTACGGCGCGCAAAATATTTCTGGATACCTAGTGTCCACCAATATTTTGCGATACGGCGCGCAATATATTTCTGGACACCTAGTGTCCACAAATATTTTGCGGTACGGCGCGCAATATATTTCTGGACACCTAATGTCCAGAAATATTTTGCAGTACGGCGCGCAATATATTTCTGGACACCACACATACATTGCGCGCCGTTCTGCAAAATATTTCTGGACAGTAGGTGTCCAGAAATATTTTGCGATACGGCGCGCAATATATTTCTGGACACCTAGTGTCCATAAATATTTTGCGGTACGGCGCGCAATATATTTCTGGACACCTAATGTCCAGAAATATTTTGCGGTACGGCGCGCAATATATTTCTGGACACCTAGTGTCCAGAAATATTTTGCGGTACGGCGCGCAATATATTTCTGGACACCTAGTGTCCAGAAATATTTTGCGGTACGGCGCGCAAAATATTTCTGGATACCTAGTGTCCACCAATATTTTGCGATACGGCGCGCAATATATTTCTGGACACCTAATGTCCAGAAATATTTTGCAGTACGGCGCGCAATATATTTCTGGACACCACACATACATTGCGCGCCGTTCTGCAAAATATTTCTGGACAGTAGGTGTCCAGAAATATTTTCCGATACGGCGCGCAATATATTTCTGGACACCTAGTGTCCATAAATATTTTGCGGTACGGCGCGCAATATATTTCTGGACACCTAATGTCCAGAAATATTTTGCGGTATGGCGCGCAATATATTTCTGGACACCTAGTGTCCATTAATATTTTGCGATACGGCGTGCAATATATTTCTGGACACCTAGTGTCCAGAAATATTTTGCGTTATGGCGTGCAATATATTTCTGGACACCTAGTGTCCAGAAATATTTTGCGTTATGGCGCGCAATATATTTCTGGACACCTAGTGTCCACAAATATTTTGCGGTACGGCGCGCAGTATATTTCTGGACACCTAATGTCCAGAAATATTTTGCGGTACGGCGCGCATTATATTTCTAGACACCTAATGTCCAGAAATATTTTGCGGTATGGCGCGCAATATATTTCTGGACACCTAGTGTCCAGAAATATTTGCGGTACGGCGCGCAATATATTTCTGGACACCTAGTGACCACAAATATTTTGCGGTACGGCGCGCAAAATATTTCTGGACACCTAGTGTCCACAAATATTTTGCGATACGGCGCGCAAAATATTTCTGGACACCTAGTGTCCACAAATATTTTGCGATACGGCGCGCAATATATTTCTGGACACCTAGTGTCCACAAATATTTTGCGGTACGGCGCGCAGTATATTTCTGGACACCTAATGTCCAGAAATATTTTGCAGTACGGCGCGCAATATATTTCTGGACACCACACATACATTGCGCGCCGTTCTGCAAAATATTTCTGGACAGTAGGTGTCCAGAAATATTTTGCGATACGGCGCGCAATATATTTCTGGACACCTAATGTCCTAATGGCCAGAAATATTTTGCGGTACGGCGCGCAATATATTTCTGGACACCTAGTGTCCACAAATATTTTGCGGTACGGCGCGCAATATATTTCTGGACACCTAGTGTCCACAAATATTTTGCGGTACGGCGCGCAATATATTTCTGGACACCTAGTGTCCACAAATATTTTGCGGTACGGCGCGCAAAATGTTTCTGGACACCTAGTGTCCACAAATATTTTTGCGATACGGCGCGCAATATATTTCTGGACACCTAGTGTCCACAAATATTTTGCGGTACGGCGCGCAAAATGTTTCTGGACACCTAGTGTCCAGAAATATTTTGCGTTACGGCGCGCAATATATTTCTGGACACCTATTGTCCACAAATATTTTGCGATACGGCGCGCAATATATTTCTGGACACCTAGTGTCCACAAATATTTTGCGGTACGGCGCGCAGTATATTTCTGGACACCTTATGTCCAGAAATATTTTGCGGTACGGCGCGCATTATATTTCTAGACACCTAATGTCCAGAAATATTTTGCGGTATGGCGCGCAATATATTTCTGGACACCTAGTGTCCAGAAATATTTGCGGTATGGCGCGCAATATATTTCTGGACACCTAGTGTCCACAAATATTTTGCGGTACGGCGCGCAATATATTTCTGGACACCTAATGTCCAGAAATATTTTGCGGTATGGCGCGCAATATATTTCTGGACACCTAATGTCCAGGAATATTTTGCGGTACGGCGCGCAATATATTTCTGGACACCTAGTGTCCAGAAATATTTTGCGGTATGGCGCGCAATATATTTCTGGACACCTAATGTCCGGTATGGACACCTAGTGGACACCTAGTGTCCAGAAATATTTTGCGGTATGGCGCGCAATATATTTCTGGACATCTAGTGTCCAGAAATATTTTGCAGTATGGCGCGCAATATATTTCTGGACACCTAGTCTCCATACCGCAAAATACCGCAAAATATTTCTGGACACTAGGTGTCCAGAAATATATTGCGCGCTATACCGCAAATTATTTCTGGACAGTATGTGTCCAGAAATATATTGCGCGCCGTACTGCAAAATATTTCTGGACATTAGGTGTCCAGAAATATATTGCGCGCCGTACCGCAAAATATTTCTGGACATTAGGTGTCCAGAAATATATTGCGCGCCATACCGCAAAATATTTCTGGACACTACGTGTCCACTAGGTGTCCATACCGGACATTAGGTGTCCAGAAATATATTGCGCGCCGTACCGCAAAATATTTCTGGACACTAGGTGTCCAGAAGTATATTGCGCGCCGTACCGCAAAATATTTCTGGACATTAGGTGTCCAGAAATATATTGCGCGCCGTACCGCAAAATATTTGTGGACACTAGGTGTCCAGAAATATATTGCGCGCCGTATCGCAAAATATTTGTGGACACTAGGTGTCCAGAAATATTTTGCGCGCCGTACCGCAAAATATTTGTGGACACTAGGTGTCCAGAAATATATTGCGCGCCATACTGCCATACCATATTTGTGGACACTAGGTGTCCAGAAATATATTGCGCGCCATACCGCAAATATTTCTGGACACTAGGTGTCCAGAAATATATTGCGCGCCATACCGCAAAATAATTCTGGACATTAGGTGTCTAGAAATATAATGCGCGCCGTACCGCAAAATATTTCTGGACATAAGGTGTCCAGAAATATACTGCGCGCCGTACCGCAAAATATTTGTGGACACTACGTGTCCAGAAATATATTGCGCGCCGTATCGCAAAATATTTGTGGACAATAGGTGTCCAGAAATATATTGCGCGCCGTAACGCAAAATATTTCTGGACACTAGGTGTCCAGAAACATTTTGCGCGCCGTACCGCAAAATATTTGTGGACACTAGGTGTCCAGAAATATATTGCGCGCCGTACCGCAAAATATTTGTGGACACTAGGTGTCCAGAAATATATTGCGCGCCGTACCGCAAAATATTTCTGGCCATTAGGACATTAGGTGTCCAGAAATATATTGCGCGCCGTACCGCAAAATATTTGTGGACAGTAGGTGTCCAGAAATATATTGCGCGCCATACATTAGGTGTCCAGAAATATATTGCGCGCCGTACCGCAAAATATTTCTGGACACTAGGTGTCCAGAAATATATTGCACGCCGTATCGCAAAATATTAATGGACACTAGGTGTCCAGAAATATATTGCGCGCCATACCGCAAAATATTTCTGGACATTAGGTGTCCAGAAATATATTGCGCGCCGTACCGCAAAATATTTCTGGACACTAGGTGTCCAGAAATATATTGCGCGCCGTACCGCAAAATATTTCTGGACATTAGGTGTCCAGAAATATATTGCGCGCCGTACCGCAAAATATTTCTGGCCATTAGGACATTAGGTGTCCAGAAATATATTGCGCGCCGTATCGCAAAATATTTGTGGACAATAGGTGTCCAGAAATATATTGCGCGCCGTAACGCAAAATATTTCTGGACACTAGGTGTCCAGAAATATATTGCGCGCCGTACCGCAAAATATTTCTGGACATTAGGTGTCCAGAAATATATTGCGCGTCATACCGCAAAATATTTCTGGACACTACGTGTCCACTAGGTGTCCATACCGGACATTAGGTGTCCAGAAATATATTGCGCGCCGTACCGCAAAATATTTGTGGACACTAGGTGTCCAGAAATATATTGCGCGCCGTATCGCAAAATATTTGTGGACACTAGGTGTCCAGAAATATTTTGCGCGCCGTACCGCAAAATATTTGTGGACACTAGGTGTCCAGAAATATATTGCGCGCCGTACCGCAAAATATTTCTGGACACTAGGTGTCCAGAAGTATATTGCGCGCCGTACCGCAAAATATTTCTGGACATTAGGTGTCCAGAAATATATTGCGCGCCGTACCGCAAAATATTTGTGGACACTAGGTGTCCAGAAATATATTGCGCGCCGTATCGCAAAATATTTGTGGACACTAGGTGTCCAGAAATATTTTGCGCGCCGTACCGCAAAATATTTGTGGACACTAGGTGTCCAGAAGTATATTGCGCGCCGTACCGCAAAATATTTCTGGACATTAGGTGTCCAGAAATATATTGCGCGCCGTACCGCAAAATATGACTCGAAAGAGGTGGAGCCGTGAATTATTAATGTTGGTAAATCGGAGATTCTAACCACGATTTAATTACATATCCAATTTAAAACGTCTATAGTTTGAGATTGTTTTCGTTAGTAAGAGCTACGTACAGCGCCGTGTAGATTTTTTATAGTTTCGTCATTCACTTTTGAATGCACAAAAACACATTCAACGTATCAGATTTTAGAGCATCGAATGCATGTTGCTATAGCACCTTACTGTCCAAGCTCCTGATTTTCTATGGCTATATGGACAAAAGAAAATTAAGGTATTATATTCCTCGTAAATTGCTTGCAATCCTTATACTTTGCAATTTGAAATATATTAATTACCTGGAAATTATTGAACTGTCTTCTTCTTCTTTATTTGGCGCTACAGTCCGGGGTGGACCTGGGCCTCAACCAGTAAGCCTCTCCAGCCGGCACGATGTTTAGCCAGCTGTCTCCAACTGCGCACACCAAGTCGATTGAGGTCCTTCTCCACCTGGGTGCGTCATCGGTTCCGTGGGCGTCCTCTATTGCGTTGTCCCACTGGGTGGGAGTCGAAGACTCTCCGGGCCGGAGCTGAGTTGTCCATACGCTCTACATGGCCTAGCCATCTTAGGCGTTGGATCCGAAGACGCCTGCCTAGACTCATGTCGCTGTACAGCCCGTACAGTTCGTGGTTGAATCATCTCCCCCCGAAAACCGTCAACGCAAACAGGACCAAAGATCACACGCAGAACTTTTCTCTTGAAGAGACCAAGGACTTCTTCATCTGCTTTGAAATTGTCCATGCCTCCGTGCCGTACAACATAACTTGGTCCTTCGAGAGATGGCTCTCCTACTCAATCGCCTCTTGAGCCCATAGAAACAGCGGTTGGCAAAAGT
This sequence comes from Eristalis intricaria, assembly GCA_964034865.1. Lineage (NCBI taxonomy): Eukaryota > Metazoa > Arthropoda > Insecta > Diptera > Syrphidae > Eristalis > Eristalis intricaria. The sequence goes on from OZ035875.1 coordinate 49,240,476, forward strand.
TACTCTGTGTTTAATCTCGGTACTGATGTTGTTCGTACTATTTACTGCGGAGCCGATACAGACGAAGTCCTTCACTACCTCGAAGTTATAGCTGCTTATGGTGACGTTTTGGCCAAGTCGTCGGTGTTGTGCGTCCTTTCTTGATGACAGCATATACTTCGTTTTGCCCTCGTTCACCGCTAAACCCATTTTGGCAGCCTCCGCATCAATGCCAGCAAACGCCTCATTGACGGCTCCCTGTGTTCAGCCAATCACGTCAATGTCATCCGTGTATGCTAACAGTTGTACGGACTTCTGGAAGATCGTGCCTCTAGTGTTCACGTGTGAGTCTTGATCGATCCAGGATGATGTTGAAGAAGTCACATGACAGCGCGTCGCCTTGGGATGTATGCGGGATACTCTGGGACCACACGGAGTATATGCGATGCTCTGAGACCACACGGCGTATGTGGGATACTCTGGGACCACACGGCGTATATGCGATGCTCTGAGACCACACGGCGTATGTGGGATACTCTGCGTTAATACGGCGTATGTGGAATACTCTGCGACCACACGGCGTATGTGGGATACTCTGCGTTAATACGGCGTATGTGGAATACTCTGCGACCACACGGCGTATGTGGGATACTCTGCGTTAATACGGCGTATGTGGGATACTCTGAGACCACATGGCGTATGTGGAATATTCTGCGACCACACGGCGTATGTGGGATACTCTGCGATAACACGGCGTATGTGGGATCGACCGTCTGCCTGCGCAACCTGACGAGTTTGGCAGGAATGTCAAAACAAGACATGGCATTGTATAGCTCGTTCCTATGCACGCTTTTATATGCGGCCTTGAAATCGATAAAAAAGTGGTGGGTGTCTATCTGCATCTCTTGGGTCTTTTCCAGGATCTGCCGTAGTGTGAAGATTTGGTCGATGGTGGACTTCCCTCGCTTGAAACTGCACTGGTAAGGACCTATCAGGTTGTTGACAAATTGTTTCAGGCACTCACACAAAACGGCAGAGAAGATATCTTATTCGATGTTCAGCATGCAACTATCCTTCTGTAGTTGGCGCAGACAGAGGGGTCTCCTTTCTTGTGGATCGAACAAACGATACTGACATTCCACTCGTCGGGCATGCCTTCCTCCGACCATATCTTACAGATGAGCTGGTGCATCCGCCCAATTGGATCATATCCAGCCGCCTTAAAGATTCTAGCGAACAGTCCGTCCGCACCGGTAGCTTTGTTAGACTTCAGTCTTGATATTGCTATCTGACCCTCGTGGATGGAGACGAAATTCTCCCCGATCATCGTCCGTATTGAGTGGAGCATTCTGCCTGAGAGCGTTATTTGGGTTTTCATCGCCCTTTAACAGTCTGCAGCGACAGCGACAGCGACTCTACTACAAGTTCTTCATTTTCGTTCCGACAGGCTACTGTCCGAATATTGTACCCATTGAATAGTTGCTTTATCCGTTGGTAGAACGTTCAGACATCATTTCTGACGTAACATTCCTACGGTCCTCAAATTTAGAGACGTCCCCACCAAACAATCACAGAGGCAGAGGCATGAGTCCCCGTTGAACTCTCGGAATGAGTTCAGACGCATGTTCCGATGACCGATCAGAAATCCTATCACTCCCGTAGCAGGGGATAGCTTGTTTGGCACGTATCCACTGGAAAATGTTACCCCATCCCATGACTCCAGACCCATCAACAAGAAACTTTTCACGCGGCAACTTGCCATAAATGACCCTTGTCAAGGGCAGCCACTTTCGATCGGGTGCGTTCAATGCTTTTTGATAATCAATGAGTTCACTTCGTGCACCAAAATATTTGCTAGTACTAGGCAGATACCCAGTCCCATTCAGCGGTTGTCTTGATTTTGTAAATTAGCATCCTAAGGTTCTCCTAAACGAACTCCAAATCCGAGTTCAAGATGTTTACACGCTTCGGCATTAGCCAAGTTAAGTGATTCCGTTTCCATTCGCAATTCAAATTGCACGCCAACTCATTAGCACGTGCAATCATCGAAGCCAATAAGTTGAACAACGAGAGTTCATCATCAGATCAAATTCCTCTCCTGGGCTGTGGAACAACAACCGAGCAATCACCTTGGATTCGCTTAGTGGAACATCGAACTGCAAAATCGTTATTCCCCACAATCTCGTCGCGGATGCTCATTTTGAGCGAATTAACAGATTGATAATAATCAAGCGCACACAAGACCGAGGAAAAAATCAAAATCCAGCAATCCACCTAATTACACCAGCAGCGCCCCCTGTGCCCGCACGAAGGCAGAGCAAATGAAGTAATCAACAAATGAATACACGCCCAACCGGGGGGTGCCTCAGTCGAGCACGAATAAAATCAAAATATTCCTACAGCCAGTGAAAGTGAAGAGCGCAGCCAGCCATTAGCGCCACCATTTCCCAAGCGGTTCTTTCCAGTATTTGACCGTGGAACGCAGACGGTCGAAGGCGCTAATTGAAGTCTTGTTTGCCCTCATTAGAGCCTTATCCAGCGATAATTGCACGGTTCCACTGCCACGACGGGTGCTGCTGGGTGGCGTTTAGATGAAATTATCACGTTCGAGATACACATTTAATCGGCTAAACGCTCAATTTGTGACAGATGAATAATCGGTTGGCAAACACGCTATTACTTCGGCAGGTATGCATGCGAGCACATATTTGCACAGACTCTGGAAAGTGGTTCAGCCAGATAAGATCACCTGCGAATTGAGTGTTAATGGCGGTTAGAGACAGAGTGTAAATAAATTATGACGTGATGGGATATTTCCACGCTTGATGGCTTGACTGGACTAGGGTCAATCCATGGCCTTGACGGGGATGCATTTTGGACTGATCTGATGATGGTTTGAGGGACGCTGGATGTGGGACTGTGAAAAGTTTTAGAAATGCGGATTGCTACCGTGGATAGCTACGGCGGCTTCTACACTTTTTGCTTTACTCTTAATTGCTCCCCCGCAGGTTTCTGCATGTCCAAGATAAAGAAGACCTTTTTGTAGAGGGATAACTTCGGATCAAGGGCGTAAGGTAACTAGGCCATGTAGACCGCACGGGCTAACCAAAAGAGTATACGGCTCTGAATACGTGGAAAAATGCAACAAAGGACTACCGCATCTACGGGCTTCAACTTATTTAATTTGAGGACCAGGTATATAAAGAAAAAGCCTCTCCTTTTGTATAAATGTGACATTTGGAGCTGGTAATGTTAAACCACTTGTGCTTGCAGACATATTATTTAACTTCCGATGAATCGTTCTGCCAACTTCGTCTGCTTTAATAAATTCATTAATTCCTAAGGGTCGGTCACAAGACTAGCCACACAATTTCAAAGACTCCTACCGTCTACTAATCTGGTACTACTCTTGCGCTACTCGTGTCTTCCGTTGCAGTGTCTTTTGGTACACCTCGTTGAGTTACCTGTTTCTTCTGCTCACAACGGTGGCTAAGCTGCCTTTCGCCATCGCAGATTCTAGTCTAGTTTAGGTGCTCTTCGCAAGCTCTGGAAATCTCCATTGTGGTCAGAAATCGAATGGCAAAATCCCGTTTGTTTATTTATTTATTTATTCAATTTACCGAGTTTAACTCTTAAGATTTCGGAACCTTATGATAATATTCGTATAATCTAAGTAATTGATGGGAACATTTTGATAATCATGAGTAAATAAATATAGGACAACAAAGTATTAAATAAATATTTGAATAAATAGATTTAGTAACAAATAAGTATGTGAGCAGTACATTAATTTGAATAAATATATTTTGTAATAAAGTGAAAAAAGTCCGAGGCGGACCTGGGCCTAGCTTCTCAGCAACCGCAAATCGTGTCGTGCGTGCTATTGATCATTCACGAGTGGAAGGGACCTACAGTTTAATTCCGACTCCGAACGGCGAAGTTAAGAAGCTTGTTCTAGACAGGAATACTCTTTGAGCATTGTCAGTGACTCGAAAGAGGTAGAGCCGTGAATTGTCACAGTTGGTAAATTCGGGTATCGAACATAGCACCCTCTGCGTAGGAGTCGACGCACTTACTCACTACGCCACGACGACGAATAAATAATTATAGGTATTAAATAAGATTAATTAAGGGAAATTGTCAAAGATTTTGGAATAGACTGTTTAAATTTTTGTCTCTCATCACATAGGTTTATTTCTACACAAACGGAATTAACTTGACTCATACATTTACTTAACGGTTCATTAAAGCCATAATTATACAGGTGTCTTGGTTGTAATAAGAATTGGTGCGTAAAACCTTACATTTTTAAGGAGCTCAGGGCAAATTACACGATACGAAAGAATATCATAAATGAACATTATGCTATGATCACCTCGTCTTCGTTCTAAAGTATCTAAACCTATTAATGCACATCTTGTAGGATATGGTGTCAAGATTCCACCCCATTCTTTTTACAACAAATCTAGTAAATGACATTTGAACTTTTTCTAGACGCACTATAGAGTTCATATATAATGGACACCATATTACTGAGCAATACTCAAGATGAGGACGTACAATGGACATATAGACAGATTATAGGGCATATGGATTCGAAAATTCAGCACATGTTCTTTTCAAAAATCCAAGCATTGAATTAGCTTTTGCAACTATGTAGCCAATATGAAATGAGGAGGAAGGTTTTGTATCGAAAATTACACCAAAGTCTTTTATTTCCGTTTTTCTAGTAAGACAAGTTCCACCTATCGAATAGTCATATATTACGGGTAACAATACACGGTAAACAGAAAAAGAATGACATTTACTAATATTTAAGCTTAGTCCATTGAGATCGCACCAATTACATAGCATATTTAAGTCATTTTGAACATACATACAATCGTGACGATTCTTAACACGAAGGTAAATCTTAAGGTCGTCTGCATACATTAAACACTTAACATGAGACAGGATTGAAGGAATCTCATTAATAAATATAATGAACAGTAGTGGACCTATATGGCTACCTTGGGGAACACCGGATAATACTTTAATGATTCAAGATTTATGATTATCAATTTTTACCATTTGAGTTCTATTTAGAGAGTTACTTACTCTATCCAGTTAATTAGTACTGAATGAATACCAAATGATCTTAGTTTGCGTAATAGAATATTATGGCGTACAGTGCCAAAAGCTTTTCTAAAATCCGTGAAAATAACATCAACTTGACACCCGGATTCTACTGAATCAAAGACGTATTTTGTAAATATTGTCAAATTGGTTAAGGTGGATCTACCAGAAACACAGCCATGTTTGTGTAAAGAAATGTGTTCTTTGATTGCAAAATAATTTTTTTTGTGACAATTAACTCAAAAAGTTTAGGAATAGCTCTAATCTTGGAGATTCCTCTATAACCTCCACTTTATGTCGATAACCAGCTTTAAATATTGGTGTAATAAAGGAAATTTTCCATTCATCTAAGAATGAAAGACATATTAAACAATAATTTCAATGGTAGCGACAAGGAAGAACTACATTGTTTGACAATAACAGACGGAACATTGTCACGACTAGGATTCACACAAGAGTTCAAGGAATAAATTCCCTGCCGTATGTCATCAGTTGAGATATACAGTGATCCAAGATTTATATTTCAAACATCTTTATTAAAAGAAGGTGGATGAATATTCGAGTGATCTCTATACACTGATTCAAGGAACTTTGCAAAGAGCTCGCACGTTGTCTCACTACTCTGAGATACTATACCATTGAACTCAACATTTTGCAAAGTCACATGTTGCTTTCTTTTATTATTTACAAATGTCCAGAAACCTTTAGGATTCCTAGCGATATTAGATTCAGTGTTCATAACATAGAAATTTGTTTAAAAATTCATATTCCCGACGCAATTGACAAAAACGCTGTTTGTTGTGCTCTTAATTTGATTTTTTGAATAGCTTAAATGCTTTATTTTTCGCGTTTGTCTATACTGCTGCAGCTTTAAGACTTTGAACAAAATTCCTCCCAAAATTTGGCAAAAGCAATCAACGCGGCTGCACGGTATGTTTTTTATTCGATCTGACCATGTCTCGCAACAACGTCGCATTCACCTTGGATGGGAATTAGAAGCATTTTTAGGCTAGCGGTAGTCACATATTACTCTTTAAAATTATTCACAAGAAACAGCCAAAATATTTATTTGAAAAAATTACCTTCTTTCGATCAAGTCGTGATATTACCTTAAAATCCTCCAATCATACTTGTTCAATGTCAGGCAGACACTTTTTCGACCGACTGGAGATCGCCAGATTGCAGGGCCATGCAGAGCACCTTACAAACAAGTTCTGATCCCGTGGTCTAAGCTATCTGCGACTGTTACTGCACTCATAGACAAAGAGGCAGAATAGTCAATTCCGATATACACATGAATGTAGAAGAGAGTGCGGTAAGAAGTAACAGGCTTTACTAAAATCAATTCTGCTCCTAGAATTTTGGAGATAATTCAGTCAAACCTTTATGTAATAAAAAAATCATCTTTCAACAAAAATTTATCAAAAATATGTATAATATGGGTGGCTCTACGGTCCGAAGTGGACTTGGGCCTAGCTTTTCAGCAACCACTCATGTTGTCCGTGCTATTGTTCTTTCACGAGTGGGAGGGACCTACAGCTTAATGCCGACTCCGAACGGCGAATTGGAGAAGCTTTTTCTAGACAGGAATACTCTTTGAGCATTGTCAGTGACTCGAAAGATGTGGAGCCGTGAATTATCACAGTTGGTAAATTCGGGTATCGAACCTGGCACCCTCAGCGTAGGAGTCGACGCACTTACACACTACGCCACGGCGGACCATAATTTATCAAAAAGGATACGCTTAATATGTCCAACATTTCTCCGAGTACAATTTTGAAAAATGTCCTGCCCGGGTACTTTTCCAAGAACTTAAAAAAAAGTATTTCTTTAATAATCATTATTTTCTTAAAAGAATTAAAGTTAAAGGAATGTAAATTGAAATTAAGTGTCGTCATTCGATCCTTTTGTAAGGTGTGTGCCCACTTTTTGCATGCATGATGTACGTTCACTCCACCCATTTCTCGCCTGGAAAGCTTTGTGAAATGGTTTCCAACTGAAGATGCTCGAACAGTGCTCATCTTCTTCCACAGATGAGGAATCATAAACCTTTTTTTCTGACTAATAGTTGTTTTTAATTTTAATTTCGTCCCGTAAGAGGGCTTCCTTTTATGGTGTATCGCTAAATCTACCTGATTTCTAGACTTCCTAATAATGCCTTGTTTTCATTGTCCCGCCTTCGGATAACGCCTTATTACCTCAGGGTTGAAAGAAGCTGATTGAAGCCCCTATGGGTCTGGTAAGCAGTGCTCATACTCATAACATACGTTTAAACAACAAACGGGGTGGATTGTTACATGTTTCAACTAAGCCTGAGATAACGTAACACACAAAATATCCACACAATTATTTTATAATTATGTCATAAGAAAAAACAATCAGCACTGTATCGCTGTTGTGTGGAAAGAGACCAAAAATACAAAAAATAAAAAAGTTACAAGCAAACCTGCCTTTTTGGCACTCATGCCAGATTTTTCCTGCAAAGGTATGGATGTGTGGTGGTTGAGCGGAGTTAAAAAAAGATAATCGGATAATATAATGTTCACGTTTTATTTATTTAATTAAATCTCAAAGAACAATATTTCGCGAGCTGGCGGAGAGACTACGGACTGTATCGAGCGTTAAGTGGAAAACTGTGTCTATTGCAGTAGCGTTTACAAAAAGTTACGTAGTCAAAAATGTAATAGAATAAGTACTAAGCAATAATTTCATGATAGTTAAAGTATCGCTAAATATGCAGTTAATGAAGGTCTTGAGATAAATATTTTATGTCGCCACAGATGAAACAAACATTATTTCTCTTTCGCTTTTTTGGCTGTTACTTCTTGCCCCTGCTACAACTAGCCCCTTTCACAATACGGCCGTCGTCTATTGCTGAGGTTTTTCCTTTTTTCATTCTTTTTCTGGCTTGAAGATTAATTTTGTTGCATTGCAGTCACACAATTCAAAAAATGGATGCGCCAAAAGTCTTTGCAAGCAAAGCGCCAAAGTCATTAGGTAAGGTTATCCCCCGTGCCTTAATTTTTTAAGTACATAAATAGGCGTTTTTTTATTGAGAATCTATATTCAGTTGAGTAATGATTCTCAATAAAACGCTCTTATTCACTTTGTACACACTTTACTTTTTTGTGTCAAAAGTTGGTTCGTGTCTTTACTTTTATAGTACTAGACTTCAAAAATCCATTAGTGTTAGCAGTTGGTTGCCAATGTTTGTGCAAATAAGTTTTTATTCTCTAGAAACATTTGTATTTCAAGCAATGAATGGATTGAGGCTGAGACGCTAATGCTGATAATTCTGCTGTATGTGCAAGAATGATTTAGCAGCTATGATTTAGTGGTGGTAGTTGAGGCACCACCTGTGATTTCGATTCTTTAACGCTCTATATTCAGCAATGACTTATTACTGAGCTGAGTATTGGCGTTTTTTTTATTGATAATCTATACTCAGTTCAGTAATGATTCTCAACAAAACACGCCTAATGATTGCATTAGAAAACTGCATAAAAGATGAGTCAGAGAACGACGTTAGCATTATTTCGTGAATAACCATAAAAAATTTAATAAATAACCCTCAAAAAGTGGCATTAAATTCATTAATGGCCAAGAGGACAATAAGCTGTAGGGTTGCCAATCTATATAGTGCTTCATTTCTGTAGAAGTCTCCGAAGGAGGCTCTCTCTCTCTCTCTCTCTCTCTCTCTGCCCCTCTTCATTAGTGCAATGTTTTGCTCGACAGTCAGCACCCTGATTTATAAATTGAAATTCTGTGTGCAAATGCCTTTTTGTAAAATTGTATGCCTCTTCTTAGTTTTCAATTTTATATTTCGTTTCCATTTTTTTGTTTGTTTCAAATGAAACCTTTGCTAGCTAGTGTGCATTCGTTAATATGTATAGACCTTTCGACTGTGCTCACAAGCAACTTTAACATGCGTTGCACCTCGCCCTCTCGCAGTACATTCTATTCCTCGCTTCACGCTCCTCCCCTGACCCAGATCGTTTAAGTATTCGACAAGAGATAGCTTACATCTGCCTCAGATATCGAAGTGATTTCGGATGAATTCATTATTCGTTTCCATCGAATCTGTTGCCATTTGTAAGGCAAACAAATTGATTTAATACCACGCGTAAAGGGATAGCTTGTTGTGCCGTACACTCCTAATCGCCTTATCCGAAGACGAGATGCGTATCCATCCGGCTTATTTAACGTGTATACATGCACAACCAGGACTAATCAGGATCGATAAATATACCCCCGACCATTCGCTGGAGAAGCATCCTCCAATACTGTATGAATATCCATCAAAAAGTTCAGGTAAACTTCCCGAAAAGTTATTTAATTAAAGCCCAAGTCATGAGTCGATTACGTTGCGTTGAGTAGGTACCTGGAATGGAAGCAGTGTGCTTCCTTTTTTTTCGGTTCGAACTAAATGATTGATAGCAACATGTCGTTGGAGCAACGCACAATAAGTCTGAACGTCGCCTCGCCATGCGTTCTAACCCCTGACAATTGATGAGGAGGAGCCTTGAAGTTTCGCCCTGTTGATTTATTCAAGGCCAGGAAAATTACGAGTTTTCATAATTTAAACGATTACCAACAGATGGGGACTCTGGGGACCAGTGCACGTCTGCGGGAATGAATTCAAGAGCACCGTTGGCATTTATCAAACGATCAAAAATTTGCACAAGAGGAAGTAGTCAAAATGTTCATTTCCGTCGCGTGGGTATGATTTGGTTTTCGATCACTTAGTGCATTGGTCACGGTCAGCACAAGGATCTGATTCTGGGTTGCTCCTTAATTGAATAAACGGGGTTTTTTTCCTTTGGAAGTTGGAAAAATTTGTTGTCACATATAAGGATATGCAGGAGCCGTCTTTGAAGTGAGAGGACGTGTGACTGTGCATCAAGGGCAAAGTCAAGTTGACAGCGTTCAGCCTGATGAGATGTCATCATCGATTCCTGTAAATCATGTAATCCCCAGCCTACTCGTTGCTCTCTCTGGATAGCCTCCACAGCAATAGGTTACAGGTGATCTAATGTATGCTTCCACACTGATGTGGACTCCGTAACAGAGGACGCCTGCATTTAAATTGGCGCACCCAGAGAACGACCTCAACCAACTTGGCGTGCGACCTGGAAGCAGCTAGCCAGAGACTCTGCTTTCTGGGCACGTGTATGTGGAATGCGAGGTAACTCAAAAAAACGCGTGCAGACGATAAACTTCCGGAGGTCCTAAGGTGCGATGGGATAGGCGGGGTAAAAAATAGGATGAATAACTGCAGCGATAATTGCAGAGAGAGAGAAGGTTGCGGATGTTCCGATTTGGGTATGTTGTTCGACGTAAACTTAGCCAAGAAGTGTTAGGCTTTATGTACATAAACTGCTGTAATATGGGTCTCAAAACAATTCGACAACATAAGTCTTATCTGCGTCCACGGTCCCAAGAGTTACGTCTCGCAACACGCGCCAGATTCTGCAACATGCGCTGGCAACATTTTCCTCATTATGTTTCACCTTTTATTTGTTTACGTCTTATGTCTTATCGTCTTCTCAAAATGTGTTACACTCCCATTTGTTTACTCGTTTGTAATAGCGTCCTTTTACTTATTTTGTCTCCTCCTGTTTGTCTTTGTCGATCGTACAGTACTGTTGTTGTGGAATGGGAAAAGGAGTGGTTTTCTTTCTTTTTATTATATAAATAAAATGTTAATTTCGTCCAATATAATGTGTTTAGTGTTTTAATTGTGCGAGTCTCTCCCAACTCGTAACTTCTTCTTCTTTATTTGGGGCTACAGTCCGAGGTGGTCCTGGGCCGCAACCAACAAGCCTCTCCAGCTAGCACGGTCTCTGGCTAGCTGTCTCCAGTGTCGCATGCCAAGTTGGTTGAGGTCCTTCTCCACCTGGGTGCGCCACCTTAAACGCGGGCGTCCTTTGTTACGTTGTCCCACGGGTTCGGAGTCGAAGACTCTCCGGGCCGGAGCTGAGTTGTCCATACGCTCTACATGGCCTAGCCATCTTAGGCGTTGGATCCGAAGACGCCTGCCTAGACTCATGTCGCTGTACAGCCCGTACAGTTCGTGGTTGAATCATCTCCCCCCGAAAACCGTCAACGCAAACAGGACCAAAGATCACACGCAGAACTTTTCTCTTGAAGAGACCAAGGACTTCTTCATCTGCTTTGAAATTGTCCATGCCTCCGTGCCGTACAACATAACTTGGTCCTTCGAGAGATGGCTCTCCTACTCAATCGCCTCTTGAGCCCATAGAAACAGTGGTTGGCAAAAGTTACTCTGTGTTTAATCTCGGTACTGATGTTGTTCGTACTATTTACTGCGGAGCCGATACAGAGGAAGTCCTTCACTACCTCGAAGTTATAGCTGCTTATGGTGACGTTTTGGCCAAGTCGTCGGTGTTGTGCGTCCTTTCTTGATGACAGCATATACTTCGTTTTGCCCTCGTTCACCGCTAAACCCATTTTGGGAGCCTCCGCATCAATGCCAGCAAACGCCTCATTGACGGCTCCCTGTGTTCAGCCAATCACGTCAATGTCATCCGTGTATGCTAACAGTTGTACGGACTTCTGGAAGATCGTGCCTCTAGTGTTCACGTGTGAGTCTTGAACGATCCAGGATGATGTTAAAGAAGTCACATGACAGCGCGTAGCGTTTCTTCTTAACGTGCTCCTTCCTCTTGAGTTCACGTCAAGAGTCATCCCGAGGTATTTGGACACGATTTGGAAGACCGGCAAGTTTTAATTTGCCTATAGATGAAATTAATATGGACTGATTTGCTTTAATTAGGAACAATACGCCAGAAGTTCATCCATTCGTGTATCCGATCTAGTGAACGTTGTAATTTTGCTGTAGACTCTTCAACCGTTTTGCCTGTTACTAAAATAGCGGTATCGTCAACAAATGTGCCCAGAACAGTGTGTTATATCACTAGTATAAAGTAGGTATAGTAGAGGGCCAAGGGCAACACTCCCTGAATGAGAAAATGATCACCAAAATAAACTGAAGTTCTGTTTGAAAACCTCTCATGGCCGGATGAACTCAACGCGGCTGCAACGAGGTTTATTAGAAAACCCGAGGTTTGCAGACACTGAAAATATATGGCGGTTTGGAGAAAATTGATGAAACCCCGCGATTTAGTTTGGTTGGAATAAGGCTTTACGATAAAATCTGTGGTAGTGTGAATGTGTGGTAGTTGTTGTTAAGAACGGTGTCAAGCTTTAAGCTTCAGGGGTTAGACACAGTACCCAGGAAATAGCTGGACTTATATTAAATAATCTCTAAAAATGCCATTTACCAAGCATTGATGTATCAAATAAAATAAAGATTTTTCAAAAATCATCACTATTTAATCAGACATTATTACGAAACAGAGTTGACTTATTTTTTTACACGACAATTATTTAACTCAATCATAAATGAGACTTGATACTAATAACTTAAAAATGTACATTCTACACACATGTGGTTCTTCCAGCATGCGTGCACTCACCCATGTCGTGGGGTTAAGACAGGAATGTGCCCGTCAAAGTGTCAATTAAATTTTTAATTGATCACTTTTATAGAGCGTCTCCTAATTGGCATGTCTTTTGATCTTTGAAATAGACAACGAGCGGGGCTTAGGTGAATCTAATGAAGGCATGCAATAAATTCAATTTGAGCGACACGATAGACTTGAAATGAGTTTCCCCGACTACGATGGGTCAAGACTACAATGGGCGCTAAGCTCTGAGAAGAGAGTGGGCGTCAAGGGATGACTTGGACTGACCCTTGCTTGGTCAAGAATGCAAAAATTAAATTTTATTCATTAGTCAGTGCACCTAATGATGAAGAAATTTCAGGAAACTGGAAGAATAAGAACACTAAATTTTGAAGAGTTTGTTTGATTGAATGCGCTAATCTCAAGAACTACTGGTTTGATTTGAAAAATTCTTTTTCTGCTGGATAGTTTTTATTATTATTCCTTTTTGAGAGCTTCCGTTGCCTGAGTTAAGCTTTTGAGACAATTAGTTAAAAAAAATATATTTATTGTGATTGTGTTCTAGTACATAAAAACCAAAAGGGAAGGGTGTTTTTTATCAGTAAAAATCTGGCACTACTATGTGGACACGGGTACACATAGTGTTTTGTTGAAGATTGTCACCAACCCAAGCAAAAACAAAAAAAAATAAATGTATTGTGACCGACTGGTCTTACAACTATTACAATCAACTGTTCTTTACAGTAAATTCAATTAATTATGAAACCTATTTGGCATAGTTGAGCACCAAGAACATAAGTCAGACGCAACGTCAAGTTCTTGGTGTAACTTGTGCAATCACAATTGAAGCTATTAATGTTGCAATTCGATAAGTCATCGATGAATTCTATTTGCGCAGCATAACGGGGTGTTTCCTTGGGTAACGCTGATCATGGAGAGGCAGAAGCGGTGAAGGGAGCAATCATGCTACGGACGTAACTCGTGCATTGCGTGAATGGTTTAAGTAACGCAAAAATCATATGCGATGAAATTGTTCTTCTTTAAAAGTTCTAAAAAAAAGTCCGTGACAGCATTACCTTTCTTATGGTAAACAAATTTGTTAGAAAGTAAGTATTACTTATCCTGAACTCGTTGTCAAACCAACGACATCGAGTGCAGGCTGGCACATGCAGCGAAGCTGGAAGCCTACAAAGCACCGCTGCAACGAACAACGAGAGCTGTTCGTAAGATCTACGAACAGAGACGAAGGGACGAGACCCGGCTTCTAAGGAGAAAGAAGAAAGAGCACGCGAAGCGCGCGATCGAGGAGATGGAGAGGTGCTACGGTAGGAACGATGTCTGAAAGTTTTACCAAAGGGTGAAACAGGTATCCAGTGGATATATGGTTCGGGCAGAAGTAGAGTCGCAGTCGATACTGAGAATTTGGAAGAACCATATCTACAGACTGCTAATCGGCGATGATGACACCAATACCGCTGTCGCAGAATGTTCCACTCAATATGGACGGTGATCGATGAGAATTCCGTCCCCCCAACTTAGACGAGGTCAAGAAAGCAATATCAAGACTGAAGTCTAACAAAGCCGCCGGTGCGGACGGACTGTCCGCTAAAAATTTTTAAGGCAGCTGGAGATGATTTGGTTGTACGCATGCACCAGCTCATCTGGCCATCAGGAAGCATGCCCGACGAGTGGAATCTCAGTATCGTTTACCCGATCCACAGGAAAGAAGACCCTCTGACTGCGTCAACTATAGAGGGATAAGTCTCCTGAACATCGCTTACAAGATCTTCTCTGCCATTTTGTGTACTCGCCTGAAGCCCCTTATAAATAACCTGATAGGTCCAGGGAAGTCCACCATCGACCAGATTTTCACACTACGATAGATCCTGGAAAAGACCCAAGAGATGCAGATCGACACCCACCACCTTTTTGTCGATTTCAAGGCCGCATATGACAGCGTGCATAGGGACGAGCTATACAACGCCATGTCTAGTTTTGACATTCCTGCCAAACTCGTCAGGTTGTGCAGGATAACGATGTAGAACTGCTGCTCCATCATGGTCGCCGAGACATTCAATGTCGAAAAAGGTTTTAGGTGTAGTCTCAGAGTATTCCACATACGCCGTGTGGTCGCAGGGTATCCCACATACGCCGTGTGGTCTCAGGGTATCCCACATACGCCGTGTGGTCTCAGGGTATCCCACATACATCCCAAGGTGACGCGCTGTTCTGTGACTTCTTTAACATCATCCTGGAGAAGATCGTGCAAGACTCACACGCCAACACTAGAGGCACAATCTTCCAGAAGTCCGTACAGCTATTCGCATGCTCGGATGACATTGACGTGATTGGCCGAACACAGGGAGCCGTCAATGAGGCGTTTGCTGGCATTGGTGCGGAGGCGGCCAAAATGGGTTTAGCGGTGAACGAGGGCAAAGCGAAGTATATGCTGTCATCAAGAAAGGACGCACAACATCGAAGACTCGACCAAAACGTCACCATAAGCAGCTATAACTTCGAGGTAGTGAAGGACTTCGTCTGTATCGGCTCCGCAGTAAATAGTACGAACAACATCAGTACCGAGATTAAACACAGAGTAACTTTTGCCAACTGCTGTTTCTATGGGCTCAAGAGGCGATTGAGTAGGAGAGCCATCTCTCGAAGGACCAAGCTGACATTATATAACACCTTGATCATCACTGTGCTGCTCTATGGTGCAGCAGATGAGGAAAAGATTCAACCACGAACTGTAGGGGCTATACAGCGAGCCAACATTTCAAAGGTAAATTTTGAGCTTTTGCGGATGACCTTGGCATTGCATACTGCTGACATGAATCATGACGTTGCTGTTTTTAGAAGCTGATTTGATGAGCTTGCGATTGGTTGTAAAACTAAACACGACTGGATGGCGCAGTTCGTAGAGAGCGGGGTCCCTGGTTAGCGGGGTCCCTGGTTTGACCCAGTGAAAGCAAAGTTAATACCCTTTTATCTGGTTTTCACATCTGGTCCAGGATCAACATTTGCCGTTGGAATCAAATTAACGGCACTATCACTGGAATGGGGCGCCGTGGCGTAGTGGGTAAGTGCGTCGACGCCTACGCAGTGGGTGCCAGGTTCGATACCCGAATTTACCACCTTTCATATTTCACGGCTCCACCTCTTTCGAGTCACTGACAATGCTCAAAGAGTATTCCTGTCTAGAAAAAGCGACTGAACTTCGCCGTTCGGAATCGGCATTAAACTGTAGGTCCCTTCCACTCGTGAAAGAACAATAGCACACACAACAGGAGTGGTTGCTGAGAAGCTAGGCCCTGTGGCCCTCTACGGGCTGTAGCGCCACCCATATTATTATTATTATTATATTATCACGGGAGTGGTCAATCAGTGATAGTAGTCTGACTATTTATAGGTATCACAAGGGATCAACTTGGTCTAAGTGTGCTGGGTGAATTCACTAGCAGCCCCCCTACCTAACCTAACCTAGTTGAAAATTAAGAACATTGTGAATGTTATATTGATTCATGACAGCCGCAAATGGAAGTGTTCAAAGATTCGCGCTGCCAAACAATTAATGAATAATTATTTATTGTTCAGTTCCATAACGACAACCTGTCAAAAAGCACCCTTAACACCCACCGAATGAATCGGTTGGTATTAAACGAGAATTCTGATGTATATAATCACTCTGACAGCATTATCATCAATTTACAATGCAAGCCAACAAAAGTGCAATCGCCTCCCCTCCCACACGACATTAGCTCATTAGTTCAAGTACAGTACAATGCCAATAGAACTGCTGCTCCATCATGGTCGCCGAGACATTCAATGTCGAAAAAGGTTTTAGGTGTAGTCTCAGAGTATTCCACATACGCCGTGTGGTCGCAGGGTATCCCACATACGCCGTGTGGTCTCAGGGTATCCCACATACGCCGTGTGGTCTCAGGGTATCCCACATACATCCCAAGGTGACGCGCTGTTCTGTGACTTCTTTAACATCATCCTGGAGAAGATCGTGCAAGACTCACACGCCAACACTAGAGGCACAATCTTCCAGAAGTCCGTACAGCTATTCGCATGCTCGGATGACATTGACGTGATTGGCCGAACACAGGGAGCCGTCAATGAGGCGTTTGCTGGCATTGGTGCGGAGGCGGCCAAAATGGGTTTAGCGGTGAACGAGGGCAAAGCGAAGTATATGCTGTCATCAAGAAAGGACGCACAACATCGAAGACTCGACCAAAACGTCACCATAAGCAGCTATAACTTCGAGGTAGTGAAGGACTTCGTCTGTATCGGCTCCGCAGTAAATAGTACGAACAACATCAGTACCGAGATTAAACACAGAGTAACTTTTGCCAACTGCTGTTTCTATGGGCTCAAGAGGCGATTGAGTAGGAGAGCCATCTCTCGAAGGACCAAGCTGACATTATATAACACCTTGATCATCACTGTGCTGCTCTATGGTGCAGCAGATGAGGAAAAGATTCAACCACGAACTGTAGGGGCTATACAGCGAGCCAACATTTCAAAGGTAAATTTTGAGCTTTTGCGGATGACCTTGGCATTGCATACTGCTGACATGAATCATGACGTTGCTGTTTTTAGAAGCTGATTTGATGAGCTTGCGATTGGTTGTAAAACTAAACACGACTGGATGGCGCAGTTCGTAGAGAGCGGGGTCCCTGGTTAGCGGGGTCCCTGGTTTGACCCAGTGAAAGCAAAGTTAATACCCTTTTATCTGGTTTTCACATCTGGTCCAGGATCAACATTTGCCGTTGGAATCAAATTAACGGCACTATCACTGGAATGGGGCGCCGTGGCGTAGTGGGTAAGTGCGTCGACGCCTACGCAGTGGGTGCCAGGTTCGATACCCGAATTTACCACCTTTCATATTTCACGGCTCCACCTCTTTCGAGTCACTGACAATGCTCAAAGAGTATTCCTGTCTAGAAAAAGCGACTGAACTTCGCCGTTCGGAATCGGCATTAAACTGTAGGTCCCTTCCACTCGTGAAAGAACAATAGCACACACAACAGGAGTGGTTGCTGAGAAGCTAGGCCCTGTGGCCCTCTACGGGCTGTAGCGCCACCCATATTATTATTATTATTATATTATCACGGGAGTGGTCAATCAGTGATAGTAGTCTGACTATTTATAGGTATCACAAGGGATCAACTTGGTCTAAGTGTGCTGGGTGAATTCACTAGCAGCCCCCCTACCTAACCTAACCTAGTTGAAAATTAAGAACATTGTGAATGTTATATTGATTCATGACAGCCGCAAATGGAAGTGTTCAAAGATTCGCGCTGCCAAACAATTAATGAATAATTATTTATTGTTCAGTTCCATAACGACAACCTGTCAAAAAGCACCCTTAACACCCACCGAATGAATCGGTTGGTATTAAACGAGAATTCTGATGTATATAATCACTCTGACAGCATTATCATCAATTTACAATGCAAGCCAACAAAAGTGCAATCGCCTCCCCTTCCACACGACATTAGCTCATTAGTTCAAGTACAGTACAATGCCAATTAACTCGTGCAATACCCGCGCATCTGTGCGTCCACCGATAACAATGCAGCTAGCAATTAGATAAAGAATTCAATCATACGTCCTTTACATGTCAAATCGTTTGTGTAATTACGCATATTTTAAGGTACGACTGCACACCGTTGCTTGGAATCCACCTCCCCACCGTGACCCATCCACTATTGATGTTTGAACATACTGGTTCAATTAATAATGTTACTGCTGTGCATTCTCAAAGCATGCAAGGTACGCACATGTGCTCTATTGCAGCCAAACGATAATGGCTACTTAATTTGTAGTGGAAAAATGAGGGCTGAATGTCAATGGGAACTTGGGTTTGTTTTGAGGAACGGAGGCACGAAGAACTAGCGAATTTGGTTCGCAAACAGTTAAAGAGCCGTCCTGGAAGGAGTTTGCAGAGAAATTGGAAGGCGAACAAAGGTCTGCCGAAAAAAGGTGTCCTGGCAAACTATTCGCCGACTCAAAGGAAGGAAATTCAACAAAATCGAATGAGTCGCATCCAAAGATGATCTGTTGCCTACTACTGAGGAGGGCTTTTGGAGCAGATGTGGCGGGCTTTGTATGTTGGTGCATCGAACCCTCTGCAACTGAACCTCGCTGCCTGGGTTCGATTCCTGGGATGACAAAGATCCCACATCTTTTGAGACACTGCTAATGCTCAAAGAAAGACAACTATCTAGAAAAAAGCTCCTCAAACTTCGCCGTTCGGAGTCGGCATAAAATTGTCGGTGCCTCGCACTTGTGAGTCAATAATAGCAAGCACAACACGAGTGGTTACTGAGAAGCTAAGCCCTGGCCCCCACCCATATAATTATTATCATATTTTGGCCCACCCGAACAAGGGACTCTGGACGGCAGACCCGTGGCCTTGAGTTGAACGCAGCATAGTTCAACTGTGTCATTGATAGATGTCATTTCGGCAACTACGGCGATATGGGTAACGAGGGAGTTTTATGGCTCTCGCGTGTTATTAAGGTGGCATGGGAACCCAGTAAGACATCTTGGCAAACTGGGGTGATGAAAGAAAGGGGCACAAAAGAGACTGCTCAAACTACAGGGGCATGTCTCTTTTAAGTCTCCTCGGCAAAGTTTCTGGAGCTATGGTCGAGTCCAGGATGGAGGATGAACTTTCGTCTCGGCAGAAGTTTTAACTCTAAGTGGTACCTGAGAATTCTTGGGAGTATGCCTAACCGATCTAAAGCTGCTTTTTAAATCTGCAAAAAGCATACAACCGAGATCCACTCAGTTCCAGTTAAACTCTGGAGTCTAACGATCTCGGAGAGGTTACAAAGTAAAGGTTTTATAACGACTGGACTGGTTGATAGAGTACCTGTCCCTGGTTAGCGGGGTCCCCGGGTTCGAATCCCAGTGAAATCAAAGTTAATACGCTTTTATCTGGTTTTCCAATCTGGTCGAGTCACCATATGCCGTTGGAATCAAATTAACGGCACCGTCACTGGAGTTGTCAATCAGTGGAAATAGTCTGAATAGCGGTATCACAATGGATTAACTTGGTCTAAGTGTGCTGGTGAATACACTAGCAGCCCGCCTATCTAATCTAACCCCAGGAAAGGCTTGTTGACAAGATCAACGTGGCCAGAGCAACAACAAAACAATGAAGCTTCTGACGTTAGACCATAACTCGATCCGTGTGCTCGTCCGAGTGATCAAAGGACACTTCCCCCCTTCGACCAATGCCACGGCCAAGCTCTCTAAAATCTAGCTTCACTGGACAAGATTCTTCACAGAGACTGCGGACTTAGGTTAGGTTAGGTTGAGGTGGCTGACTGCCGCGCATACGGACAGCATACACACATAGGCCAAGCATAGGCCCATTGTGTTACCTCGCGGTTCTTAGGCTACCTATTCCGCAAACCAATTGGTGCTTTTGATAAAGCGAAGAAGCACTTACATAGCAAGTGCTCGATGGTTTCTTCCTCATCCTCGTCCATGCAGCTTCTGCAGAAAGGCGAAGGCCTAGTCTAGAGTCTAGAGGCGTGAGTTCCGATGGCACAATTCCCTGTAAAACGCCAATAAGTGATCTGAGGTTTGGCCTGCTTAAACTGACTAAGCTAAGCGATCGCTTGGGATCGATCATAGGCCATAGTTGTTTGTTAGTAAGGCATCCTGTGCCAGATATACATCTGTGGTTAGCTTTAGCAGGTCCACCCGAAAAGAGCACGGAGTTTGTGGCCTTGATGTTCGTGAGTTCGTCCGCTTCGCAATTCTCTGGAATGTCACAGTGTCCCGGCACCCACATAAGTTGGAGATAGGCGGCAATTAAGGGAAATCTTGGAAATAAAGGTGACTGAATCCAGAGATTTGAACGCTGCCTGGCTATCGGAACAGATGCAGATATCTGTGCGCGATATTACATTGTTTTTTAGCCAGGACAGGGCTTCCTTAATCGCTATAGTTTCAGCCTGAAAGGCGAAGTGATTTGGTAGACGTGGAGAAAGCGGGTTGCTCAGATCCTTCGAATAGATGCCGGCCCCCACACCTGCATCCAACTTCGATCTATCTGTGAAGATTCGCAGTGGACCTTCCAGCGTCTGGTGTTCAGACTCCCAGTAAGATCTGGGCGGTATGCTGGTGGAGAAATTCTTCTCGAAGAGGAGTTTATTTGGAGTGAGGTCTGTATCTATGGGTATAGAGGCATACCTGCGTAGGATCGTTGAATGTCCAGACTGCAGTTCTTTCCAGCTGCTCAGCGATCTTAATCTAATCGCCGTGTTAGTTGCTGTCTGTCTGCCAATCAGTTCTATCGGTGGCTGGTTAAGGTGTATGGTTTGGGCGTCGGAAGAAGTGGGCTTTAACGCTCCGCTTATGCATACGCAAGCCATCCTCTGCACTCTAGCGAGTGCAGTCCACCGAATTGCGACACCATATAGCAGTATGGGTCTGACTACCGATATAAATAGCCAGTAAACCATTCGGGGTCGCAGTCCCCATTTGCACCCAATGGCCCTTTTACAGCAGTAGAGGGCCGTTGAGGCCTTCTTGCCACGTTCCTGGATATTTAGCTTAACTTCGTGTCTAGTATAAGGCCTAAGAATTTAGCACTGTCGCTTAGCACCAAGATGGTCCCGCAAAGTGTGGGAGGGTCAAAGTTAGGAATTTTATACTTCCTAGTACAGAGGACTAGATCCGTTTCGTTGGCGGGTTGACACCTAGGCCGCATTCGCTAGTCCATTTCACTAGCTTGGATAGGGCAGATTGCATAATATGCCCGATCGTGGATAAATATTTCCCAGATACAGCTATGGCAATATCATCTGCATAGACAATGACCTTACACCCAGTCCCATCTAGTTTCACAACTAGTTCGTTGACCACTATGTTCCACAGTAAAGGGGAAAGTACACCACCCTGCGGTGTGCCTCTGTTCACAGATTTGCGGATCGTGGTATCACCAAGCTTCGAGCTTATCACTCTGTTATTGAGAAGCCGGTGGATAAAAGTCACTATAGGCCTTTCGATCCCAGACTGCGGACTTAGCGAATGCAGATATATCGGGTCTTCTAAGATTCGTTACGAGCACGGGGTGGTATAAGCCGCTATAGGATATGTTAACAAAATGTGTACTCTACAAGTGAATGGATTGGAGTGGGCCCTGAGGCCTCCGATTGGATCTGATGATCAATCATCACACTCCCCCTGCTAAACCTAACCTAAAGACAGGTTTTCCGAACGCGACATGTCGTTGTTTGGATAGTGCCGGACAGTCATAGAGAAAGTGATTCAGACTTTCCTCTGAGTGATGGTCGAGGCAACTGCAACTTGGATGCCTATGGGCCACTATTTCGGAACGATTTCTTTTGAAGAGGTGATCAGTCCTTCTTTTCATGCAGGAGGGCTAGGTTTTCCTAGAGAATTTTAAACTGTCTTTATCCACCTTCTCCTAGCTAAGGACAAGAAGTGATGGTAGACGATGTATTTGATCACCATTGGGGTTAATTGGGGAGGCTTCCATTTCAGTTGGAGCTTTGACGGATCCTTCCTTATCCAGATCGTCGGCATACTGATTTTCCTCTTTGTTGCTATGGCATGGAACCCAGAAGAGAATGATTTTGTATCTGCTACCGCCCTATTCTATTTGAGTTCTTCCTTGCACTGTTGCACCAATTTAGAGGAAGTGATCACTGAGGAGATAGCTCTTATGGCTGCTTGGCTGTCGCTGCAGATCGCTGCGGCTCTACCATAAGGGCCGGTAGTGCTGAGAAGTTTACACGTTTCTCTGATCGCCTGCAAGCTGCTCGAGTGATCCTGGAGGCGGTAAGAATTAGAGATCCATCGAAAAGACCACTGAGCCTACACCGTGTTCTAGCTTAGAACAATCGGTGTAGACTAGAAATTGGTTTTCCGAGGTAAGGGGATTTTACAGTCCTCTCTGGATGGAAACCGGAATTGAGAAACCCTGTCGAAGCTTAAAGTGGAGGTAATGTAGTTCATGGAAGCTGGAGTTACAGGTCTAGGTACTCAGGCAGGAGTCGCAGAGATCTGCTATAGTCGTATCTCTTGCTGACTAATATCCCGCTTCTCGGAGTCTGATGGGGCGCTGCTCTTTTGAGAGCTAAATAAGTACAT